>CM052884.1:60623428-60846232 GCA_028534135.1 Potos flavus | reverse complement strand
TGCTCTTTCCTTATCTCTTACTCCTTCTGCCTGTGAAAGCCTTCCATTTTGTACAGCTCCTTGGAGCTCCTTTCTACTTGCTAGATGGGATGCTCCCCAATTCATGAATTGTTGAATAAAGCCAATTAGATGTTCAAGTTTTCTCAGTTGAATTTTTGTTATTTAACAATGCCAATCTCGCTTATTCTTCCTGCTCGTTCCTGAAACTTATCTTTTTGCCTAAGTTCTCTCTACTCTTCTATTAATTCATATTCTTTACATTTGTCAAGACTGAATTAAAAATTAGTCTTTGCAGGAAGTCTTCCTTAACCGACTTATCCCAAAACCCTCCTCTGTATTGCTCTTGGTAACCTCTCACTTTGTCAAATCCAGCCTTTGTGCAATTGTTATCCTTCCTGGCCTCTTGGCAGGACTTGATCCTGTTGGACAACCTCCCCTTGACACTCTCTCTTCCTTGGCTTCCTTAATAGGGTATTCTTCTGAACTTCTTCCTCTTCCCTGACCTTTCTCCTGTCTCGTAACCTGCCTCCTGTCACCTAAACATAAGAATTCTCCAATGATCTCTTTGGGTTGAGCAGACTTACTTATCTGCAATGTCTGGCACCTGCCTCACCTCCCCTTGCAGTATTGGCACTATTTCTGGTGCTACACTTATCTGGCAAGGAAAGAGGCAGACTAAGGAGAAACATGGACTTCCGCATGGGCTCTGAGGCCCACAGGTGTTGACACCTGCCCTGAAAGATGCCTTACAGAGCTCTGGTCAGGGCTGCAGTGTGATGTACATTGGCCAATGGGGAAAGCACAGTATCTATAGGGGAGGAAAAAGTTTCCCAGGATCCCTGACTGGGCTGAAAGTTAAATCAAAAAAGGCAGATTAATAAGAGAAAAGCATACTAATTTATTTAATATAAGTTTTTTTTTAACTTTTTTTTTAAAAAAAGATTTATTTGACAGAGAGAGACACAGTGAGAGGAACACAAGTGGGGAGAGTGGGAAAGGGAGAAGCAGGCTTCCCACTGAGCAGGGAGTTCAATGTGGGCTCCATCCCAGGACCCTGGGATCATGACCTAAGCCGAAGGCAGATGCTTAACGACTGAGCCACCCAGGTGTCCCTATGTAATATAAGTTTTTATGTGACACAGGAGCCTTCATAAGGACATGAAGACTTAATGGGTATTTTATGCTGGGTTTGATGAAGAGTAGACAGCGTGGAGGAATATGGTAAGTTAAGGAGTATGTGGTAAGTGTACTAAACTGAGGAAAACTTAGCAAGGTCTATTAGGATTTTTCTTGACATCCTTTTGTCTTCAGAATGAGTGTGCTCCTTTCCTCTGGGTATAAGGAGAGTATCTCTCACGTGAGGCTTTTATGATTTATTTCAGGTGAGAAGGGGAAAGTCAGAGTGACCTTCCTTCTGCCATTTTCTCAAAACTTCTTTAGCTTAAAATATTCAGTATGACAAGTTACCATATTTTGAGGTACCAGAGCCCTATCACCTTCAGTGGACCACTTCGATGTTACCACAACTTCCCAGAATTCCAATAACTCAGACTTCCAACAACTCTGGGAGTCACTCAGCCAGAGGATGTGGGTCTCGGCAACTCCTGGCACTCAGACTTGGGAGCTATCCCTGGAGTCAGGTAAGTTGGAGGGCAGCAGGCCTGTGTCAGCCCAGATAACTTAGTTCCTTAAAATCCTGAAAGTTCTATAGTATCCGATTTTGCCTTTCCCTTCTGTTAGTAAGAGAATCCATAGACTTTTGATTTATATAAGATACTGTGATCAAGGAAGGCAACAGCTGGCACATAGGCCTAGGTCCCTAGACACTCCCTTATCTTTGGAGGGAAGGACAAAGCTCCATTTGTGAGCCTGGGAAAGCTCCTATTTATCGGGATAAGGGGCCTTTGGAGGTCCTGGTAAAACCCTTAATCTGAAAGGACATCAAGCAGGGGTTTTCAGTCAGAGCTTCTGTCTTGGACTTCAAAGGCATTACACGATCCCCAGATGGGTTAGATAAGTATGTGTGTCAAAGATTTTAAAAAGATATGAGCACATACTGTGTGTTAGACCCTAGACTAGACACCTGAGTATGTGTGACAGAAAAGTAAGTTAAGACATTACAGGAAAAAAATTAAGATTAAAATTAAATTTAAAAAATTAAAAAAAAAGATATTACCGATGAGTTTTGTTCACCAGTGGGGCTTCATTTCCTCTTAGGGTTGAGCACACCCATACACTCTGCAGATAATAGGAAGTATAAAGCAGTCCGATATGTAATAATCTCCAATATGTGTTATTCAATGAAAAAAGGAAGAATCAGGGAAGCCTAGGTGGCTCAATCAGTTGAGCATCTGACTCTTGGTTTTGGCTCAGGTCATGATCTCAGGGTCGTGGGCTTGAGCCCTGCATGGAGCCCTGTGTTGAGCTCCGCTCTCAGTGGGGAGTCTGCTGGAGATTCTCTCCCTCTTCTTCTTCTTCTGCCCCTCCCCTCACTCAGTGCACTCTCACACCTGCTCTCTCTCTCTCTCACAAACAAATCTTTAAAAATAAAAAGAAAAAAGCACAAAACTATATACTATATGTTCCTATTTGTGAACACACACATGCACACACACAGATGATCTATCTAACACCTTAGTTTCTCAATTTGTTAGTTCCTTGAATGATAATGATCTTGTATGAACATGGCTGGAGAAAAATATATAATTATGCTAACTGATCTGATTTTAAAATTTCTGACCACCATCCTCAAGTGGGCCCACAATGGTACCCAGCAACCCTGCTAATCTCCCTAGACAATTCACTCTCCCACTCCCCTAACATATCGCTTAATTCCTTCTCCTTCTCAGGCCTCTACTACCCTCTCCCATTCCTGCTCTCAGATGATGACTTGCTTTTTACTTCACTGAGAAAACTGAAGGAACCAAAGAGAATTGCCACATCCTTTCACCAATAAAATCTACTAACCGACCTACCTCTTGATCCCCCTGTATGTTTATCTTCCCCATTAACTGTGAATACTCTATCCAAGCTCCCATCTAAGGCCAACTCTTCCATTTGTGTGATGGCTGTTACCTCCTCTTACCTACCTAACTGGTTGGATTTCAGATTCATAAATAGAATTTGAGATCCAGTAAACTCTAAGAACTGAGAATTATAATAAAGCCCATACTACAGATTAAGGAAACTATGAGTTGACTTCCAAGTATAAGGCGGGGGTAGAGGTCCCCGACAATTTTCACAAGAAACTCAACTTGGGCTAAGAATCAGGAGGTCTGTCGAAGGGGTTTGGGAGGATTTAGTAATGGTCATGCTACCAGCTGTATGAACTTGGGCAAGTTACTTAGATTTATGGACTTGGGAAGGGTATGGGGAGGCCACAGACAAGGCCAGCAAAGCTGCCTTTTGATCCTTGGGTTCCTTCTATAACAGTCTCTGAATTAGGATCTCACAAGCAGCAGAAATCAACTGAGCTAAGTGGAAAAAGAACTTTATTGAAAGGATACTGGTGGTTCAGTATCTAGTATTAGAATCTCTGGGAGTGCTGGGAAACCAGGACTGGAGGTTCTGCAGCCAGGACCCAAGCCCCAAACACACCCTGAGCTAATCCGGTGGACACTGCAGCTTTCACTAGGCCCAAACACTACAGCTTAAGTCATGGATTCCCCCAGCCTGACACTGGGCACCTGCCTCTGGATCTGCCACCACTGCTACCTGTGGCAACCAGATGGAGCTGTGGTCCCCGCAGCCACTTTACTAGCAGAGATTCGACACAGCCCCTGCTTCTTTACATCTCTAGCTTCATACCCACTATCTTTTTCTAAGAAAGCTGCCTTGCCCAGCCCTCTATTGAGGGAAGATGTGGGAACCAAGCTATTGTAAAAACAGAAATGGCTACCGGTTAGACCAGCCACAGGACCTAATTCAAGAGATATAAACCCACAGACCGGCCTGTGACCTATGACGTTGCTCCATGGTCAAAGCCCTGATATGATAAAAGTTGGATATGATAAAAGTTATTTAAGTCCATTTAGCTTTCTACTTCTGAAATTTGAAATTTGAGGAAATATTGAAATCCACTGGCAGCAGGGGGAGATATGAGAAGGGCACAAAGAGAAACAGAAATTAGACTAAAGAGTCCCATTAACAATCAGATTATAAATAACAAGGAATAATAAAATAACCTGAGCCCTGGGCTAGCCCTACATTCTGAAGGATGGCTGCTCTGAGATTTCTGTGAAATTCCCTTTCCCTTAGTGCTACATGTATCTTGCTTGAGTGGTGGCTACAACAATTATTAGTGTGTTAGTTCAAAACCTTCCCCTTTCTCTTGCCCTCTACGGAAAGTTTTCTTTTTCCAGTTTGGTTTCCAGGGTTTTGCATTGCAAAGAGTAGAGAATCAGATAGAGGATGAGGAATATGCTTCCAAGACTGAAATTTTCTCACTGGAGAGAATGCTGGTGACAGAATGAAGGAAAGGCTAGGGTCTGCCGCTCCACAAACTAGGTCATGGTTGTTTTGAGTTCGAAGTCGAGGGCAAGGGGAAAGTGAGGCAGTAGCTGTCACGAGGGTGCTGCAGGTGGCAGAGATAGGGAAAGGAAAATCTCAACATTTTTTTCTCTGTATTCTTTTCACTTCTAATTACATTTTGATGGATAGATTTGTTTCTTATAAAGTGACATGCAGAGACTAGGCTAAATCAACCAGTATGAAGTCTCACTGGCCCAGTTAGACCATGAAAGACTGTTAGCTGGTTTACTGACGTCAAGATGCTCCAAATTCCCGACTGACAGTTCATTAGATAGTTGTTGTAGTGAATTGAATTCTATGTCTACGTAAACTCTCTCACTTCATAGTGGCATGTTCTTGTACAGCTTACCCTCTCTGGCACCAGTTTCCTCCACTGGTATTGAGAGATTAGTCTGTTCCAGTGCTATGCTGTACCCTCCGTTGTCCTGCATAATTCTTACAACAACCTGAGAGATAGTACTCTTATTATTCTCACCTCACACATGAGAAACTTGAAGCACAAAGAGGCTAGGCATCTTGCTCAGAGGTATGCAGGATTCAAAGCCAGGCAGTCAAGTCTCCAAAACCCACCTGCTGCTAACACGCTACTCTCTCCGTGGTGCCTAAACCAGTTCCAGCGCCATGCCCACTGCAGCGACCCTTGCCTCCAGAGAGGGTTTTCTGTGGCTTCTTTGTTTATCATTAACTCCAGAATCAAACTAGTTCGTGTATCTGAATGCCTGAGCTAAGCGTGTGCTGCAAAATGAGTGTCTGCCATTTTCAGTTTTCGGAGTGGGAGGTGACTGTGCCTCTCTTGGGTCTTACCAGGATTCCCTTAACGTAAAAGGTGGTTTCAAAAGTCAAGCAACCAAAAGGACAAATGACCCTCTCACCATTTGTTTTGTGGTCCTTTCCTGAGGAGAAAGCAAAGTGTGCGTTCAGCAGAAGACCTCCTGGGCTCTGCCACTTCCTAACTGAATGACCTTGGGCAAGTTACTGTTCCTTTCTGTGCCTCAGTTTCCTCAGTAAGATGTAAAATCATATCCTCCTCTTAGAGTTGTTGTGTGGATTAAATGACTTAATATTTACTTGGAAAGTACTTTTAACAGTGCCTGGCACATTTTCAGTGTTAAATAAATATTACATAAAGATATGTGAATAATTTCACTCTCTAGTTTTCCATTTTCAAGTACTATGTCCAGGTACACTAAGTATACAATAATGTTAAAACTTTCTCAAAGGAAGAAGAGTGGGGAGAGGCAGGGTATACCTACAAAAAAATGGATGTGGTTTACTTTTCTTCGCCATCACCCTTTCCATATCCCCTAGTTGTGTGCTGATAAGGGCATCTGACATCCCTTCTCATGTGCCTGTGCTGAGGACAGACTCTTGTTTGGATTCCATTGTAAGATCTCTTTCCATAGCTCGCTTGGTTCTCCTGAGTATCTTTCCTTTCAGATCCCCTCTTCCTAATGCTGCAGATCCACTCCTTTGCCCCAGAGCCCTGCACTAGTGGGAGAATCTCCTAGCTGCAGAGTATCTGCCTTGCTAACCACACAGATGGACCAGACATGGCGTCTGCCCTCAGGTCACTCACAGACCAGAGGGGACCAGTACTGTGTAATCTTGAAACTATCCATTCTGGCTATATATGAGAACTTGATCTGCATTCATGTGGTTATCTAGCATAATTTACATTCACAATTAGTCAGTTACAACTCGTATTAAGCCACCGAGAAAACTAACACTTTCCACAGAGGAAATTGGTTAAACCAATGTCCTCTGTGGTTTATTTGGTGCATTTTCTTTTTGATAGCAGGAACATTCAACTGTGGAAAGAATTTCAAGTGGCATAGTATTGTAGGAAGGGTCCCTAGCTAGAAGTCACACATCTTGGAGATTCACGGAACTCTGCCCCTGTAACACTTTTTCGCCTCTCTGGATCCCCGCTTATTAAGACATTCAGTGCTATGGGAAATAGCAAATATTTTTTGATGCTCTCACAGTCAAAAGTGGGCTTCTGCTAAATCAATGGAACATTGGGACTGAATACCAGCTGGTCTAATTCTTCATTTTACAGAGGAGAAATGAGGCTAAGAGTGATCGAGTGGTTTCCCAAGGTCAGACATCTAGCTGAGATCAAAGTCAAGACTATGTGACTAAGAATTGCGTGCTCTGTTGTTTGCTAGACCCCAAGCCATTGTGTGCCTATTGGGTTTTTTCTGTAGCAGCAAACAATGTTATGCTTAGCTTAATACACTGTTTTCTTCCTTTATTTAGACAGCTCCCTTTGAAGGAAATAAAGCCCTTCCATTTATTGTGATTTACTTTGAGGGATTTACAAGCTTTTATCTTATGTTGTTGGTCATAATAATTAAATTTTGAACAGTTTTAAACACTTGAAAAGTTAAGTAAAACTTTCTGAAAGACAAAAATTTTCTAATTTTATAATTCAATAGGACATTTAACATGCAGGAAAAAAGGAATATTAAAATGCCTTCATTCAGACTTTAGAATTATAACAGGATTTTCCTTGTCAGAGAAAAAAACGCAGGGACAAGGTTTCAAGACTTGAAGGTTTTTTGATAATTAACATAGTGGTAGTTAATTTTCCTCTGACATGTTGCACTTTATTTTTGTATAATACCATTCATATAAAGATTATAGATAAGGCTTAATCTTGCTTCTAATTAAGTTTTACATAATCCATTAATTTTATTTCTCTGTTTTCAGATGAGCAAATCAACATTTTTAGAAATAAGATACCCTCAAAAGCTCCACGTTGCCTGTCCCTTTTTTCAGCAAACTCAAGTCTGAATATGGCTTGTAAGTGGCCATTGGTTCACATTTAGCCTTACCTGTCGCAGGAGTGATGATACTCTCATGCTAGCCACCAGTTCACGCTCGACCAGATATGCTGAGGTATCCTGGCTCCCAAGCACTCACCTACCACCATCTCTTTGCCACCCTTTTGCCGTCTCTTCCCACCTAGCCAACCTGTTTTGCTTCAACTTTCCCTGCTCTGCCTTGGGCTTCCCCGGGACCTGTGACCAAGCACCCTTTTCCCTCTCCCTCAGCTTCAGTCTACCTCAGACAGGACACCTGGACTAGAGAGATCTGTCCCATCTCCTGCCCCATCCCCATTTGGGACCCATTATTGTCCCATCCTGCCCTCCATTTAGGTATAAAGGAACAAAACAAAGGAAGCAAGTCCAAGGCTTGCTCCAATCCTTAGATGCAGAGTTCTTGGATAGCAAGCATGAGGTTCTGAGTTAGAAAGTTGTGACCTCCCAAAGAAGGAGAGGATGATAAGTATTGCTGATGAATCCCTGTTGAAAGTAGAGGTGGAAGTGGAAGTGGTGGTGTGTGGCCTGTAGTTTTGTTACTCCAAGTGTGGTCTGGGGGCCAGCACAATCAGCATCACCTGGGAGCATCTCAGGCCCTACCTTAGACCTAACAAATCAGAACCTGCATTTTAATAAGATCTCTAAGGGATCTGTGTGCATAAGTTCAGTCTGGCTTGATCTGTCCTTTCACCGCAGAGTGACCAGGGCCTGCAAGACAGACTTGGGCTACCGCAAATGCACAGGAGCCAAATGCTAATTCAGTTATCCACAGAGAGACATCACTACCACTGGACTTACATACCAGCCTGTTCATTTCTCCATTAACAAACTTAACCCAGGCAGCTAGAGCCTCTCTAGGCTACCAAGTGAACCTGGGATATTTATTCTCTCATAAATGATCCAGTCTTTCTCTAGATACATTATTGCCAGCCTGAGAACACTTAGTTCCCTTCTCTGCTTCAGAAAAGCAGTCTTACTTTCCTCATTTGCTCAACCGTGGGGGACATTTCCCAGTAACTCTCAAATAATTTTAATCATTGTAACTCAGTCACATGATCTCAGTTAAATCTCATAACAACATTACGCAATAGGTACTATTATCCCCATTTTACAAATGCAGAAACTGAGGCTCAGAGATGTCAAGTAATGTGTTCAAGGTCACGCATCTAGTAGTAGGGGATCAGCATTCTTGCTGGCTCCCAAGCCTGATTTTAGGTGCTGCCGTGTATACACCATCTCTTTGGGCTTTTCCTCAGGCAAACTCCAAAGCTGCTTTGCAAGCTGCTATTTATAGACATAAAACTGACTTGTTGACATGCTCCTTCGTGTGGTTCATATGGCATCTGTCAACCACATCATTATGGTTACTGTCATTTCCATCATCATCAATTAATATTTGTTGAAAGCTGTCACAGTGCTAAGCGCTATAATTTTCATTCCCTACATGCTGCTTCTGGCTGCACACTCTTCCTCTTAAATAATCACATTGCTAGGAATATAGTATTTCCTTTAGAAAGTGTAACGAACTGAAAACAGGTGCAGGGGCATTTGTTTTAGTGCTGGAAGCTGGAAAAGAAACATTAGCTCAGTTATTCACCATGCACAACTTCTGAACAATTGATGCCCTACTTTCACACTTTATGCTTGATGACTTCAAAGATCAACATGAATCCTTTCAACTGGAGAAAAATAAATCTAAAGGAACTTAATCTGTGCTCTATTCCTTCTCAATGTTGAATACCTATGCTTTTATTCTGTTCTGATTTTTCCCTCTAAATTTTAAAATGCTAAGATTATTTTTTAAATTTAGAGTTTTGATGCCTAACCTTCAGGTCATAGATATTTGTATTAGTCAGCAAATGGCAAAGTAAAAGAAGTCAATCTTATATTTGAATTTTGGTTAATACCTGCTGGGTCACTTTGGGAATGTTACTTAACGTTACCTCACTCAATGTTACTTAATGTTACCTCACTGAGCCTCAATTAGTCTACCTATTAAAGGAGGTTAATAAACTCTTAAAAGAGTTCTTATCTTTTAGAGATACATACCGAATGAAATTATATTATAGCTAGTATTTGCTTCAACATAATCCAAGTGTGGGGGAAAGTGGATGGGTATTGAAACAAGACTAGCCATGTGTTGGGGCGCCTGGGTGGCTCAGTGGGTTAAAGCCTCTGCCTTCGGCTCGGGTCATGATCTCGGGGTCCTGGGATCCAGCCCTGCGTCGGGCTCTCTGCTCAGCAGGGAGCCTGCTTCCCCCTCTCTCTCTGCCTGCCTCTCTGCCTGCTTGTGATCTCTCTCTCTCTGTCAAATAAATAGATAAAATCTTTTAAAAAAAAAAAAAAGAAAAAAGACTGGCCATGTGTTGATAATTGTTGAAGCTGGGTGCTGGGTACTTAGGGATTCAGTATGCTGTTCTATTTTTGTGTATGTTTGGAAATTTTCAACTAAAAGAATGAGAAAAAAACCTCATAGATCTTCATGAATGTTAAAAAACATATATGAAAGTGCTTCAGTCTGGAATAATAGCGACCTTTTTCGAGCATTTATTATGTGCCAGATGCCATTCAGAACATTTTACATACCTTATCTTACGTAATTATCTCAACAGTTGCATGAATTTGGTATTATTATTATCCTCATTTGAGCTATGGAAAATGAGGCACAGAGAATCTGAGCAACATTCCCAAGGTCACGCAGCACAGTACCAAATCCAGGATTCAAACCTCAGTTGGCATCCAGAGCCCGTGTTACATTGCCTCTCACCTAATAAGCATTTTAGCAAGAACCAATAATAGCTACCATTTTTTGAGTTCCAAACCTATGAAGCATCATCCTAAATACCTCCTCTACGTTATCTCTCATGTGTTCATCTTTTTCCTTTTATTCTTTCAGCTCAACATTTAAAAGTATCTATCCTAAAAGTTGAAGAAACAAAAAAATCTCCTTGAAGCCATTAGTTAACAATTTAGGAGTATTATACAAAGCTGGATCAAGAATATGTATATTTTCAGGGTGCCTGGGTGGCTCAGTTGGTTAAGTGTCTGCCTTTGGTCCAGGTCATGGGATCAAGCCCCACATGGGGCTTCTCTTCCTTCCTCTCTTCCTCTCTCTCTCTCTCTAATAAATAAATAAAAATCTTTAAAAAATGTATGTATATTTTCCAGAGAGGGAAAGATCAGTAAAGCTTGAAGGAGTAAGAAAAACCCTTTTAGACCTAGAGCTTCAGCATATCACATACCTCTTCTGAGAATTTGATTAAATCTCTGGCTTTCACAAAGCATATATATACATATATGTACCCAAAATTTTGCATTTCTCTTTCAGAGGCTTGTGAGTCCCCTGAAAGCCATCTATGAAACTCTGGCCTAGGTAAGAGGAGGGAGAATTTTCCAGGTAGAGATCACAGGATTATTAGCAGCAGAAAGGTGAGGGGAACTATCTGGTGGACAGCCTAGTGAATGTAAAGAAACAGGGAAACCAAACTGGAAAGGCAGAGTGGGAACCAGTCTCCTGAGGGCACTGGAGAGCATACTTGTTCTTAAACCTTGATCTCACCCCTGGGGATTTAAAGAAAAATTCATATTATAATTATTTATAACACTAAAATATTTACATAAAATACTAAAATGCCATCTAATATAGTAAATAAGAAAAAAATGGAAACAACCTAAACTTCAATAATAAAAAAAATGAGGGGCGCCTGGTTGGCTCTGTCAGTTAAGTGTCTGCCTTCAGCTCAGGTCATGATCCCAGCATCCTGGGATCGAGCCCTGCATGGGGCTCCCTGCTCAGCGGAGAGTCTGTTCTCCCTCTCCCTCTGCCCCTACTCCTGCTCATACTCGCTCTGTCTCTCTCAAATGAATAAATTTTAAAAAATTCTCTCTAAAAATAAATAATTTAAAAAATTTTTAATAATAAAAAATATTAAAAATTAGCGTGTTTCAAATTGCTAGAATAGTATAGTGCCCTTAAACATTGTAATTATAAAGCCATAGCATAAATAAGTATCCGGAAAAATTGACCAAAATTTGAAAATAGGCAAAAGAGATTACTGATGTCCTTTCAGTGGAATGCTAGCCATTGTCTAGTAAACCAATTGGGGATAATTTGATTCTACAGAGATGTGCCCCTTGGACTGTCTTTCTTCTAACTAGGCTACTTCATAGTTCTTTGGAAAGTTAAATTGTAGAAAACTGATGGTAACACAAAAGATTCTTTTCCACAGAAATACACGTGAATTTTGTCTGATAGAAATATAACTCATTTTCAGTTTGTAAAAAAGATGACTCAAAACATTACATTTTATTGTCCCATGAGATATTAGTCAGATTTGCATCTCTTAGCAAATTTATTTCACTGTTTTTAATTGCCTCTCTCTCTTTATCTATTATCAAAATTCTCATTTGGTCTTAATGTCTTACCAATTCCCTTATTAATTAACTAGTTGGATAAAATCCTTAGCACCTGTATCAGTAATCCATGGCTTCATAACAAATAATCCCAAAACTTTGTAACTAAAACAGGAGATATTTATTGTGTTACAAGTTCTGTGGCATCTGCAAGTAGCTCAGCTAGGTGGTTCTGGGTCAGGGTCTCCCATGAGGCTGCAGTCTTCTCAAGGCTTGGCTGAGGTGGGATCTACTTCCAGGCTCATTCATGTGGCTGTTGACAGGCCCCAGAAGATCTGCTTCTACCCTGACTCACCTGGGCCTCTCACAAGGCTGTCTTATTACATGGCAGCTGGCTTCTCCTAGAAGTGAGCAAGCCAAGAGAGAGGGAGAAAGAAAGAACACACCATGTGAAAGCCACAGTCTTTTTATAACGTAATATCAGATATGACATCATCATTTCTGCCATATTCTATTCCATATGAAGGGGTCCACCATAAAAATTACTTTGAGCTGAAGGTGTTTAAATATGAACAGATAAAGGGGCTCCCCATTCCCCACCCCCAAACTCCCATTATCAGCCTAAAAGCAGAGCTTCCTCAAAGAACTCAACTGTCATAAATCATCTCCCAAGGAGTTTCTTAATCAAGGAAGTTTGACCCTTAACACCAGAGTCAGATGTCAGTACCAGTACAAGAGATCACCTAAACAGATAGTCACAAAACTGTTCTATGTTCCATCTATTTTCCTAGGGACCCATTTATCTTTCCTAAAAGTCATTTGTTTTCCCATAAGTGCCCTTTCTCCATCTCCCCTTTCCCTATCAAAATGGTATATAAGCCCTAACTTCTAACTGACCCTTTCAGTCACAGGTTTCTCTGTGCTCCTGCATATGATTGGAATTAAACATTTGTCCTTTCTCCTATTAATCTCTCTTTTGTCAGTTTAATTCATAGGCTCCCAATTACTAAACCTAAGAGTGGAGGAAAGCTTTTCCTCTCCTACACTTAGAAGTCAGTCAATAAGAGCAGCCCTGCTTGGGGAGCCTGGGTGGCTCAGTCATTGAGCATCTGCCTTCAGCTCCGGTCATGATCCCAGGGTCCTGGGATGGAGCCCCGCATCCAGCTCCCTGCTCGGCGGGAAGCCTGCTTCTCCTTCTCCCACTCCCCCTGCTTGTATTCCTGCTCTCGCTGTCTCTCTCTCTCTGTCAAATAAATAAATAAGATATTTAAATAAATAAAAATTAAAAACCATCATAAAAAAAAAAAGAGCAGCCCTGCTCAAGGGGAGGGGACTGCACGAGGGCATGACTAGTAGGAGGCAGGAATCATTGGGGCCCCCTTAGAGGCTGCACCATGACTCCTTTGCACAAATATTATGCACGCTTTTAAGTCATGGAAAATTACATTTAACACAAAGAAAAGATTTATGATGGGGCACCTCAGTTGATTAAGCGACTGCCTTTGGCTCAGGTCATGATCCCAGAGTCCCTGGATGAGTCCCACATCAGGCTCCCTGCTCAGTAGGGAGGGTGCTTCTCCCACTGACCCTCTCCCCTCTCATGCTCTCTCTCTTAAATAAATAAATAATCTTTTTAAAAAAGATTTATGATGTTAAACTACATAAAAAGAGCAGACTGTAAAAGTGAATATATACCATTATTTCAAATACATAAATAATACTACTCAAAAAAAAATACTACTATGCATGTGGACAAATACTGGAAGAGAGGAAAAGAAAGAAAGAAATACCCAAGATTATAATAGCTGAATAAGGATGGAGTTTAAAATCTGGGGTGGTTCCTTTTTTTTACTTTAAAATCAACTCAAATACTATCTTGTGTTTTTCCAACAAAAAAGAAAAAGAGGGCTTGAACTTGCTGGGATACAAAATATGAAGTCCTATAAGTTTATGTAAGTTAATTCTTAATAATGGCATTAACAACTGGCTTACAAAATTCCTCAAAGTTGAACAGTTAACTCTCCTGAGCTGGTATCAACCAGCTCCAACATAACACTAAAGGTCAGAAGTTAATTCTCTATTAGTTAAGTGATAGTGAAAGGTAAGAAGTTATTGCCAGCAAACATTATTGGCTTAAAAATTAGAAACTTGCAGATGTGAGTTTAACCACTAAATTTCATTTCATTCAGAATTAGCTTCCTAAGTGCCATAAATACAAAATGGATTGATCTGAGATGTCAGTTTGGAGGGATTTGTGAGTAGAGACATGGATGACTCTAGGAAGGGGTAATTTCTGCTCAAATCTAGCAATCAAATGAGTCTGAAATTCAGCCCATCAAGAGATTTGAACAGACAATTCATAGAAAAGAACCATAAAGGAACTATGAAACTATAATGGTTCTTCATTATTAAAAAAAAAAAAGACTTCTCCTTTAGGAGAATGAGAAGACAAACCAGAGACTGGGAGAATGTATTTGCAAAAGACATATCTGATATAGGACTGTTACCTACAATATATAAAGAATTCCTAACACTCGACAATAAGAACACAAACAACACAATTAAAAAATGAGCAAAAGATCTGATAGACACCTCACTGAAGGAGATATATAGATGGCAAATAAACATATGAAAAGATTCTTAACATCTTATGTCATTAGGGAGTTGCAAATTCCATCAATGAAATTCCACTACACATTAGAAAGGCCAAGATCTAAAAGAGATAACACCAAATGCTGACAAGGATGTAGATAAATAGGAACTCTCATTTATTATGGTGGGAATGCATGCAAAATTTTAAGCTACCTTTTGGAGACAGTTTGGCAGTTTCTTACTAAATCAAACATACTCTCATCATATTATCTAACAATTGCACTTCTTGGTATTTAGCAAAATGAGTTGAACATTTATGTTTGTACAAAAACCTGCACATAGGTGTTTATAGAAGCTTTATTCATAATTGCCAAAACTTGGAAAGAATCAAGATGTCCTTCAGTAAGATGAGTGGATAAATAAATGTGGTACATCCAGACAATGGAATATTATTCAGCACTAAAAAGAAATGAACTATCAAGCCATGAAAAAGCATGGAGGAACCTTAAATGCATATCACTAAGTGAAAGAAGCCAGTCTGCAAAGGCTGCATACAGTGTGATTCCAATTGCATGACATTCTGGAAAAGACAAAACTATGGAGAGAGTAAAGAGAGCAATGGTTGTTAGGGAATAGGGGAGTAGGAGGGATGAATTGGCAGAGCACAGAGAATTTTTATGACAGAGAAACTACTCTGTATGATACTATAATGGTAGATATGTATCATGGTAAATTTGCCCAAACCCAAAGTATGTACAACACTAAAAGTGACCACTGATGTAAACTATGAACGTTGGGTGATAATGATGTATCAATGAAGCTTCATCAGTTGTAATAAATGTATCTCTCCGGTGCAAGATTTGATAGTGTAGTAGGTTGTGCATGTATGGGGTCAGGGAGTATGCGGAAACTCTCTATATCTTCTCAATTTTGCTGTGAACTTAAACCTTCTCTTAAAAAAAATAAGCCCATTAAAAAATTCCTGGGGGCTTGGGTGGCTCAGTCAGTTAAGCATCTGCCTTCAGCTCAGGTCATCATCCTGGGGTCCTGGGGTCCTGGGATGGAGCCTCATGGAGGGCTCTCTGCTCAGTGGGAAGCCTGCTTCTCCCTAGCCCTCTGCCCGCTTGTGCTCTCTCTGTCAAATAAATAGATAAAATCTTAAAAAAAATTCTTTTTGATTCATAATAATAGACATACAAATTAGACCCACTGAAATATTATCCTCCATCATCTGATTAGCAAAAGATGGAGAGTTTGGAAACACCGTTGGTAAGGCTATAGGCCAACAGGTACTTTCTCAACTCCACTGATAAGATTGGCAATTTCCGTAACCCCAGCGGAGGACATTTGGCATTATCTCTCAAAATTACAAATGAATGCACCTCTTGATACAACACTTTCATCTTGGGAAACTTATTCTAAGGGGGAGAAATGTATGAAATGATGTGTGATATGTGAAATGACACATGCAGGGGCTCCTGGGTGGCTCAGTGGGTCAAGGCCTCTGCCTTCAGTTCAGGTCATGATTTCAGGGTCCTGGGATCGAGACCCGCATCGGGCTCTCTGCTCGGCAGGGAGCCTGCTTCCCCCTCTCTCTCTGCCTGCCTCTCTGCCTACTTGTGATCTCTCTCTCTCTGTCAAATAAATAAATAAAATCTTAAAAAAAAAAAAAAAGAAATGACACACGTACAAAAGAATTTGTTGTGATGTCTTTTGTTGTAACAAAAGATTGAAAACAGATAAAATATACATCGTTAAATATAGTTCCAACAAAGCTGCCCTGAGAATAAGGATGCTCTTTTTTTAAAGATTTTATTTACTTGAGGGAGAGAGAGAGAGAGCACCAGTGGGCAGAGGGACAGAGGGAGAGGGAGAAGCAGACTTCCTGCTGTGCAGGGAGCCCCGAAGTGAGCCAAAGTCAGACACTTAACTGACTAAGCCACCCACACAGAAGGATCTCCCAGATGTATTAGTAGAAAAGCAAGATGCAAATCTTCATGTTTGTCTGTTCCCCTTAAGTTTAAAAACGAAACATGAGAATATTTTCACTTTCTTACGTACTTTGTAAGCGAAGAATATCTCTAAAAAAATACACAAGAAACTAATAATAGTAGTTACCTATCAGGAGAGTGTGGGAATTGAACAGACGGGACAGAAAGGAGACTTTTCTCGGTTACTTAAAAGAAATTTTTTTTTAGCCATGTGAATGGATTACATGTTCTTTTTTAAAAAAGATTATTTATTTGAGAGAGAGAGCATGGGGAGGGAGAGAGACACAGAGAGAAGCAGACTCCCTGCCAAGCAGAGAACCCAGTGAGGGGCTTGATTCCAGGACCCCAGGATCATGACCTGAGCCGAAGGCAGACGCTTAACTGACTGAGCCACCCAGGCACCCCTGGATTACATATCCAATAAATATATAAGCACATATCCACAACAAAACAAAATAGAGTCCATGCCCAAGCCATAAATATATATGCCACTCCTAGTTACATGGAAAACATCCTAAATATCAATTTGGTTTTGTTTGGGTTTTATTTTATTTTTTTAAGGTTTTATTTTATTTTTTTAAGGTTTTATTTATTTATTTGAGAGATAGAGCATGAGCAGAGGGGAAGAGCAGAGGGAGAGGGAGAAGCAGACTCCCTGCAGAGCAGGAAGCCTGCCCCATCCATGAGGCTGGATCTAAAGACCCCAGATCATGACCTGAGCCGAACCTTTAATCGACTGAACCACTGAGGAGCCCCTTTTGTTTGAATTTTAGACTTGAAATTTTAAATGATTTTAATAGAGAAATGCATCTATGCCATGCATACATGTACACACATACCTACCTACATACATATATGTAGATATTGAGAGAGAAAAATTGCTTCCTTTGACATCCAGGAATTGGCCTGGTACTACCGGTTGCTGAGCCTTGGAGTTGCTATAAGGTGGCTCGGCACGCACAGGTAGGTCTTGGTGTTCTCCTGTTGAACATGAACTATTTCACAGAACATCAACATCAGACAAGGCCACTCTGTGAACATGATGGATGAAGACAAAAACAAGCCCACTCCAATAATCATGTCTGAACACAAAATAAGAACATTGTCCAAGCCATAAAATACCAAATACCTCCCTGTACTGGGTGGTATGAGTGACTGATGCTGCTTTACTAATTACAGCTTTAGCCTCACTCTAGTCTGTCCTTCCTATAGATAAAATGTATTGAGATATTCAGTGATAGAATTGTCTCTACTTTCTACAAGCGCTCAATCCAGAGTGAACGCCCTCTTCTTTGTAGCCTTCTCAAACTCACTCAACCAAAGCTCAGTTCCTAAATGAATCCTTTCTACCACCATCTTACTGAGATGCTCTGCAGTCCCTCAGGGTATATGTTCTTTCCTGCTGCAATGATTTAGAAACCAAATTTATTTAAAATAGGAGTGTTCCTGTCGGTCTTTGGCTGAAGGGCATTGACAATATATACAGAAAAAGAGCAAGATAATTTCCAGTTTAGTCTGACATTTAAACATTAGACTCTGCTATAGACAAACCTGGATTCAAACCTGTCCTAGCCTAGTCAGCCTAAGACCACAGGGACAAGCATACAGGTGACAAAATCAAGTTAACTGACTGCTTACTATGAGAGAGACTGCACACTGAAGGAGCTATCAGGCACGTCACCAAAGAAAAACAGAATTATTATAGGATTTGGGGAAAGGGCAGAATTTTAAGTGTAATTGAAGGAAGCAGTGTTTTGATTAGGTTCAAAGTGAAACAGGGCTATTTTTAAGTGGATTAATGTCAGATTTGGACTGCTAGTGGACCAAGGGTCCTGTTTCCTTGGGTATTACAAAGTTAAGATAGAAAAGGAATGTTGCATGAAGAACTTATCCTCAACTCTCACCTAGATTAGAAATCGAGAAAGCCTCTGTCTCAAAGTGACTTAGAACCTCTAGGCAAAAGTAGGGTGCTTCCCTTTTACTGATATAATTTCCAACAATAAAGTTTCTGATACCCTAGGATTTTAGAAAACAAGGTTTTTCAGTGAGTAAGAAAACAGTGAAGGGGATCATTATGATACTGTATAGCTACAGTGGGCCCTTGGAAGAAATAATAGTTCTTGCCATCTTTGCCACTAGCTTTATCTGTCTGTCACCACACTGCCCACCCAAAACACCTTGATGAATGGCATGGCAGAACTTTACTTTTTTTCTTTTTTTAAAGATTTTATTTATTTATTTATTTGAGAGAGAGAGAGAGAGAGAGCACGAGTGGTGGGGAGAAGCAGAGGGAGAAGCAGGCTCCCCGCTGAGCAGGGAGCCCAATGCGGGACTCCATCCCAGCACCTAGAGGTCATGACCTGAGCCGAAGGCAGACGCTTAACAGACTGAGCCACCTGGGCGCCCCAGGCTTTTACTTTCTTGAATTCCATCTGTTCCTCTATATTGTGTGTTTTCAGGCAAGTAGTTCCACCTCTTATACCTCAGTTATCTCAACTGTAAACTGGGGATACTAGTAATACCTAGTAGTATAGGGTTATTATAAGAATTAAATGAGATAATGTTTATAAAGAGTCTAGCATGGTACTTGGATATAGTGCTCAGTAGATGATCTATCTCCATAAAGAGATATTTTTCCTAGATCAGGTGAGTTGTCTCTCCTGGTCTAGAATATAAAAACAAACCCTGTCTTAAAAGAGTCTGTTAGATTTCATCCTGTTGGATGACACTCCAGTCATTGAGTGCCTACACTTTTGGGAAAATAAAGATGCTCCATGTTGGAAAAACAAAGATGAATAAACAGTAGTTACCACTTTTAGAAAGCTTACTGTTAAAAAGATGCACTGTTTGCCTTGTGGGGTTTAATTGGGAGAGAAATTTTATAACACAAGGAGTGGTCCAGCCCTTTGTTGGAGCCAGCAATGCAGCCTGAAAGGTGAAAAGTTTAAGATTCAGGGAAATGATGGAATCAGGATTCTTTTTTTTTTCCCTGTTTTACTAAGATATAATTGACATATAACGTTGTATTAGTTTTAAGTGTACAACATGAACAATATTCTGTTTAATAACATTTTATCATATCTTCCAGGTCCTATAGCTATTAGAATTTCCATGATGTGCTGTGGTAATAATATGTTGTGGAAGGAAGGAAGGAAAGAAGGAAAGAGAAGGGAAGGAAAAGAGAAGGAGGGAGGAAAGAGGAAGGAGGGAGAGAAACGATAAAGACAAGCACAGAGATATGCTGTTCTCTTGATGACATGCCAGAGGACAGAGCACTCCTGAGCTTTCAGGACTGATAAACGGTAGCATTTCTGAACCATTTTGTCTGGGCATCTTCTAAGACTTTTTATCTTTCTCTTTTGGTCCTGACCTGTACATAATTAAATCTAGATGGCTAACAATCTAATCCCCTAGTCCTAGCTGCATTCAATGTAGCCAGTAAAGACAATGAAATGGATCATGATCATTTAGGTATAAGAGTTTCAGTCTCTGAATATACATCCTCAAAGAAAAATAATCAAGAAAAAAAAATCTTTTAGCTTTAAAAATGTTTATATCCTTCGACTTAGTAAAAATCTATCTAAAGGAAAGGATTCCAAATATGCAAAGATTTACTGACAAACTATATACCAAAATGTTATTTATAACGGTTGAAAACTGGTAACAACCTAAAGATGCAACAATAGAAGATCTATTAATTATGGTACTTCAACTGGATGGGCTATTATGTAGCCATTTTAAAAAAATGATATTTCTGAATAATTTATAAGCCCCTAGAAAAGCACTTATATAACACTGTTATTAAAAATGCAGGATATAAAACTGGATATACAATAGGGTCACAACAACAACAACAACAAATCCAGGCTGAAGAAAAAGATGAGAAGGGAATAGACACAGATGTTAACAGGGGTTGTCTTTTATTGTGAGAATGTGAGAGGGTTAAGATTATTGTCCCACATGGTTTCCACATTCTTGTTATTTTTTCCGACTTTTTGATAATGAGCACACTGCATATTTTCCTCTAGATGCTTCTTCATCTGTTCTTATTACCCTTATGTAACTGCGAGAGTCCTTTGCAGTAGCACCCTCAAGGAGCTGTGCTGTGAAGGAATGCGCCTCACATGAAAGAAATGGCCAGAACTTACCACCCAAAGAACTCAAGTAGGATGCATCCAAAGCTAATTACTGTCAGGCATTGTTTTTCATGTGAAATTTTAATTTGCTTAGAATTTTTTTAAGTTACTGGAATTCCAACTCCCAGAGGGTATTGGAAGGGAAGTCCCTAGACAACAACTATATAGCAGGCTTAGAAAACAACACGTCTAGATTGGAGGTATGTGAGGAATGAGCGCTCCAGGTGAAGCATCTCTAGGAAGACGTGGAGATCATGAATCGTGTGATATGTTGAACTCTGTAAAAGCCTGTAAAGAGAAGCTGTTGGGTTTATGGGGAGAGTTAGCAATAGATATATAGAAAATTGAGGAAATTTAATAATGAAGCAATTATTAAATCTGGAAAAGGCAAAAAAATATAGAAGGAAACATGATCTATGTACATCGTGAACTCGGTAGTAAATTATACTTAGTCATATTGAATTAACTAAATATCTTTACATAATTTTATTGGGAGAATGGGAACAATGGAAGCTGAGAATGGTTTAACAATGCTAAATCAGTGTCTGCCACTGATTACAAAATTGTAATGACTGAAACAAAAATTAAAAAAATATTAGCATAAAAAAAAATATTAGCATATTAATTAGGACTATGGTCTGAAGGACCAGAAGAAAAACTAAAAGGAGTTGAAAAAAATCTGCCTCTGGAGAGCAGAATTGGGGGGGGCAATGAGGGATGGGATGGGTATGAGGACCTTGTAACCCTTTTAGAACTGCAGTATTTGACTTTTTAATCTCATGCAGCCACTTTTAAAAAGGTTTTACTTTGATTTAAAAAAAATTAACCACACACACAAAAAAGAATAAACATCCAGCTTTACAGAAAAAAAAAAATAACCACAAAGTCACAGTGAGATATGATGGCTACTATAAAATAAACAAAAACAAGACCAGAAAATAACAAATATTGATGAGGAGAAATTGGAAACTTTGTGCACTATTGGCAGGAATGTAAAATGGCTCAGCCTCTGAGGAAAACAGTATTGTGATGCCTCAAAAAAATTTAAAGTAGAATTACCTTATGATCCGATGATTCCACTTCTGGATATATACCCAAAGAACTGAAAAACACGATATCAAGGGTATTTGCATACTCATGTTCATAGTAGCATTATTCACAATAGCTATGGCAGAAGCAACCCAGGTGTCCATCAATAGGAGACTTTGCTTAAAAAGGAAAGAAATTCGGGGCGCCTGGGTGGCTCAGTGGGTTAAAGCCTCTGCCTTCGGCTGAGGTCATGATCTCAGGGACCTGGGATCGAGCCTCGCATAGGGCTCTCTGCTCAGCAGGGAGCCTGCCTCCCCCTCTCCCTCTGCCTGCCTCTCTGCCTACTTGTGATCTCTCTCTCTCTGTCAAATAAATAAATAAAATCTTAAAAAAAAGAAGGAAAGAAATTCTAACATATGCTACAACATGGATGAATCTTAAGGACATTATACTAAGTGAAATAAGTCAGTCACAAAAAGACAAACACTGTATAATTCCACTTCTAAGAGTACCTAGAGTAATGAAATTCCTGGAGACAGAAAGTAGAAGGGTGGTTGCCTGGGGATGGAGGAGGGGAGAAGGATTGGGAGCTCTTGATGAATAGGTATAGAATTTCAGTTTTGCCAGGTAAAAAGAGTTCTGGAGATTGTTTGCACAACAATGTTAGCTTACTTAATGTAAGTAATGTTGAATGTACTTAATGCTACTGAACTATACACTTAAAATGATTCAGATGGTAAATTTCATGTTAAGTGTATTTTACCACAATTAGAAATTTTTCTTAAGTTAACCAAAGTAGTTGGAATTCAAACTGCATGTGATTTTATTTTTTTTAATTTAAATTCAATATCAGTTGCATGTAACACCCAGTGCTCATCATATCGTGCCCTCCTTAATGCCCATCACCCAGTTACCCCCTCCCCCCATCCACCTCCCCTCCAGCAACCCTCAGTTTGTTTCCTGTAGTTAAGAGTCTCTCATATGATTTTAATCTGTGCTCTAATGTTACTCTCTTGTGGAGTTTAATACAGGTATCCCTGCTTTTCAAAAATGCACATTAGGACACTTTACTTTTATTAAAGATCTACATTAGCACCTGTTTCGCTAACTGAAAGAAATCCAAAGAGGATTTTCACTTTTATGAAAAAAAGGTGAAAAGCGAAAGTAGTGTTGAGCCTTTGTTTTGCAGTGAGCCCGTATAGAGGCAGCACCCACCCCCCGCCACTAGTGAGAGTGGCATCACCAAGCTCCTTCTCTGGGAACTACACTCAGCATCTCCGCATCAAGCTGCCATAGCTTTGAACTGAGTCTGTGAGCATCTGTGCTCTATCTTGATTTATTTTGCGTATCTATTAGCAAGATGTGTCCTACTGTATCAGAAAAGCCTAAGAGAGGCTATTTTGGGGGTCTGGGAATGCTCAAAAATGTTTCCATATAAATTAATGGTAATTGCTTCTTCCCTTTGTGCTGTTTTAATCTATGAAAGATTTCATGGAATTGCTCTACTTTAGGAAAGCAAAGGAAGCCTGTTATCACTGGCTGATCTCTGCAATGTAACTGTGCATATTACGATATCAGGAAATGATAAAATCACATAGCCCAAGGGAATTTAATATATTTTTCCTTTGAAGATTAAGTGACGAATAGGGGTGCCTGGGTGGCTCAGTCGGTTAAGCATCTGCCTTTGGCTCAGGTCATAATCCCGGGGTCCTGGGATCGAGTTCCACATCAGGTTCCCTGCTCAGAGAAGAGTCTGCTTCTCCCTCTCCTCCCTGCTCATGCTCTCTCTCACTATCTCTGTCACTATCTGTCTCTCTCAAATAAATAAATAGATCTTTAAAAAAAAGATTAAGTGATGAATACAGCTTACAACATCTGACCAAATTCGGAATATAAAAAGAGGAAGTTCTGGTCTTCCTTAAGTGCAGATTGGAGGAATGACAATAATCCCTAGCTTGGCATCAAGCTAAAATCAATGCCAAATTAATTGATGTGTATATTCAATATTCATTCAACAAATGGTAACTGAGCACTGATTATGTGCCAGGCACTGTGCTGGACAATGAAACTACTTTTTAATTCAAGAGCTAATCTCAGGAGAAGAAAGGAATTAAGTCAGGAAGAGCAGGGTCTGAGTGCCCATGGGGTACCAGGCACCATGACTGCTGTATATACATTACCTCCACTAAGCTGACCACCATCATGGGGTTTTCATTAGATGTTAAACTGTAAGCTAATTACTTTATGAAGTAACCATCCTGAATTCCTACGTCAATATATAATGGATTTGTCTAATACTAAAGAATATATAGCTAAGTATGCCCCATCTTTCTTTCTTTCTTTTTTTTTTTAAGGTTTTATTTATTTATTTGTCAGAGAGAGAGAGCACAAGCAGAGGGAGCAGCAGGCAGAGGGAAAAGCAGGTTTCCCACTGAGCAGGGAGCCAGATGCATGACTCCATCCCAGGACCCTGAGATCATGACCTGAGCCAAAGGTAGACACTTAACCGACGGAGCCACCCAGGTGTCCCTATGCCCCATCTTTCAAACCACACTTACTCGTACCTTTCTAGTTGACACATTCTACTTTGATAACTTTTCTTTGTAATCCCCACTCCCAGCTTCCTGAAGCTCCCATGCCCCATTGTTCTCATGGGGTTTTTTTTATTATACTTTTCTGCTTTATAGTTTTCTGAGTCTCCTTTCCACATTCCCGTGGATTATAGAGGTCAGAGGTTGATTTGTTCACTATAAGTTACACAGAGTGACTAATTGTTTCAGTTTACCCAGCACTGAAGATGTTCTCTGGTTGTAATTCAGTTTTAAAATCAAGAAAGTCAGGGTGCCTGTGTGACTCAGTTGGGTTAAACGTCTGCCTTCAGCTCTGGTCATGATCTTAAGGTCCTGGGATTGAGCCCCACAGAGAGCCTGCTTCTCCCTCTCCCTCTGCCTGCTGCTCCCTCTGCTTGTGTTATCTCTCAAATAAATAAATAAAATAAAATAAATAATAAAACCAAGAAAGCACTCCACAAGCTCAGTATTACCAGTTTAACTCCCATGTCCTGGAAGTCCCCTTAAAGCTGAGGTTGGTCATCCTAACTCAGCTTTGTCTTCTCATTGTCTATCTTGATCTTGTGTGTATGTGTGAATATATTTGTATATAGTCAAGGGCTCAGCTGACTGAGAAAGCTACTTGATTAAAACAACAAGGCAAAAATGACTAACACTCAATCCTTTAATCACTTACTGGGACAGTGTAAGCAAGAGGCTGAACGCAGAGAAAGTTGTGACTCTCTCCTGTCACATTTTCTCCCGTGGAACAGGTGGATCAGCACAATGTGGATGGGGTTTAAAGAAGGGCTAGGAGTGGGAAAGTACTGAGTCAAGAGTGGAAAACGGGACGCCTGGGTGGCTCAGTTGGTTAAGCAGCTGCCTTCGGCTCAGGTCATGATCCCAGGGTCCTGGGATCGAGTCCCGCATCGGACTCCTTGCTCGGCAGGGAGCCTGCTTCTCCCTCTGCCTCTGCCTGCCTCTCTGCCTGTTTGTGCTTTCTGACAAATAAATAAATAGAATCTTAAAAGAAAAAAAAAGGGAAAAACTATAGAGTACTGATTCAGAGAGGAGATTCAAAGTGTCTTCAAGGTTTCTTCCTCCCTTCTCTCCCACCAATAAGGAGGCCTCAGCAGAGACCCCTGAGGAAAGTCTGAGATAAAGAGACTTCCAAATGAAGGCTCCTGATCGAGACAGGTAGATATGTTTACGAGCACGGCTGGCCAAGGAGGCCTGAGCGAGAACTCCTTCAGAGACCGCCAGGCATTGCCTGTGCATCCAGTCTAGTGGTGGCAGCCATCCCCTGAGAGGACTCCCTGGTTAAAGCCTTTGCCATTGCCTACAGTTGGGCCTGGAAAATCACACAGAGGTTTTTGGCCAGGAGCTGGAATAGAAGTATATATAAAGCTCAACAACCCAACAGAAAAATAGACAAAGGTTGCAATTAAGCAGTCCACAAAGAAAGAAATCTTAAATGATTCTCGACTCATAACAAGGGAAGTGAAATTAAACCTGCACAGAGATAAAAATTTTTCACTTAACACCCTCTGTTGGTGAAGAAATGGGAAAACACAGACACTCATATTGCAAGAGAGCATTTGTATCGGTACTGCCTCTACAGAGAACAATTTGAAAACTTGTATCAAAGTTATAAATTCAGGTATTTTTTTTCCATCAAAAACATTCTTGAAATCTGTCATACAAATAGGTTCATACCTGTGGGAAATGACATATACACAAGAGCCTTTATTCACTGCCATTCATTGTTTATAACAGCAAAAGACTGTTAACCACCTAACAGTAAGGGACTGGTTAAACAAAATATAGTACATCCACACACAGAAATACTGTGCAGCCTTTCCAAAGATATATTATTAGGTTTTAAAGATTTATTTTTTTAAGAGAGAGAGAGAGAGCAGGGGGAGGGGCAGAGAGTGAGGGTGAGTGAGAGAAGCAGACTCCCCACTGATCACGGAGCCCCACACGGGGCTCAACGGGGGTTCAATCCTGACCCTGAGGTCATGACCTGAGCTGAAATCAAGAGTCAGATGCTTAACCGACTGAGCCACCCAGGTGCCCCTAACATTAGGTTTTAAGAGCAAATGCAGAACAGTGTGTATGGTGTACAAAGTTTGTGTGATGGACAGGGAAAATAACATGTGTTTTTGTTTGTGTATAGAAGGGCATAATGATATCAAATAGAAAATGGGCATAATGATAGCACAGTGACTTCAGAGAGCAGCTGTTGAGAATTAAAGGAGAGAACGCAGATCCATTGTTTAGATCAGGTGCAGCGGCTGGAGCCAGGCTGCTAGGGCTCAAATGCTGGCTCTACCCCTCTCAATTTGTGTGAATTTGGACTAGTTATTCAACCTCATTTTTCCTCAGGTTGTTCATTTGGAAATGGTGACAATAATCAGACTGTGTGAGGATTAAATTAGTTAATACTTGTAAAGTGCTTATAGATGTTTTTGGAACAGAAAGTGCTATATAAGTGTTTGTGGAATATTAGATATCTGTTTAACATGAATATTAGTTATTATTGTTAGCTATTATCCAACATCTTGGAAATAAACCCCACTTAGATTGCTTTTCCAGAATTATCTTACCTACCCTCAACTATACTCCTTTACTATCGATAATTCTACAAATACCCTGCATCTGTTATTTGCTGGTATTATTCCCAGAGCCTGGAGTGCCAATTCAAACCACAATTGGCTGAGGAACGCTAACTGTCCTTTAAGATCCAGTTCAAAAATCTCTTCCTCCCTGAAGGTAACTGCTCTCTCTTATTTGCTGCCCCATCACCAATCACTAGTCTGACTTCTTCCTGTTCTGGCTGTCTCCTCTCCTGCCCCAGACCAGCAGGCAGGGTAAGCAACACTAGATAAACGGGTGATGGAATACTGACATTTTGTGCCTTCAAAAGAACTCAAGAAAGTCAAAGTTTTCTCTTGTGACATGTTTCAACTTTATTTTTATGCCCTAAGGTCTCAGAGAGAAAAGAAAGAACTGTTCACGGACACTAAAGGAAGGTGGAAATAGAATACTTTGGAAATTAGAAGACATTTTTTAGGGGATTTTTTTGGTGAGGGGGGGGTTGTTTTTAATCAACATGGATCTGGCTCCCCCTGCTGGATCTAAAGTAAAATGCGGCTTTAAAACTCATTTCCTTTATGTAATCAAAACAGTATGATACTGGCACAAAAATAGATACATCCATCAGTGGAACAGAATAGAGAGTCCAGAAATAAACCCACACTTATATAGTCAATTAATCTAAGACAAAAAAGACAAGAATATTTACAATGGGGAAAAGACAATATCTTCAACATACGGTGCTGGGAAAACTAGAGAGCTATATGCAAATGAATGAAACTGGACCACTTTCACCAGGCACAAAAATAAACTCTAAATAGATTAAAGACCTGAATATGAGACCTGAAACCATAAGACTCCTAGAAGAAAACACAGGCAGTACTTTCTTTGACATTGGCCACAGAAAAATTTTCTCGATATGTCTCCTCAGGCAAGGGAAACAAAAGCAAAATTAAACTACTGGGACTACACCAAAATAAAAAGCTTTTGTACAGCAAAGGAAACCATCAACAAAACAAAAGGTAACCTACTGAATGAGAGATAATACTTGCAAATGTTATATCTGATAAAGGGTTAATATCCAAAATATATAAAGAACTAAGAGAACACACACACACACACACACACAACCACAAAAAAACAAATAATTTGATTTAAAAATGGGTAGAGGGGGGGTGCCTGAGTGGCTCAATCCATTAAGCATCTGCCTTTGGCTCAGGTCATGATCTCAGGGTTCTAGGATCACCCCTGCTCAGCAGGGAGTCTGTTTCTCCCTCTCCCTCTGCCCCTCCACCTGCTTGTGCTCTCTCTCAAATAAATAAATAAGGGCGCCTGGGTGGCTCAGTGGGTTAAAGCCTCTGCCTTCAGCTCAGGTCATGATCTCAGGGTCCTGGGATCGAGCTCCACGTTGGGCTCTCTGCTCAGCGGGGAGCCTGCTTCCCCCTCTCTCTCTCTGCCTACTTGTAATCTCTCTCTCTGTCAAATAAATAAATAAGATCTTAAAATAAATAAATAAATAAAATCTAAAAATAAAAAATATATGTTAATAAAAACGGGCAGAGGACCTGAATAGACATTTTTTCAAAGAAGACAGATGGTCAACAGACACATGAAAAGATACTTAACATCAATCATCAAGGACATGCAAATTTAAAAAAAAAAAAAAAGGACATGCAAATTTAAACCAGTGAGCTATTGCTTTACACAATGGCTAAAATCAAAACATAAGAAATAGTGAGTGTTGGTGAGGATGTGGAGAAAAAGGAACCCTGATGCACTACTGGTGGGAACGCAAGCTGGCACAGCCACCATGGAAAACGATATGGAGGTTCCCTCAAAAAATTAAAAACAGAAACACCATATGACCCAGTAATTCCCCTACCAGGTATTTGCCCAAAGTAAATGAAAACACATATTCAAAAAGGTATATGTAGTCCTATGTTTACTGCAGCATTATTTATAATAGTCAAGATATGGAAGCAGCCCAAGCATCCATCGATAGATAAATGGGTAAAGAAGATGTGTTATATAGACAAAGATGTGGCACATATATCATAAAATATTACTCAGTTATAAAAAAGAATGAAATCTCACCATTTGCAACAACACAGATAGAACTAGATGGTATAATGCTAAGTGAAATAAATCAGAGAAAGACAAATATCATATGATTTCACTCATATGTGGAACTTATGAAGCAAATGAACAAAGAAAAAAGAGAAGCAAACAAAAAAACAAGCTCTTAAATGCAGGAACAAACTGGTTGTTGCCAGAGGGGAGGTGGCGGGGGGTGGGGGGGCAGTGAGTGAAATAGATAAAAGGGATTAAGACTATACTTATCTTGATGAGCACTGAGTGATACATAGAATTGTTGAATCATTCATAATATTGTACACTTGAAACTAATATAACACTGTATGTTAATTATACTTTAATAAAAAATAATAGAAAGGAAAAAAATGAAACAAGACGAAACCAGAGAGGGAGACAAACCATAAGAGACTCTTAATCTCAGGAAACAAACTGAGGGTTGCTGGAGTGTGGGAGGGTGGGAGGGATGGGGTGGCTGGTTGATGGACATTGGGGAGGGTATGAGCTGTGATGAGCACTGTGAATTGTGTAAGACTGATAAATCACAGACCTGTACCCCTGAAACAAATAATACATTATATGTTAATAAAAAAATAACTTGGAAAATATAAAATTAAAAGTAAATTAAAAAGAAAAATAAATTAAAATAATAAATAATAGGAAGGAAGGAAGAAAACACCTATGGAAAAAGGCTTGAGCTTTTCATGGAAGGTCTCTCAAACCATTTTGATCAGCAAATACAAAATTCTTTTTTTTTTTTTAAGATTTTATTTATTCATTTGAGGCAGAGAGGTACAGAGAAAGAGAGAGACAGCATAAGCAGGGGGAAAAGCAGAGGGAGAGGGAGAAGCAGGCCCTCTGGCTGAGCCAGGAGCCCGACATGGGGCTCAATCCTCGGACCTGCAGATCATGACCTAAGCTGAAGGCGGTCACCCAACCAACTGAGCCACCCAGGTGCCCCTAAAATTCTTCTTCAAAGAGAAAAGTTTCTGCTGCGGAATATGCTAGCTACCATTCAGTTTGTAACTGATGGTACCATTTCTTTAACGCCCTTCAAATCAGATAGCGGCTGGTAATAGATGGCTCAAAAATCTCTGCACCGAGTGAACTGTATATATCCTCTGGGATGTATAAGCTCAGATTTTCATATCTGAATTCTATTAAAATAGAATAAGGTTTCTATCTTAGACAAAGAAAAGTGAGTGGACCTTAGGGCAAGTTGGGGCTTCTTCCTCTGCCTTGGAACTGGAAAGTTCTTCTCAGCAGAGACCTAAAACGGTGCAGAGTAAATGTCAGGACAGTGGTGCAGGCACTCAGGCATCACTTGGGGAGCTTGTTATGTGGGCGGGGGCAAAAGCATGTGGATGTGGGTGGGTAATACGCATGGCCTGAGCTGTTGTTGCAGCGTCCTCCTCTGTGGAGCAAAGAAGAGGAGCAGGAAAGTAATGAGAAACAGAGCCTTTGGCTTTTCAGCTAAGGAGAAACTAATCAATGTGAAACAGTCAATCTGAAAAAGGGCAAACACTAAAAAGGCATGCTATTTTGTAATCAGAGTCCCATGCCCCTTCCTGCCTGTTTGAAGTTCAGGTAAAGTGCCAGTATTTTCTGGACTTCTCTCAAGACCATTTCTTCCCCCAGGATCCACATACTACTACTGTATTTATCGTGTCTTTCATAAGGTTTTGTACATTATTTAAAGCAAACTTTTTTAGGGGTACATAGTCTATCCCAGGCAAAGTACCATATTGTATTTATTCACTAATCATTTGTCTTAAAGAAAAATCAAATATAGAAGATTTGAAAGTACTAACATCCTACCATGTAAAATACCATGTAGAAATAATTATCAATCATATGGTATTTTCCTTCCAGTCTACACTTCGTATGCAATATGTGTGTGTCCATTGAACCAGTGGTGTCCGTATGAGCATGAATCACCCAACAAGTGGGAAGTTTGCAAAGGAGAACAGGCATGCAGTGAGCACGGACACCCTCTAACCCAACTGTGCAGAATTGCAACAAGGGGTTGGACATCATATTAATATCCAGTTTACTTTTTTAAAAGATTTTATTTATTTATTTGACAGAGAGAAAGAGATCACAAGTAGGCAGAGAGGTAGGCAGAGAGAGAGGAGGAAGCAGGCTCCCTGCTGAGCAGAGAGTCTGATGCGGGGCTCGATCCCAGGACCCTGAGATCATGACCAGAGCCGGAAGGCAGAGGCTTAACCCACTGAACCACCCAGGCGCCCCTCCAGTTTACTTTGAATTCCTATTTGCCACTGTTTCTTGGGTGTGGACTTACAGGAGTTGAGCATTTCTAAGGCTTATAGTAATGTTACCAATGTAATAAATTATCTCCCTGTTTTAAAAAAAAATCAATTCATTTATGTAAAGGTAGAGGAAACAAAACTTGTGGCATATTTAAAATAGTATCTGGAGTTTTCATCAAGTTTCTTATTACAGGTGGCATAGTTGTAGCTATAACTTTTCAGCATTCCTATAATGACTGGCTATGTAGCAATTACAGTTACCTCATGTATTTGGAAGGAGAGGTGTGGTTTTGAAATCTAAGCCCATGACTATAGGCTAAGAAGTCCTAAGTATAAATCCAGCTTTGATGACAACTGTAAAAAGTGGCCTCTGGAAAATAATTTAGCCTATTTTTTTGTGTTACTCTTTTTTATTTTTTTAAAGATTTTATTTATTTATTTGACAGAGAGAGAGAGAGAGATCACAAGTAGGCAGAGAGGCAGGCAGAGAGAGGGGGGAAGCAGGCTCCCCGCTGAGCAGAGAGCCCGATGCGAGGCTCAATCCCAGAACACTGAGACCATGACCTGAGCTGAAGGCAGAGGCTTTAACCCACTGAGCCACCCAGGAGCCCCACTCTTTTTTATTTTTAAAGATTTTATTTTTAAATAATGTCTACCCCCAACATGGGACTCAAACTTACAACTCCAAGATCAAGAGTCACATGCTCTACCAACTGAGCCAGTCAAGTGCCCTATTTTTTGTATTACTCCTAATTTTTATTTTACCATCTGGGTAATGAGCATAAGAATGCTATTAGCATCTCATTACCATTGAAGCACTGAATGATATCATAATCAATGCCTCCTATGTGCACAGCAACACTCAGTACCCCAGGGAACCCAAGAGCACTACAGTGTTCCTCCCTTCCAGGATCTATAGGTCTTAAGGGAACATGGAAGCTGTGTATGGTGCTTTGAGTGGTGCCTGACAAGCAGTAAGCCCTCAACAAATGTTCACTTATTTCCTTTTCCCACCCCCTGAAGCTAGCTTCTGCCCAGGGCTAGAATCCCTGACTCCAGACATATTAGAACATTTTCTGAAATAGATACCTCCCAGCCTCCATTAGACTGTCAATACTGTGAGAACGGTGACCAGGTCTTATTCACACTCCATCTCTAGTGCCCAAGACTATGCCTAGCATGTGCTCAATACATTTTGTTGAGTGAATGGCCCTTCTAAGGAAACTCATTCTATTCCTGACTTACCCTTATTATTAAAGAAGTGAGCTGTAATCTGCCTTTCTATCACTTGCATTCACTGGTTCTTGTCTGGCCTAATCTAAGCAGTTCTCAATAAATGTAAGCTCCCTTTCTACCTCCCCTTCTTGCCTTTCTGCCACCATTACCCTCAGGAATGTCACAAGAGACTATTTAAATCCCTTACTGAAATCTATTTACTATTGGCTATACCTTCAGTGTTCCTCTAATCCATTAGCCAAATTATTAAAACCTCACAATGTGATTGAGGAAATCCATCCTGAAACAGGAAACAAAGATGAATCAAAGTCTTTAAATGTGGTGAGTGATTGTGGTTAGACAGGAGTAAATTCAGGAGTTCATAAAAGGGAACTATCTTTAGGGTATAGAAGAGGCAGAAGAGATTTTCTGCAGTTCTTGGGTTGGACCCTTTATTCATTCATTCATCTTAAGACCTAGATGAAGCAAACAACACAGTACTTTCTCTCATCAGTTTGCCCTCTAATGAAAGAGACAGATAAGTAGCAAGTGAATTAATAATACAGAGACAAGGGGATGCTATGAAGAAAAACACAGGGCACCATGAAGGAGAGTGAGGTGAGGTAGGTAGGGGACAAACATCAGGTTTAGAGAGAATGGAGTTTAGGAAGCCTCTCTGAGGAGACATGAAGAAAGAGCCCATCACAGAAGAACATTCCAGGCTGGGAGAGCAGCAAGTTCTGCGGCCTTGGAGGAAGATGTGGCAATGAGGTGGGGAAGAGCTTAAGAAAAAGCAAGGGTGGGAGGGGTTTGCAGCATGATTTGGAGGACAAATGTTAGAAACAGTGGAGTGTAGGGAAAGAAACAAACATAAATTCCAATGCAAAACTTATTTTTATGAAAAATATTCAATAATAATATTTAGGCAAAAATCTAGCTCAACATCTTTTGTGGACTATTCCAGATACTTGAGCATTACTTTATATATAGACATACACATGCGAATACATTCTCAAACATGTTAATAGTTTATATGTTCCCAAAAGGACTGAAAGAAACTTATAGAAATATAACAGGAAATAAATGAGTTAAATAATTGGGGTGGAGGTGAGAAGCTAAAGGCAAACAGGAGAAGGAAAATATACTAAAGTCAACTGTTAGGATTGACATGCAAAAAAATACATGTTATCCAGTTCTAAACAACAGCTAGATCTAGGCTGAATCTTTGATTCTGAGCTTCCAGGAACAAAGCAATAAGAAAATGTGATCTATTATGAAATTCAATGGCCCTGTAATAAAAAATGAAGTAGTTCTTTAAAGAAAATATGTAGCTTCCTTGTACTAAGCTCTGAGAAAAATGTTCCTTCATTATGAGTCACCTTATGACATAATGGTCAAAGTCCTTAACAATATCCCTAAAATAAATACAACAGCAAGATTTCTAGGGTCATCGCCTATAACTAACTTCAGTGTATAAAACCAAAGTGCAACTCAGTAAAAGCAATTCTATGAGGGACCAGAGGCAGTCCAGCTACACAGCTTATTCTAGGAGCTATAAATCAGGGATAACATTTAGGATGTCTAGAGAAATGGATGGATTATCCTTCAAGTAATCCTCAATGAATATTACTCCTTTCACTTAAGCTTTTGATGAATGATGTGTAGTGGAATTTGAAGTTAGTTTGAAGTTAGTTCTCTGGCAAGAAACTAGAATGGAAATGATCTTTGTTGCTAATTAATATTGTTTCAACAATCAATAGAGCTGAAGGTAGGACTGGCATTCTTCCAGAGAAGTAAGAAGCCTAACAGTGTGATAGCGTGAAAGGAAAGCTATCCTACTGCTGTTTGGAAGTGGGTCTAAGACTCAAGAAATAGATCTGTACCCACTTAAACACAGACAGATAATGATTCAGGCCCTAAAGTTCTTTCACACATGTGTGGTCAAGATCATTCTAGCCTCTATTAGTTAAGAGAATACCTTACTTAATAAGTTAAGAAATTAACTTTCCAGATAACTGTATAGTTTATATGCTGTACAAATTTTTTTGGCAATAAATCAGTTAAGTGTTGGAGGACAGCTACCAAAAACAATATTTGGATGTAAGAGGAGTTGATCTCAAGCCTAATGATAAAGAAAGATTCAGAGCCTGCTGAGTGGTAATAACACCACATCCTCAGTATAGAGGCAGATAATTATCTTTCCCTTAAGAAAAAGCCATGCACTAAGCTCATCTAAAAGTGGTTTTAGTTCAGGGGCACCTGGGTGGCTCAGTCGGTTAAGCGTCTGCCTTTGGCTCAGGTCATGATCCCAGGGGCCTGGGATTAGAGCTCCACATCAGACTCCTTGCTCAGCGGGAAGCCTGCTTCTCCCTCTCCCACTCCCCCTGCTTGTGTTCCCTCTCTTGCTATGTCTCTCTCTGTTAAATAGATAAATAAAATTTTTAAATAAATAAATAAGAGGGAGAGGGAGAGAGCAAGCCCAGGCAGGGGAGAAGTAGGCTCCCCACTGAGCAAGTAGCTCGATGCAGGGCTAGATCCCAGGACCCTAGGATCATGACCTGAGCCGAAGGCATCCACTTAACCAACTGAACCACCCAGGCACCCAAGGAGCGTATTTTGAAAATAAAAGGGAAACTTTCTGCTTGAACCAAGGAAGTTATCTGATTGTTGGCATGACAGAGACTGTCTAGCTGGTTACTCGACCTGTTTCCTTTCCCTCTGGGCCTACAGTTCAACTACATTTCCCAGCCTCCCTTGCAGTTAGGTGTGGGCAAGTGAGTTTCGGCCAGTGGGATTGGATGTAGTTCACCTCAGAGTGTGGTGCAAGAAACCTCAGAGTGACCTCGGATGTGATGTATTGAAGATGGTAGATCTTTTCATCACTCTAGATCCCTCAACACTGCACTCTTAGTGGGCTCATGTGGGAAAGAAATAACTGTCTATTGTGTAAAGCCACCAAGATTTCAAAGTTTAAAGCAGCTGGGATATAGTCAATATAGCATTTAAGTAGAGTCAAGAATATACTTCTACATCTCTGTATCTCCATCTCCTTAACTGTAAAATGAAGATGATAGCACTTAGCTCCTAGGTTTGCTCTAAGAATTAAAGATGTTAGTGTATATGAAGTGCTTCAAACTGTGCCTGACACATAGTAAGTACTCAATTCATGTTAGAAATTGTTATTATTACAAAGCTTCCTGGTAATAGGAAGATATAGTTTCAACATAATTCAAATTTCTTCTGACTATTCAAATTCTAGTAGTAAATGACATCACATCTATGTTACTATCCACATTGTGCTGATCTGTGCCCCCATCACCATAGGTCTTCAATATATTTCTGGTCACCTTGGGTTGTCCCACACATACTCGGAAACTGTTCTTCTCTGATCTCCATATTGTTGTTTGCTAACAACTTTTGACGTTCCTGGGGAGTACAGAGTGGCAGAATGAGGAAGCCTTGCCATCATAGTGCATTGATCAACTCAAGGCACTCATTTGTACTAAAGCTATAGATCCTCAAGATGGCAAAAATAGACTCCTATCCACTTGTATTTGATTTTCTCCCAAATTTGCTTTAATTTTTAAAATTCAGATATTAACTACATTTCAGGAAATGTCAGAAACACATTTAAGAAATTATTCTCAGGGGCGCCGGGGTGGCTCCGTCAGTTAAATGTCTGCCTTCCGCTAGGGTGGTGATCCCAGGCTCTCTGCTCAGCATGCAGCCTGTTCTCCCTCTCCCTCTGTCTGCTCCTCCCCTTCCTTGTGTGCTCCCGAGGGCACATGTGTGCGTGCCTGCACTCTCGATCTCTGTCAGATAAAAAAATCTTTAAAAAAATTATTCTGAAGGGGAGGGGGTTGGGGGGATGGGCGAGCCTGGTGGTGGGTATTGAGGAGGGCACATATTGCATGGAGCACTGGGTGTGGTACATAAACAATGAATCTTGTAACACTGAAAAAATAAAATAAAAGTATTTGGGGAAAAATAAAATAAAATAAAATTAAATTAAATTAAAAAAAATTATTCTCACGGGCGTCTGGGTGGCTCAGTGGGTTAAAGCCTCTGCCTTCAGCTCGGGTCATGGTCTTGGGGTCCTGGGATTGAGCCCCGCATCAGGCTCTCTGCTCAGCGGGGAGCCTGCTTCCCCCTCTCTCTCTGCCTGCCTATCTGCCTACTTGTGATCTCTTTCTCTGTCAAATGAATAAATAAAATCTTTAAAAAAATTATTCTCAGATATCACAGACCAAGTTTTAATTCATTTAATTTTGCATTGTCAATCAATAGGCTTTGGGAGTTAGTGATCAGTCCACACTGCTGAATCCAGAAATTCCTGATCAGTTGCCTAGCCTCTTCTTTACCCACTTCTTGTCCAAACACTAGGTTACCACACTATACCGAGAAACTGCTCCTAACTTTGGCTGATAGTGCTTCTTAACCTGAGGTCCATAGACCTCCTCTCCCACTAAGTAACCCCCAAGAAATCCATGGACAGAACTCAGAAAGCCTATGATGGCCTTGGATAGAGGGGGAAAAAATTACATCTTGGGGTTGGTGGGGTTATATTACAGCCCACAGCGGCTAGCAAAGACCCTCCTGAGCCTGGCCCATCAGTGCTCATGTGGCATGGGGTGGTTGTGGCCTTGGTGGTGCCTTTGCACCCACGGGAGCCCAGCCCTCACAGAAGCTACCATTCCGGTCCCTGCCCCACACTGTTGGCAGCAGCGCCCGCCCACTCTCCACCCTCCCTCTGTCCCCACCTTTGGCCCTGAAGAGCACTAAGTGTTCATATACTGGACCCATCCCAGGAAACCTGCCTGTGGGTTGGGAAAGGCTGGCTCATGTGCACTTTGTTTATCACCACACCTCCTGCCTTGTCTTCCTACCACCTCTAGTCTCCACCTGAGGCCCCAGTGAGCCCTGAAGACTCCAAACCTTGGGACCAATCCAAGGAAACCACCTGTGGTTTCAGACTTACCAGGAAGACTCACCTTGCACATGGATATTACTTTAATACCCCAGCAGAAGGGAAAACAGCTGAGCAGAACAGCCCAGCCAATGAGAGATGGTCACAACTCAGACAATGAAAAGCTACTATATTTAGAACTCCTACTTTACACCGGCAGACCAATTGTTTATGACAAGCCCTCCCTACTCCCCCCGCTCTCCTCTATAAAAGAACAGTCCTCTCCTTTTTTCTCCAGACATATGCCTACGGTTTTGCTATAGCTTGCTTACCTAGATTTCAAATCCCCTGCTATTCCTGAAAAAAATTTTTTTTACTTATAAAATAACACAGTTTTGTTTTTAAGGTTGCCATTATTTGGTTATCAAAAGTGGTTCAGAGAAGACCCCCAACAACTCTGAAGCTGGTGAGCAAACAGGCGCCGGTACCCACAGAGCCAGTTAGGCTCATTGGTTTCTCAGCAAACTTGGAGTTCGAGGGTGACTCTTCTGGCTTTCAAGAGCCACTCTTTTTGTGTTTGAGCTCTCCAGGTTTTATTTGGAATCTGTTTTAAGGCTTTTATTTATTTTTATTTTTATTTTTTTCCCTAAGATTACTCATTTGGCATTTGTTTGGATTCCTTTACTCAATCTGACTGTTGCTGTTGGAACTGCACTGGCCTTCTTCACTTCTTGTTTGGAACCAGACTTTTCCTTTTTAAACTATGCTACCCTTTGGTCTGATTCCGTCATAACCAGGCTGTTCCTACTGAAACTGTGCTGGCCTTTGTTCTGGTTCCTTCTGGATCCAGGCTGTTTTTGTTGAAACTGTGCTGTTTTGGAATTTCTCTCTTTGCTCTAGAGAAAAACCTCTAGGAATTGGAGTCTTAGTTATCAAAAGGCTTTGAGGGTGGCATCTACTTCCCAATTGGGACTCTGGCCAGTTTTATGTTTAAAAACTATGATCCCTGGGACACTTGGGTGGCTCAGTCACCTTGATTGACTCTTGATTTCAGCTCAGGTCATGATCTCAGGGTCCTGGGATTGAGCCCCTCATTGGGCTCTGTGTTCAGAGCAGAGTCTGCTGGAGATTCTTCCTCTCCTTCTCCGTCTGCCCCTCCCCCAACTCATGCACACACACACACACACACACACACACACACACACACACTCTCTCTCTCTCTAAAATAAATCTTTAAAAAAAATTTAAAAATGAAATAAAAACTATGATCTCTTAGCATAATGCTCTCTAGTTCCATCCATGTCATTGCAAATGGCAAGATTTCATTCTTTTTTTATGGCTGAGTAATATTCATCCATATATATATATATATATCCATCTATCTATATATATATATATACACACACCGCATCTTCTTTATTCATTCACCAATTGATGGATGCTTGGGCTGTTTCTATAATTATGCTATTGTAGGTAATGCTGCTATAAACTTTGGAGCTAGAGAGTATTATGCTAAGCAAAATATATACCATATAATATCACTAATATGTGGAATTCAAGAAACAAAACAAATGAGCAAAGGGAAAAACAAGAGAGAGGTAAACCAAGAAACAGATTCTTAACTATAGAGAATAACCTGATGGCTCCAGGAGTGGGGAGGTGCAAGGGGAGGTGGGGAGGATGAGTTAAATAGGTGATGGGGATTAAGGTGTGCACTTGTTGCGATGAGCCCCCCCTCCCCGGTGTTGTTTGGAAGTGTGGAATCACTATATTGTACACCTGAAACTAATGTTACATAGTATGTTAATAAACTAGAATTTAAATAAAAACTTAAGAAAAAAATAACCTCTAACAGAAATTTATCAATTCCTTCCATTACTAATGTAGGCAACAAGTCACAGTAGTATTAGCAGTATCTGTGACTTTGTCACCAATAAATATCAAGAAATATTTCTGTCACATTATAGCAGTTAAAAATATCTTGAAATATCATTTATGCTCATACTACTATGAAATTATGGTAGTCACTAGACCTGGTATTAGATCTTACTTAGTACCTTAATAAGGAAGCATATATATTATTATAGCAAATGCTTACTTAATATTTTGAGAACTATGTTTCAGTGTAATTGGTTTCCAGTTGTACTTTAGCTTTGCATATAAAAACATTAATTCAAAAAAGAGTCTATAGACTTCACCTGACTGGCAAAGGGTCCATGGTTCAAAAAGGAAAAGCCTGTGGGTTATTTGGTTTGACACTTCCCTCCACACCCTCATGGATTTTTCCTTACCCTCCTCCGCAGTCTCAAAGAGGACTGCAGTAGTGACAAATATTCATGCACATTGAAATGCCATCCCCTAGGAGAACATGGTAGATGATTAAGAGCTTGGGCACTAGGGTCAGCTTGCCCTGCTCTGCCACTCATTCTATGACCCAGACAAGTTCCTTCACCTCTCTGGGCCTCCTATCTGTAAAATGGGAATTATAATTATTTCTTCCTCATAGGGTTGTTGTAAAGAACAAATGAGTTAATCCACTAATCCATTAGACTCTTAGAGTCTACCACACAGTGAGCTCTCCGAAAATGTTATCTGCTCTTTCAAGTGCTTGTCATAGCTGTTTCTTTATGATATTTATAGGGAGGGGAGAGGAGGAGAGAAAAGAGTAGGCTGGCTATTCCTCTTGTGACTCATTGCCTATACATGTAACTTTTATGATGCACAAAATTGATATCCTTTTTGAAGCAAATGAAGGAAACAGTTGATAGTTCTTCCTTGAAAAGTCCAATTTAATTTTATGTTTTATAATAGTAACTCTCAACTGAATCTTCTTTAATGCTTCAGTGGCCATATAAATGCTCTCCACCCTTGGTTGAAGAAGCAGGACTTTCATTTAAATAATATTTTCTTTCATAATTCACTTTCACTTCTAAATCCTTTAAGACATGGGTCTTAACTGTCAGTTTAACTGGAACGGGGAGATAGTCAATATAAATAGAAGTAAATTCACTCATTCATTCAATCAATAATTATTAAATTCCTGCTCTGTGCCAGGCACTGCTCTAAATGTATAGGAATTTGTGGTGAACAAGACAAAGCCCCCACTGTCATTGAGCTTATCTTCCAGTGTAGAAGACAAACATGAACTAAAATAAATTTTTTAAAGTATCAGGCGATTGATGCTTCACAGAGCATTAAAATAAAGTGATGTTATGTACATGAGGGCCAGATGGCTATTTTAGATCGGGCAGTCAGGGAAGTTCTAAGCAGGTGACTTTTTTTTTTTAAAGATTTTATTTATTTATTTTATTTTAGAGGGAAAGTGAGAGAGAAAGAGCGTGTGCTCATGAGTACTGGGAGAGGGAAAAGGAGAGGGTGAGAATCTCAAGCAGCCTCCATGCTGGGTGCAGAGCCCTATGCAGGACTTGATCTCACAACCCTGAGATCATGACCCTGAGATCATGACCCTGAGATTGTGACCCTGAGATCCTGACCTGAGCCAAACTCTCAACCAGCTGAACCACCCAGGTGCCCTTAAGCAGGTGACAGACACTTAAGCAGAATCTGAATGACAAAAAGGAGCCAGCCAAACCTAAAGGACAGCATTCTAGGCAAAAGGAATAGCTAGTGTAAAGTCATTAGAGCAGGACTGAGCTTACCTGTTCTTATCTATTTAGGAATGGGAAGAAGGCCACTGATGCTGAAACACAGTAAGCAAGGTACAGAGCCACTCAGGAGACTTGAACAGGGATCAGATCGTGCAAGGCTTTGTAAGTAAAGGCAAGGTTTATCCTCAGTGCAATGGAAAGCTACGACAGTTTTAGTTAGGAGTAAGGTGATCTGATTTACCATTTAAAATCACCCCAAACAAATTTAATGGAGCAAGACTGGATAGAGGAAGGCCTGTTAAGATGGTAGCTTGCACCAGATTACAGCGGTGAGATGGCAAGGAGGGTCAGCTTAGATAGTAGGGTGTATTTTGGAGGTAGAGCAAGTAGAATTTACTGATTGAATGTGAGGAGGGATGCCTGGGTAGCTCAGTGGGTTAAAGCCTCTGCCTTCAGCTCGGGTCATGATCTCAGGGTCCTGGGATCGAGTCCTGCATCGGGTTCTCTGCTTGGCGGGGAGCCTGCTTCCCCCTCTCCCTCTGCCTGCCTCTGCCTACTTGTGATCTCTCTCTGTCAAATAAATAAATAAAGTCTTTAAAAAAAAATGTGAGGAAATGAGAGGAATCAAGGATAACTGCTAACATTTTGGCCTATGTAACTGGGCTGATGGTACCAATTATGGAGATGGATGGGGGGAATGAGGGGATGGGAGTAGGGAACAGACGTGGGGTAATAACTGAGAGGTTTTTGTGGGTTTGTTTTTTTTTTTAAGATTTTATTTATTTCCAGAGAGAGAGTGAGAGAGAGATAGCGAAAGTACAAACACAGGGAGCAGCAGGCAGAGGGAGAAGTAGGCTCCCCACTGAGCAAGGAGCCAGATGTGGGACTCAGTCCCAGGACACTAGGATTATGACCTGAGCCTGTGGCATTGCTTAATCAACTGAGCTACCCAGGCTCATAGGGATGCCCCCTCTTTCAAACCACACTTACTCTTACCTTTCTAGTTGACAGATTCTGAGCCACCCAGGTGTCCCATAATTGAGAGTTTTTAATCTGTACTTCTTAATTTTGAGTTGTCCATCTAACATCCAAATGGAGATATCAAGTACATGGTTACACAAGTCTAGATGTCAAGGGAGAAGTCAGGGACTGGAGATATAAATTCGAGAATCATTGGCCTAGGAATGGTATTTAAAACCATGGGACTTGATGAGATCACATAGTTAGTACAAATAAAGAGTTGAAGACTAAGTCTTGGTACACTTCTACCTTTGGAAGTCTGAAAAAGAGGAAGGAGCTGATAAGAGACTGAGATGCAAGCAGGAAGGCTGAAGGAAGACAAAATGGACCTGGCATCATGAAAGCCTAAAGAGCAAAATGTTTCCAGGAGGGAGTGATCACTAATGTCAAAAACTGCTGAGTGGTCCAGAAGGATGAGGACAGAGATTTGACCTGACTTTGGCAAGATGCAGGTCAACAGTGACTTGATGGCAGACATTTCAGTATATGGAGGGGATGAGAGCCCAGTGCGGTAAGAAAGCCAGCAAGTATAGACAGTTCTTCTGAGTTTTGTTATAGTGGGAGACAAAGAAATCAGGCAGAAGCTGGAGGGAGTATAACGTCAAGGGAAGTTATACATGCAGAGAGTTAAGTGGGAGAGAGACTGGGTAGGGAAACTGTGAGAAGGGAAAACATTTAAACTTTGCTTTCTGCCCTCAGGGAGTTTATGATCTTGTCTGGGAGAAGTTGAGGATGGTAGTGGTAAAAAGTTTAGGATTTGGACTAAATAAAATGGTATCTGTAATGCTGAACGCAATGCCTAACAGTAAGAATTCAATAGACGGAAGGAAGCTATAATTATAAAACAATTTGAAAACACTCTAACATAGGAGATAATTGAGGGCTAAACTGAGTAAGTAATTAGATGTTAGGATTTCAGAAGACAAGGAGATTACTGTCAGCCCAGTGACCATAATTAAAAATCAGGACCCATCATATGGGACAATGGGTCAAAAAAATCTGTTAGTGGGGCACCGGGGTGGCTCAATGGGTTAAGGCCTCTGCCTTCGGCTCAGGTCACCATCTCAGGGTCCTGGGATTGAGCCCCGCATTGGGCTCTCTGCTCAGCAGGGAGCCTGCTTCCCTGTCTCCCTCTGCTTGCCTCTCTGCATACTTGTGACCTCTCTCTCTCTGCCAAATAAATAAATAAAATCTTACAAAAAAAAAAAAAATCTGTTAGTATATCCATGTGAAAAAATTTAGAGTCAACAGATTTTAAAAATCTTTCAGCCACTGGCTTAAATAGTTGCCTTTATTGGAAATATTTAAATTCCATGTGGTCCCAAATATCCTGAGCCATTCTGAGTCCTCTGTACCAGTCCTCATGCTTTTCCTTCTGTCTGAAGCATCATTTCCTACTCATTCTTCAGAGCTACTGCCTCTTCTCCAGTGGGGATGGGTGCTCCTCTGTTGGCACCAGTGTGCAATCTTACCATAACTTTCACCACAGTGTACTGACATTTTCTATTTGTGTACCTTTTGTGTTTTTTCTTTTCTGCTTTTGGGTTTACTAGACCATAGGCTTTTCAAGGATCATATTGTATTCATCTTTGTTTCTCTTGTACCCAGCCCAGCTTCTGGCTGATTGCAATTAACCTTTATTGAACTCAACTGAATCTAATATTAGGATTATGCTAGAAAATCCTGGACTAGAAAATCCCCGAAGGACTGATAACTTCAAACACCCCACCACAACCTTAAAACAGGTTTATAGCATAAGAACTGATCACAACTCCCATCCTTCATCATACCCTCTGAAGCTGCACAACACCAAATACTTACTTCCAAACCAACTTGTTTATCTTTTTTTGTCATTCAGTTTCTAATCAAAATTATTATATATTTTTTCCATTTTCATGCCAAAATTACTAAACTCTTATATTTTTCTCTTTTTTAATTTGAAAGTAATACATGCTCATGGTAACAAAATCAATCTGTACAAAGGAGTCTATAGTAAAAAGGAAGTCTCCCTCCTATATGCTGACTTGCAGCCTCTCAGGAGTTCTTCATAGACACAGACACCACTATCAATTTCTTGGGCATCCTTCCCAAGGTATCCTATTTTGTTACAACACACTGTTGTTTTTCCACATAAATACTAGCATTTTACAGATTATTTGGCAACTTGGCTTTTTCCTTTAACAGAATATTGAAGATTATTCCACTCTGGAATTTTTTTTCTTATCAGTCCATCTTTTTCACAGCTACATAATATTCCACTTCCCATTTTATGACACCATGACCTATTTAACCTATTCCCTATTGTTGGAAATTCAGGTTGCTTTTACTCTTTTTCTACTATATAATTATTATGGGTTGAATTGTGTTATCCCTAAAATTCAAATATTTAAGTCCTAACCATTAATATCTCAGAATATGACCTTATCTGGAGATAGGTTCCTTATAATCAAGTTAAAATGAGGTTATTTAGGGCGGGCCCTAATACAATATGACTGGTATCCTTATAAGAAGAGGAAAGTTGGGGGCGCCTGGGTGGCTCAGTCGTAAAGAGTCTGCCTTTGGCCCAGGTCATGATCCCAGGGTCCTAGGATCGAGCCCCAAATCCGGCTCCCTGCTCAGTGGGAAGCCTGCTTCTCCCTCTCCCACTTCCCCTGCTTGTGTTCCCTCTCTTGCTGTGTGTGTCTCTCTCTCAAATAAATAAATAAAATCTTAAAAAAAAAAAGAGAGAGAGGAAAGTTGGACAGAGAAATTTAAGAGGGAAGGTGATGAGAAGACATAGGGAGAAAGCAGCCATCTGTAAGTAAAGTAAAGAGGCCCAGAACAGATACTTCCCTATGGCTGTCAGAAGGAACCGACCCTGCCAACACGTTGATCTCAGACTTCTAGCCTCCTGGACAGTGAGACAATAAATTTATTGTTTAAGCTGCTCAGTTTGTGGTACTTTGTTAGGAGAGCCCTAGCAAACTAATATGATAATGCTTCAGTGAATATCCTTGTATATATCTTTTTTCACAAGGATGCAAGTATACTGGTAGAAATCATAGAAATAAATTTATAGAAAGATACCTCTGTATCTTTCACATACCCTTTTCTTTGCTTAGAACGCCCTTCCTCCTGAGATGCTCCTGAAAAACTCCAATATAACCACTTCAAGTCCTACCTCCTCTGTGAAACCTGCTGTGGTAACCAGCTTCTAGGATGGCTCCCAGTGATCCCCACCTCCTAGTATTCAAGTGTTTGTGCATACCTCACCTTTGTATATTTCCCTCCTCTTGAACATGGACTGGACTTACTGACTCTTTTAATGAGTATGGGCGAAGTGATGGGACCTCACTTCTGAGATTAGGTTACAGAAACTGCAGCTTCTGTTCAGGGATGCTTTCTTTCACACGCTCTTGTTCTCTCTTGCTCTTTCTTGGTCATTCGTGTTGGTGGAAGCCAGCTGCCATGCTGTGAGGCAGCCCTGCGGAGAGACCCATGTTTCAAGAGATCACAACCATGTGAGTGAAAATGAAAATGGATCTCTTTTCATTCAAGCCTTTAGGTGAGACTAGCAGCAAATAGCTTGACTGTAACCTCATGAGAAACTTTGAGGCAGAATTACTCATCTAAGCCACACCTGGATTCCTGACCAAAGAAACTTGAGATAGTTAATTTTTGTTGCTTTAAGCTACTGAGTTTTGGGGTAATTTGATATGCAGCAATAGATAACTAATTACCTTCCATCCTCCCCTCTTTTTTCCCAAGCTTCCAAGCTTCCAAAGTTACTTAGATATGTTACTTAGTTACATATCTCTAGTAATGATCACTGCATCATACTTGTTTCTAAATGTCTCTCCTCTACTTGACTATCTTCGAGGACAAAAGCCCTGGCTCAGCTTTACATTCACTGTGTTTTATGCAATGTTCAAGCCACTATCATCACGTCCCTAGATTGTTGCAATAACTCCCAAACTGGGCTGCATAAATCCTCTGTAGCCTCGCTCTGATACATGCTCTATGCTCTATCTAGCTGTAAGAAATCTTTTTAAAATGCAACTCGGATCATTTGAGAGCTGAAACTCCTTCTTCTTGTTCTTAGGATAAAGACCTAAATTCTTAATGCAGCCTCCCAGGCCCAGCATGATCTGCTTGCCTCACCACCAAATCTAAAGCCACTTCCCTCTTGTTCCCAGTATAACAGCAACACTGGCCTCTCGGTTCCTCAGTTGGACTATGCTTCTTCCTCCCTCAATGTCTTTGCACACAGTCTCCCTCTGGCTGGGATGCTTTTTGCTTCATCCTCACTCAATTTATCCTCATCCTTTAGATCTCAGTTCAACAGCACTTTCTCAGACAGAAACTTTTCTGCCCTTCATTCTAACGCAAAGAACCCTATAGTTTTCCTTCATGCCACTTACCACAATTTAGATAAATGATTAATTAATTAGGTGTTTAATGTTTGTCTCCCCTGTTGGACTTGAACTCTTAAGCTCTATGAGAGCAGGGACACCTCCTCTTGCTCACTACTGTATCCCCAGCACAGATGATAGTGCCCGATATATTGAAAACAGGGGCTCAATACCTTTTTTTTTAAAGATTTTATTTATTTATTTGAGAGAGAGAGAGAGTGAGAGAGCACATGAGAGGAGAGAAGGTCAGAGAGAGAAGCAGACTCCCCGCGGAGCTGGGAGCCCGATGCGAGACTCGATCCTGGGACTCTGGGATCATGACCTGAGCCGAAGGCAGTCGCTTAACCAATTGAGCCACCCAGGTGCCCTCAATACTTTTTTTTTTGCTGAATGAATTACAAGGTAAACATTTCGTATTCCTTCTATAAACTTCACATCCTTTCATTATCTACACATTTAATGTGTTTTTTAAAAAATTTAAATTCTAGTTAGTTGACAATACAGTTCAATATTTGTTTTAGGTGTAGAGTTCAGTGGTTCATCATTTACATAGAACACCCAGTGCTCATCATAACAGGAGCCCTCCTTAATACCCATCACCCATCTAGCCCATCCACCACCTACCTCCCTCCATCAACCCTCAGTTTGTTCTCTATCATTAAGAGTCTCTCAGGGCACCTGGGTGGCTCAGTGGGTTAAAACCTCTGCCTTCGGCTCAGGTCATGATCTCAGGGTCCTGAGATCGAGCCCCGCATTGGGCTCTCTGCTCAGAGGGAAGCCTACTTCCCCGCACCCCCCCCCCCCCGCCTGCCTCTCTGCCTACTTATGATCTCTCTCTCTCTGTCAAATAAATAAATAAAATCTTTAAAAAAAAAAGTCTCTCATGATTTGTTTCCCTCTCTTTTTTTCTCCTGTCCTGTATATTCATCGTTTTGTTTTTTAAATTCCACTTATGAGTGAAATCACACAGTATTTGTCTTTCTCTGACTTATTTCACTTAGCATTATATACTCTAGCTCCATCCACATCATTGCAAATGGCAAGATTTCAGTCTTTCTGTTGGCTGAGTAGTATTCCATTGATTATATACATATATATACCACATCTTCTTTATCCATTCATTAGTTGATGGACATTTGGGCTCTTTCTAGTTTGGCTATTACACATTTAATGTTCTTAATGTCATTTCTCTGTGACAGTGTTGTTGTCTGCTTGTCTGCCTTAGGTAATGATCTCTAAGAAGTAGAAACCATGAGTTTTAAGTTGTGTGGTATAGGACCCAGCAGGGTTGGGGTTCAGCATTGGGAAAGGAAAGTGAAGAATAGGTTTACCAATAAATGGCCTTTAGTAGCTATTTTATTGCTGTTAAAATCTCCATGGCCTTTCGAGGGCCAGTGTGAAGGTAAAAGAGCATGAGCCTTACTTACAGTTAGACTTGTGTTTGGATCCCAGTTGTACCATTTAGTATCTGTGTGACTACAGGCAAATTCCTTATCCTCTCTGTTCTTCAAATTTCTCAGCTACAAAATGAGGATATAATAACAGCATCACTCTTTAAGGTTGTTAGAGGAACTCAATGACTTGTAAAGCACTAAGAAGAGGGCCTGATCTTAGCAAATGCTCAGTAAATATCAGCCACTTTTTTTTTTAATATATATACCTGTAGTAAAACAAGGTTGCCCATTTCTCATTTGGTTCTAGAAGAAGTTTGGGAACATTTGTGGTGCTGTTAAGTTCTCTGTGGGAGGTTAGAATTGGAACACTTAAAAATATGCCTCCTCCTCAATTCTTTTCTCTACTTTTTTTTTCTTTTCTCTACTTTCAAATCTTAATATTGAAGCTAGTAGGAGAGAGAAAAATGGCTGCCAGCTATGTTCTCTTTGCTTCCAAAAGACAGCAGCACCAGTCTGTACTAGAAATGTGTGTTTCTCCTGCTGAGACATCCATCTTCATACACCCGTTGCCAGAGAGATGAGCTGCTAAGGGATGCTTATTAGTTCAGATTCTTGACACCTGGCAATTTGTGAATGCTGGTTTTTTTGGAATCTGGAGAATCATCAGATTCCCTTTTTCTTCTTATTGGGACCCTTCTGGTTCATCAGAGGCTAAGTATTGGCCATTTAGAGGAACAATAAAATAATGAAGTTGGAATTACAACAAGAAATTCACTTACCAAGGGCCCTGTGCTGATAGGACCCAGAGAAAATATCTCTCACAAGAAAAAATATAAGAAATATAAAAAAAAAAGTTAAACAGTCAATCTTCCCTCAAGACACAGTGTTCTCTCAAGGCCTCTTCCTTCTTTTCTGAAGGCACATTCAGTTCTGGGGCAGAAGCTAGGAAACCAGCTGAGATAAATCATTTTCCCCTCCCCTTTTAATCTTGTGAAGGAGCTGCCAATTCTAGAAATTCCTCCTTTGATGAGAAGATAAAGCAGAACAATGCTGTGGAACTAAACAGATTCCTAAGGGACATTCTTCTAGGGTGTGTAAAGTCTGCCTGGAAGTGGGGGGGAGGGGAGGAAGAGATGGAAAGCTAGGAGTAGGAAGGGTGGTGGGTGGACAGGAGTTGGTAGCCACAGCCTCAAGAAGTATAGTTGCTTCTAGGCTTCTCCACAGAGTAGCAGCTCCATCCAGTCTCATTTCCTGGGAGGTGTAGGCATGTTTATTAGTTATTAGAGGACTTCATCCATTTCACATCCACCCTACCAAAAAAAAGAGATTTCGTTCCCATTATTTGTTGGAGGGAAGTTTCTACTTACAGCCTTCTCACAATTAAAAAAAAACAACAACAACTGTGTTTTGTTGTGGTTGTTTTTTACTGAGAATTGCAGCCCAAATCAGTCTACCACATTGGATTGTAAGGCTGTGGAAGGCGCGTGTCCCTGTCTTACTGTTTAAGGGACAATCTGTTGTAAAATGCTACAGATTGGAGTCAGAGCTGAGTCTGAATCCTGCTCCCAGCTTCACTATCTGTAAATGGGGATAATCTTCCAATCTGCTTGACATGGTTATGTAATTTTAAAATTAGACATTTAAGGCCTAAACTTTACAAGCATAATCTCATTCATGAGGCTCACTCATGAGGCAGGTATTATTTTGGAGATTGTATGTAAAGATACTTTGTAACGTACAGAAGAGCCATCTGAGTTATCACCGATCTATCTTTCTCACCTGGTTGCTGAGGATTAAATGAGACACCGATGTGAAAGAGCTTTACGCAATCCACGTGATGGGCTACTAATTACACGCCCCACAGCACCTGATCCACCGTGAGCAGTCGGTAAATGCTGCTTGGAGTGCATGATTTTATATCTTGCCTGTTCCTTTCAGTTTTCCATTCACAAACTAACCTCACCGCGGCCTGGGGCCAAAGCCACGAATTTGAGAACCACAGCCAGGCTGGAGGAGACTGCTGAGTCCCTGGAGAGGGCACGGGAACAATAGAGTACTTCGGTGGTTGGCGGACGCCCGGCCGGAGAAGTGGCCAGCTGGGGTCCCCGAAGGTACACCCCCACCCCCTGGTCTGATGCTACAGGGAAATACGTTCCGAGCCGACTCGACATTTCCCTGGGAAAGCGGCAGCCAGGCCCCCACTACCCAAGCTCTAGCCTCGCGGGACGCGCCCACGCCCCGCCCACTACCTCAGGTAGGCCGTCTGTACCAGCCAATCCACCAGAAGCCTGGGCGCGGAAGGCGGTGCTTCCCTGGTCGGAAGTGACGTGCTCTGCTTGGCTGGCCGCGGAGTCCGCCGAGACTCTTGGCGGCGGCTGAGACGGCTGGGAGGGAAATGGCTCGGACGGTGGCTGCTGCGGCGGCTCCGGTAGTGGTGGAGGCAGAGGCTCGGGCAGCGTGAGGTGAGGAGTGGTAGGTACGGCGGGAGCCGGTACCTGGAACCCTGCTGTTCAAGGGCAGCGAGGGACCCCGGGGAGCCCCGGATGGGAGGGTCCCTTGCGGCCCCCGGTCCCTGAGTGTCCGCCTTTGACCCCCCCATCTGGTACTCTTGGCGTTGTCCCAGCCCGACTTACCTCCCCCGGGCCTTGCTTCCACCCAGACCGTTTCTGACAGCCCCGCCTAAGGTGCGAGGGGCCCGCGCCCCCATTAGGCCCCTCTTGGCGGGGGTTGGGAGGTGGTGCGCCTGGGAGTTAGTTTTGTCCCAAGGGGGAGGGGAGACCGCCCCCCCTTGTTCTTCGGTAGGGGGCCGGAGCCACTGTGGCCGGTCCTATTCTCTTGTTGAATTGTTAGATTCTGACGAAGTGTGTTGCACTTCTCAATTGTGTCTCCCTCCCCCACCCCCCCTTCACCTTCTTGTCCCATCTCCAGCTTTTGGGATAATGATTTTTTTCTTCTCACTCCTCCCGGTTTGCCTTTTTGCCGCGAATCCACTTGCTTCGGGAAACTATTATTTAAGTGTGTGTTTAGCGCATCATCTTTCCGGGAGTGCGGTCAGATTGAAAATATTTTCTTAACCCTTCCTGAGTGACGGAGGAACAATACATATTGAAGAAAACACATACATATTTTCCTCGCTAAATGGTTTGGCTTTAAAAAGGAGATTCTCTAGCTATGGAAATTTTTTCGGGGGGAGCAGGGATTGAGGAGGGAAATGAAAAAAACTAAATGAGGAGGAAAGTGTGGGGGATAAAACGTGAAAGAGAGAGCCTGTGGTATTTCCTTCCCTTCTGTTAATTAGCCAGATAGAAGTTGAGGTTGTAATTACATTTTTATTTTGAATAGTGGGTGTTGAATTGAGAGGAAGGAAGGAGGTCTTCGTCTTTGAACAAGATTACCTATTAAAGAGTACCCTAAAATCTTTCCAGGGGGGTGTCAGAAAAGCTCTGCTGGGAAAATTGTTTAATATATTGGAGTATCAAAGCTACAACTTAGAAGAAATATAGAAAAAAGCTATTAGAAGAGCTGGAAAGACATAGTATAAAGGGGAAGCCTGTTTGGAGGTCCGGGAATGCTTGATTCCAGAAGAGACTTTGTACCTTTGCCTCCTTGGCTTGTGATTAAGTCTCCATAGGAGACTCCTTTTAGCATTGTGCCATACTTGTTGTTAGTGCTCTTATGCACCATGGAAAATTAGACCTAGTTGAGACAGTTGAAGATAATTGCTAGTTTAATAAGACCATTTTTGAGTACTGAAAAGCATTATGGCTGAGAATAATAGATTTTCTTATTTAACTCAAACTTAATTCAAAAGTGACTTTAGGGGTGCCTGGGTGGCTCAGTGGGTTTAAGCCTCTGCGGCTCAGGTCTTGATCTCAGGGTCCTGGGATGGAGCCCTGCATCAGGCTCTCTGCTCAGCAGGGAGCCTGCTCCCCCCCCCCCCAGCCTGTCTCTCTGCCTACTTGTGATCTCTCTCTCTGTCAAATAAATAAATAAAATCTTAAAAAAAAAAAGTGACTTTATATAGCTACCAAGCTACTTCTACAAGTAACTTTGCCTGAATGAATAGATTCCAAAGCATTTTTTTTTCTTACGAAAATCTGTTTTGTATGCACATTGCTTGCAGTTTTTCTTGGCAAGCAGTATATTTTAATGTTTTCATCCATAGGTTTCACAACCTTTTCTGTTTCATGGAACAAAAAGTTGATGTGCTTGCATTTAGGAGTTAGAAACTATAACTTTATAGATATATAATTATGAAATTATAAGGAATTAGCTGTGTATTAAGCATCTGACTTTTTGTTTCTCTCTTCTGCCATGAATGGTTCTAAAATTTTCACTTGACCATTGTTGCATCAGTTCCATGTCCAGGAGTCTTTCTTTAATCTAGCATAATGTTTTTGCACATGTAAGCACATTCAATAAGTGAACTTACACCTGTGAGGGTGTTGAATTTCCCAAGAGTTCAGAGTTCTTATTAGAGCATCAGACCAGACTTTTCAGAGCAGCAGTGCAAAGCACTTTTTTTAATGCTTTGTAACTTCTTACTTTGATAACATAAATTATCCATTTTATTATATTTCTCATGTTTCTTTTTTTTTTACTTTTTTTGAAAAGATTTTTTGTATTTATTTGACAGAGAGCACAAGTAGGCAGAACGGCAGGCAGAGGGAGAGGGAGAAGCAGGCTCCACTGAGCAGGGAGCCCGTTGCAGGGTTTGATCCCAGGACCCTGGGATCATGACTTGAGCCGAACGCAGCTGCTTAACCAACTGAGCCACCCAGGCACCCCTATTTCTCATGTTTCAAGAATATATTAAGGCAGGTAAATGATAAAGGTGAATGTTTTAGTACTATGCATTTACATAGTACACAATCTGCTTTGTTGTACCTGAGTAGGGCTAAAAATTAACGCTCTGAAAGATTTTGTTATCAGAGGGCCTGCAAGGATGCTTGGCACTGTAGTGGTTTGAGGGATAGAAAAAATGAGACACACAGATTATGACTGTGGTTATAAGGTCATCAGTAGATCCAAAGTACTGAAAAGGATGTGATCACATGGGCTGGAGAAGGGGAATGAGTGCATATGAGGAAGATGATGCTCAAATTGAGTTTTTTTTTTTTTTAAGATTTTTTATTTATTTATTTGACAGAGAGAGATCACAAGTAGGCAGAGACGCAGGCAGAGAGAGGAGGAAGCAGGCTCCCTGCTGAGCAGAGAGCCCGATGTGGGGCTCTATCCCAGGACCCTGGGATCATGACCTGAGCCGAAGGCAGAGGCTTTAACCCACTGAGCCACCCAGGCGCCCTCAAATTGAGTTTTAAAGGACTAATTTCTTCTGTTAATAAGGGTGGATAAGCGTGATCAGGTTCTGGGGTGCTATAGGAAGAAGGTGATGAGATTTCTGCGACAGGGTTGTTTCAATGCACAGAGAACAACTTGGGGAAAAACTTAGGAGAAAGTAAAATACAGGTTTAAGGAAGGATTTGCAAGTTGTGTTTGAAAAAATTAGAGGACAGGACAGAGGTGAAGTAAGAGATGAGAATAAGTAGACCTCTGCAATAAAGAACTTAGAGGCCAGTGGTCAGAACTTTTGTATTATTTGGGTGATTCAGGAAATCTTAGCACAGGCTGCGAATTTGTGGCTTGGGTAGCGTGGAGGACATGGTTAAGAGAACTGAAGAAGTTGATGACTAAATGAACAGAGTAGTATTAGTTCCTGTTGTGAAATGAGTAGGGGTTTGATAAGGAATTTGACTATGAGAAGAGAAGGGAATAGGCAGTGTTAAGAATATTGGCTAAAAAAATTTGTAATATGGGAAATCTTAATTGAAATGGCTGTTTTTTTAAAAAAGTTTTTTTCCTATAAAAACAGAATTTGGTGGTTTATATTCAGAAAATATCAGTGGAGGCAGGGAGACATTAAATATTAAAGTTCTGTTATGGGGGCTGGCTGGCTAAGTTGGCAGAGCTGTGATTCTATCTTGGTGTGAGTTTGAGCCCCATTTGGGGCTAATGAACTAATGAAGTTCTGTGGAGAGGGAAAAGCAGACAAAAGTCTCTTTCAAGATAAAACCGTAGGGAAAATGAGAGGAGACAATAGAGGGAGATCAGTGCAGGTACTTTGCCTTCTGGTAAGGTGGGAAAAGAATGTGGATGTTGGAGTGATAGACACAGAAAAAAAACACCTGTTTAATTAGGAAACAGGAAAACATTTTTTTCAGATGTTTTATTTGCAGTTTAGAGAATTATGTGAAGCATGTATTTTCCCCCAAGATAAGCTCTGAAGGAGACCCAATTATACCTATAAACAAAACCATAGTGCTGTGAGTATCCATAACCAAGTTGATTTGTTAAGTCCCTTTATATGTGTTTGTAATCTGATTTATAACTGTTCTGACCTATCTTTTTAGTTTAGTGTGTATGTATTTTTTAGACTACAGTGCTGAGTTGGGAGAAGGTGGTCTTTGGCTCCAGGGAATGTAGCCTGGATTGCATAATAACATTTATCAGACTGGAATTCTGCCTGTATTGAAATGTATGATATGACCCTGTAAGTATGTAGAGTTTTTTTTTTAAATCAGATTTATTGAGATATAATTTACTTATATTTGTTTCAGGTATCAGCTCTAGAAGTTGAAGAGATAGTGACAGCATTTAACCGCCACCACCACATTAAGATACAGAATATTTCTGTCACTCCAAAAGTATCCTTATTCTCCTTTGTAATGAGTCTCTTTCACTTACCCTCCAGGCAACTGATTTTTTTTTTTATTCCTATAGGTTTACCTTCCCAGAATGTCCTGTAAATTGGTATCATATGATGTATTCAGCCTTTTTTTTTTTTTTTTTAAACAAACGGTCATTTACAACTCAGAGGAAGTTGTCCCTCCCCGTTTTTGGTTTTTTTTTTAAGGTGTTTTGTTTCTGTTTTTGTTTTCGTTTCAGTAATATACACTCAGCGTGGGGGGCTTGAACTTACAACCCCAAGATCAAGAGTCACATGCTCTTCTGACTGAGCCAGCCAGGCACCCCAGCCTTTGAGTCTGACTTCTTTCACTTGGCATAATGCTTTTGAGATTCAATAAAACACCACATTTTATATATCCATTTTTTTGATGGACAGTTGGGCTGCTGCTACCTTTTAGCTATTGTGAGTACTGCAGTGAGCATTAGTGTACAGTTAACTCTGTCTTAATTCTTTTGGGTGTGTATATCTAGGAGTGGAATTGCTGGGTCATATGGAAATTCTATGTTTAATTTATTGAGGAAACACCAAGTGTTTTCCAAAGTGGCTGCACCTTATCAACACTTACTTTCCATTTTTAAAATTTTAGCCATTCTAGTAGATATGAAGTGGTATCTCATTGTGGTTTTGGTTTGCATTTCCTTAATGAGTAATGATACTGAACATCTTTCCATGTGATTATTAGTGATAAGCTGCTTTTTTTAAGATTTATTTATTTTATTTGTTTTTTTGAAAGATTCTATTTATTTGAGAGAGACAGTGTGAAAAAGCACGAGCAATGGGGAAGGGTAGAGGGAGAGGGAGAAGCAGACCCCACCCTGAGCAGGGAGCACGATATGGAGCTTGATCCCAGGACCCTGGGATCATGACCCGAGCCAAAGGTAGATGCTTAACCGACTGAGCTACCCAGGCACCCCAAGATTGATTTATTTTAGAGAGAGAGTGAGCATAAGAGGGAGAGAATCTCAAGCAGACTCAACGGTGAGCCCGGAGCCCAATGCAGGGAGGGGGGTGCTCAATCTCACGACCTTGAGATCACAACTTGAGCTGAAACCAGTCAGACACTCAACCAACTGCACCACTCAGGCGCCCCAATAAGCTACCTTTTTTTAGTGGTATGAATACACTGATGATTGTTCCAATAATTGGAAGATGTAATATATATATGTATTATTAGATACCTGTTATTAACGAGTCATTATATATATTATTTTATTTAAGCCTGACAACACAGATATGATCTTTTACAGATGAGAAAACTAAGACAAAGAGAGATTAAGTAACTTGCTTAAGGTTATACAGTTACTGAGAGGTCTGATATTTGAGCCTCAAGTCTTGCTGCTACATCATTTTCTCTTCTTTGTTATCACTGTTCTATAAAACTACCAGTTTAATGCAGTTGTGTCATTTGAAAACAAGATTTTGTTAGCCATATTATGGAGTTTTAGGGGAAAATTCCAGAAATAATTAATGTCAGTTTTTCATTATTCCCTTTTTGGGGTTTCTCAGTTGTAAACTCAGTTTTATGTTTTCCTATCTTCAGCTATGTTGGAAATGGAAGCATATACCATAACATTTAGCACAAAAGCTTACTGTTATTTGTCATGTTGGAACTGGGGTAATGTCAGAGTATATTTAATGATTCATGTTAAATGAATGGACAATAAAGTAGTTCAAAGTTCAGTAATTATCTTCACAAAGCAGTACTACTGTTGGGATTTTGAGTTAGATTGAAAACTGCTTTGTCAGTAAAATGTCTTTTCAAGAGGAATCTCTTGTTGTAACTGTATTCTCCGCACCCCCCCCGCCACGTTCCCCTCCCAAACAGTAATACATATATGCAGTTATAGAATGCACTCTTGAATGCCCCGTTGTGAATCTTTTATGTGTAGAATGTTGCTCCTAAGAACTGAAGGTAGTATAATGACTGTCAGGGAGAATCAAGCCCTTTATTAATTGCTTGTAGTATTTGGACAAGGCATACTTAAAAAGTGTGGTATGGAGGTTAAAGAATGTGTGAGCTGGCTAGGCTTATCCATCTTTAAACTTGTGAAGCTCTTGGCTTTTCCCATGACTCACCCCTTATGTCCAAGTTATCATTCCAATTTCATCTTTTATCTAACCATACCATTAAAAATAGTATCTCCCTCCCCACAACTAAATCATTCTTTATCATATCACTGTTTTCCCCCTCATTTCATTTACTGTCTAAATTTAACGTTTTGTTTGCTTGTTTAAAGAAACCCATTCTTAATATTTCCTTTACTGTCAATCTAGTTCAAGTCATTACCAGTTATTTTCTAGATTATTTCAGTTATTTATTAATTGGTCTCACAGTTTCCATTTTGGTTTTCCTTATGTCTTTTTCCACAAAGCAAATAGAAATCGTTGGACGTGTGAAATTCACATGACTATCTCTTACACACCTTTTCTTTCCTGTCAACACCTAATAATTGAATATTCTAGTGTTTTTTCCCTTTGGAAATATGTTATTCAATTATAGAAAGTTCATATTGATGTAGATTTTAGAATTTTTTTTGAGAGAATATTTTTGATTTGTGCTAATTAAGTTTGGTGATTTAGCTTATTAAATTTTTAAGATTTTTTTATTGATTTATTTGAGAAAGAGAGTAAGCATGAGAGAGGGGGAGGGTGAGAGGAATGAAGGAGAAGCAGACTCCCTCCTGAGCAGGGAGCCTGATATGGGGCTTGACCCCAGGACTCTGAGATCATGACCTGAGCTGAAGTCAGACACTTAACTGTCTGAGCCACTCAGGTGCCCTGCTTGTTATTTTTATCAGAAAACATTCCAACCAAAAGAAAAAGTTTCACTAAAACTCCAGAGTAAAATTAGGTTTAATTTTTTAATTAATTGTTTTTATTGTGTTCAGTTAGCCAATGTATAATACATCATTAGTTTTTGATGTAGTGTTCAAAGATGCATTAGTTGCATATGGCATATGACACCCGGTACTCACAACACGTGTCCTCCTTAATACCCTAAAATCAGGTTTAAATAAGAAAGTTTGATTGTGTCATACCCTAAACTAGAAATATAGCTGTATGTCGAACATATCTAAATTTGGAGAAAAGATTAAGTTAAATTTATTAATTTATTAAATTAAATTCTACAAGTCATTGTAGAAACCTCGTAGGTTTCTTTAGGACTAGGCTCTGTATATTAGATTCATTTGATCTTAACTTCACAAATATTATTAAGAACCGAAACCACTTCTTCCCAAGTAGTTGTTTACATTACTCTGTGATCCCATGAAGTTCGTTCTCTAGTATATTTTTATCCTGCTTGGGCTTCGAAACTTCTTAGATTTGTTGTGTTGTCTTTCTTCACTTGCAGAAAGTTCTTGGCCATTTTCTTTTCAAATATTTCTTCTGTTTTATTCTCTGCTATCCTCTCTTGGGACTCCAGTTATGAATGTTGGACCATTTGAAATTGTCCCACAGGCATGCCTGTTTATCTTTCTCCTTTTTTTCTCTTAGTTTGGATGTTTCCTATTGATTTGTCTTCAAGTTTACCACTCTTTTCTAATGCTGTTCAGTCCATCTAATTCTTCATTTCTGACTTATTTTTCTAGTATTTCTGTTTGATTCTTTTTTGTAATTTGTATCATTCTGCTGAAACTGCCACCCCTCTCCCTTCATGCATCTCCTTCATTTTTTCTGCTAGATCATTTAGTATTTTCATCCTAATTTGTAATTTCATCCTCAGTTCCTGTTTGATAATTCTAGCATTTGGGCCATTGCTGTATCTGCTTATTTTGACTGTTTGTTTGACCATGGGTTACATTTTATTTCTATTTTTTTTTCAAGATTTTATTTATTTATTTGACAGAGCACAAGAGGGGGAGTGACAGGCAGAGGGAGAGGGAGGAGCAGGCTCCCTGCTGAGCAGGAATCCTGATGTGGGGCTCCATTCCAGGACCCTGGGATCATGACGGGAGCTGAAGGCAGACCCTTAACTGATTGAGGCACCCAGGCGCCCCAGGTCACATTTTCTTTGTCTCATAATCTTTGATTATATATTCGCACAACTTGAATGTACCTTATTCTGTCAAGCCACTAAACTGAGAAAGTCTGATTTATAAGTAAGATGGGTCTGTGCTTTGTTGCAACTTTAATTTGATTCAATTCTGGGTTGAAGTACTTTGGGTGGCAGTGATGAGTTTCTCTTCAGAAGGATTTGGGATCCGAACACGGACTTGATTCTAGAGATTTGTTTTGCAGCCTTAGCTGCTAGCTTTTTTTTAGGTTGCTGGGAAGTCCCTTTGTTCTCTACTTTCTTTGTTCTTGGCTTTCTGTGTCTCAGGAGATCTTTGCTTTGCTGCCCTTAGCCCAGCCTCTGGAGGGCACCTATCTTTTATAAAGGCCTAGGATGCTTTGGAGGGCTTTTTTCTCAGCTCTCCTGCCCCCATCCCCAGCCATTGGTAGCTAAAAGCTTGGAGTGCCTCAAGTGGATTTCTCCCTGCTCACCTGCCCAGCCCTGTGGAGAGTGGCTACCTTATACTTCAGGCAGGCCCACATACTTCAGGGGGGGATCTCTTTCAGCTCTTCTGCCCTATCCCCAGCTTTCAGTGTGGTACCTGTGCATTTGGTGAAGACCTGAGGGAAAGAGTTGGTGGATGGGTACAGACTTGTTCCATGCCTGGCGCTCCTTACCGTTCTTAATCCAGAGCTTTAGACCACTCACACTCAGATTTACCTCCACCATGCCTCAGAATTCTAATCTGTCATGTAGCCTACCCATGGCTGTTTAAAATGTTTATCAGAAGTCTTACGTGTTTTTCCTTATCCCTGTCTCCAGTGCATTCTTCCTGCTCTTCTGTACCAGGGATGAGAATAACAATGGACCTGCCTCTCCTATGAGAAGTTTATCAGTTTTGGGAATTTAATTCATTAGAATTTTTTTTTTTTTAAGATTTTATTTAGCTATCTGAGAGAGAGCACAAGAAGGGAGAGGGGCAGAGGGAGAGGAAGAAGCAGGCTCCCTACTGAGCAGGGAGCACGACACAGGGCTCAAACCCAGGATCCTGGGATCATGACCTGAGGCAAAGGCAGATGCTTAACCGACTGAGACACCCAGCCACCCCTTCATTAGGGTTTTTAATGTGTGTCCTCTGCTCTCTGATGTCTCTTAAAAGTATTTTTTTTAAGCTTATTTAGCTTGCTTTTCATTGCTGAAGTGAGACAGTCTCTTGCCGCTTTGCATATCCTAATAACAGGAAAATCCCTTTGTTACATATTTATTACCTTTTAAAATAGTAAAGCTTACAAATGATGAAGCATTTAAAACTCTACCAAACTTTAGTGAAAACCTGCTTTCCACCATTGGCTCCCCTCAGTCCTCCATTTTTAGTTATTGACCTAGTAGTTCCGTACCTTTATTACCTCTGTTTTGTAAGATGTCTTCTCCTTTTCAAGAAAGACCCTTCATCTGTGCTTCTGATTCATATCCAACTGTACCCAGTACCTAAGCTAGTGTGAATCTCCAGTTTTATGTGTCTTTTAGTCTTTGTACCCTGAATTCTTGTCTTCAATCTACTATATGTTGAAGGCCTTTTTAAACAGCCATTCCTAACACCTGTCTCTCTGAATTCCCTTTACTGTCAATGAATTGAAAGAATAATATGGCTTTGCTACTTATAATTCCTTACTTTTTTAGTTTTCCACACTTCTCCAAGTTGTTCTCTTTGAAAAATCACTACTGAGGGTCTGTGGGATGTGGAAATGAGGAGGGACTGCTAATGGGTAAAGGGTTTCTTTTGGGATGATGAACATGTTCTGCAATTTGTTAATGGTGATGGTTGCACAGTTCTGAGTATATGAAAACAACTGAATTGTATACTTTAAATGGGTGAATTTTATGAGTTAATTATATCTCTATGAAACTGTTATTAAAATAATCACAAACAAGCTCTTAGATTTCGAGGTTTTTTTTTCTTTTTCAACCCTTATCCTGTGTCATCTCTCTGTAGTTTCTGACGCTACTAATCACGTTCTTCTTAGGACACTGAATTCCCTTATTTCTCTGATACCATTCTTCACACCTATTATTTTCCTCTGACCTTTTGTTTCCTGCTTAGGTATTAGTGGCCCTTATGATTTCCTCCTTGTTTCTCCTATTCTCTTTACGCATTCTTCCAGGGCAATTGCAACTACTTTCATGACTTCAGGTCTTTAGTTTTATATAGGTAACACCTCAAGATTCATCTCTAGCGAAATTGCTCTGTTGAGCCCAAGGCCTCTATTTCTAATTGACAAGCAGACAGGAAATATATTTTCCACAAGTACTTCAAAATAGTAATATGTTTTGGTCTGACTGGGAAGGACCATGTGGCTCTGAAGAAAATCCTGAGAGTAACGCACATAATTTTATTCCCTCAGAGAAAGAAATTAATGGTTTATAATTTGGCACATTTAAGATGACTTCCAAATACTTTAAATGAAAACGAATGCAACAAGAGTGGATTAAAAAATCTATGGTATCTCTTAGTTTAAAATACTTTGAGTAAGATATTTCTGTGTAATTTTAAGTATCTTACAGAGCACCAGAGGCACTCTACAATGAAGAATTGCCTCCTAATCTGGTACATATTAGATTAAATTTTATTTATTTGTTAACAAACATTTGAATGTAAGCTTGCTTGTCCTAGGATTGTTCTAAGTGCTGGGGATATAAGAGTGAGCCAAACAGATAAATCCTAGCTTCATGAAATTTAGAGGGGAAAAGCTAGACAATAAAATACCTAAGTAAAATCTATAGTACACTGGATGGTACTAAATGCTAAGGAAAAAGTAAAGTGTATGAACAGTGGAGTTAGAGAAAGTTGCAGTTTTAACTTGATTATCAAGGAGGACTTAACTCAGATGTCACCTTCTCAGTGAATACTTGAAGGTGAGAGAGTGTGCCATTCAGCTATCCACAGGAAGAGCAGTCCAGAGGGAACAGAAGAGCAAAGGCTCTGAGCAAGAAGTATAATGTATTTGAGGAACAACGAGGCTAGTTGGATGGTAGCAGAGAGGAGAGTTACAGAAGTAGTAGGGGGACCAGATATTAGAGTGCCTGGTAGGCTGTTGTAAGGATTTTACCCTTTTTTCTGAGCGAGATAGGAACTGTTGAAAGTTCTGAATGGAAAGATCTAAGTTTTTCAATATCATTCTGGCTGCTGTGTTGAGAGTAATCTGAAGGTGGAGGGTGGAGGGTTGGCAGAAACAGATTGGGTATTTATTCCAATAATCCAGGCAACAGATGATGGTTGGTCTAGGATGGTAGTAGGAATATATAGAAAAAATGCTCATATTCAAGAAATAGTTGAAGGTGGAGGCTGTAAGATTTTATGTAAATATCAGTAACTATCTGATAGAGTTACCATCAAACATTGCTGCATTCCTGACAAGCTGTAATTAAATTAGGGTTTTCTAATTCAACTCGAATAAAATAAATTTGCTGGATATAACATACAATGGTGAGAGTGTGCAGTCATCTCCCTTGCTGATAGTATCTATTTTTAGATGTTGTACCTGTATTTTAAAATGCAGTGAATTTTTTTTAACGTAAATCGTGTTATGTGCAGTGCCCATTAAGTGATTCACAGATGGTGAAAATTTGGGAAACCATAATTTATTTTGTTGTTTTCTTTTGCAGTCTTAATTACCCTTTCTCCATATCCTTTAATAAATGAGAGTAGTGTCCTTAATTACCCTAAAAATTGGCAAATGAAAAGGGATAATATTGCTCTTATTTGTATTTTTTATGACATTAAAAAGTTGAGCTTCTTGTGTTCATATAATTTGCCACATGTGAATTTTAAAACCCCCCACATACTTTTAATTGGAGGTGGTGTTAATTTTCACATACCGTGTATAATATATGAAAATATTTAAACTATTTAAATTTAAAATATATGGGGAGTGGATTCTTTTTTTATTATGAAATAATCCACAGAAAAGTGCATAAAGCATATATGATTATTTAACAAGTAATTGTAAAATAAACACTTGTGTAACCAGTCAGTAGGTAATGAACTAGAACATTGCTTATATTCCAGAAGTCTGTAATATACTTACCCTTGGTCATGAATCTCTGCCTCTCTCCATGAGTAACCACTATCCTAACTTTTGAGAATCCTTTCCTTTTATTCACAGTTTTACCATTATCTAAGCATTCTTAAACAATATAGTTTTTCATGTTTTTGAACTTTATGTGACTGGAATCATTGTATGTATTTTTTGTATGCCCATGTGCTTGTCATGTTTCTCATTGTCATGTTTTACTCATTTTTTACTCATTTACTCATTTTTTCTTGTAGCTGTAGTTCATTGGCATTACTGTATAGAATTCCACTGCATGAACTGTGTTGTAATAAAAAATAAATATTTGGTCTTTGTGCCTGGTTCCTGTCATGAAACTCCTAAAGCCCTTGGAATTTCTAGAGTTTCTTTTGTATGCTAATGAGATTAATAGTGTCAGAGATCCCCAGATAGTTTCAGGATGGGGCTGGTCACCAGAGGCTGAGGCATGTTTAGAGGATTGGAACTTTTCAGTTTTACCCCCTGACCTCTGGAGATGAGAGAGGAACTGGAGATTGAGCTAATGACTACTTCCAGGTTAGTTCCTACTTCGGACTATTGTGGGCAATGTTACTTGAAGGTTCTTATGTTTTTCTTTTTAATTTGTAGAAGTTACTTATCTAGGATTTGAGTCCTTCGGTTATGTGTTAAAGATATCTTCCTTTCTTGTAGCTTGTTTTTGTCATCCTGTTTGGTGTGTTTTGATAAATAAAAGTTGGGGATTATAGCCAGATTTTTTTTTTCTCTTTTTGTTTTTTTAATTTTTTAAATTTTTATTTATTTTTATTTTTTAGATTTTTTTTTTTCTCTTATGTTTAGTACTTTCTTGTTTAAGAAATTTTTCCCTTCTCTGATGCTAGTTTTTCCTTTCACATTTAGACGTTTGGTTTGCCTTGAGTTGATTTTTGCTTAAGGAGTGAAGTAGGAATCTGTTTCATATCCCTTCATTTGTTCTAGCTTCATTTATTGAAAAGACAGTTCTTGCCCTGGGCTCTGATATGCCACTTGTCTTCGGTGTCTGTGCAGGTGTGTTTCTGTTTTTGACCTCTTAGCCTGTTCTTTATTAGATTTATCTCTTCCTGCATAAATACCGTATTATCTTAAAATTAGTTTTATAATCTTTATTGGGTAGAGCAAATCTTCCCACTTTGTTCTTTTTCAAGAGGGTTTTGGCTATTTTGGCCATTTTGGTTACTGAATAAATTTTAGAATCCCTTTGTCAAATTTTATTTTAAAAGCTGTTGAATTTTGAATGAGATTTCATCAGGCCTATAGATCTATTTCAGGAGAAGTGGCATCTTCATAAAATTGTTTTCAAGCTTCCCTTACATTCAGATACTCCTAGTATTTGTCAGTAAAGTTTTATAATTTTCCCCCACAACTTCTTGTTACATGTACTGCTAGTTAGTGGGTTCTCTGTGTGTTACTGTAAATATAATCGTTTTGAAAATTGCCTTTTCTAACCATTTGTTGTGGATATGTAGAAGTACAATTGATTTTTATATATTAGTATCATTTCCAATAATCTTGCTAAAATCTAGCATTGCTGTTATCTACATATTCTTTGGAATTTTTACTTTATCTCCAAATAATACTTTGTTTCTTCCTATTTGCTCCTAAATTTTCTTTTTCTTTTCTGTGCTGTCTAGTAGTCTATAAAGTGTGGAAAAGAAGTGGTTGTGGGCATCCTGGTTTTTGTTCATGGTCAAAGGGAAAGCTTTCAAAGTTTCATCATTAGATAGGATTTTTGTTGCTACTCGTTATCAAGTAAGGAACTTCCCTTCTGTTCGTAGTTGGCTAAGAATATCTATTGATATGAACATATGCTTTTTCTGTTTTTATTCTTTATTGATGTGGTAAATTGCATTTTGTATTTACAGCTAAGTTTGGTTTGCTGTTTTGTTTAGGACTTTTTGTATTTTGTATTTCATGAGTAAGATTAATTTGTAATTTTCCCATCCTTCCCTGGTTTTGTTATCAGTTATAGTAGTCCATAAAAAGTTTGGGGAACATACCTTCTTGTCTGTTCTCTGGAAGAGTTTGTGAAAGGTTATTGTTTCTTCCTTTCATAAAGCCAGTGAAGCCATCTGGCCCTGCATTTTTCTTGAAAATATTTTTGACTGCTAATTCAATTCCTTTAGTGGTTATAAGATTATTAAACTTTGTTTCTATTTCGGTCAGTTTTAGTAAATTACTGTCTTCTAGGAATTGGTATACATTTTAAAATTTATTTCCTTAAACTTGGTAATATCCTAATTATCTTCCTCATGCCTGCTACATCTTTTGGATGTCTCTTTTTTATTCTTGATATTGTTTATTCCTGTCTTATTTTTTTCTTGATCAGCATCACCAGATATCTTACTGGTATTTTCAAAAGAACCAAATTTCGGCTTTTAAATCATCTCTATTGTGTATTTCCTCTACCACTAGTTTCTTTTCTAGTCTTTATTCCCTTTGTTCTGCTTTTATTTTGCTGTAATTTTTCTGATTTCCTGAGATGGATGCTTATTTCATTCATTTTTCAACCTTTCCACTTTTCTAGCAGCATTTAAAACTGTAAATTTTCTGGGAGGCTCAGTCGGTTAAGTGTCTGCCTTGGGCTCAGGTCATGATCCCAGGGTCCTGGGATGGAGCCCCACATTGGGCTCCCTGCTCAGCAGGGAGCCTGCTTCTCCTTCTCCTTCTGCCTGCCGCTCCCCCTGCTTATGCTCTCTCTCTTTTCTTCTCACTGTCAAATAAAGAAATAAATCTTTTTAAAAAAATGCTGTAAATTTTTCTTTATCTCCTTACTGTATCTTACAAGTTTTGGTGTGATGAATATTTTTTCTCTTTCTCTGTGTGTGTGTGTGTGTGTGTGTGTGTGTGTGTGTTAATCAGTTTGGTATATTAGGTTTAATATAACTTTTGTTTATTTATTTTAAAGGTTTTATTTATTCATTTGAGAGAGATAGAGAGCATGAGTGGGGGTTGTCAGAGGCATCCAGAGAAGCAAACTCCCAGCTGTGCAGGGAGCCCTATGTGGGCTCTGTCCTAGAAACTTGCCTTCATGACCTGAGTGAGCTAAAGGCAGACACTTAACCTGCTGAGCCATCCAGGTGCCCCATGTTTATTGTTTTTTCATTGATATTTTTATTTTTAATTTTTTTTTGAAGATTTTATTTATTTATTTGACAGAGAGATCACAAGTAGGCAGAGAGGCAGGCAGAGAGAGTGGGGGAAGCAGGCCCCCTGCTGAGCAGAGAGCCCGATGTGGGGCTCTATCCCAGGACCCCGAGATCATGACCTGAGCCGAAGGCATAGGCTTAACCCACTGAGCCACCCAGGCGCCTCTCATTGATATTTTTAATGGTTAATTTTTTTAAAAGTTTGTTTATTTTAGTAATCTCTACACCCAATCTGTTGCTCCAGGTCAGGACCATGAGATCAAGAGCTACGTGCTCTTCTGACTTAGCTAGCCAGGCACCCCGAATGGTTGTTTTTTTAATTTTGCTTTTCAGCATCTAGTATACACCTAATAATGAATATTTATTGAAGAAATGAATAAATTATATAGTGCTTGTTTACCAAAAATAAGGTTTTTAAAAAAATAAATACATATTTGAATATTCTCTTCCTAGCTTTAAATCAAATTGGGATGGCCTTCTTTATACTGAGGTTACTAGGAATTCCACGGGTTATTGTGCCTTTATGATTCTTTTTTTTCCCTACACTTAAATAGTTAGTCTTTTTGTAATTTTGTAATCCTATTTCGTTGATTTATCTATGAAATGTTAACAGTTTGTTAATTGTAGAACAATTAGAAATTGTATACTTTAAAAATACAAAATTTATCCATAATGGTAAGACAGACCTTAGTTAAAAGGCTATATGTTATCTAGGGGACTTAAATTTTTTCTTCCCCTGAAAATTAACTAATAGACATTGGAGATATTTTATTGACTTGAGGGAAGGGATGACTTCCCTTTAGGAAGATAAATTTTTCCTTACCATCCAGAAATTAATGATGCTTGTTCACCATGCTTTTTGTTCCTTTCCTTAAAATTCTGTCTGTAAGTTGTTCACTCACCACCTTTGGCTTTTGAGCACTTGAAATATGGCGAGTCTAAGTTGAAATGTATAAGCATAAAATATATACCACGTTTTGAAGACTTAATATAAAAAAAGGTAAAATATCCCATTCGTATTTTTATATTGGTTACCTATTGAAATGACGTATTTAAAATATATTGGATTACATAAAACATTAATAATTTCGTCTGTTTCTTTCCATTAATGTAGTTGTAAAAATTTTTAAATTCAGTATGCGGCTTGCATTCTATTCCTATGGAATAGTGCTAGCCTAATCTCACCCAACAAACACCAGGACATTCATCCATTTTATCTTTTTGACAAAGTTGTATAATGCCTAATACCAAAGTACTTGGTTACTTTTGTCAGATGAATTTTTTTCCTCCATGAATCATGGAGATAGTTCGAGAATGTTACCTTGTCTACTGGAGTTCTTCCTTTTAGAACAGATGACGCTCCTCTCCTATTTTTATTTTATTTAAGAGTTACTTTTTTAAGTAATCTCTACACCCAGCGTGGGGCTCAAACTCACAACCGTGAGATCAGGAGTCACACACACCACTGACTGAGCCAGCCAGACACCCTCTCCTCTCCTGTTTTTAGTTTTCTGTTGCCATCTCCCTCCTAGTTTCCAAGATAATTTTTTTCTGCCACCACTTATTTATTCTAAACTCAACATGATTTTTCAGTTTTAGTTTTTTAGTTTTTTTAAGATTTTATTTATTTATTTGTCAGAGAACACAAGCAGGGGGAGTGTAGGCAGAGGTCGAAGCAGGCTCCCCACTGAGCCAGGACCCTGGGATCAAGACCTGAGCCGAAGGCAGACACTTAACCGACTGAGCCACCCAGGTGTCCCAGATTTAGTTGACTTATTAACAAATAAACTCTTTTAGTCTGTTTTTTTATTTCTTTGCTTGTTGCAGAATTTGAGTTTCTCTTTGTTAAAAAGAACGGTGTCTTAAGTTCTAGTTATTGAGGCATTTGTTCAACAACTACGGTAGAGTAGAAGATGAGTAAAATCAGAATTCATGCTCTCAATGAAATGATGAATTTGCTAGTCATATGATAATAAATTAATACATTGGCGCATGATATAACTAAATAGCATTAATTGCTTCATGATCGAATTAAACAAAACAATAAAATTTATTAATGCAGAATGAGGTAACTAGCCTTGAGGAAGAAAGTTGGTATTTATAAAGGATAAAGTATGTTTAGACACTTATTCCAGATAACTGTTAACATAAAAATATAGTAAATTAGCAGTGCCTGGATTTGAGTTCTCTCACCACTTGCTAGCTACTATGAACTTGGGCAGATTATATAATTTGTATGAAGTTTTTTCATTTGTATACTGGAGATAAAAGTAGCTACTTGATATGAGGATTAAGTTAGTACATTGCTTTAAGCAGTGTTTTTGGCATTTAGTGTCTACATATCTCTGTGCATACAAGGTATATTGATGTATGCCTATAGGTGTATGTATAGATGGAGATATGTAGATATTTGCTACAGTTTTAACAAATATTTTCCATGGTTACTGTAGTGTTAATAATTTTATTTTTAATGGTGGCATAGTATTCAGTTCCATAGGGGTGCCATTATTTAATTTTCTTTGAGATTCATTTTCACTTTATTTTATTTTATTTATTTATTTTTTAAGATTTTATTTATTTGACTCAGAGAAAGTGCGAGAGCGTGTGCCTGAGCACAAGCAGGGAGGAGTGACAGGGAGAGGGAGAGGGAGAAGCAGGCTCCCTGCTGAGCAGAGAGCTCAATGCAGAACTTGATCCCAGGACTCTGGGATCATGACCTGAGCAGAAGGCAGATGCTTAACTGACTGAGCCACCCAGGCGCCCCTCATTTTCATTTTAGATGAGAAATATTTGCATTGTTGAACTCGAATAATTATTTCTCTCTCTCTTTTTTTCTTTTTAACTTATCTTGAATTTTAAGATTACAAATTATTTAGATGGGTAGCATGACTGGCTTGTTTTATTTTTTATTTTCTGAGATTTAAATTTAAAATTTAAATGAATATCTACTACAGAAGAAGCCAAGAACTTTTTATTCTTTTGGATCTACAAATGGTATCCCAAAGTTTAACTGAATAGTTTAATTGCCCTCTTTTGAAGAATTTAAAGTAGCTACAGCCTTGTGATCATCACTGGGTTACTCTGTGTTGGGAAATTTTGGCAGATGGCATACAATCATCATTCAAAAACTAGTTATATTGTCTTTTCAGCTTGAATTAGGAGAACATTAGCATTGAAGTTTGCATTTTGAATTAGCATGTGCAGAATTGTTTTCTGCTAAATGTTTGTCATCAAATGATGTTTTATTTTAAAAAATTAATGGAGCATGTCAGTGTAGCAACCTCAGAAAAAATAGCTGAAGCACTGGGTTACTTTTGGACAACCTTTTAAGTCCTTTATTACCTTTTGAGTATACATGCATGATAATCTTTTAAAGCTACAATATGGTAATTCAGCTGTTAACAGCTTACTTTTACTACTTAGAGTTGAATTTACTTTAGCATATCCTGCTTGGGGTTGATATTGGGGATAGAGCAAGCAAATAAATTGATGATGTGAAAAAATGCCACATTCACTGTTAAAATATTTTTCAAATTATTTTATACCTTTGTCAGTAAATAAGAGGTAACATTAATTTGAAATACTTGGGATAAGTGTGCTCTCTATTGAGTAAACTATCTCAAACTCACTTAAAAAATCCAGATTGCCTCTTTCAGAACAATGTCGTATCGTTACCAAATATGGTAGCCAGGAAAATGGTTAAATAAATTGCCAATATGCTTGTGGACGATGAATTGTAGTTCAGTATCTTCTTCCCTTTGCAAAATGTTGTTTTGTTCTAATCCATCTGATTTTGTGAAAAATAGACTGTGTTGTGGTGTTCAGAAACAGGCAGTTAAACTTAATTTTTCCCATCATATATTCCAGTCATGTGCCATCTGAAATCTCTTCTTCAAAGCTATCTAATAGCTCTTATTCCCTTCTTTAAAACACATGTTCAGTAAATTAGGCTACATATTTATTAAGCTGGGTACTTTTAAATGTAGGGAAGAAAGAAACAAAGTAGGTATCTGCACTTAAGAAGCTTATTCTAGTCTATTGGGTAGACATACAGTTACAGATTCTGTAAAGAGGTTTTTAGTTATTATGGGAGAAAGTAATTTTAAACCAGCTTAAGCAGAGAGAGGAATTTATTGGCTTACATAAATGAAAAGACTGGCATTGGACATGGGCTGGATCGACACTTAATGAAATATCCAGAATCTATTCCATTTTATTTATCATAGCTCTGCTCTCTTCTGGTTCGAATCTGCTCTCAGGCACCATCTACTTCAGTGAGTGGTGGCAAAGATGGCCACAGCAATGCCAGACTTATATCCCATAATTTTATCAGCTTCAGTGATAGGCTTCCTTTCCAGATAGTTTCAGAAGTCTTGGGATTAACTTTAATTGGCCAGACTTGGATCCTCTGATGTGGTTGGGGGTAAGAAGGTTGGGAGTAAAGATGTTCCAGCCCTATTTGAACTAGATGGAACAAAAGGGAGATGACAAGATTGCAAAAAGGAAGTTACAGATCCTACTATCAGAAGAAAGGGTATTGATGAGGCAAAAACAGCATAAAGTCTATGAAAATTAAGATAAAAGTTTTAGGGGCGCCTGGGTGGCTCAGTGGGTTAAAGCCTGTGCCTTCGGCTCAGGTCACGATCTCAGGGTCCTGGGATCGCCCCCGCATCATCAGGCTCTCTGCTCGGCGGGGAGCCTGCTTCCCCCGCTCTCTCTGCCTGCCTCTGCCTACTTGTGATCTCTCTTTCTCTCTGTCAAATGTGTAAATAAAATCTTTTAAGAAAAAAAAAGATAAAAGTTTTATATGAGCTGAAAAGATTCTAATAGGAGCTGCTTAAGAAAAGCTTCAGGTGTCTGTATTTGCATTGGGCCCTGAAGGACAATTATAATTTTTTCCAAGGCAGAATGAGTAAAGAAAGGACTTTCTAGGTCACTCATTTGAGAATTTTGGCAGTGAAAGGAGAATATTAAAATGGAAGCTACTGGAGTCTAAAGAGGAATGTTAAGATTTTTTTTCCACCTCAATGTGTAGAAAATTTGAGCCTTTTTATGGCAGAGGAGCAGAAGCAAGTAAGAGAAAATAATGCAGAGGAGGCAATCACTGATAAGTAGGGGAATTCAGTGGGATTAAGGATATAAAGTAGAAGGGGACAGATTTAGGCAAGAAAAGGGAACTAACTGTTCATTCTCTGAGGACACTTGAAGGAAGGTAGTGGTGGCTGTGGAAGTTAAGACAGAAATTTGCTGTTAAATTGGTAAGTGGCTTCAGTTTTGCTTTCTGAAAGTAAGAAGAAAAGGTTGATCAGTTATCTATTGCTATATAACAAACCATTCCAAAATGATTTTGTGGGTTAGCAATTTGGCTTGAACTCAGGCTAGGTAGTTTCTTCTGCTAGTCTTGCCTCGGGTCACTAATGTGGATGTGATCATTTGGACTGTGGATGAATGGTCTAAGGTGGTGGCTTTACTCGTATTTGGTGATTGGTGATGATTGTTGGCTGGACCTTTTTCTCCTAGTGCTCTCTCATCCTCTATGAGCATTCCCGTGGCAGTGGCTGCACTCAAAAAAGGAAGAGATGAAGCAGTCAGGCTCTCATGAACTTGGAACTCCCACAGTGTCACTTCTTTCATATTGTATGGGTTAAAGCAAGTCACAGAGCCAGCTCAGATCAAGTAGAGAAATAGACCCCACCCTTTATGGGAGGAGAAGTGAAGTTAACTTTATAAAGGGGAAGTGTATGCTAGAGTGGGAGGAATTTGTACCTCTTCCTCATCCAACATTTTGTGAAAATTTTCAGTCATGCAGCCAAGTTGAAAGGATTTCAAAGTGAATACCCATATGCTTACCAACTAGATTGTTCTATTAATATTTTCCTGTACTTGCTTTAGCACATATTTATCCATCTATCCCTCTCTCAGCTAATTATATTATTTTTTGTTGAATTTCAGAGTAAATAGTAGACATCAGTATTTTCTCTAAGTAGTTTGTATATATTTAGTAAAAGTCACTATCGGTTTACAGTTTTTTTCTTGAGATGAGGTGTTTGCATACAATGAAGTATACATTGTGCCTAGTTTTGCAGTGTACCGCTGCAGGGAAAATATGGAAAAGCTTTTCAGTGAAATGCCTCAGAAGTTCAACTATAGTTGTGTAAAAGAATTGCAAAGGATATCTTCCTTGAATATCTCTTTATGTCCTCAGCACAAGTAATTTTTTCATTTAGTATTACCTCAGCACTTAGGATTTTCATTTGTGTTACATTAATCTGAATTCACAGGGCGCTTGGGTTGCTCAGTGGGTTAAAGCCTCTGCCTTTGGCTCGGGTCATGGTCTCAGGGTCCTGGGATCGAGCCCCGCATCGGGCTCTCTGCTCAGCGGGGAGCCTGCTTCCCCCTCTCTCTCTGCCTGCCTCTCTGCCTGCTTGTGATCTCTTTCTCTCTGTCAAATAAATAAAATCTTAAAAAAAAAAAAAATCTGAATTCACTTTGTTACCTCCTATCATTAAACTTTTATTTCGTATATACTATAGACAAGCACTGTGTTAGAAAAAGGATGTAAGTAGGAGCTCCCTTGATTTCTAGGTGTTCAAACTAGGTGCATCTCAAATCGGTTTAGATTAATAATAGATGTGATTTATTTAATACTTATGCTTGAGACCAATGATAAGCACTTTTTAGTTGCATTGTTTCATTTAATCCTTCTAATTTAGGAGATAGATACTTTTTCATTTTAAAAGTTAGGAAACTAAGGCATGTGGAAAAGTTTTCACTTGCCCAAGTTCTTACAGCTTCATAAATCAAACTGATGTAACTCCAGAGCCATAATTAACCCCTGAATCATATTGATTAGAAAAGCAAGAAATGTGCCTTGTTACACAGTAGCTAACTAACCCTTTAATTGGTCATCTTGCTTCATAGGGTAATTTTGATCTGAACTGTGTTTATTTTAAATAGAAGACTACAAATTTTTATGAACTGATCAATGAGAAAGTTTAATAAACTATTGTAGCTTATGAATAAACATTTTAGCGATTTAAAAAGGAGAAATTTTAATATTATAACTATTTTCTTAAACTCTGTGCCCAATATGGGGCTCAAACTCATAACCCTGAGATCAAGAGTTGCATGCTCCACCAATTGAGCCAGCCAGAGACCCCAGTACTATAACTAATGATTTAACTTCAGATAATCCAATATAAGTGTGGTCAAAACTGTGACAAATTCAGCTGTAATTTAACCTTTGAGTGGAGTATTGCAACTTCTTGTAGCTTTAATACTCTTATTTTTCTAATCTATGTTACGATATACATTAATAGTTGAAGAATATTATAAACCCTTAATTTTCATATGATGTTTTGATAATAGTTCCTTGATTTCATTGATTAGATATTGAGTACTTTTATTGCTAATTGGGTTATGAGTAATTTAACAAATAGCAAACGATTGAAATAATTTTTACTTGCTATTTGCATAACAGTAAATCCTGTTCAAACTCTTGACAATATGTGACTAGCACTTAAGCTGTTTTGTGCCAAGAGTCCTGCCAAAAGTGCCATTGGTTAACAGCAGCCACTGTGACACCTGAAATGAAAGGTTCTTAAGTTCATTTACAGTGCTAGCTTTCCTGTTAGGTCAGGGAATGAGGTAAAGTCATATATGTCTAAACATATCCCTTAACCCAGCAGTGTATAAGATATTTTAAAAATGTTTCTTCACCCAGATTTCCCACAACTGTTCATTTTATTTCATTTTATTTGGTTGTTTATGTGTAAGTGGCTTTAAATCCTAAATCATATGAGTTAGGTTATAAACTAAATCTATTTGCGTTTTAAAAAATCTAATTGAGTGTTGTGTTTATTTTTATGTATAGGTCTTGCTATCTTGGAAGCTACAAGAAAAAATAGATTAGGGAAAGTCTGGTCTTTTAAGTGGACATGGCTCAGATATCCAGCAATAATGGATTTAAGCAATGTTCATCACATCTGGAACCAACAAGAACAAAAGAAGTGGACAAAGAAGAAGCATTACAGATGGAAGCAGAGGCTTTAGCAAAACTGCAAAAGGATAGACGAGTGACTGATAATCAGAGAGGCTTTGAGTTGTCAAGCAACACCAGACAAAAAGCACAAGTTTATAACAAACAGGATTATGATCTCATGGTGTTTCCTGAATCTGATACCCAAAAAAGAGCAGTAGATATTGATGTAGAAAAACTCACCCAAGCTGAACTTGAGAAACTATTGCTGGATGACAGTTTTGAGACTAGGAAAACACCTGTCTTGCCAGTTACGCCTGTTCTGAGCCCTTCATTTTCAACACAGGTCTATCTTAGACCTACTATTCAGAGAGGACAGTGGCCACCTGGATTATCTGGGCCTTCCACTTATACTTTACCTTCTATTTATCAGTCAACTTATAGCAGTAAACAGACTGTATTTCAAAATGGTTTCAATCCAAGAATGCCTGCTTTTCCATCCACAGAACCTATATATTTAACTTTTCCAGGACAGTCTCCATATTTTTCATACCCTTTGATACCTGCCACACCCCTTCATCCACAAGGAAGCTTACCTATCTATCGTCCAGTAGTCAGTCCTGACATGGCAAAGCTGTTTGACAAAATAGCTAGTACATCAGAATTTTTAAAAAATGGAAAAGCAAGGACTGATTTGGAGATCACAAATTCAAAAACAACAGTCAACAATATACAGGTATCTCCAAAGTCTGAAGATATAAGTAAATTCGACTGGTTAGACTTGGATCCCCTAAGTAAACCTAAGGTGGACAATGCGGAGGTATCAGACCACGAAGAAGAGAAAAATATTCCAGGTTTACTAGCAGAGGATCCTTGGGACGCTGTTCTTCTTAAAGAGCGATCACCAGCAAGTGGTCACCTTGAAAGAAAGGTGAATGGAAAATCTCTCTCTGGGGCAACGGTAACAAGAAGCCAGTCTTTAAATATTCGAACAACTCCGTTTACAAAAGTCCAGGGCCAAGTACCTCAGGTACAGTCCTACTAACTCCTCAAACTTAGTAGTATAGCACAGAATTCATGTTTAAGTATATAATTTATTAGGTAAAAGAACTATTTTTCATTTCGATTCTGGTTTTCTTCTTAAATATGCTGTGAATCTTAGATTGTGTGGGAAGGTATTAAATTTGTTTAGGTCAATTGAAAGAATTAGTTGCTATTCTTTTTTTTGCTATTAATTTTTTTAATAGGATTATAAATTTAAGAAACCTAATCAAGGATCTGGCTGTCACTGATTAAGCTTTTAAGATAATTTTTATCTGTCTCTCCCTATCCTCTCATTATATATGGTCCTACTTTCTCTTCTTTATCTCTTTAATTTTTCAGGGTAAACAAGGAATTTTGGGTTTTAACCCCATTATGGAAATTTTCCCATATATTGTTTTGTTGATTTTAACCATGAATGAATGAATGGAAGAATGGGAGGGAGGGAAATAAAAGCCATTGAAGAAATCTCTTTAAACACCTATATTGATAAAAGTCAAGAATGGAACTATAGCCTATGTGGTGTAGTTGCTGAGTTCATATCATCTTACTATCTTTTTTTTTTTTAAAGATTTTATTTATTTGACAGAGAGAAAGAGATCACAGGTAGGCAGAGAGGCAGGCAGAGGGAGAGGGGGAAGCAGGCTCCCTGCTGAGCAGAGAGATTGATGTGGGGCTCAATCCCAGGACCCTGAGATCAAGACCCGAGCCAAAGGCAGAGGCTTTAGCCCACTGAGCCACCCAGGTGCCCTTCATCTTACTATCTGTAAAAATTAGTTAAGGGTGGCTGGGAAAGGATGTCTTCTTACCTCAGAAGAGAGGCAGCAGGGTTTAGATTTCTCCTTTTGAAATACGGTATATCATTACTGATTTCTATTTTGCTCTTATAAATATCTCTGGATCTTGGGAATGTTTTAAGCCTCATTCTCCCCTTATTGTGAATTATAGCATTCAACTAATTAGATCAGCACTTAACTACTCTTTAGGCACTGGTAATCAACTAGCCTTTAGGGAAGGAGAAGTGAATTTTTTTTTTTGAAGATTTTATTATTTTATTTATTTTATTTATTTATTTTATTCCTCAGAGAGAGAGAGAGAGAGAGAGAGAGAGAAAGAGTGAGGGAGAGGGAGACTCCTGGCTGAGTAGGGATCCCAGTGCAGGACTCGATCCCAGGACCCAGGGATCATGACCCGAGTCAAAGGCAGACGTTTAACCGACTGAGCCACCCAGGCGTCCTGCAAATTTATTTATTTATTTATTTTTTTAATTTAAATTCGCTTAGGGGCGCCTGAGTGGCTCAGTTGAGCGTCTGCCTTTGACTCGGGTCATGATCCTGGGGTCCTAGGATGGAGCTCCACGTTGGGCTTCTTGCTCGGTGGGGAGCCTGCTCCTTCTTCCTCTGCCTGCCATTCCCCCTGCTTGTGCTCACTCTCTTTCTGTTGAATAAATGGATAAAAATCTTTAAAAAAAAAATTCAATTCAATTAGCCAACACATAGTACACAGTTTCAGATGTAGTGTTCAATAATTTATCAGTTGCATATAACGCCCAGTGCTCATCACATCATGTGCCCTCCTTAATGCCCATTACCCAGTTACCCCATCGCCCCACCCACAAATAATCAAATTTTGCATGATTTTGGATGAGTGTATCTTGAACTGTGACTTTGAAAAGCCATTTCGGAGAAAGAAGCAGGTAGTAAGGGGGCTTAGGAAAAAAGATGAGGACATTATCAGAAAAGAAGAAAATCTTAACTGATACAATATTTTATAAATGAATTTTGACTACAGCTCACAGTAAGAATATGTTAAGTTCTTTTAAGCTTTTCAATATTTACAAATTTAGTCACATAATCTCTTAATACTTTCAAAAATCACAAGTTAGGGGCGCCTGGGTGGCTCAGTGGGTTAAGCCTCTGCCTTCGGCTCGGGTCATGATCTCAGGGTCCTGGGATCGAGCGCCGCATCGGGCTCTCTGCTCAGCAGGGAGCCTGCTTCCTCCTCTCTCTCAGCCTGCCTCTCTGCCTACTTGTGAACTCGCTCTCTCTGTCAAATAACTAAATAAATAAAATCTTTAAAAAAAAAATCACAAGTTAATTATACATTTTAAGTTGGAATCCTAAATATAGTGTCAAATTATTTTTTTATTTATTAATATCTCTATTATCTTATCGTGGTTTTTGTTTTTACAAAATAGCAGTCATTTTCTAAAGTATTTAAAAGGAGAAGGGGAAACTTTAAGCCATGAGTCATCCAAAAAAAAAAAAAAAAAAAAACAGGGGCAGAGGGGGAATATACCTAGAAGAGGAATTGCTGGTAATTCTGTTAAGCTTTTTGAGGTATTACGAAACTGCTTTCCATAGTGGTTGCACCATTTTACATCCCACCAGCAATGTACGAGATTGTGGTTTCTTCACATCCTTGCCAGCACTTGTTATTTTCCATTTTTTCGATTATAGCCATCTTGGTGGATATGAAGCATATCATTGTGGTTTTGATTTACATTTCCTGATGATTAATTATGTTGAGTATCTTTTCATGTGCTTAATTGGCCAATTATATATCTTTTTTTGGAAAAATGTCTAAGTTATTTCCTTCTAAAAATTGGATTGTTCGTAGCAACTTTATTCATAATAGTCCCAAAGTGAAAACAACCCAAATGTCCTATTAACTGATGAATAAACCAAAGTGTTATATTCATACAGTGGAATATTGCCTATAAAAAAAGAGTGAAGTCCTGGTATACATAATAAGATGAACCTTAAAAACATTATAAATGAAAGAAATCAGATACAAAAGACCATGTATTGTATGATTCATTTTATATCATATGTCCAGAAAAGGCAAATCCATAGAGAAAGGAAGCAGATTACGATTTTCCAGGGGTGGGGGAAGGTGGGAATGAAGATGATTGCTTAATGGGTACAGGGATTTTTTGGGGGGTGATGAAAATGTTCTAGAATTAGACCATTTCAGTGTTCTTACCATAGTGGTAATAACCACACAACATTGTGAATGTACTGAAAGCCAGTGAATTGTACATTTTTAAATGGTTAAAACAGCCCATCCTACTCAGGTCAGGTCATTGCTGGATTCACAGTTGGGTCAGTGTTCCAATGGAAAGATTCCTCCCCAAGTGTAGGTCTCCTTTTTATGGGTGAAGCACGACAGCATGAGGGATTAAGGATTTCAACTGTTTTCAGAAATTGGGAAGGGCAACTGCCTAGAACTTAGAGATCTTAGGAACTATGGAAAGTTGCAGTCTCTGCTATCAGAGAAAAGGAAGCTCCTAGTCTTGTAGGGACCTAAGTGTAGGCTTAGTCCTCCCACTGGTAGAAGACAGAGAGCCCCTGATTGTCCATGCAATTCAGAATGAGCATCTAGGTCACTTTCAAATAATCCTGCTCCTTGCATCACACCTTTGTGTGTATGTAGTCACATCTCTACAATATATGCATTGTGACCATAATACATAGATTATCTTGAATTTAATAAAATATTTATAAATGACTGGTTTATTTTATTATCTGTCTCAAATTCTAACTTTCTCAGGATTAGAAAGTCATTTATCCACTAAGGGAAACATTATTCCAGGTGAGCTGAGATTACCATACTAGATGAATTGTGGTTATCATCTTAAATTAAAGTTTCTGGATCACTGGAATTAATTACTGTCCAATGATCAAAGATCAGAACTCAGAACCTAAGAGCTACATTGTTTTTATCTGTGTGTAGATGTTCAAACTGCATTTTTTTTTTTTAAGATTTTATTTATTTTATCTGACAGAGAGAGATCACAAGTAGGCTGAGAGGCAGGCAGAGAGAGGGGGGGAAGCAGGCTCCCTGCTGAGCAGAGAGCCCGAGGTGGGGCTCTATCCCAGGACCCTGAGACCATGACCTGAGCCGAAGGCAGAAGCTTTAACTCACTGAGCCACCCAGGCGCCCCTGCATTTTTTTTTTTTTAATAGTCACAGAGACAGTAGAGAGTTCCTAAGAATCAATCCTATGAGGACAGAGCAACAGCAAAAAAATAGACGTACCTACTTTACAATTGAGGAAACATAAAGTAGTTAAAGAATTATTAATTTTTTCATGTAATAATGGTATTGCAGTTAAATGAGCTCTTATGTTTTAGAGATGTATACTGAAGAATTTGCAAATGAAATATAATAAATTCATAGTTTTCATAGAAGGAGGAGCTGGAAATAGGGTGCTTATAGATGCAACAAGATTGGCTATATGTTGTGATGGATATGTAGGTGTTTATTATATTCTCTCTACTTTTGTATGTCTGAAAATTTCTATAATACTACATTAGAGGTTAAGAAAAAGGCCATAGAACTATTCTTAAGAAGAAAAGCTGGCATTCAGACCCGTGTAACTCTAAAATCGCTCTTCCTTCCCCCACCCCCTTTAGTGAACAGAACATGCTATTTTGGAAGTAATAAGCTTCCTGATACAGGAGATAGTCAAACATGGGTGAAATAATCAGCTTCCCGAGCTTGTATGTCACAGTGCCCTGCAGAGGAATTTGGGCTTATCCAGTCCTGATTTTGTGTGTTTTGGGGTGGGAGGAGGAGGTGAGGTTTTGGAATTTGAGTGGAAAGATAACTTTTTTCAAAAATTCCCTTCCCTAAATTATGCAGCTAACCTGTTCTCTTGGACTGTTATTTGGAACCTTTAAATTTAGTTTCTTTATACCTCAAGAGCCTTTGAAATTGGGAAGATGACAAGACAAATAGTAAAACATAAAAATAAAATACTGTGGGGGCGCCTGGGTGGCTCAGTGGGTTAAAGCCTCTGCCTTCAGCTCAGGTCATGATCCCAGGGTCCTGGGATCGAGCCCCACATCGGGCTCTCTGCTCAGCTGGGAGCCTGCTTCCCTCTCTCTCTCTGCCTGCCTCTCTGGCTACTTGTGACCTCTCTCTCTCTCTGTCAAATAAATAAAGAAAATCTTTAAAAAAAAAAAAAAATAAAATAAAAATAAAAATAAAATACGCTGGAAATAGTTTCTTTGCAGCTTAGATTGTTAATACTTTTGGTACAAAACCCTGCTTCCTTTTCCTTTTCCCCTCTTTAGTTTAGACTGGTCTCTTATAGTTCAACTCCTGTTTTCTCCACCCTTTCTTTTGGTGGGGACAGGACTGTGATACCGATGTACCTTTCATTGTCTCCCTGCATACATCTTTTCCTCCTTATTTTTAATATTTGTCATAGTACCATCTTGATATTTTCCGTATTTGTGGTGCTTTCAGAGAATATCTTGCAGGACTAATGAGGATAGGTAGTTTCCTAAAGATAGAAGTTCCCTAGCAAGATCTGGGAAATCAGATCATGTGCAAGTTGCAGAGAACTGCTAGTTGCTCAGACTCTAAGAATTAACTAGGCTTCCAAGCATCAGTTTTAACAGAAACCTGTTAGATTTTGCTTTAAGTATAGGGCGGGGCACCTGGGTGGCTCAGTCAGTTGAGTGTCTTACCCTTGATCTCAGCTCAGGTCTTGATCTCAGAGTCATGAGTCTGAACCCCACATTGGGCTCCATGCTGGTTGTGGAGCCTACTTAAAAAAAAAAAAAAAAGTTTAAGTATGGGGTGGGGGTTAAGGATCAAGGAGTAGGCAAACTGTTTATGAGAAACATGAGTGTGCTAAGCGAGATAAGCAAAAATAACATGACTTGATCAGCTGAGCAGTCAGATTGGAGCTTGATTTCTAGAATGTATATATCAACAGCTTTACTAAATGGCACTATTTCTTAATTGAGGTGGCTTAGGCTACCTGCCCAGTCTTAAAGGAGTCTAACTGCAGCCTGGCTGAGGAATGCAGTTGTTAATCATTCCGTTATACTCTGCTCTATTAAAATCCCATCTAATAATTTTGTCTGAGCACCACATTCTAAGAGGGGCCACTGGCAAACTAGAGTGTGTCTTGAAAAGAGACACCTACAGTTTTCAGGATCTAGAAGCTGTATCCTTTAAAGAACTGTTGAAAGGATTGGAAATGTTTTGCCTGAAGAAGAGAATTTTTTTTTTTTTTTTGAAGAGAATATTAATTAGAGATAAGTCACTCCGTGGATCTGAGTTTTTTCACCTTTGAAATAAAGATGATTATGTTGGGGGATCGTTGAGTGTGACAATAAAGAATTCTTGAGATGTTCCGTAGTGAGCTTATTTAATTAGAATGGGGACAGGACCCATGGGCAAAAAGAGCTTAACTTGTTGTATGAAACTGGTGGTTATATGGTTAGTGCTCAAGGGGGAGGGGATGCGGAGGGAGTATTAAATCATTAGATGTCTTTGAATTTCTACTCGTAAAACTACTTTCATAATATTTCTCTGGTGCTTATCATTCAGTTTGATATTAATTATCGGTGAGATTTACAGGCAATCATGAGACCCTTGAAGAATGTAGCAACCTTATTGAAACTATGCAGGCTATTGGTCAGCCTTCTGGGCTAAAGGTGAACATTTTTCTGCTTCTGTCCCTCATCAATTAGACTGGATGAATTCTGGAATCCCTTTCAGGAATAATATTTAAAGTTTGGAAAGTTCCCATGTAAGTGGAACTGGACTTTTTTTCTTTCTTTTAAAGCTTTGTATTGAGATGCCTGGGTGGCTCAGTTGGTTAATCGCTGCCTTCAACTCAGGTCATGATCCCAGGGTCCTGGGATCGAGTCTCACATCAGGCTCCTTGCTCAGCAGGGAACCTGCTTCTCCCTCTGCCTCTGCCTACCACTGTGCCTGCTTGTGCTCTCTCTCTCTCTGACAAATAAATAAATAAAATCTTAAAAAAATAAAAAAGCTTTGTATTTTGAGAGTGCCTGGGTGGCTCAGTCAGTTAAGCATCTGCCTTCACCTCAGGTCATGATCCCAGAGTCCTGGGATCAAGTCCCACATCGGGCTCCCTGCTCATCGGAGAGTCTGCTTCTCCCTCTACCTTTCCACCCTGCTTGTGATCTCTCTCACTCTCAAACTCTTTCTCTCAAATAAATAAATAAAATCTTAAAAAAAATAAAGTTTTATAGTTTGGAAATAGTTTCTCAAACCAATTCGGGAAGTAGAATAACTAAAAATCATGGTATTCTTGTAAAAAAGATGAAATAGTGATGTACTAAATTTCAGAATATAGTATATTACCTTTGTGCTACAGTAAGTAGAATTTTTGTGCTAGATTATAATTGGCAGCAGGTGCTTAAAGTTTTAGAGAAAGGTTAAAACTAAGCAAATCCTGTTTACATTTTTTGATGTGAATTGAGAAATTCAAGTTAGTAACTTAATTTTAAAGTTCATTGTTCCAGAAAATAGAACAGGGACCAATGAGGAAGAAAATTCAAGGAGGCAGGTAATATAGTTAAATATTGACAGTAGAAGTTACAAATAGTCATTTAATAATGATGGTTTCTATCAGGTTACTTTAAAACTTTTCCCTGAGATTCATATTTTTTTCGGAAATAGCAGTGCCTATTCTTTATAATTACTTTACATGCTTAAGTATTCATTTCCTCTAAGAATTTTATGCTTTGTGGTAAAAGTTTTTCTTCTCACTCAGCAAGCTTACTTCCTGTTTCCTTCTAGTGTCTTTTGTTAATAGTAATCTAAATGCTTTGGTTCAAATTTTTGTGACCAATACCAGGAAAAGGCAGCATAGAATTTAAAACTGTCTTATGGCAACTTAAGTTTAAATCAGACTTTTAGTTAATAGCTATAAATTTAGCTACTTTGAGCAGATTGCAAAGATTTTAGTAATCAAATTATTTTCATAGAACTTGCTTTGCAAGTTCTGTGGGTTTTGGTTTTTTCTAAAAGTTAATTGCATTAACATTATAAGTGTTTATATCCCCCATTGGCAGAATGTCTATCATTAATTTTAAATGAGGGGAAATCTTTTTTTTTTTTTTAAGATTTTATTTATTTCATGGGGAAGGGGCAGAGGGAGAGGAAAATCCCAGGCACACTCCACAGTGAGTTTTTTTTTTTTAAGATTTTATTTATTTATTTGACACAGAGAGGGAGATCACAAGTAGGGAGAGAAGCAGGCAGAGAGAGAGGAGGAAGCAGGCTCCCTGCTGAGCAGAGAGTCCGATGCGGGGCTCGATCCCAGGACCCTGAGATCATGACCTGAGCCGAAGTCAGAGGCTTTAACCCACTGAGCCACCCAGGCGCCCCTCCACACTGAGTTTGGAGCACATCTTAGGGCTTGATCTATAACCCTGAAATCATGGCCTGAGCCGAAATCAAGAGTCACATGCTCAACTGACTGAACCACCCAGTTGCCCCTAAATAAGAGGGAATACTCAACAAAATGATTTTCGTTGTCTAGATGAACGTAGTAAACTATTTGAATAGCTTAGTGAAGTCTCTTTGTAAAACTGTTTAAAAATTCAGATAAGGAAGTGATTAACTTTGTTCCAAATAGTAACTGATATATACATATAATATTTACATACACACACACACACACATGTACATATATATATATATATATATATATATATATATATATATATATATAACACTTAAAGTACATTTATTGAAAATTTAGGGTCTCCTGGGTGGCTCAGTCATTAAGTGTTTGCCTTCGGCTCAGATCATCCCAGGGTCCTGGATTCAAGCCCTGCATCGGGCTCCCTGCTCAGCGGGAAGCCTGATTCTCCTTCTCCCACTCCCCCTGCTTGTGTTCCCTCTCTCACTGTGTCTCTCTATCAAATAAATAAAATCTTTAAAAAAGAAAAAAAAAATTTGGTGTTTGTTCAGTCTAATTTCTGGGGCAGTATGGCACGAAGCTTGCATCTGTGTAGGTGTAAAGCTTTCCCATATTCTTAAAACTGCTTTACAGAGTATATACTGGTAGAGTTTTGTGAATTATTTCACACCTTTGTCACTTTCCTTAATCCACCCTTTCCACCTCTGGTGGATGACCTTACTACTGTTTTTTTTTAACTGAGGTTAGGACCATTTTTTGTGTGCACTTGCCCACCTCGGATTTGCCTCTTCTTTCTGGTTTGGATGGAAGAGCTATTCCTTCACTTTTTCGAAACTTAATTCTTTCATCTCTTTTCTTGTTTTTGTCTCCCCAGAATATTTTCTACCATGACTCTTTAAAGAATTTATAGTTACCACCTTTCCAGTCTCTCCCCATCCTCTCCTGTTTTCATCATACTGCAGAAACTTATTTCTGGTAATATGAATACTAATTGCCAATCTAGTGACCATAATCACTATCCAACTCTTTTGCTTCATTTGCAACAGCTGACTGCATCCTTTTCTTGCAACTTCTCTTCTGTTGCCCTAGTTAAATCTACTTCCTAGTTTCCCTCCTGTAATCTTTGGCTCCTTTTCCTTTGTCTAGGTTTTAAACATAGGCATTTCTCCAAGGTTTTGCTCTTTTGTTTTTAATATCTCTTACCTGTACTCTCTTGGTTGGTGCTTAATTTTGAGGTTCCAAGTTAGGTTGAAAGTTACTGGTCTACATTCCTGCAATGATATGACTCCTTGGTTCTCTGTGGTTGAGATACTCTGGTAGTTAATTTTATGTGTCCCTGTGATTGTGCCCTGGGGTGCTCAGACATTTGGTCAAACATTAATCTGGGTTTGTCTGTAAGGTTGTTTCTGGATGAGATTAATACTTGAATCAATAGACTGAGTAAAGGCAGATTGCCCTCCCTAATGTGGGTGGACCTCATCCAACCAGTTCAATGCCTGAATAGAACAAAGCACCTGACCCTACTTCTAATGAGGGGCAATTCCTCCAGCCTGACTGCCTTTGAGCTGGAACATGGGTTTTTTCCTGCCTTTGGACTCCAACTGAAATATCAGCTCTTCCTGGGTCTTGAGCCTGCTGGACTAAGATGGGAACTATACCATTGTCTCCGGGGGCTCCAGCTTGCCAACTGACAGACCTTGAGACCTGTCAGCTTCTATAATTATAGGAGCCAATGTTTTATAGTAAATCTGTTTACATATGTGTATATGTGGGATATTGCTTTCTCATTGATCTTGATGGATGCCTACAGCCATTAGCAGAGAGAAATTTCCCAGTAGAAAATTGCAGAAATTAAATGATCCTCAAATCTGTGCCTTTGGCTCTGGAATAGGATACTTCTAGATGGTAACCAAACAACTACATGCATTTACAAACCTAAAATATTTTATTAGAGAACTCACTGTCTTCCCCCCCACAGACCTCGTCTTTCTTTGTTCTGTATATTAGATAATAGCATTAGCAATTTTTTGTCTCTTTCATTTGTTGAAAAATATTTGAGGATACAGCATATGGGTTACAGATGAATCATTCACAGACCTAATCCTTAAAGAACTTGGGTTAGAAGGGAGAGACACCGTGTGTGCATATAACTTTAGTACAAAATAGAAAGCCTTGAATGCTACACAAAAGTTTGTGCAGGATCAGTGGAGAAAAGAGATTATTTGATGCCTAAGTTGTTTGGAATTTAAGGGAGGGATTGGAGGCAAGAGTTGAGGGAATAGGTGTAAAGTGTAAAATCTTTAAAAAAAAAATTTGTTCCAGAAAGAATGGAGAAAAACAAAAAACCTAATGTTACTGTATGACATGACACATTGGCAGCTCAACTGTTTTTTACTTTGTAAAAACAAAATAAAAACAAAACATTTTGAGTTCTTTTCAGTTGGTGGTTTTATCTTGATGTATGACTAGAGAATTATAGTCTATTTCTGTCACTGTCAATTGAAACTTATGTAGAATATTGCAGAAATTAAATGATCTGCATGATTATGATCTATAATCTTCTTGAAAGACCTAATTCATGAAAGGTACTCTGAATAATACAATTTTTTTGTTAAAAAAAAATCTATAAATTCCACTAAGGAGATTCAAAATCTGTTAATAAGTAAAACATAAAAAAGAATTAAAGAAGGAAAGATGATTATTGGGTCATGCAAAAGTACACGTTTTCTATAGCATTGCTTCTGCAAAGGTCATAATGATGTTTTTCTCATTATGTTTTTAAGTTTTTTTAGGGAGACTTTTGAGAGGTTATAATGGCAGAGTGATTAAGCATGTGATTCTGAAGCTAGGCTGCCTGGTTCAAAATCTTAACTCTGATTATATTAGCTGTGTGACCTTGTGTTAATCAACCTCTCTGTGCCTCATTGTAAAATGGGGATTATAATATTACCCACCTACTAGAGCTTTGTAAGAAATAAATAAAACATATATAGTTAAAAATTTCTTACAGCAGGGCTTGATATGTAATAAATGCTCAGTAATTACTAGATTTTGGGGGAGGAGTGGTAAAATACACATAAGCAAATTTACCATCTTAACCATTTTTACGTGTACAGTTCAGTGGTATTAAATGCATTCACATTGTTGTACAACCATCACTACCATCCATCCCCATAACTTTTCATCTTATAAAACTGAAACTATACTTACTAATAACTCTGTATTCTCCCTTTCCCAAATTAAACCAATGATTAGGTGTCTTCTGAACTGGATATAAAGTTCTACAAGAATATAACATTGAGTAAAATTAAATGATCTTCTAAGGCCTTTCATATTACGACAAATATAAAACAGAATGTGATGATATGGTGTTTGGTTCAGACTAAGTACGTAGAAGTGGTAGGAGGGGAGAATTGTTTCATGCTGAGTAATCATAAAGGGCACTGTAGACGAAGTAGCGTTTTGTTGGGCCTTCAGAAATAACAGATTTTGACTTGCATTGTAAGGGCAGGTTAGGAGGAAGGCATTGAAGACTAAAACAAAGATTCAGAGGCAGGATAGTTCAGTTTGTGTTTTATAGGAACAGGATATGATTCAAACTAATTGGAACATAGAAATCATTTGGGAAGTTCTGGGAAATGTGATTAGATTAGATTATGGCAAACTCGATATGCCAGGCCAGAGAATTTATAGAAATATCAAATCCCATTTTCAGGGTTGTGTGGTTTCTTTGCTACAGTGCTCGTTTCTGTAACACAAATTAACTCATATAATTGGTAAATATTGGCTTGATGTCAGTAAAATGGAGAAGTGGCATTAGTTCAGACACAATCTTTCCAGCATATGTAACATTTTAAAACAATCAAGAATAAACTTTCTCCTAATTAAAGAGAAAGCCTTAGTAATATGAGAAAATATTAAGGAAAACATTGGAAATCCTGCAGAAATGTTGTCTTCTAGTGAAGATGGTGGTTGAATGAGTGGCTTCAGGAATGAGTCCATATTCCACAGTGTTAAGCTCTGGTGAAGACCAGTAAGTGCAGACAAAGACGTTGTGAAGACCTTTCTCTTTGCTTTAAGAACTTTCATGAAGATGTGTACATCCTAGGTTATGTTTTTAACTTCACTGAAATTGGTCTTGACTAGAAGCAGGAGTTCCAGGGAAAGGCTCTAAGACCATAATGCTGGGTGCAGATTCAAGTAAGTGGAGATTTAACTGTGCACGTATTTTTATAAGGACTTGTTATTTTAGTTGAGGCCTTGATTACAAAGTTACACTGATTTTGAATAGTTTGCCTTAACTCTGTTTTTCCCATGAGTTGTGTTATTTTTAGTTATGATTTTTCTAGAACTCAAGGTTTGTTTTGTGTTCCCCCCCCCCCCCTTAAATGTGCATATCCCATTCTAGGAGAAAGGGCTCTGACACATTTTAAAAGAAGGAAATTCATTAAGGAGTTGTCGCCATAATTTTTCTGACAAGGTCTTTTTGTGTGCCATGGTCATTGAGCTCCATTAGAATTCTTGAAATGTATGTACTGTATTCTCATTCACTTAATTTTGAATTGAGAATATTCCAATTTTAATTTATTTAAATTTAAAGGAAATTTACATTTGAAATTTGTGTCAGACTATTTTTTTTTTTTAAGATTTTATTTATTTATTTGACAGAGAGAGAGAGAAATCACAAGCAGGGAGAGAGAGAAGAGGAAGCAGGCTTGCTGCTGAGCAGAGAGCCCAACGCAGGGCTTGATCCCAGGACCCTGAGATCATGACCTGACCTGAAGGCAGAGGCTTTAACCCACTGAGTCACTCAGGCGCCCCTACGTATTTTTATGTAGTAAATCAAAACACCTGTAAATGGGAGTGCGTTGGTGGCTCAGTCCATTAAGCATCTCTTGGTTTCAGCTCAGGTTGTGATCTTAGGGTCGTGAGATCAAGCCCTGTGTTGGGCTCTGCATTCAGCATGGAGTCCACTTAACATTCATTCCCCCTTCCTCTCCCTCCTCCTCTGCTCCCTCTCCCCACCTCCCTACTCAGGCACTTGCACATACACGCGCCCTCTCTCTCTCTCTCTCAAATAAATAAAATCTTTTTTTAAAAAGACACTTCCAGAGCTGTTTGGCTCTGCTTGGGTAGTGAATTTATCTCATTAAAGTATTGCACACAGAGTTTGATCAGACATAAACTTAACTTTTAAAGAACTGTCAGGATGTTTGCATAAGTTTATTAACATGGAAAATGCCTGCTAACTCCTAAAACTCATTCTCTTACATAAAGAACCAGCTGCTTTCTTGGAATCGTGCCAAAATTGAAAAATAGAATTCCTGGTTACTAGAGGAGTCCCAAATGGGCTTCATCTTTTCATTTTCTTAAAACAGTGTAGTCCTTTAATTTTATTGAGCTGTTAACTTTCTGAAGCATTTATTTTGGGAAGATTTTGACTAGAAGTATCTTTAATGTTCCATTCTTGTTAACCAATACAAAGTACAGTCTACTTCTACTTTTGAACACGTAAAACCAATGAACTTCAAGGCTTAGCTGATATTACTTTTACAAAGATAGAAATCTGGGGCGCCTGGGTGGCTCAGTGGGTTAAAGCCTCTGCCTTCAGCTCAGGTCATGATCTCAGGGTCCTGGGATCGAGCCCCGCATTGGGCTCTCTGCTCAGCAGGGAGCCTGCTTCCCCCTCTCTCTGCCTGACTCTCTGCCTACTTGTGATCTCTCTCTCTCTCTGCCAAATAAATAAATAAAATCTAAAAAAAAAAAAAAAGAAAAGAAATCTGTAATATAAAACTTTGCCATTGATATGATTTATTTTCCCTCCATATCTTTGTACATACTTTTGTAAAAATGTGTTTGTGCTATACTGCTATTTAGCATTTGGAGATCTTTTACTTTTAAAATAAAAAAAACATTTTTTTGGTTACAGAAAGACCCAAATGGGACCAGTAGTTTGTCAACTGGAAGTTCTCTTCTACAAGAAATTGAAGTACAGAATGAGGAAGTGGCAGCTTTTTGTCAGTCCATTACAAAGTAAGGAATTTTTCTTTATAAAGATTTTTTTATTAAATACTTGCTTTTAAAAAGTTAACTTTAGGGGCGCCTGGGTGGCTCAGTGGGTTAAAGCCTCTGCCTTTAGCTCAGATCATGGTCTCAGGGTCCTGGGATCGAGCCCCACATCGGGCTCTGTGCTCAGCAGGGAGCCTGCTTCCCCCTCTCTCTCTGCCTGCCTCTCTGCCTACTTGTGATCTCTCTCTCTCTCTCTGTCAAATAAGTAAATAAAATCTTTAAAAAAAAAGTTAACTTGAAAACAAGCTTAGTACTAATAATTGTAAGATTTTTAAAATTTTAATTATGTTCTCCCTGTGGCTAAAATTTCAAGACCATTAATTAACACATTAATACCAATTGCAGTTGAACCTGTATCCTTCCTTACCTGTTTAGTTTGTGAGTATTTAGAAGAAAAAATTGAGTCAGACAGTTAATTTCACTGTTAACCATTGAAAACATGGCTTAAACATGTATAAGTTTTGGTACACTTAAAAAAATGCCTGTTTTTGTGTTAGGGAGACTTAATTTACTGTAAACTTTCTGACATTCAAAATACTGTCCTCTGAGAGATGCTTTTACAACAGGAGATTACAGGAGCAAATGTTAGAAAAATGCATTTCTAAAATACTCTTTTTATCTTAAATATCTCTAATACTTCTTATAGATGAGGAAACTGAGACTCACAGAAGTTACCTACTAAAATTTACTCAGCTAGCCAGCAGCAGAGTCAGGTCTCCTTTGCTTCTGATTCAGTGTGTTTTCTTTCCATTGTATCACTATATTAATCGACTTCTGTTGTGAATGCTAGAAACCCATCTTAAACTAGCTTAAATAAAGAACAGTCACGTATTCATAAACCCCTATAGCAGAAAGAGGAAGGACGGAGCAGAGCTCAGTTACGGCAAGATTTTGGAATTCACACACTTGAGCTGATCCCTCCTCCCTTTGGATTCCCCTTTCCTATTTTCATCCTTTCCTTCTTCTGCCTTTCCTCCCTGCATGTTGGCTTCATTTTCTACTACTGCAGATGGGGTTTTGAAGGCAGGGACTATAGCCACTGATAGCTTACTTAGACTTTATATTCTAGTGGTCTTGCTATCAGAGAGGAAAGGGAGTCCTCTCAGCCATCACCAGACAGAAAAATCCCACGGAAGGAAAGAGTGGAACAACAAACATTGTGGCCAAGGGGTTGAAATCTGTTATCAAAAGAAAATATATCACCACTGAGGGATTTGTTTATGGAATTCAGTATTTTCCTTAGTGTGGTCTGCTTTAAGCACAGCTGAGTCTGGGGTTCCCAAATCATTTTTGAGTATATACATCATTTTAATGTTTAAGGAACTTATTAACTAGATTTTCTAGTCTATTGGTAATATTTCATTAAAATTCTGTCTTCGTTACCTCTTAACCAGCATTTCTTTTCTTCAGAATACTTTAGGGGAGAAAAAGAAGAAAAATATCAGTAGAGGCACTTTTTCTGCAAAGGTTACTCTTAACTGGATTTTTAAAATCCTGTTTTTCAGCAAGCATTTAAGATAGAAGAGACATTTAGGGGATTTAGGTTCAAATTACATGTGTTATCAATTACCTTCATTACCTTATAAATTACCTATAAATGCCTTCATGTCATTATACCATATGTGTGTGTGGTTAATACTTTAGAAATACTCTTTTCCCTTAATTTTGGAAGTAATCTGTTATGTGTTTATCTAGTTCCTTCCGTTTTCTCCCTAAATAAGTCCTATATGCTTTTTGTTAGACTGTGTTGAGTGACTATTGCATTTAAGCTTTGCAGGTTGAGAAATTAGCTGTCTGAGATCTACCTTTTCTCCCCCATTTGAATCATATAGTTATTTACACAGACTCTGCCACTAAGCTAAAATGATTATTTTTATTTATACACACGCACAATGGCTTATGTAATCTGAAACCCCAAATGAACTAAGGAGAGAATGACTTCTTTTTGTAATTTGATTTCCATTAGTAGAGAGTGATTCCAACAGATATTTCAGAGAAGTAAGAAGCAGAGGTGTTTTTGAAGCCATGTTCTAGGCTCTTCTCTTCTTCCCCTGTGACTTTGGAGATTGGGGTTAGGAGATGTCCCTTGAAGAAATTAGTAGCTCTTTTTTTTTTCCAGTATGGTCATTTCTGCACTGGAATTTTTAAACAATTTATACTCCTTAAACTCCTTACTTTTTGAAATCTCTTAAAATGATTCATTTAATCATTTTAACTCAGCTATGAAAGATTTGTCAGGATATTTGTTTACAATTAAGATTACTTGTATAACAGAGTCTGACACATTGCTGGTTCTATGCCTTTTTTTTTCCTTGTGTGAAATTAGGGAGCTGGGTTAGTGATCTCAAGAGTCTTTTTTAAAGGACTGTAATGCTGTGATTCAGGACATTTCATTATTACTGCATCTTTCTGGTTTTTATTTCTTGTTTTCTTTCTTCTCTCATTTATCATAATTGACAAAGCTTGCTGTATCTGCTAGTTATATAGTTCCAGAGAAAGTTCGTAGAGGAACATTAGCTACCAAAGTTTTTGATGGTTTCTTAGGAGGATAGGATGAGAAACTACAGTTTATACTTATTATTTTAAATAGCCTTCTAGTTTCTTTTTTTTCCTATATAGTTCAAATCTAGTATTTATATCCTGCAGTAGTGTCTTGATCCCAAAGATTCCTTGTCTGTTTTCAAGAACTTTACTTCTGCATTTAGGTAATTTTTTCTAAACAATATGGACTTTACTTCTGTAATTTTTATTTTTGCCTTTTAAAAAGCCCTCATTTTCATCTCTTTTCCTGTCCTGATAGTGCATGATTTGGTTCTGTCTGTACCTAACTTCAGCTTGATTGAGCACACAGTAAGAAAATAAACCATAAAGGATTTAAATTTCCTGAACTGTAGAGCCACATTAAACAAGCAAACAAAGGGGCACTTGGGTGGCTCAGTTGGTTGAGCATCTGACTCTTGGTTTCAGCTCCGGTCGTGATCTCATGCGTTTTGGGATTGAGCCCCACTTAGGGCTCTGTGCTCAGCAGGGAGTCTGCTTGGGATTCTCTCCTCTGCCTCTCCCCTACTCATGCACTCTCACTCTTGCTCTTTTGTTCTAAAATAAATAAATCTTTAAAAAATAATAAAATAAGCAAAGAAAGCTGTTTCTTTGGTGATGACAGGGAAGTGGAAATTTTAGAGAAAATGAAAATTAGAGTTTAAAAAGTAATCTTTATAGATAATAACTTAAGAATATCAAGCTACAATGTATGACTTAGAGTGTTCATAAAAATACCTCTTATAGTCTATTTAAAATAAATAATTCAGCAATTATTAATTTATTAATTTAATTTGCTTTTTGTGTTTAATAGTTTAGTTATAAACAAAGCAAAAGAAAAAAACCCCAACTTTAAGGAATCTATTATCATCTTAGTTTTTCCCCACTTTTGGTAAAGCAAAACCATAAAAATAAAAAAAGTCAGTTTTACAGAAACAAAATTACTGTTATTTTCTGAATTATCTTCCACGATGTCAAGCAGAGATAGAAAGAACTCATTAAAAAAAAGCCCAATTAAAAAAAAAAAACAAAAACCCAATATGGGGCTCCATTTCACTCCCCTGAGCTCATGACCTGAGCCAAAACCAAAGTGAGACACTTAACCCACTGAACCCCCCAGGTGCCCCTCTCATGATCCTTTTCTTTTGTCAACTCAAGCTATTTTATTCTATTGCTATGACTTGATTATTTTAATCTCTACAGAAGCAAATACATAATACTTCAAGCATTTATTCCATTTATATTCCTATGAAAAGCAGACAGGAGGATTGGATCTTGTCTTCTAACCTCCAGAAAAAAGTCAGTTAAAGGAAGACTTCACGTTTAAAAAAGGCATCAAATTTTCCTTTGTTTTCTGATAACAAGTGATGTCTGGAGAAAAGCCATATATACTGTACTCATGTATTTCACTTTAAACTATGTTGTTCTTTTGAATACCTTCACAGGCAATTCTTGCCATTCCCTAAGTTTTAGAAATCACTTTGAGAGAATAAAGGCCTACAGCACTGTAAAAACTGATAATGATTTTTTATTGTTGTCTAACAACCCTCTGCCCCCAAAATGTAGGGAAAAAGCCCTAAGAAAAAGATTTTTAAAAGACAAACCTTTTATCCCTCTCGCAATTGCAATTGAGGGTTATTTTGCTATATTCTCAGTAGATTCATTAAAAGTATACATTTTGTGTAATGATACTGTATAGCCAAAAAATCTGAAGCAGAAAACCTCATTTAATGCCTTGTATCCAGTGTATGCCTGGTTAATGTTGATAGTGTTACCACAGATCTCTTGGCAGTACTTAGTCTCTTTTCTTGGATTCTTCTTATCTAAAAGGCAAATGCTGGTATTTGGAGTTTGACTGGGGTCCATTCATTACAGTTCTCACGAGCTGCTTTAGAATTGAACAAAGACACAGAATTGAATGGCTGTAAGCTTGCAAAGTTTTGTTTAGGGCTCTCAAATGCAGGTTTAAAAATTTTTTAAATTTCTTCTCTCTTGTGAACAGATTGAAGACCAACTTCCCATATACCAATCACTGCACAAATCCAGGCTATTTATTAAGTCCAGTTACAGTACAAAGAAACATATGTGGAGAAAATGCTAGCGTGAAGGTCTCCATTGAAATTGAAGGATTTCAACTGCCAGTTACTTTTACGTGTGATGGTAGGTTTGTAGATCCCCAACCATCTTGTTTTGCTCTGATTAGGGAGAAATGTTTAAAATGTTATTTTAATCATTCTTGACCCTGTTATCATTAGGTATCCTTTTAAAAAATTTTGTGTTGTGTGTGTGTGGTAAAATACTTAACATTCATTAGTTACCCTTTTCAAAAAAAATGGCATTCATTTGGGTAATTTTCTGGTTAGGACTAGTGGGAAAATAGTTTACCTTTATTACTGCATATTTCTGTGAAAAATGCTGAGTAATTTTGATTAATTGATGGCTCTTGGCCAAGGTCCCAAAGCATGAGATTGAAAGGCTAATTATAGCCCAATTCTTTTTTTTTTTTTTTTCATTTTATGGCAAGAAGAGTGTTTATAAAGAGCTGTTGGTGAAATTGAAATTCCAGGTATCTTGCTAAGCTCATTTAAGGAGTAGATAATTCTCCTTTGGTTCTAACTCCCTCTTCCAAATTTGGTGTGGTTATCCTTTCTAGAAATGTATCCTAAAGTCTGTAGGAAACTTTGTCATAGTTTGAGTCTCATGATGTATATTGTTTTAATGAGATTCCAGCAGTAGAATAACAGCCTATATTTCTACAATACTTTGGCCTAAAAATGATGCCTTTTTTTTCTATAATGGTTATGACTAGGAATATGTCCAATATTTGGATACTTTCTTCGTAGCTTTGCACTTTTCAAAGCTCTTTGAAACAAATATGAATCTGAAACAAAAATGTTAGCCAACTATAATAATTATTCGTTTAGTTTCTAAAGGAAGAACTATTCTTATAAAACATACTTTATATTTTGATTTGGGGAATTATTTAAAACGCTTATGTTGTAAGAATTACTACTAAAACTGAAAAAAAGAAAGATCAATTGGCTCCTTGATAGAAATAGTAAGCATTGATGACAAATGTTTTCAAATGTATCGTTTTGCCTTAATATATCAAGATATGATTACTTTTAGAGAAAATATCTCAAATGCCTATTGTTTGGTTCTTCATAAATGTGCACATTTACAGTGTACATCTCTGTTAAGAAACTTAACCATATTATGGTAGAAGTGTGTCCAAATGATAAATGTTGCCATACAATTGACTATTGAGAAATGTACCCATTGCATTAGATATTTTATGGCCTTTTCTGCCAATCTATTGATTTTCATGAAGTCTGAACTGAATAATTGTCTTCTAAATTGAACATAGGAGCTCTTAGAAGTAGATTACTTTAAAAGGTTACTTTAATTTTTAGTGTGTTGTAATCTTGGTATTCAGCTACTGTCACGAACAATAACTGAACAATACTTCCTACTTGCTATATTTTTATTCTTCTTTGGAAAATTTATCAGGAACATGTCAAACATTTAAAATGGTGATTAGTTTTTCCTTATGATTTGGTTTAAATCATTGTTTGCTAGATACTGCTAAATGTCAACCTTTTTGGAGAAGTCTGTAATAGGGAGGTGGCTTTCTTAGCTTAGATCTGCCCTATCTAATATAGTAACCACTAGCCCCATGTGGCTATTGAGTACTCGAAATGTGGCTAATATAAAGTGAGATGTGCTATATGTGTAAAATACACAGTGGATTTCAAAGACCCAACTTGAAATAAGATGTGTCATTTGTAATTTTAAAATGCTGATTATATGATGCAATGACATTTTGGATTTATTAGGTTAAACAAAATGTGTTGAAATTAGCTTCACCTGTTTTTGTTTTTGTTTCTAAGATTTTATTTATTTATTTGAGAGAGAGAGAATGAGAGAGAGCATGAAAGGGGAGAAGGTCAGAGGGAGAGGCAGACTCCCCATGGAGCTGGCAACCCGATGCGGGACTCGATCCCAGGACTCTGGGATCATGACCTGAGCCAAAGGCATTGGCTTAACCAACTGAGCCACCCAGGCACCCTTCACCTGTTACTTTTTACTTTTTTCAATCTGGCTAGTAGAAAATCTTAAATTCTATATGTGACCTACATTATATTTCTGTTGTATAGTGCTCTCTTAAATGATAAGAATTACATTCTCAAGTGTATAGAGTGAAATGAGCAAAATGAAAATGATACCTCTTTTACAGTGAGTTCTACTGTAGAAATCATTATAATGCAAGCCCTTTGCTGGGTACATGATGACTTGAATCAAGTAGATGTTGGCAGCTATGTTCTGAAAGTTTGTGGTCAAGAGGAAGTGCTGCAAAAGTAAGTACTCATTTAACTACTGAGCAGTGTCTTTGGAAATTTAATTTTAAGGAGTTAAATTAGAAAAATGTCTAGTTAAATTTGTAATCCAAGAATAAGTTGGGTCCTACTAAATTGATTCATTGGATTAGTAAGCTTATATTAAGATATACTTTAAGATGTGTTTAAGACAGTGGAGGGTTATCAGACATAATTAAAACATGATATTGCCTTAAGCTTATAGTCGTAAATGGGAAGAATTGTGGGTAATTCGTCGATAAGTGAACTTAATGGCTCTTTTCTTTGTGCTAAGAGTCGATAGTCACATCATTATAGACTCCATTTTCCTTTTGTAGCATGTACCATTACTTTCACACAGTGGTCAGCTGTGACTTCCTTTTAATTGCCTGAAATAATCATTATAATATTTTTCTGAACCAGATAATTTATTGTATCTAGCTTTTAGTCTAGTTATTTTACAGATTTTATTATTTTAGGTTACATGAAATGCCCTGCCCTTGTTTTTCTTATTTTCTTTTTCATCTTCATCTTCTTTCTTCAGTGCTCTGACTCTTCTCATGTAGAATTATTCTTTTATTAAAGTGCCCACAGTTGGTTAAAAAACTGTCTCTACATTTTACCATTCTGTTCAATTTCTGATGCAGATACAAGTTATATTTTACTCTTACCTCTGTAATTTCTACTTTGAGAATAACATTGATGAATAATTAATATATTTTAATAGTAATCATTGCCTGGGAAGTCATGAATATATTCAAAACTGCCGAAAATGGGACACAGAGATTAAACTACAACTTTTGACCTTCAGCGCAATGTGCCAAAATCTGGCCCGAACAGTAAGTATGTACCTTATAACTGAATTGTATTTGGTTGAATCCGAGTAATTCTGCTAATTAGCCAATTTGGAATTTGTACATTCTCCAACATTTCTGGGTTGGACTGGTGAATGGATTGGAATGAGGAACTAATTCTATCCACAACAAGGATTTTCAGCAGATGGGGGAAGTTTTTCAATCATGGAGTCTTAGATAGCATACTACTCTGAGCTGGAGGCATATTTGAAAATCAAAGTGGAGGAAATAAAAGTTTGATTTGTAATGGTTTTACACAAGAATGAGGACATTGGGGTCAAAGAGAAATGAGGAAGGAGGAAAAATTTCGAATACTAAGTATGATTTAAGGGAAGAAAAGATCCACATTGGCTTTTGCATCAAACTGAGAAAAATACATTATTCTGCACCGAAGAAAACTACTTCTCTTCTTAAAATACAGTACTTTCTTTTGAAGTTAAAGCAAATTAGAGTACAGGAAATTAGGCTATTTTATTACTGTACGAACACTTGATAAACTTTAAAGAGAATTATTCTTCATTTGGTAGAAGTTGCATGGAAAAATAGCAGTCATTTCTACTTCATTTTCTTAGGTTTTACTCCTGTGTTTCATAGAATTTATTTCACTTGGGTGAAAACTATTTCATGAAATTCAGTATATTTTAGCAATCTTTCGTGACTTTTCTTCAGTTTCTTAAGGAATGATGTTTTTGAATATATTTACATACTAAAGACTTAGTATGGCAGAAGAGACTGGTACCTTGTTTATTGGGGGTAAGGTTGGGGGAGATATGATTATCATTAGAAAAATAATGCAGACATTCAGATGATTTCTTCCACATCTGATCCAACCCCACCATCATTTTCATTTGGCTGTCAGCCATCTTTAAAAGTGTTTTGTTTTGGGACGCCTGGGTGGCTCATTCGATTAAGTGGCTGCCTTCATCCCAGGTCATGATCCCAGGGTCCTGGGAGTGAGCCCCACATCAGGCTCCCTGCTTAGCAGGGAGTCTGCTTCTCCCTCTCCCCCAGCTTGTGCTCTCTCTCTTAGATAAATAAATAAAATCTTTTAAAAAAATAAATAAATGGGGCACCTGGGTGGCTCAGTGGGTTAAAGCCTCTGCCTTCGGCTCAGGTCATGATCTCAGGGTCCTGGGATCGAGCCCCGCATCGGGCTCTCTGCTCAGCGGGGAGCCTGCTTGCCTGTCTCTGCCTGCCTCTCTGCCTACTTGTGATCTCTCTGTCTGTCAAATAAATAAATAAAATCTTTAAAAAAATAAAAAATAAAATAAATAAATAAAAATTGTTTTGTTTTTTAAAGCTCTCTATTCTTTCCTTATAGATCAGAAGTAGTTATTTGGGAGCTACTCAGAAACTAGACTTAAAAGCATTTATTTTTTTATTTATAAAACAAATTTTTTAGAGTACTGATTTACTTTTTTTCCTGACTCAGTTATAAATAGTATTTAATTCTGATAATATTTTAGCCTCTGTTTTGAAAAATCACTTTAGTTTCAAGAATTTGTCATATACTTAACCATATTTAATTTGGCAATAGAAAGACCAAAGAATGGATTTTATTTTTCTGCTAAAAATGTGTGTATACATATGTTTTTTTAGGCAGAAGATGATAAAACACCTGTGGATTTAAACAAACACCTGCATCAAATGGAAAAACCTTACAAAGAAGTCATGACAAGGTGTGGCATCTAAAACATTAATTTTAGGTTTTCAAACATTGCTTTTGTTTGTGAATACCTTTATTTTGGTAAATAAAACAAATCATTTGTGTATAGTATCCTTCAGTCACAATAACTGTTCTTTATTTCAGATACCCTGTTGAAGAACTTTTAGATTCTTATCACAACCAAGTGGAATTGGCTCTTCAAATTGAAGTATGTCGTAATTCACATTTTGGCATGATGTCTTTGTTCTATCTTAAATATTAGTGTGGTGTTGGAGGAAATATTTTAGAAGGATGATTTAAACTATATTCTTGATGTTGATGTGTAATGACTTGTTTTCTGACCCATCTTGTTAACCAAAGTTCTCAATATTGCATGAGTCAGCACTTCACCTCACTTCAGCTTTATTACTAAGAGGAGCCTTCAGTTCAATTCAAAAGCATTAACTGAATGTTTACTATATGTTAGATGCTGGAGTTACGGAAATGAAAGATCTAGTCCCCAAGAACTTAAAACTAGTGATGGATTTAAACAAAATTTCATATAGTATGGTTAAATGTAGTATAGAGGTATACATTGGGTTCTTTGGGAGATCAAAGAAGGGCACTCTTCCAACTTGAGAGTTCATGGAAAGCCTCTAAGAAGGGAATTTGCCTGAGCCAAGTCAACAGTATGGGTTAGCTAGAAGATAGTTGGCAAGGGCGTGTAAACAAAAGCACACAGGTTTGCTGCAGATGTGGAAATATATGCATTTCTGTAATAGAGTACAGAGTGTGACAGGAAGATTGGGAGAGGATGCTGGAGATACCAGATACAAGTTATCACTTTATAATCCATGTTAATTTTTACTCTGTCCTCTAGATTAGTCCACTTTCTATTTTTGTAAATAAACAATTTTTGGAACACAGCCATATCCATTAGTTTATTTATTTTCTGTGACTGCATTTGTGCTCTAATACTAGAGTTGAGTAGTTGGGACAGATACTGTGTATTCTGCAAAACCTAAACAATTTACTATTCGCTCTTCTATAGAAAAGGTTTGCTGACCCCTGCTCTAGCCATTTAAGGTATTTTTAGCTGATGATAGGGGGTGGGTCAGGGTGGGTGACTTGTTTAGTCCTAAGCTTTGAAATCCCTCTGCCCATATGGAGGTTAGATTGGAGGTTAGATTGAGTTCTGGCAGGATTGGTTTCAGGGAGACTACTTAGGAAGGTTTTTTATAGTAGTTCAAGTGAAAGATAATGAGTGTGGCCAAGGCAAGAAGTAGGGATCTGATTAACAATATTTAGGAGTGGGGCACCTGGGTGGCTCAGTGGGTTAAAGCCTCTGTCTTCGGCTCAGGTCATGATCTCAGGGTCCTGTGATCGAGCCCTGAGTCGGGCTCTCTGCTCAGTGGGGAGCCCACTTCCCCCTCTCCCTCTGCCTGCCTCTCTGCCTACTTGTGATCTCTCTCTGTCAAATAAATAAATAAAATCTTTAAAAAAAACCCAAAAACAATATTTAGGAGATGAAATTGGCGAGAATTTGGTAAGTAATGAGATGTAAGAGAAGAAATAGTTTAGGATGACTCTCAAATTTCTAGCTACTAATACATTCTTGTCAGCATATAAACATATTCATTTATTCAATAAATATTTTTTGAATATCTCCTCACCGTGAGGCATGTTGTAGGTGCTGAGGATATGGCAGTGAATGAATGAAACTGTAATCCCAGCTCTTAGTTTACACTCTAGTTGGATGAGACAGACAATAAAACTAGCAAAACATAAGCTATATCAGGTGGTAAGCACTACAGAGAAAAATAAAGGAGGGTAATGTTGCAATTTCAACATTCGTATTCAGAGAAGGCCTCATTAAGAAGATGAATTTTGATCAATGAACTGGAGGGGAAGAAGAAGCTATCTGGTTATCTAGGGGAGGAGGAGGGTGCCTAGTATATATAAGGTCTGTCTTTTTAGCTAGAATAGAGTGAGGAAGCGGGGAGAGAATGGAAACAAATCATTTAGGAAGATGTTAGCTGCAGAGGGTGGATAGGGGGAGAGAGGGGTGGGAGAGAAAGAAACCAGGAGAGGGGCAGATTTGGGTGGAAGATATGGAACTTAATTTTGGACTTTATGTTTGTGATGACTTTTATTCACCTTAATACTAATGTTAAGTAGGCAAAGGTGGATGCAGGGGTTGATCTTACAACCCTGAGATCATGACCTGAGCCGAAGTCAACAGTCAGATGAAGTCAAGAGTCAGACACTTAACCGACTGAGCTACCTAGGTGCCCCTTTGTTCCCTTTGCTTTTAATGCTTTTCCCCCAGATATTTACATGGCTTACCCATCAGTTTATTAAGGTGTACACTCACATGTCTTATCACAGATGTCTTCATGACCATCTTATCTAAAATAGTGACTAAAAAATAAAATTATTAAAGTAGTGACTATCATTTATTACCCACGTTTTTATAGCTTTATTGTGGTATAATTTATATACCATAAAATGTACCCATTGGATGTATATAATTCAATGATTTCTTTTAGTAAATGCATAGAGTTGTATAATTATCCCCACAATTCAGTTCTTTAGAACATTTTCATCACCTCTAAAAGTTTCCATTTGCTACTTTGCGGTCATTCCCCATTCCCAGACCCACCCATAGATAAAGCCCAGTCTGGTTCCTGGCTTGATAGATTTGACTTTAATGGAGATTTCATGTAAATGGAATCATACCCTATGGAATCTTTTATATCTGATCTTTTTTTTCCACATATCATACTGTTTTTAAGCTCCATATTGTATATAAGTTGTGTGTATCCAAAATTGGCTAATTTTTTATTGCTAAATACTTCCATTCTATGGATACACCAAATTTTGTTTTTATCTGGTGACCAAATAATGGACATTTTGTCAGTTTACAGTTTTTAGTTATTATGAGTAATGCTGCTATAAACATTCACGTATAAGTGAATTACATTTTAATTTAGGTTTTAGGGGAGATCAGGAAGTTTCAGAGGTTTTGATTCCTACTGGCCTTAATTTTCTAGAGATAAGGTGTTAATTTATTTTAGTAAAATGAAGTTAGGGTAGCAGCAAATGTTTTGAGCCGAGGAATAATGGTTTGGCTTCATATTCTAAGAAGAATGGGAAAGAGAACTGACCAAGAATAAGTAAAAGGAATGTTAATTGGCATGCAGGTTCCTGCTGAAATTAGGTAATGTTGAATCTGTAGAGTTCTGAGATTTTCTTTGAAAGTATTCAGCTACCTGGTTGAAGAAGCAGAGAATAGTATCTGAGCTCAAAGACTTCGTTTAGTCAGAGTGAATGTGTGAGAACAAAGGAGATTGTGATCAGAGTATGATATTGTAAAGATTCTGATAGGGTATAGTTTTGGGGTTGAAGATGCTACGAATTTTCCACATGGACATTTATATAACTGAGGCTTATTATTGGATATAGGATAGAAAGGGGAATATCCAGAGCAAAAATAGGGTGTATAGTGGGGGAAATGACTACATGTCAGTTGTCAGGCACATCAGGCCATTAGAGGCTAAGTGAGAAGACAGAAAATATAGTAGTAGAACAGGGAAAATAAAAGAGTCATTAATTAGTAAAAAGTAGTTAATTACTATAAAGGGTAAAAGAGGATTCTAAAGCAGGATTTGGCATATTATGGGTTGCATGCTAAATCTGGCCTAGTGCCTATTTTTGTAAATAAAGTTTTATTGGAACACAGCCATGCTTATTGGTTCATGTATTATCTGTATCTGTTTTCACACCATAATAGCAGAGTTGAATTGTGACAGAGACTATGTGGCCCTCAAAGCCTAAAACATTTACTCTCTGGCCTTTAAAATGTTCGCCAATCACGCTCTGAGGGGTCCAGTAGTAATGGTGCAAAAAAGCAACTGTCAGCTCTAGGTTGAGGAACAATGGATAGTGAAGGAATTCTAAGGATTTATGATAGAACCTCCCCTCCAGCCTCAGGCTGAAATCCAGCCTTTTTTTTTTTTTTTTTTTTTTAAATCCAGCCTCTTCCAAGAGGGTTTGGCTATCACAGGAACACCTAGGTTGCCTATAGCAAAGAAACTTGATAGAGTTGTCAGATTAGGAGACCATGGCCTGGGGTGGGGATGGGGGTAGGGAGGCGGCAGCTGGAGCTGGTCTTTTTTTTTTTTTTTTTTAAGATCTTATTTATTTACTTGAAAGAGAGATCATAAGTAGGCAGAGAGGCAGGCAGAGAAAGAGGGGGAAGTAGGCTCCCTGCTGAGCAGAGAGCCCGATACGGGGCTCAATCCCAGGACCCTGAGATCATGACCTGAGCCAAAGGCAGAGGCTTAACCCACTGAGCCACCCAGGAGCCCCTGCAGCTGGTCCTTGAGGTATCCCAGCTGGTCACTGGGATCTGATGCTGAAGTAAAAAGTGGAGGACTAGAACCCTGATGAGAACTGTCTTCATGCTGCTGTTATGTGAGTGTCCCTTTAGTGCCCTCTATTGACAAAACTTAACGTTGTGTCCGCTGGCAAAGGAAAAATGTTTATAGGGCTAGCTTCAGTATCACAAAGTAGAGCAAAGAAGGGTGGATTTGAAATTCATAGACAATAAATTGGTAACTGGCACATAAAAAATGATGGGGAGTAGTATAGGAGAATGACCTGAGCCTCAAAACTGGAAAGATTTTTGCGTGAAGGTGTAGGAGTAGAAGTAAGCAGAAATATAAGTTAGCTAAGCAAAAATGGGGAGCTAGAAAACAGACTGTCAGGTCCTGAGGACTGGAGGGTAATTGGGTGTTTGAGAAAATGAGGTGGTTTCATTTAAGCATGAAGGTACAGGGAGCATTTAGTTTATGGTTGCCAAACCTCAAGGGTGGAAAAGTTTAAATTTTTAAGGGATGGTACGGTACTAAGTTTCAGCCCATTCTAACAGTACTTGGCATATAAGTTTGGCTTGAATGTTTGATGAGTTCATTCATTATGTAAGAATGCTTCTTAATGAGATATATACTTTAAAATGTTGATGGAGGAAGGGGGAGGAAGTTTTAAATATTCTCATCAGGTAAATGATTTTCTAATATATTTGTACATGTATACTTTTGAATCGTGGTGAAATCAACTGTGGTTGAATACTCTGGAGGGATTGTCCTCAAGGAAGTTTTTTCATGAGACAAAACTTAAAACGTGATTGTTGTACAGATGTAAATGATGCTTACAAGTTGAATTAACATCTCATAACTGTTGCCCAATGTTATTAATATGTGGCCAACTTCTGAAGAACTTGGTTTCTGATACCAAATTTTTGGCAGGCAGGATTGGTGTTTTTAATGTGGAACTTAATCCCAAATGAGAGTAAAAAATAACTTCAGTTTTTTTAATGACTTAGTAATTTGTTAATTATTATTCTGATGAAATTAATGGCATTTGCGTATGAATAATTGTCTCATGCAAAGTGAAGAATCAGACCCAGTTTTTCCTATTCAAAATAAAATAGATAATTGAAAAGGTTATCTTGTTTCTTTTTCATCACAAAGAGGAAAGGATATCTGTTCTTAAGCACATCTAAAATGTCTAGTTTCTGACTTTACCTTTTCTGAAACAGATCCTTTAAATTCTACATACTTATGTTTATTTTACTTTTTATTTTTAAAGAACCAGCACCGAGCGGTAGATCAAGTAATTAAAGCTGTAAGAAAAATCTGTAGTGCTTTAGATGGTGTAGAGACTCTTGCCATTACAGAATCAGTAAAGAAGCTAAAGAGAGCAGTTAATCTTCCGAGGAGTAAAAGTGCTGATGTGAGTATTCTTTTAGTAATTAGCATTTTGTTAAATGCAAATATGTATTTCAGTGCATATCTATCACTTAAACTGGGAGATTTTTGCTTCTTCCAGACAATGTGTTACCAATTTAACCTTGGCTTTCACTTTTGAGTTGATTTGGTCACTTACTTGGTAAAGTTGGGAATTCCTAAGAGGAGATGGGCTGCTTTGGAAGGGCTTTGTGAGGTTTGATGTTGAATACATGGATGTCAAACTGTGAACCTTTAATGTGTGAAGGAGGAATTGTGGCATAAACAAGTTGGTTGGAGGGTTCAAGGAAGATACTAAGCTTCAGAACCTGGGTGGTTATAGTTACCATTTATCCTTCTGGATGGAAACGTCTATGACTGCCCATGGGAGAAGTTCTACTTTGGCAATAGCTTTTCCTCTTGAAAATCCCAGAAGCCTCACTAAATGGTGACATAGTACCTCAGAAACAACCAGGTTGGGAGTTCTTTCTTGATATCATACTGTTGCTTTTAGTAAAAGCTCTCCCTATGGTATTTCCATGGGGATTTAATTACCTCTGTTCATAGGGTTGTTCATAGCTCTGATAAAGGATGAGAGAAGGTGGATTCCAAGACACAATAAATTTAAAGGAAGGAGAAGTTATAATGATGGTATGCCTTTCAACAGATATCTAAGAGAAAGCTTTATCCGTTCATTTTCACAGAGAGCCTATCTATATGGTATATAGAAATTTGGGTCTCTTTTCTCTTTTTTCTTTTTTTTTTTTTTTAAGAGAGGGGGAGAGAGGCAGGGGAGGGACAGAAGGAGAAGGAGAGAGAATCCCAACCAGACTCTGCAGTGAGTGCAGAACCCGAAGCAGGGTGACCCAAAGATCACGACCTGAGCCAAAACCGAGTCACAATCAACCAACTGTGCCACCCAGGCGCCCCATTTTAAGTTTTTTTTTTTTTTTTTGACAGCACAAGCAGGGGGAGCGGCAGGCAGAGGGAGAGGGAGAAGCAGACTCCCTGCTGAGCAGAGAGCCCGATGTGGGGCTCAATCCCAGGACACTGGGATCATGACCTGAGCTGAAGGCAGATGCTTAACCGATTGAGCCACCCAGCCGCCCCAAAGATATTCTTACTATACTAATAGTAAAGCAACTAATGGAATATAAAGTATCATATTAGAGTATTTATCACTTTTGGGTTTCAAATCTTAATTACTAGGCTATTTAATGAGGCAAATTTTGTTGAGTTTCTATATCGTGCACTAATTTTCAGTTATTCTGATTTTCTTGATAACTAAAAATAATCTGTTTATTTGGTTTGGGTTTTTCACCTTTTTTTGTATTTTTGTTTTGTTTTATTCTGCAGGGACTTTTGGGAGGTTTCCTGATAATAGCATTTAATTTAATTTTTACCTTTAATTTCAATACATCATGGGCAATTTTCTGACTAATTTATATGTGTGTATGCAGGTGACTTCACCGTCTGGAGAAGGAGATATTAGTAAAAGTTCATCTAGGGGTATGTTTTTAAGTTCTTTAAATTTTAGCAACAATTGTTGGTTTTTCAGGGAATTATATTAACAATTTTTTTAAATCTAGGATCACTAAATCCTGAAAATCCTGTTCAAGTAAGCATGGACCAATTAACTGCAGCAATTTATGATCTTCTCAGACTCCATGCAAATTGTGGTAGGAGTCCTGCAAACTGTGCCCAAAGTAATAGGAACATCAAGGAAGCGTGGGCAACAACAGAACAGCTTCAGTTTACAATTTTTGCTGCACATGGAATTTCAAGTAATTGGGTATCAAAGTAAGTAACTGTTTAAAATGGAATATGTACAGCTTTACCCAGAAGCTGTTCTAATTCTATAAAATGTCAGCCATGCACTGTTCTCTTAATATTTAAATGGATGATACAAGAATTACCAGATACCTTTGTGGTTTTCATAAAAATTACAGAGATGTTTGAAGCTGTTGCAATAAAAAAATATCACTCACACTACATGCAAAAAAAGTCAGGAAAATATATGTGTAAACTTATAAAGGCAACTGCTAATTAATAAATTAGTCAATTTATGACTATTATTTTTCAGCCTTTCCTTTAGAAAAGGCAGTTTACTGATTGGTAGGCTTTGAAGTCTATAAGAGCTTATTTCTTCTATTGAACTTTTAATATGGGCTTTTCCTTTTTGATTTTTTTGTCAGTGCTACAAAGTTTGCCAACGTCAGCTTATGAAATGACTAATATAAACTGAAAAGTCTGAATTGAATATTTTTAATGAAATAGTTCCATAATAATTTAATGCTATAAACTAAAATAAAGACTAGTGAATAGTACTGAACATAAATTCTGCTTAAATTGTGCTTTAGATTAATATACTAGAATACATAATTACTTAAAAGTGATATGTTAACTCATTCAGTAAATATTTACTGAATACCATCTTTGGGCAGTGTTCTTCATACTAGGGATTCAGCAGTAAACAAGGCAACAAAAGAATCTCTGCGGTCTTGGAACTTGCCTTTAAATGGGTACTACTGCTATGTGAAAGTATTCGATTCTTTTAAATGTTATAGGGGTAATACCTTCCACATCCTCCATGCAGATTCATATATACACACAAATTTGGGGATACTAATGAGGAAAGCAAATACTCAGTAGAAGACAATACAGAAAACTGCAGTGATAATTAAGATGGAAAGAAAGTAAAATGCTGAAGAAAAGAGGGACAAATAGAATGAGGTTGAGAAAAGTAGTCAGGTTGGGGCGCCTGAGTGGCTCAGTGGGTTAAAGCCTCTGCCTTCGGCTCAGGTCATGGTCCCAGGGTTCTGGGATCGAGCCCCGCATCGGGCTCTCTGCTTGGCGGGGTGCCTGCTTCCCCCCCTCTCTCTGCCTGCCTCTTTGCCTACTTGTGATTTCTTTCTCTGTGTCAAATAAATAAATAAAAATAAAATCTTTAAAAAAAAAAAAAAGTAGTTAGCTAGAGGTGTTTTGTGAACCAGTGAGATCATATTTAAAATATATTTTGAATGATTAATAGATTGTATATATGAACAAAATAGTTAATGTGTAAGCCTAGCAGTAAGTTACGATCTAGGAGAATACAGTTTTATTGAACCTAAGGCTCCTAGCCTGCAAGATTGCCTGACGGTATCTAACCAGTTCTGTACTTGTGGCAGTTAGGGGCTAAATCATTGCTGTCTAATGAGAATACAATAGCATGTATTCCATGGATGGAAGCCTCCTAATAGATTAGTAAGACTGGCTCAGTGCAAGTCAGGCCCTTGCACTAATTAATATGCTTAACTGACTCTATTTAGTTAACTTAGCAAAGAAAATAGCACCTATGGAAGATAGTTTCTACTTTTTCTTCTAAGAATTTACCTAGAAATATTCAGTGCCATTCAACTAAAATCTAAAGTTAGTAACTAATGACAAAATTGTGATAAGGTTTCTAGCATGGTCCCCTTAGACTTGCACTTGGGGATATACGTTTCCTTCTGTACTCGCTCTGCTATACTTTTTCTTTGTTTTTGTAGAATTTGCAATAGTTCAATTTCAGATGTTTTCCAAAAATTCAAATGAATGGTGGCCAAATAATTTCAGATAATAATCACTTTTAGAGAAGAATGGCTAATGATACACATTTGTATTAGTTAATGAATTTGTATTATCAAATTAAAAAATCTTTCTTTTCTCAGTTATGAAAAATACTACTTGATATGTTCCCTGTCTCACAATGGAAAGGATCTTTTTAAACCTATTCAATCAAAGAAGGTTGGCACTTATAAGAATTTCTTCTATCTTATTAAATGGGATGAACTGTAAGTGAAAGTTTTGGCTTTTTATTTTTTCAGTATGCCCTTTTTTTTCCGTGTATGCATCCTAGTTTTCATCTTTATCACAATTTCCATGAAAGTCCACTAAATTCTTATATCTTAAGGTCTCTCCTAGATGTATTATAGAAGAGACAAATTCTCTTTTAAAAATCTGAAATACTGTTCTGAAAAGTGTACATATTGTTAAATTACAGAACATGCCATTAATTGTTCTTAGACTTTTTTGTCAAGCTAAAACTAAAAATTTACATAAAATTGTACACACAAGCCATACAAATACGGTTTTCATAACATTGCTTAGTTTAGTATTTATTCTGTGATATTGTATATATGAAGCCTAGTTCTTGGTTAACATTAGAAAATTAAATCCATGTACAAGATATTTTGCACTGTTAATATTTTTAAAATACTGTTTTTAAACTAAGGGGATGCTTTCACTATTTAGGCAGGTATGTAATTGCAGAACTTTTTATTCTGCATTAAGTGTTTTCCTATTTTTATTTTTTTAAATTACAAAAATAACGCATCTTTGAAAACAGTAATGCAAAAATATGTATGGGTAAAAAGGGTATCATTTTATTTCCAACACTTAACCATCTTATGACTCCTGACTCCTCAGAGTGACCACTTTTGACCCAATGTATCCTTTCAGACTTAAAAAAAAATTTTTTTAAAGGTAAACATATATGTCTGCTTGTGTATGTGTGTGTGTATATGTATATATATATAATTATATATATGTATATCTGAATCAGAAATAGTCATCTAGTTTTTCCTAACGGAAATAAAAATGACTATTATTTTGCCTAGAAGTTGACATTATCAAGTCTTGAGTAAATGCACTAAGAAATTTTTTAAGAACTATTACATATTTGAAATTTTAATGAAATTTAAGATTTTTTATAGTACATAATTGGCCAAACTTGCTACTTAAGTAAAAGTTACTCCAGATTAAAGATTTTTTGATAAGTCAAATGAAATACCTAAAATTGTGAGTCTCATTAAATGGTTAAATTTCATATTTGATCTAATTTGTTTTTTCTATTAATACATTTTTCCCCCCTTAGAATCATTTTTCCCATCCAGATATCACAATTGCCATTAGAATCACTTCTTCACCTTACTCTTTTTGGAATTTTAAATCAGAGCAGTGGAAGTTCCCCTGATTCTAATAAGCAGAGAAAGGGGCCAGAAGCTTTGGGCAAAGTTTCTTTACCTCTTTTTGACTTTAAACGGTAAGTGTTACTGAGTTATAATGGTGAGTTACTGTGGACACATCTGCAACATCAGAATTGGCTAGAGAATAGGGTGGGGAACAATGACATATATGAGATAATGAGCTACCTCAGTTTTTCCAGTGTGAATAAAAGGAGGTTATTTCAGAGACACAGATCAGAAGAAATCACAAAGTAACTCTGCTATAGTTTGAACATTATCTGAGTATTTTGAGGATTGTTTACCACTCACTATTCCAGGAGAAAAGCAGCAACCAGTTCACGCTCTGTCATTTATGCAAAGTACTATGTTTTTGACATAATAGTCATGGTCTTATAAGTTTCCTTGATACCAATAAAACAACTCCCATTTTTCCTCTTCTCATACTTTTGCCATTCTTCAGTTTCAGAGTCTACAACTGCACATTACTTCCTTCTCTTTACCTAACTGATCTACCCTTACTGCTATGGGCCCCTGGCCTTTAATCTCCAAAAGTCTCCCATATGTACAAAACCTTATTGATCCTTAGAGGTAAAGGAATTCCTTTTGAGCTTTGTATCTAATAGCCCTGCGGTAGTGTAATCTATCTTGGCTTGCAACTATTTTAATTATGTTTTATAAATAGTAGTATGTTCCATGAGACTATCAAGTATCTATCTAAATGGAAAAAAAAAAAAATCAATTGCATAAGCTCCAGATATGTTTCATACAGTACACAGTAACATTTTGCTGAGTGATAGCACATTAGGATATTAAAGTATCTCTAAAGTTCTGTAGTCAAGAAGCCTATTCTGTTTAATAACAGTATTACTGTAATGACAAACACATAGCATTTATTACGCTAGGTATTAGTATGAGTGCTGTATACGTATTACACCAACCCTATGAAGGCAGGTGTTACTATTCCTTTTTACAGAGGGGGAAATCAAAGTAGAGTGAGCTTAAGTGACTTGCCCTAGGGCACTTAGCTAATAAGTAGTAAAATTGGGATTTGAATCTAGGCAGTCTGGCCTCAAGGTATGTTTCTTATTACCCTAAATTGCCATTCTCAAATTTATTTGATACCATGGTACTTTTTTTTTGTTCTGGAATATACGTTTTGAAACATTGTATTCTGTGGGACAGTTTGAGAAGCGATTTAATAACTCACCTGTTTGTCCTACAATAAAACAAAAATCAAAAATGAAAAAATTTTGCTAATCTAGTTCTACTTCTTTTTCCTCTTAAATGGCAAATACACTTTTGTTTTCTAGTAATCATTTATTAAAATCATTTTTGAAACTTTGACTTCACAAATTTTGTTCTTGAAATGTTCTTTTCCCATGTACTTAAACATAGCATTTATTCCTTTATTTTTCTCTCTTTAGTTACTTTCCTCCATTTGAGGAGGCAGTATAAGATTTTTTTATTCACTACATTTAGGTAGGATCAACTTTTATTTGCTATCTGAAATAATTCTGAACTATCAAAGGCTAGAGAAAAGCAGTTGGAGTTTCATCATTAAGGATGAGTATTTAAAACCTTTTGCTAAATATAATCCATAATTACTCTAAAACAGAATATTGGCCACATGAAGGAGGGAAATTGTGTTCTCAGTTGTGATAAATTAGTGTCAGGGAACAGTTATGTGAGAAGATTAAATGTAATTGCATCATTGTCATTAATTTTTATAAGTAAGTCATTCTGGGGTATCTGGGTGGTTCAGTCGGTTAAGCATCTGCCTTTGGCTCAAGTCATGATCCCAGGGTACTGGGATGGAGCCTCGAGTTGGGCTCCCTGCTCAGCAGGGGAGCCTGCTTCTCCCTCTCCCTCTGCTTGTGTGCTCTCTCTCTCGCTCATTCTGTCTCTCAAATAAATAAATCTTAAAATAAAAATAATTTATGTTTAAGGTGCAACCTGCATACAACCTGATAAAGTCATTCTCAGAGGGAAGCCAAAAAACTTAGAGGCATTTCAGTCAGCCTCAATAACAAATGAGTTCTTAACTCATTTTTAAATAAGCAGAATCAAGCATTTAACCTGCTTTTCCTTAACAGTTGTATTTCAGGGTTACCAAATAATTGATGTGAGAAAGTTAATAGAAAAATTCCAGCTGATAGATGCTCAAGAAATGATAGAATATCACAATTTTGTAACCCCTACTGAAATAATAGATTTAGGCCAGGGTTTCTCAGTCTTGGCACTATTGATATTTTGGGCCAGATCATTCTTTGCCATGGGAGACTGTCCTGTGCATTGTAGGATGTTTGGCAGCATCCCTGTCTTCTGCCCACTGTTTGCCAATACTACCCCGTAGTTACCAAGCAAAAGTGCCTCCAGACCTTGCCAAATATCCACTGGGGGCAAAATCACTCTTGATTGAAAACCACTGATTTAATTATTGATTATCAGTGCTTGCTTAAAGCCATTAAGTGATTAACTTTTCTGGAACTTCATAATGGGTAGTTTAGACTGACTGGGCCCAAACAAACTGATTATCTTAACTTCACAGAAAGAGAGAGAAACCAGTGTGCCTCTTTATTTGATATAATAGGAAGTAGTATGCAATTCTACCTTTATTAAGTATTCTTGCCAGGTAACTAAACCTGAATCAGATCAAGCTTCTAGATCTAACTACTACTTTATGAAAATGTAGGAGATAAAGAGACATCCTAAATGACACTAGAGAAATGCAATCAATAAAATCCAGCATATAGAAAATTCTTAGAACAAAAGACCTGCAAACAACAAATTGCAGGGATAAAAAAGAGGAAGAATGTATAGATAAAAATAAGAGTCAGCACTTTTTCTGTAAAGAGAAGTAGTTTAGGCTTTGCAGGTCATAACACAGTTGACGCTTGAACAACGCGGGGGTTAGCAGTGCCTTTCCGCCCTGCACCCCCCCATGCGGTCAAAAACTTTGCAAATAACTTTGACTCCCCAAAAACTCACCTAGTAGCCTGCTGTTGGCCTTATTGATAACATATAGTTGATTAACACATATTTTGTATATTAATATGTATTATATAGTATATATATATATATATATATATATATTTAAGATTTTATTTCTTTATTTGACAGGAGAGAGATCACAAGTAGGCAGAGAGGCAGGCAGAGAGAGAGGGGGAAGCAGGCTCCCCGCTGAGCAGAGAGCCCAATGCGGGGCTCGATCCCAGGACCCTGAGATCATGACCTGAGCCAAAAGCAGAGGCTTTAACCCACTGAGCCATCCAGGCGCCCCTACATAGTATATTCTTATAATAAAGTGAGATAGAGAAAAGAAGATGTTATTAAGGTCAAAAGAGAAAATATATTTATAGTACTGTATTGAAAAAATCCTTGTATGAGTAGACCTGCGCAGCTCAAGGGTGTTCTTCAAGGGTTAACTGTAATCTCTGTCACAAATGCAAAATCAAAGGCAAAAAACAACAATAGTCAATATGTAAATGAGTGTGGCTTCCTTCTGATAAAAGTTTATTTACAAAACCAGGTGACAGGCCTGGAGTTAGGCCCTTAAATTAAAATATACTTAAAAAGACATCAACCAATGCATCCTTGGAAGTTGCTTGGATCTTTATTCGAACAACCAACTTTAAATAAACTTGTGAGACAATCAGGGAAACTTGAATACTGTTAGATAGCTGATGATTTTAAGTAATCGTTAATTATTTTAGGAGTGACAATGGTGTACTTATTTTAAAATAAAACAGTGTTTATTGTTTAGAGAGATATAAAAGTATTTATAGATGAGATAATATCAGAATTTGCCTTAAAATCTAGTTGGGGTGAGGGTGGATCTGAAAAAGAATATAATGTGTCGAAGATTTATTTATTTATTTATTTTTAATTTTATTTTTTTATTTGACACAGAGAGAAAGATCACAAGTAGGCAGAGAGGCAGGCAGAGAGAGGGGGGGAAGCAGGCTCCCTGCTGAGCAGAGAGCCCGATGCGGGGCTCGATCCCAGGACCCTGAGATAATGACCTGAGCCAAACGCAGAGGCTTTAACCCACTGAGCCACCCAAGGGCCCTGTGTCGAAGACTTAAAGGCTGTTAACCTTCAAGAGGAAACATTAAGACTAGAGTCTAGTTTTGGAAAGGATATTTGCTGTTTGAATAAAATGAATAAAGTTTGATGAAGTTTATAGTTTCCTGCTTTTAAATATCTCATGTTATTTTTCAGAAATTTATTCTGTGTAGGGGCGCCTGGGTGGCTCGGTGGGTTAAAGCCTCTGCCTTCGGCTCAGGTCATGGTCTCAGGGTCCTGGGTTCGAGCCCCGCATCGTACTCTCTGCTCAGCAGGGAGCCTGCTTCCCCCTCTTTCTCTGCCTGCCTCTCTGCCTACTTGTGATCTCTCTCTCTCTCTCTCTCTCTCTCTCTCTGTCAAATAAATAAATAAATGAATGAATGAATGAAAGAAAGAAAGAAATTTATTCTGTGTAAAGATATACAATGTCTTATTGATAAAGGTTTTTAATTTACATTGGTAGTCTAGGGTAAGAGTCAGCATACTCCAGTGCACTGCCAGTTTTTTGTAAATAACAGTTTTGTTAGATTACAGTACACATTTATTTCTGTATTGTTGATGGCTACTTTTGCAGTATAACAGCAGAGTTGAGTCTGCAACAGAGATTGTCTGACCCCAAAATCCCAAAATACTTGCCATCTGACCCTTTACAGAAAAGGCTTGCTGACCCCTGGTTTAGAGCACAGATACAACTTATCATCTGAAATGATTAATGTTTTGTTGCAAAGTATACTGTATTGGTTTCCTTGGCATGTGGTTTGTTCTTCAGGTGAAAGTGAGCAGTTATGTAATCCAAACTATTACCTTGAGATGTATTCCATTGTAGATGATCTTTATTTTTTTTATTTTATTTTTTAAGATCTTATTTACTTATTTGAGAGAGAGAGAGAGAGAGAGATCACAAGTAGGGCGAGAGGCAGGCAGAGGGAGAGGGGGAAGCAGGCTCCCCGCTGAGCAGAGAGCCCAATGCAGGGCTCGATCCCAGGACCCTGAGATCATGATCCAAGCCGAAGGCAGAGGCTTTTTAACCCACTGAGCCACCCAGGCGCCCTTCTTGATCTCTTTTAAAAGTTGCTTTGGGAACAAGTGACTTTGAGTCTTTACCCTTTTGTGTTCTATCCTCAACCCCATTCTTCCCAAGATACATTATTTCATTCTCCCCTCCCTTTGTCCCAATCCCCACTCATCAATACAATTACCTGAAGTATTAATACTCTATGGAGAGTGACTCTGGTATGTTCTTAAAGATGATACTCTTTTTTATCTAATGGATGCTTAATAAATGTTTGGATAAACATTTCAAATTCATTACCATGTGATGTGAGTTTTTTGGGGGTTGTGTGTGTGTGTGTGTGATGTGAATTTTGAAGCAATTTTTAAACTGAAAACTACAAAAATGAAAGCTACAGTATTCTTCTATCTACATTCATGAAGGTTTTTAACATGTGGAACTAAGCTTCTGTATCTTTGGACTTCGTCACATACAAATCCTGTTCCCGGAACAGTACCCAGGAAAGGGTATGTGATGGAAAGAATAGTGTTACAGGTAATGGTACTTCTTGATACATGGGGAGGTTGAGATTTCTTATTAAGATGTGTATGTATTCCATGATTTGGATTGTTAACTGAAGAAGCCTAATTGGTCTTCTTTGATCTTAGGCCCTGTCTTCAATTTAAATGTTAATAAACCATTTCCTGTTTCTGATAAATAGCAAAAAAATGGACTTGTATCCATCCCATGTAATATATGTGCCTTCAAGAATTACCAGTGATGGTAATCATTTTCAGCAAAAGGACAAGAAGCATTAATTGAATATTCAATCTAATAGTCACCCTGATGGCTCAGAATCAGTTTTCTCAAAGACTAATTAATGTGGCAGATATGTGGACTATTTAGCTGCAGTCTGATCAACCTCTGTTAAATTTTTAAGGTTGATTTTCCTTCTCCTACGTTTGATGTCATCTATACTACTCCTCAAGTTGACAGAAGCATCATACAGCAACACAACTTAGAAACATTGGAGAATGATACAAAAGGGAAACTTCTTGATATTATTCATAGAGACTCATCACTTGGGTATGCTTCTTTGATTTTTGTTTTGCCTGGGTATTTCTTACATTGTAAATCTCACGTTAATAGTTTATTAAATGCCCTGATTTAGTTCATGATTTAGTAGTTGTCTTGGTATGGAAAGTTTTCTGTTTGTTTTTAATTCTATAAAAAAGCCATATGACTACATAAAACTTTAAAAATTTGTACAAGTCAAACTTACATGATCAAAAGGCAAACAACATTGAGAACTAAATTAACAGTAAAATCAATAGATTTTAAATATCTATATAAAGAACTTTTTTAGTTCTTTAGACAATAGACAAACCAACAACTTAGTAAAAGAAAGAATATGACTCAATAGTTTTTTGGAAAAGAACTAGAGTACGTTTTAAATACCTGAAAAGATGTTTGATCCTTCACTAATCAAGAAAAGGAAAATTACTGCAAGATAATATTTTACACACATGACTTGGTTGAAAATTAAAATGTCGGGGCGCCTGGGTGGCTCAGTGGGTTAAAGCCTCTGCCTTTGGCTCAGGTCATGATCTCAGGGTCCTGGGATCAAGCCCCACGTCGGGCTCCCTGCTCAGCGGGGAGCCTGCTTCCCCCTCTCTCTGCCTGCCTCTCTGCCTACTTGTGATCACTCTCTCTGTCAAATAAATAAATAAAATAAAATAAAATAAAAAAGAAAATTAAAATGTCTCATATAAAGTGTTGATGAGGATACAGAAAAACGGGACTTAAACTGTTGGCTAAGGAGCTTTGGGAGAGCAAAATTGATAAAGGTCACAATGTATATAGCTGTAACCTAGTAGTTATATTTCCATTTAATTATATATCTTAGAGAAAACCTTTTATATTTGCTTATGGAGTAAAGAATATTCATTGCAGTATTTGGATTTTTGTGACAGGGAGTGTCCATCAGTAAAGGTTAAATTATCGTACCTTTATCCAGTGGAGTATTATGTAACTATTAAGAATGAACTTACAGCTATATGTACTAATATATAAGATGTTAAATGAAGAAAGCAAGGAGCCAGAATAGTTTATGTGGTGTGTTACTATTTACATAAAGAAAAAAGAATCTACACATACCTATGTATATGCTTTTATACAAATAGACTGTCTCTGGAAGGATACGCTGTCTTATTAGGCAGTTGTCACTGGGAGGGGAACTGGAAGGAGAAACTTAACTGTGCACCTTTTTGCAATATTTGAATTTTTTTCAGTACTCCCCATGACATGAATGCATCAGTGCATGTATTTATACACAAAAGTAGATGGATGGGTAGTAAAATAGTGAATATTTCATTCACATAAACATTTGTCATTAAGACTAAATTAGAGTCTCCCAAACAAATACTTCTCATTTTGAATGTTCCTCATTTGAGCTGTATAATCATCTTCTGAAATCATCTTATAAAATGTAATAGCATTTTTTTTGCATGACATTTGATTTTACTTATATAAAATGGATGAAATCCTTGCTGTCTCTTAGGGTGGGTTCTGCTTATTCAACTCTGATTTCTAGTTCTTGGCATCTGGTTAGAGCTCAATAAATTTTTATTATACTGAATTATCCTTCATTTTCATAACTAACACTTTTATCAAGGCAGAATGATTTCTTTCTATCCCTCAAATTAGAGTAAATTAGTAGTGTTTGCTGTACATTGCATTTTTCTATTCAAAATTAGTATTAATGATTCTACCAAGAAGTGGCTGTCCTAAAATGAATAAATTTCTTCTTTGTATTTTTAATCATTGAGATTGTAACTGTCATTATGATATCATTGAGAAGTAATTTAATTCTGTTATATATGCAGACTTTCTAAAGAAGATAAAGCCTTTTTGTGGGAGAAGCGCTATTATTGCCTCAAACACCCAAATTGTCTTCCTAAAGTACTAGCAAGTGCCCCAAACTGGAAATGGGTTAATCTTGCCAAAACTTACTCACTGCTTCAGCAGTGGCCTCCATTACACCCACTGACTGCGTTGGAACTACTTGACTCAAAGTAAGTTAACTGTGAGTGAATGTATTTGCTCTATTTTATTGTTGCCAGTTTTCCCAGTAAGGTATACTTACTAGGAATTACTAGAAGTGGAATTATGTTGTAGGAGTACTTCCCTTTGTTTTAACATGAAAGCAATTCAGTGCAATATAAATATGTAAATGTGTATTTTTATAAACATACTTTTTGTGCTGGGGTTATTAAAAAGAGCTGTCATGGGGTGCCTGGCTAGCTCAGTTGGTGGAAAATGAGACTCTTGATTTTGAGGGGGTGGGTTATGAGTTTGAGTACCACATTGGGTGTAGAATTTACTTTTTTTTATTTTTTTAAGATTTTATTTATTATTTGACAGAGAGAGACAGCGAGAGAGGGAACACGAGCAGGGGGAGTGGGAGAGGGAGAAGCAGACTTCCCGCTGAGCAGAGAGCCGATTAGGGGCTTGATCCCAGTACTCTGGGATCATGACCCAAGCCAAAGGCAGACATTTAACGACTGAGCCACCCAGGAGCCCTGGTGTAGAGTTTACTTTTAAAAACAAATTAGAAAAAGAACAGAGGTGTCATATCATTTAAAACTAACCTAAAGGGGCACCTGGGTGGCTCAGTCGATTAAGCGTCTGCCTTCGACTCAGGTCATGATCCTGGAGTCCCTAGATCCAGCCTCACATCAGGCTCCCTGCTCAGCCGGGAGTCTGCTTCTCCCTGTGGTTTACCCTTAACCCTGTTCACGCTCTCTTACCCTGCTTGTGCTCTCCGGCTCTTGTTCTCTCAATCAATAAATAAAATCTTTAAAAATAATAATAAAATTAACCTGAAGAGGGATTTAAGTTCTAAATTTTGAATAATGTTATATTTTTATGATATGGGTCAAAATTTTCATAAGTTTAAGGTTTCTGAACAGTCCTGAAGTTGAATTTGTATAGTACAGTAAGATTTTTCTTCTTAAAAAAAAAAGAAAGAAAGAAAAAGATTGCTATTTGAATATTCTTTGTCAGGTATAGATTAAGATTGTGTTTTTAGGAAATACAGCTTCAGGGGAACCTGAGTGGCTCACTTGGTTAAGCGTCTGCCTTCAGTTCAGGTCATGATCCCAGTGTCCTGCAATGGAGCCCTGCATCAGGCTCCTTGCTCAGCAAGGGGCCTGCTTCTCCCTCTCCTCTGCCCCTGCTCCTGTGTGCTCTCTCTCTTGCTCACTCTCGCTCTCAAATAAATAAATAAAATCTAAAAAAAAAAAAGGAAATGCAGCTTCACTAGAAAGAAATCGCCATTAAATCTTGATTTTGTGGTACTTCTTTAGATTTGCGGATCAAGAAGTGAGGTCTATAGCTGTGACCTGGATTGAGGCTGTAAGTGATGATGAACTAACTGATCTTCTTCCACAGTTTGTACAGGTGAGTTTTTTACTAGTTTACCTGTTTACCTTACTCTCCACCCATTTTTTATGAGTAGGGAACTTGCTTTTAGCAAGGATCCCTATTCTGTTTTGATTAAAAGTACTTTTGTGGGAATGTTGAGGTACCTTAAGTTTGGATGTAGTATGAACTTTTTTCCACTATTGTTAGCTGCCCCACTTGAATATTTATATAGAATCTTAGAACAAACCAGACTTGAGCTTTTCTTTGATTTTTCGTTATTATCATTTAAACTAATGAATATTATTGCCAAATCGATACTTTTCTGCTTGATTTCATAACATATATAGCCTAAGTTAATTCATCTGTTTCATTTTATCAGTGTTATCTTACATCTTGCTTTATATAGTTTCTCTTTTGATAATTCTATCCTAATAATATGGTATGGGTTTGACCACTAGTAATTCTTATTTTCCTTTATGTGTAGGCTTTGAAATATGAAATTTACTTGAACAGTTCATTAGTGCGCTTCCTTCTGTCCAGGGCATTGGGAAATATACACATAGCACACAATTTATATTGGTAAGATTTAAACTTTTTTTTAAGTAATTTATTTCTCTTCCTAGTATTTATAGAGATGATATACTCTGAAAATCTAAACAGTATGCTCAGACTGCTTATTGTTAACACCAGATGTTTTATTAAGGGCATGATTATAAAGAAGCCAGATTTTTATTTCCTGAGAAATAAAACCAAAAATGCCAAGTATCTGCAATAAAGAGCTAACAAAATGTTAGAGCTTCATAATAATGAGTTTTTACTTATATAGCTTAAGATAAATTCCTGGATACCAAAAAATATGAACCTAAGTTGATATTCAAGAGACATTCATCCAGTTTTCAGAAGTGGCTGACATAAATATCTTGTTGTATTAGGCTCCTCAAGGATGCCCTGCATGATGCACAGTTTGGTGCCCGATACGAACATGTTTTGGGAGCTCTTCTCTCAGTAGGAGGAAAAGGACTCCGAGAAGAACTTTTGAAGCAGACTAAACTTGTGCAGCTTTTAGGAGGAGTAGCAGAAAAAGTAAGGCAGGCTAGTGGATCAGCCAGACAGGTATGTACCCAAAAGAGGGCATATAAATATTTCGATGTTAAAGGATCTCTATAGTGTTGATGAGTTGTACTCTTTACCAGTAGACATCCAGTAGACTAACTATACCTACGCTGTTTTGAGCAGATGAATTCAAAGTTTGTTTAAAACCATAGGAAAAGATTTTACAACCTAACTCAGAAAATCAGTGTTTTTTAATTCCCACGCTTATGAATTCCTTCCTGGTCACAGTTGTTTTCTTGAGTTTCTTTTTCATTATTTTGTAACTGTAAAAGTAATGCAAGTATGAGTTGATGCTAATGTTTAAAAAATACAAATAATAAATTTATAGAATAAAATTTTTTTATTAAAGTTTTAAATTAATTTAAAAATTAAAAATTTTCAAGTTCATTTTTTCCCTATTAGGTATCTATTATTCATAGTTTGCTTTATGTCCTTTCTGGTCTTTTACATGATTTTACACATATATACACTTAAATATATATACAAATGTTTGGATTTTTAAAAATTTTTTTATAGAAATATACATACATACATACATACATATTGTTGTTGAGATAAAATTCACCTATTTAATTCATTGTCTTTTAGTACATTCACAATGTTATGCAGCCACTACCACTAATTCCAGAACATTTTCATCACACCAAAAAGAAAGCTTATACCCACTAACTTTTCACTCCTCATTCCCTCCCCCTCCCAGGCCCTGGTAAGCATTAATCTGCTTTCTATTCTATGGATGTGCCCATTCTGGACATTTCATTTAAATGGAATTATACAGTATGTGGCCTTTGTGTCTGGTTTCTTTCTTTTTGCCTAATATTTTTAAGGTTCATCCATATTCTAGCGTGTATGAGTACTTCACTCCTTTTTATGGCTGAATAATGTTCTATTGTGTGGATATACCACATTTTGTTGATCCATTCATGTGTAAGTTTTTGTTTGGTTACCTCTTTTCACTTTATCTAGGAGTGGAATTACTGGGTTATAAAGCAGTTTTATGTTTAACTTTTTAAGGAACCACAAACCTTTATCCAAAGTAGGTTCATCATTTTATATTTCTACTAGGAATGTATGTAGATTCCAACTTCTCCACATCCTCACCAACATTTGTTATTTTCTGCCTTTTTTAAAAAAAAAATGATAGTCATCTTAGTGGGTATGAAGTAATATCTCCTTGTGGTTTTGATTTGCATTTTCCTAATGATCAGTGATTTTGAGCACATTTTTATGTGTTTGTTGGCCATTTGTATATCTTCTTTGGAGAATTTCTGTTCTAAGTTTTTTTTTTTAATTTGTCTTTTTTTTTGTTGAATTATTCTTTATGTATTTGGGATATTAGACCCTTATCAGAGACACTGTAAATATTTTCTCTCATTCTTTGAATTATCTTTTTATTTCCTGGGTAGTGTCCTTTAATGCACAAAAGTTACTAATTTCATGAAGTTTATTTTTCCTTTTGTTGCTTGTGCATTTGATAACTAAGAATTTGTGGTCAATGCAAGATTACAAAGATATACACCTATGTTCTAGGAGTTTTATAGTTTGCTCTTATATAAGTCTTTGATCCATTTTGAGTATTTTTAAATATGCTTTGAGGTAAGGATTCAACTTTATTCTTTTACATGTAATTATTCAGTTGTCCTAGCACCATTTTTGTTATTCCAGTTTTTTGTACAACTTTATTTTCTCCCTTCATAATGATATGATAGCCATATTTTGTCTTAACTGGAGGGTCTGTAAACACTGGCCTATCCAACCCACTTAAAGGTGAGGTAAATGCTGCTTTTTGAAGTGGCCCACCATGGAACCTCTGGTCATCCAACCCACATCACTTTATCCTCAGTATAATGTGCAGCCACTTTTATTTACTCTCATTCCAGACTTTAACTTTTTCATAGCTTCCATGATTTTCCCCATGTTTTTCACACAGAATATGTCTGCCACCACCTTTGGGACCCTGAGACTTCTTGTCAGAAATGTCACTCCCAGAGGCTGCTCCCTACCCCACCCCACCCCCCTGCTGCCTTTTCCAGAACTGCTTTTTCCCTTGGGCAGCATCTTCAAAACTTCTCAGCACCATTTGTTGAAGAGATTGTTCTTTCCCATAAATGATCTTGGCACCTTTAATAAAAATCAGTTGACCATAGACGTATAGGTCTGAATTCTACTCCATTGATCTATAAGATTACCCTTATGCCATACTGTTTTCATTATTGTAGCTTTGTGGTAAGTTTTGAAATCAAGAAGTATGAGTCCTCTAGCTTTTCTTTTTCAAGGGTTTTTTTTGTGTTTTTTTTGTTTGTGTTTTGTTTTGGTCTATTCAGAAGTCCCTTGCAATTTTGTCTGAATTTTAGGACCATCTTGTATGTTTCTGCAAGAAGGAAGTTGGAATTTTGATAAGAATTGTGTTGAGTCTGTGGGGCACCTGGGTGGCTCAGTCTGTTAAGTGTCTGCCTTCATCTCAGGTCATGATGCCGGGGTCCTGGGATTGAGCTCTGCATTGGGCTCCTTGCTTAGCAGGAATCCTGCTTCTCCCTCTCCATCTCTGCTCCTCGCGCTTGTGCTCTCCCTCCCTCTCTTTCTCACTCTCTGCCAAATAAATAAAATCTTTAAAAAAAAATTGTGTTGAGTTTGTAGATTAATTTGGAAAATACTGCAATCTTAATAATATTAAGTCAGTTCATGAACACAGGATGTCTTTTCATTCATCTAGATCTTTAATTTCTTTCAGCAATTAGGTGTTTTTTTTGTGGGCTTTTGTTTTGTTTTGCAAGTTGCTCTTTTTTACTTCATCTTAGAGAATTTATGTGATAACCTATAGTTACACCTCATGTTTCTTAATGGATACATAGTGTTACAAGATATTGTAGCATAAATCGTGAACCCTTACCTCCATAGGTTGTTTACACATTTTTCTTTTTCCATTCCTACAAGGAACTTACATGGTGTATAAGTTTTTGTCCCTTTGCTATTATTTCCTTATATGATATTCCTATAGGTGAATTAGTTGAGTCAGGAACTTTGTTTATTTTTAGTTACATCTTTTTCTCCACCATAGATTATGAAAGTATCTTTTCCTGCCCTGTTGCTGGAACTGGGGTGTTAACCTTAAATTTTTAATCTGTTAGGAAAAATTGCATCTCATTTCTGTTTAATTTCTACTTATTTGATTGTTAGTTTTAATTAATATGTTAAATAAACCATACGTACCCCCCATGTTTATAAGCCTTTGCCCATTCTAATTCTAAAATTAACTCTTTAGCGACAACTTGTTTTTGACCATTTGACAGTTGGGCATTTTAAAATTTGGGTTGGTCCACATCATAATTTTTTTGTCTTAAAAATAGGTCTTCATGGGGCACCTGGGTCGTTCAGTCGATTAAGCGTCTGCCTTCGGCTCAGCTCATGATCCCAGGGTCCTGGGATCGAGCCACACATTGGGCTCTCTGCTCAGGGGAAAGCCTGCTTCTCCCTCTCCCAATCACCTTGCTTGTGTTCCCTCTCTTGCTGTGTCTCTCTCTGTCAAATAAAAAATAAAATCTTTAAAAAAAAAGTTGGGCTTCATTTTCAATATGTACTTACAGTATCATTCTCTTTTCCTAGGTTGTCCTTCAAAGGAGTATGGAACGAGTACAGTCCTTTTTTCTACGAAATAAGTGCCGTCTTCCTCTCAATCCAAGTCTTGTTGCAAAAGAATTAAATATTAAGGTGACATATAAAATACTAATAAGTTCATCTTACACTTCAAAATAATCCGTAGGGAAAAATGTGTAGGAAGAAAGCAGATGGGCTGATATACTTAAGGCAAATGAGGATAACATCTGCATATAGGTTGGTTATAAGTATTTATGGGTGTCTGTGTAAGATCCATATTTACCTCAGTATATTTTTACTTAATCACTATTCCTGAAAGAAAGAGCAATATAAAATTATTTGCTGCCTCAAATTAAATTATTTTTTACCATGGTATAATAGCTACCCTGTAGGCATATGTTGTAACTCCAGTCACTGATAGCATTTCCTTTCCTCCCATGTGAATGGTCAGAAAGACTCTTCCCAGGTTTATAACACTTTAGGGCCGTCAAAAAGTAGTTGAATCATCATCATTGAGTAATTATATTTCAAACTGGGCCAGTTGTTATGCAAATAGTGGATTTTCTCTTAACGAATTCAAAAGTAATCAATTAATTCATCCATTAGAGTCTGGTTTTGAAAGGCCAGGATACAAGTATCCTTAAAGGAGTCACAGATTTGATTTCTTTTTAAGTTGATATATGGCTTCTTCTTACTGAAATTTAACAGTGGGTGCCTGAGTTGTGTGTCATTGGCAGGGGCCAGGGGATCACATTTTCCCCTTGGGTTTTGTTTGTTGTTTCCCTTAATTGGTCTATCTTAAATTAGTTTTTTTAACCAGTTTCATTTTAAAATAAGATTTGGTCTTCACTGATGAAATTTTTTAAATTTACTGTCACTATTTGATTGCATGGATAATTATTAATTATAAGAGTACCATAAATAGGAGAAGTAGAGATATCATCCCACATCATACTGCTTTAGAGGAGAGCTAAGAATATACAAAATTGTGTGCTCTGTCGAGGAATTAAGATGCTTTTAAAGCTCAAACTTAATAATTTTTGTCTCAAGTTTTTAGGGTTTTTCTTCTCGTCTAGAGAGTAGTAGATGATATTTTACTCATGCTGTGTTTAAGTTTCAAAATATTTTTAAATACCTCTGGTTTGCTGGATGATCTAAAAAGCAGTTCACATGTGTTATTTCATTTGCCATACTTCAGAGGAACAAGTGAAAGGAGAAATGCTTAGGACAAAAAAAATCTTAAACCCATTTTTATTCCAGTGTTAATCTTTCTAATGCATAGCATGTTGTATTTGTAGTCATGTTCCTTCTTCAGTTCTAATGCTGTGCCCCTAAAAGTGACAATGGTGAATGCTGATCCAATGGGGGAAGAAATTAATGTCATGTTTAAGGTGAGCAAAATAAGGTTACTTTGTTTTTATTTTTTATTTTTTTAAAGATTTTATTCATTTGAGAGAGCACAAGCAGAAGGGACGGGCAGAGGCAAAAGGAGAGGCAGATTCCCTGTTGAGCAGGGAGCCTAGTGTGGGTCCATCCTAGGACCCCGAGATCATGACCTGAGCTAAAGGCAGACACTTAACTGAGCCACCCAAGCACCCCAAGGTTACATTGTTTTTAAGTGGTAATTTAAAAATTATTTTCTCAAGTTCCTTTTCCAAATTGCAAATGTAATTTTATTTAATATTTAATTAAATTGAATAATTATGTGAAAAATTATTGCTGATATAAACTGTTCTCAAACAGTTCTCAAACAGATTTGGGAACAAATGCAGCTCTGGGCTACAGCTGCTACATAGGGCCATGCTGGTTGAGCACATCATAACTTTAGCAGATAATGCCTTTCACACAGATTATGATGTAAATGGTACCCCCTAGAGTTGTGCAGCATGGAATTGCAAAACCATGAGCAATGACACTGGTTTTTGGAAACATATAACTTACTTGTGGGAAGCAGGAGGAGTGAAATACTACAGAGTAATCTATTACCAAAGTTCTGTGTTGTGATCATAATTTGTATATTTTTAAGAAAGAATGGAGAGTTTTAGTTAAGATGGCTCAAGAGTAGCTATCTTTATGAATACGTATAAATGTGTATATATGTATGTATATTCTATATATGCGTGTGTATGTGTATATATATATATATACACACACAAATCTGTGTTTTAGACTATATTTTACTGATGTATTTGCCTTTTCCTAAAACAATACCATCTGTTTGAGTACAGAAATTTTATATGCTAAGTTTTAATATTTGTCAGGGCTAATCTCCCCTAATTTTTTTTTTGTAATTTTCTTGACTGGCCTCAAAAAATGTATACATTGTTATATGTTTTAAAGTTATTTTATCCAATTTAAAAAAGAAAATGAAAAATTGATGTGATTCCAGTTAGATTTCATTCATTTGGGGAGGGTTAACGCTTTTGATTTTTTTTAAGTAAACCTTTAGTTTGAGATAATTATAGGTTCCGTCTCTTGTAAGAAATTATACAGAGACCCTAAGTATCCTTTACCCAGTTTCCCTCAGTGTAACATCTTGCAAAACTATCATACAATATCACAATGAGGCTATTGGCATTGATACAGTCAAGGTAAGGAATATTTTGATCATGACAAAGATCCTCCATTTTGCCCTTTTAAAAAATTGAATGTGATTCACATACCACAAAATCTAACCTTTTAAAAAGTGTATAGTTCAAGAAACTGAGACACGAAGAGGTTAAGTAATTTCCTTTGGAAGGCTTTGGAAAAATAAAAGGGAATTCTGTTTCATCTCATTCTTCACTGTTTCCACCATTTCCCCCTCCCCATGTCTTTTACAGTACATAACATAGTAAGTCTTTTGGAAAGGTACAGGTTTCATTTTGTTTCCTTGATTTCAAGGTTGGTGAAGATCTTCGGCAAGATATGTTAGCTTTACAGATGATAAAGATTATGGACAAGATCTGGCTTAAAGAAGGACTAGATCTGAGGATGGTAATTTTCAAATGCCTCTCAACTGGTAGAGATCGAGGTAAGTCTGTCAACTCTGTCTTGGTGTCTTATTATTTCTTTTCTATGAACTTAGCTCAGAGTATAATTGTCCTGTGGGAGTCCTCATGCTGCTATACTATGATCTCAGTTGTTTGTTACTTTAATGTTACTTTACTGATTTATTTGTTTATAATTAAATAACTCATTGAGTAGCCCTAATAAATGCTTTGTGGTAACCAGAGGTTCCCATTGATTGACTGAATGAGGACCTCATAGTCTTTAGCTTTTAATTTAAAATTAAGATGTCTAAGTTAAACCAATTTTGATTTCATTTCTGCAAAATAAAATAATAGTTTCAAAAATTTTTTCTACTTTAGCACAGGCTTCATCTTACTATTTTATTGAATAAGTTTTCTTGCTTACCACATATGTTTAATGTGAATAATAAAAGCACTATACCCAGAAATATTGTGATAATTAAAAGATAATGAATGTAAAACACTCCAGTATGTGACATGTATTAGGTGCTCAGTAAATTGTTAACTATTATCATTACTCTTAGTCAACAAATGTTTATGTTGATCTGCCATCTACAAAATGCTAGTAACATTTAGTGTTTATGTTTAGAGGGAAGCAATTTAAAGACATACAAAGTAATTTGAAGATGCTTTAATAAGCTAAAAGCTCTAAGAGAATTTTTTAAAGATTTTATTTATCAGAGGGGGTGGGGGAAGGGAGAGCACAAGCAGAGGGAGCAAGCAGGCAAAGGGAGAAGCAGGCTCCTTGCTGAGCAAGGAGCTCAATGCGGGACTCAATCCCAGGACCCTGGGATCTCATGACCTGAGCCAAAGGCAGACACTTAACTGACTGAGTCACCCAGGAGTCCCTAAAAGCTCTAAGAGAATTAACAGAGGCAGTGCTGTGGGGTTTTAAAGGAGGGAAAGATCATTTATAGTTGGCAGAAATGAGAAATGCTTCTCAGATTCTAATCATAGACACTAGAAAGTCACCTGAACAATTATCTAGTTATCCTTATGATATTTCCATTCACTTTATGCTTAAATGCCTATACTAAAGGAAATTTACTGCATTTCAAGGTAGTCTGTCCTATCCTGGATAGCTCTGATGGCTGTCGAGTTTTTTCTTGTATTCTAATGAATGGGAACTGACTCCTAGTGTCTTCTACCCATCAGTTCCAGTTCTATTTGTAGACTTTCGTATAAGTCAAATCCTTTGTGATGATGAATATTGTGGCCTCAGATCGTGAGTTCCGAATTCTTCAGCCATTTGTCATATATGACTTTAGATTACCCTATTATCTGATTATTCCCATTGTAAAGGCTCAAGTGATCCAATCTCTGAGAATGGCACCTGAATTTTGTAGAATGCAGAACTTACAAATAAAACCGTCATACTAGCTCCTGCTAAATCATGTCTTGGCCATTCTGTACTTGTACATTTTGTATCTTTTTTTTTTTTTTTTTTTAAAGATTTTATTTATTTGACAGAGAGAGATCACAAGTAGGCAGAGGCAGGCAGAGAGGGGGAGAGAAGCAGGCTCCCTGCTAAGCAGAGAGCCCGATGTGGGGCTCGATCCCAGGACCCTGGGATCATGACCCGAGCCGAAGGCAGAGGCCTTAACCCACTGAGCCACCCAGGCGCCCTGTACATTTTGTATCTTATACCCAAGTATAGGACCTTACCTATTAACTTTCTTATTATATTTGATCCATTACTTTCAGCCTCTTGGATTCTTTTTAAAATCTGAGTTTTGTTATCTGTCATTGAACCTCTTAGTTTCTGTCATGAACTGATTTGAAGAACATATATTCTGTAGCTTCTGCTAAGTCATTGAAAAAAATGTTTACTAAGAGAGAACCGAGGACCAACCCATGTGTCATACCACTAGAGACATGAGATTTCCTTTTAAGTGATTGCTAAATATTTAGGTACTGTGGGGTACCCGGGTGGCTCAGTTGGTTCAGCGTCTGCCTTCGGGTCAGGTCATGATCCTGGGCTCCTGGGATCAGTCCCGCATTGGGCTTCCTGTTCAGTGGGGAGCCTGCTTCTCCATCTTCCTGATGCTTCCGCTGCTTGTGCTCACTTTCTCTCTCTGTCAAATCAATAAATAAAATCTTTAAAAAAAAATCTTTAGGTACTATATTTTACTTGGGTACTTATCTACTTCATTGTGTTACCAACTACTCCACATTTCTCCATTTTATCCATCAGGACAGTATGAGAGCCTTATCACTTTCCTTTCTCAGTTTAGGATGTACAAGCTTTATCTTGTCAAAAAGGAAATCAGGTCAATTTAAGAATTCTTGCTGGTTGGGAGTACCTGGGTGGCTAATCGGTTGGGCCTTTGACTCTTGGTTTCAGCTCAGGTCATGATCTCAAGGGTTGTGGGATGGAGCCCCACATCAGGCTCTGCACTCAGCAGGGAGTCTGCTTGAACATTCTCTCTCTCTGCCCCTCTCCCCACTCACATGCATGCAGCCTCTTGCTGTCTCTTTCTAAAATAAATAAACCTTAAAAGTTCTTGCTGGTTAAAAAAAAATTCTTGCTGGTTGTTTTTCATAAGTCTTGTAAATGGAAGTTGTTTTATTAAGATTCCTCAATGAGAGCCTACCATTTCATTAGGTTGCCTTTTCTGTCACCACACTTATTTCATATAGTTGCACTTCTTTCTTCTTAAGGAATTCCATGTAACTTTGGAGGCAATCAGATTCCTCTTATTTTTTATGTTGTTTCTGATGGTTGAGTGCTTACTTTGTGTCTTGCCCTGGCCTAAGCTTTTCACTTGTGTTATCTCACGAGTATCCTTATTTTTCAAATGAAATCACATCCATATCCTCTGTGAAGTTTTTACTAGTATTTCAGTGTTTCTAGTAATCCTTCACTTTTTCAGACTCAACAGTTGTCTTTAAATATTCATGAGACATTTACTGGTGTATCTTCCCCCCCCTCCCCAGATGCTTGATTTTAAGCTACCTCAGGGTAGGGACCATATCTTATGTAGCGAGTAGTACATTGTATATTTTATGAACTTTGGTCCACTGTTTTAGCACATAATTTATATGTATATTTGATTATGAAATTAGAAATTTGTATGTATATTAAAAATTTGATTAAACCTAGTCATAGAATCACGGTGCAGGTACTCAATTGATAAAGGATGTCGCTGTGAACTATAAACTAGATGATGCAACCAAAACAACATAAAAGATCCCAAATGAATTCATTGTTCATTGTGTGACCAGACTACTAGGATTATAACCTGACCCTGCATACTTTCTTTTGGGATGGTCTGAAGGCCTTAGCCAACTTGGTTTCTTCCACTCCTTTGTCTAAAGCAGGTCTCTGTGTCCATATCTTTTGACACCAGTGCATCTCCTTGATTTTGAAAATACATAAAACTAATTTTTTTTAAGATTTTATTTATTTATTTATTTATTTGACAGAGAGAGAGAGAGAGAGCACAAGTAGGCAGAGAGGCAGGGAGAGGGAGAAGCAGGCTCTCCGCCGAGCAGGGAGCCTGATGTGGGGCTCGATCCCAGGACACTGGGATCATGACCTGAGCCAAAGGCAGCTCCTTAACCGACTGAGCCACCCAGGCACCCCCATAAAACTAATTTTTTAATTATAGGAATAATATATGAACATAGTAAATGTAGCAGGTAATAGAATTTATTCAAAAAATAGCACGAGCCGGGGTGTGGTGGGGGGCAAGGAGCAGAGGGAGAGGGAGAAGCAGGCTCCCTGCTGAGTTCAATTTTAGGACCCCAAGATCATGACCTGAGCCGAAGGCAGACACTTAACCAACTGAGCCACCCAGGCACCCCAGTCTTTCTTTTAAGCACAAAAGGACAGTTCTGTATCTGGATTTTGTATTTAAAGGATATTTTTGAGTACAAGCACATAAAGATCAACATCATTGTATTCCCTTATGTAGATGTCCCATAATTTATTTGATACTTATTTTAAAAGTGAGAAAATAAATGATTTGCCCAGCCAAGCATTTACATTTCTTTTAGGAAGACAAAACACATACTTGAGACTTACACATGTCACAAGGACAATCTTAATGTGTTCTTCCCTTTGAAAGAGCTTAGTGTACTCTGAAACACTCCATCATTGCCCAAATACATGATCAGAGTAAGTTTATTAACTAAGTAACTTTATTAACTAGGTCAATATCATCTAGTTAGTAATTAAAATTGTTATTCTTGGTGCGGGGTGTAGCACATGGTTGTACAGATTAGGGAGCCTCAAAGTCAAATTCAACTGTTATATTTTGGGTACTTCTGAAAATAAAAAATTATTTTGATTGCTCAAATTTTCTAGCATGGGCTACCAGACTAGGTTTTTTTAAAATAATTCCTAACTGATATCTCAGAGATTGAAAGCTATAAATTTTTTAAAGGCTTACTTTTGGGGAGATATTTTTGCATAGCTTAATGTTTTGTTGTTAAAGGTATGGTGGAGCTAGTTCCTGCTTCAGACACCCTCAGGAAAATCCAAGTGGAATATGGTGTGACCGGATCCTTTAAAGATAAACCACTTGCAGAGTGGTTGAGGAAATACAATCCTTCTGAAGAGGAATATGAAAAGGTGATTGGCAAGTCTCCTTATTCCAGATAACTTTGTCACAAATGTATTACATAGGTCATAAGTGCTTTCATTTTCCAGCTCTGGTTACTAGCCATGTACTCTAAGTTGTGAAAGCAGTGTCCTTCTTTAAGTTAAAAAAAAAAAAAAGTTATATATACATGTTTATATATAAACAGTGCATTTAATGGTAAGAATCTACGTGAAACCAATGCTAAATTACCCCCAAAACATTCCAAGCATGCATTTAGAGGCCAGCAAAACAGAGGTATTTTTATGACCCAAAATGTTATATTTCACAAAGATCTTGGGAAAAGTTATGAAAATAAGTAAGAGTGGCTGCATTGTGTGGAGTTGAGAGGAAAATTATGGGCCAGACTCTCTGAGCTTGACGTTAGGTTCCAAGTCATCAGGTATTCAGCCTTGGACAAATTATTAACCTCTTTTGTACCTCAGTGACCTCGGACATGAAATAGTATATGTTATGGTATTATAGTACTTTTTTTTTTGTAATATAGTACATATTATGGCTGTAAAAAATAATAACACTACTAAGGCTATTATGAGAGTTAGATGAGTTTATAAAGAAAGCCCTACACAGAGTAAATTCTGTAGTTGATAGCTGTTACTATTAGAGGTGTCAATTTTTTGTTTTAGCATAGTTTTGAATTCTATAGTAGGAAAGGGAACTCTCAGGGTGGCTGAGTGGCTCAGTCGGTAGTGTGTGACTTTTTTTTTTTTTTTTTTTTTTTAAGAGAGAGTGCATGTGAGCACACCAGTGGGGGGAGTGGCAGAGGGAGAAGGAGAAAGAGAATCTTTAAGCAGACTCCCGGTTGCCTGGAGCTGAATGCAGGGCTCAATCCCACCACCCATCAGATCATGACCTAAGCTAAAACCAAGAGTTGGACACTTAACTGACTGAGCCAGACATGTGCCCCCATGACCTTAGGGTTGTGAGTTCAAGCCCCATGTTAGTGAGGGCCGAGGGAAGTAGAGTTTACTTAAGAAAAAAAAAATGGGGGTAAAAAGGGAAAGGGAAATCTCTTAGGACATAAGGCCTCTAATGATCCTAAATTGCCTAAGAAAGACTCAAGAACACTTTCAATGGCAATATAAGGAGATCTCAGTTTTAATGTCATTTGCCTGCCTGCTTTATGTCAGATCATTAATGTATTATATTTACAGATACGTACAAATTCTACCTGTTGACCTAAGAAGGTAGAGGAATTTGGCCCTTTGTTAGTCTTTTAAACTATTTAAGATCACTCCCTTTTCTTACTTGTGGTGTGGGGAAAGCAGTGCAACAGAAGCCGATACTTGTTTATAGTAATGTTGGCTCTTTTGTCGTTCTGGGAAAGTGGTTTGACACAAAATAATTGTCAAGTAACATACGTTGAATGAGTGCCTTTTATGCATTTGACTCTTAATGTCCTTTACTAAGAGAGAATATAACATAGAGGAGTCACACTGCTTGGGGTGAACCTTGGGTCTGCCACTTAACAATTATGTGATCTCGGGCAAAGAACTTCTATGTTTCAGTTTCCCTCATACGTAAAATGACAATCATAATTATACCTATGTCATATAGTGTGTGCGTGTGTGTGCGCGTGTGTGTGTGTGTAGAAAGAGTAACGTAGTGCCTGGTTTGTGATAAGTGCTGTGTAATCATTTGTTCTTACCATCATCAGTAATGATTTCTGAGGAGCTATGAAATAACCACGTGGACATGTAGAGCCGTATGACTGCTCCATTTAGAAATGTAGTTTCTTGAAAATAAACTAAATGCACATGCTTTAGATAAAAATTATATGCACCTTGCTGCATCCTTCTATATGATACTATGTTAGTAATTTAATGCCCAGGGCAGGCAAGACTGAAGTGAAAGATCTCCAGCTTTGAAAAACTTGCAGATGACGTAAGGAGTCAACAAAACATGTTAATTATATTATGTTTAAAGATACAAGCTGACTTTCTTCATACATGCCCTCCCTATAAGCCAAAAAAGGGAAAAATATTCTTTTATTCAGATTAATCTTTGTCACAGTGTTACCATCACTTGTACTAAAAAGCAGAGCCTGTGAGGAGCAGAGTTCCACAAAGATGATTCTTAAAAGATGTTAAAGGCAGCACGTACCGGGACTTGTAGTATCTCTGCCTGTTAAAGGACAACAGCTAGAGAGATGGGGCAGTAACCACCTTTAGAAGGGTGTTTTTGTTTTTGAAATATGACAAAGCTGACTTTTGTTATCATAACCTAGTTTATAAGGTGTTGAAAAAGTAAATTACGATAGTGTTTTCAAAGGGTGATGAATTACTTTAATCTTTATAACCTGCCTCCTTTAAAAATAATTTTTTTTCTAAAATTATTTTATATCTTTATTATAGGCTTCTGAAAATTTTATCTATTCTTGTGCTGGATGCTGTGTAGCCACCTATGTTCTAGGCATCTGTGATCGACACAATGATAATATAATGCTTCGAAGCACAGGACACATGTTTCACATTGATTTTGGAAAGTTTTTGGGCCATGCACAAATGTTTGGTAGCTTCAAAAGGTACTAACATTGTTATTGTTGTTGCTAAAGAAAAGAGGGACACTTTTTTTTTTTAAATCAAGCACCCCAGGGGGCACCTGGCTGGCTCGATCAGTAGGGCATGCAACTCTTGATCTCAGGGTTGCAAGTTCAAGCCTCACTTTGGTGTGGAGCCTACCTTAAAAAAACAAAAACAAGAAAAACAAGTACTCTAGGTAATTCTGAAGCAGATTTCCACATTGTGGATCACTTTTCAAAAGGTAATAATAAAATTATCTGTATCTATCCATCTGTCATGTGTATATATATGTCTGGAAGAGTTTGCATAATTTTACTTGAAGGAAAAAGAAATCGACTTTTCTTACCACACAATGGTTAAATTTTTGATGGTTTTAATGGCAACCTCTTTACAGTCTAAGTATTCCTTCTCTGTCCACTTTTTTCTTCCCGAGAAAGCTGAAGCAGTTGGTTTGTTTTCTCAGATTAATTCAAGAGGTCATTGACTTCAAGTTCAGTCATTTCGAGTGATGCTAAAGATGTTTTCATTTTGATAGGATCAGAATTTTTTTTTTAATTTTTATTTATTTGTCAGTGAGAGAGTGAGAGAGATCACAAGTAGGCAGAGAGGCAGGCAGAGGCAGAGGGGGAAGCAGGCTCCCCACCGAGCAAGGAGCCGGATGTGGGACTCGATCCCAGGACCCTGGGATCATGACCTGAGCCAAAGGCAGCCGCTTAACCAACTGAGCCACCCAGGCATCCCGATAGGATCAGAATTTTATTTAAGATTGATATCTGTGTGTATTTTGAGGAACCGTTCTTTTGACACATTTAGCCAAACATTGATTTTAATTAGTGGATACAATTTACTTTATTTTAAAGATTTTATTTATTTATTTATTTGACAGAGACCACAAGCAGGGTAGAGATGGGGAGTGGCAGGGAGAGAGAGAAGCAGATTCTCTGCTGAGCAGGTAGCCCAATGCAGGGCTCATTCCCAGGACCCTGGGATCATGACCCAAGCCAAAGGCAAACTCTTAACTGACAGCCACCCAGGTGCCCCTGGACACAACTTATTTTAAAAGAAAGGCACTTTTCCACAAATTAATGTCCCCAAACTTGCCTCTTTTCTTGTTGTTCTTTGTCTTGTAGCTCCCATTGAGTATGACTAGGGATTAAAAAAAGACCCTAACAGATGACTTGACCATGTAGTAAAGAATGAGTCTGTGTGTGTGTGTGTGTGTGTGTAGTAACCTTCATTGAAATGAATTAAGGTGTATTTTACTAGTTAGTGGTACCTACTAGAAATGTTCCTGTTTGTATAATGGCAATGAGTACCAAATTTTTCTCTCTGTATGTTTGTAACTACTGTTTGATCTCTATTTGAGCGTGTGAGTTTATAAATATCATCTTGGAAAAAATTCATATATGTGTTCTATCTAAATAATGAGATTAATTATATCATGGTTTTCCTGAAAATGCAAATTTATAAGTTTTAATGCAGAGTCAGACTTGCCTGATTCTTAATTTCCCAGTCGGAAATTGCTCTGGCTCAGATAGCTTAGTTCAATAACCATGTGGTAACAAAAGCACTATTTGAATATCTTCTGTCAATATTACTTTGTGTTGTGTACTTTCTTTTTAAATAGGGATCGGGCTCCTTTTGTGCTTACCTCTGATATGGCATATGTCATTAATGGGGGTGAAAAGCCTACCATTCGCTTCCAGTTGTTTGTGGACCTCTGCTGTCAAGCCTACAACTTAATAAGAAAGCAGACAAACCTCTTTCTTAACCTCCTTTCACTGGTAACTGTATTCTTTTACAAGCCTTTAATTAATTTACATAATGCTCTGTTTCAATAGCTAAAGAAGGATATTTTGGAATAAAATTTACTATAGTTTCAAATGTCAGAAATATTACTACCAAATTATTCAAAAATTGCTGCTATGTAAAATATGCCAGACATCATTTATATAAAATACAAAACATAAGTCACATCTACCCTGGAGGTGAGGAGTAAAAGTAACTGAAAGGGACCCTGAGAGAGTCATCTGGGATGCTGGAACATATTTTTGTCTTAATTTGGGTGTATTCAGATTTCTATACTTTTCTGGGTGTGTATTAAGTTAAAAGTTAAACCTCTGCTATGATTATTGTGACTGAACCTGTTTTTAAAAAAAAGAAGACTAGACAAAAGGTCTGGATTTCACAGCTTTTATTCCATAAACTGGCTTTCTGACTTCCAACAATTGACTTATTTGACCTCAATTTTTCTCATTTATAACTGAATCACTTAGGTCCCTATAAGACTGCTATAAATTCCTCAAAACTGTGATTGTTTTGTTTGCTTTAGTTCTAATTACTTGGCCAGCTTTTAAGGGATGGGTGGGGAACAGACTTTTAAAAAGTAACTCACAAACTTTTTCCCGTTCTATAGATGATTCCTTCAGGGTTACCAGAACTTACAAGTATTCAAGACTTGAAATATGTTAGAGATGCACTTCAGCCACAAACTACAGATGCAGAAGCTACAATTTTCTTTACTAGGTAAGGCACATTTAAATATGTTAGAGAAGGCACAGAGCTTTGATTTGTTTTCCTTAGTTTAAACAAATACTATATATCAAAAATCTGAGTTTTAGGAAATAATTGTGACTAACAGTATTAGCAAATAGGTTTATCAAAAGTATATTTTATGTTAGAAGTTTATTTACTGAATAAATATAAAGGATTTGCAATAACACATTTAAAAATTTATCTCAAAATGACTCGTTTTATTTAGTATATGACTTGAATTATAAACATCCTATTTATGAGCTATTTCTGCAAAGCATATTTTCTATAGGTGCCAAGTACAGGGTTGTTGTTTTGTTTTGTTTTTTCTAAAATAATATCTGTACTAATCTGTTTTTCAGGATTTTGCCATAACCTTTTTCATGGATACCATAAATAATTAAAACTGCAAACTCTGGGACATTGCTGTAGTAAATTGATACTATATGATGTAGTACTTAAAATACATATACTAATTATTGGCATTTGAACTTGTCATTTTCACTTTAAAAGCAGATCTTCCTGGCAAATATGTTCTAAAAGTCTGGTGACCAGGTTGGTCACTATCTAGTGGTACCACTCATTATTATGCCACAGCAGGGAGGGACCCATGAGCTCATGTTCTTTTTTCTTTTTTCTCTTGCCTTCTTCCTCTCAGTGGAAAAGAGATAGAAAACTGGACTGGACTTCTCTAGTCTCAAGAGTCTAGGCTGAATTGAATTGAAGGAAGCTGACTTTTGTATAGCCTTCCAAACTAATCCTGATAATTTAGGTATTGATGGGTTTTGTTTTGCTTTTCAAAAGAGATTCATTGGCTCCTCTGGGCAAAACTCTAAAGCAGGCATGTATTAGTCTGCTCCAGCTGCCATAACAAAATACCATAGATGACATGGCTAAAACAACAACAGACACTTATTTTCTCTTACTTCTAGAGTCTGGGAAGTCCAAGATCAAGGTGCTAGCTTATTCACTTCCTAGTGAGGGCTCTAGCTTATAGACAACTGCCTTCTCGTTGTTTCCTCACAGGAAAGGAGATAAAGAGCAAAAAAGCATAAGCTTTCTTGTCTCTTCTCATAAGAACACTAATCCTGTTGGATCAGTTTTATTATTAAGACCTCATCTAATATTGATTATTGACTCCATAAAGGCCCTATGGGGTTTGGGCACAACATAGGAATTTTGGAGGATACAAATACTCAGTTCATAGCAAAGCAAGAACCTTTGTGTGAGGTTCTAGACTTTTCTTTTTTTTTTTTTTTTAATATTTTATTTATTTATTTGACAGAGAGAGATCACAAGTAGGCAGAGAGGCAGGCAGAGAGAGAGGGGGAAGCAGGCTCCCTGTCGAGCAGAGAGCCCAATGCGGGGCTCGATCCCAGGACCCTGAGATCATGACCTGAGCCGAAGGCAGAGGCTTTAACCCACTGAGCCACCCAGGCGCCCCTCTAGACTTTTCTTTTTGAATCTCTTTCCTCTTTCTGGATTTCTTTATCCTGCTTCTGAGACTTGTTTCTTTTGCATGCCTAAAATTTTTATCCAAGCCTGCTTTCCAGATTTGTTGCCACCAAACTCCCTATTCTGTCAAAACTTCTTTTTCCAACTGAGGGAAATTATGATTATCTGAAGAAGTCTGATACCAGATTCTACTACTATTTGATAGAAAAGATTTTATTAAATTTGGATTACTTTCGATGCTTCCTTCTATACCTGTTTAGTTGTCAACTTCCATATTTATTAAGAGAATTAAATAATAATTATCTTTTTTGGCATTATACCAATCATCTTCTATCCCTAATAGTTTTTTAGTTAGTATTAGATCCCACAGAGCTCAAGAAATACAGCATCATTTCTTGGGAGACAGTGGGATGGGATGGAATAGAGACTTTCTTGTGCTAAAATGTTTTGTTGGAATGAACTATCTTTTAATGGGTTTTTGGCCTGAAGAACAAAGGAAAATCTTGGCAAAGTGAGAATATGCTTAATGTTTTAAAAGGAATGAAAATGGGGGCGCCTGACTGGCTCAGTCAGTAGAGCATGTGACTCTTGATCTCAGGATCGTGAGGTCAAGCTCCATGTTGGGCCTAGAGCTTACTTATGGGGTAGGGGAGGGACAGAGGGAGAGGGGGGGAGAGAGAATTTTAAGGAGGCTCCATGCCCAGCTTGGAGCCCGACATAGGACTCAATCTTACAATCCTGAGATCATGACCTGAACGGAAACCAAGAGTCGATACTTAACCGACTGAGCCACCCAGGCGCCCCAAGGACCTAGAGCTTACTTTAAAAGATTTATATATCTTGATTGATAGACAGGTAAGACAGGTAGGTAGATTAACAAAAAAGAATTTAACAGGCTCCTGGCTGGCTCAGTTGATGGAGTGTGCGACTCTTGATCTCAGTGTTGTAAATTGAGCCCCACATTGGGTGTAGAGTTTAAAAATAAAATCTTAAAAAAAATTTTTTTAAAGGTATGAAAATGTTTTCATCCTTTATTACGTTCAAAGAATTGAACATGTTTTCTCATAAATATTTACTATTAACATATTTTCTGATTATTTTATAGGCTTATTGAATCAAGTTTGGGAAGCATTGCCACAAAGTTTAACTTCTTCATTCACAATCTTGCTCAACTGCGTTTTTCTGGTCTTCCTTCCAATGATGAGCCCATCCTTTCATTTTCACCCAAAACATACTCATTTAGACAAGATGGTCGAATCAAGGAAGTCTCTGTTTTCACTTATCATAAGAAATACAACCCAGATAAACATTATGTAAGTTTGGTTTTGGTATTTGTAGAGACTTATGCATGCATTATTGTTTTTCTTTTCACAATTCTTTCCTCCATGGATGGTCCAAAATTAAATAAATATTTGAGGAATCCCTAATTGTTTTTTGGCATTTATTTATTGGTAAATTTGCTCCCAAACCATGGGGACAAGCAATATTCTTCCTTCCAGAGACAAGACTTAAAAAGTGGTATTATTTTGCTTTTTCTCCTTTCTTCAATTTGTTCTTAATTTTAAGGTAAAGCTTGCTCATCGTAACAAATTCAACCTATGTAAAAGCACATAAAATCTTCAGTTCTCATTCCACTTTCTAGGGAGGAAGTATTATTAAACACACACACATATAAAATTCATCTTTGAACAAAAACAAGATCTTCAGTATGCTTCCCACCATCCCATTAATAGCATTATCATCATTGTGCTAATATTTTTATTGGTGAATACTTTGCAGCAGTCTTTAAAGTCTTGACAAACTGATATTTTAGAAAGCAACTTTATTATTTTAATTTTCACCTATTTCATTGTTAGTAAATTTTTGTAAGTTTAGTATTTTATCCTAACACCATTTCATTGAATATTCCATTCTTTCCCCCAATGTATTACATTATGTTATAGATATTATAATGTTAGCATATTTTAAATGTACTAAATTTATATAGATCCATGAATTTCTTTCTGGTCTTCTGTAGAAATACAATTTTTTTCTATACCTGTATTTTACTCTGTAAAGTACTCTGACTTTATAATACTTGTCCGGTAAGACAAGTCTTCCCTCATCCTTCTGCCACCATAGATTTTGCCTTTCTCATTTACTCTCTTAAATGAACTTATTAATATGTTCATTGGAAATGTACTAAATTTATAAATTTCAGGAAGTACATTATATATAATCCTGGAAATAAGTGACTTTCACTTTCCAGTTCTTGTTTATATATCTTACAGTGGTTAATATCACTTTGGATTTAGTTAGATGTCTATAAACACAATGACTTTTATGTATGCTTTTTCCTCTCGGTGACATATATATTACTAAGTTAGAAGCACTTGGACTACATAGCATGGTCAAGTTGTAAATTTTCTGTCGGGAAAGGTTTTTTGTTTTTTGTTTTTGTTTTATTTGTTTTAATCTAATATGTTTGGGGTGTGGTTTCTTTTCAGATTTATGTAGTCCGAATTTTGAGGGAAGGACAGTTAGAGCCATCATTTGTGTTCCGGACTTTTGATGAATTTCAGGAACTTCACAATAAGCTCAGTATTATTTTCCCACTTTGGAAGTTACCAGGGTATGTTCTCATTTTTGTACATTAATCCTTTTTGTATAGGAAACAATTTCTTACCATGTCTTAGTCAAAAGCTTTGTGTAAACATTTAGTAAGATACAACAGACTATGTGTAACTTATTTTCCTTTGTATCACAAGGACCTGATAATAGTACTATATACATAGACAAGGAACTATAAGGTTTTGTTGAATGAATAAACAGTGAATAAATAAGATCCTAAACTTAAAATTGGGTATTTTCTAGTTTTCTAATTTCAGTTGAAGCTTTGTGAGGTCAAGGAATTTAGTAGAATCTTTTATTTATCTATTTAAAGATTTTATTTATTTGAGAGAGAGAGAGCCCAAGCGGGGGTAGGGGGGTGGTGGGGGAAGGGAGCAGCAGGCTCCCTGATGAGCAAGGAGTCCTATGCAGGACTCGATCCCAGGACCCTGGGATCATGACCTGAGTTGAAGGTAGACGCTTAACCAACTGAGCCACCCAGGCACTCCTAATAGTAGAATCTTTTAATTTTTTGTCTCTACCATAGTCTGCAACATAACATAATAATTTGGAATCTTGGTTTGAAAAATCGGGTTTTAAATCACTGCAGAAATAATTATGGCCATACCGAGCACCTCTAAAAAAGAATAAACTGAGGCAGTGAGACTGTTGGTCAAAATCTTAGTACTTACTTAGTTTTGTGTCTGTTACCCTTTCAAAACCCTCATTTTTAACGTAGCTAATGACCAATAGATTTCTGATGTCGGGCTGCTCATATTCTTCTCAGACTAGATTTCAGAAGTGAAGAGTCAACGAAGTGAGGGTATCAGTTTATTTCCACATGCAGTAGCATTTTTCATTGCTAGCAAAATAAGCAAAGTTAAGATTATTCTTGATTTGGGCCCTATGTCACTTGTGGACAAAGTATTGACAGGGTATGGGACTGATAGCAACAGGAACTGGGCTGATTGAGTAATGATGATTTTGGAAGATATACATAAAATGTTTGTAAATAGATTAATCTTTAGACAAATACAGTAGATTGCTTCTTGGCCTTTTGGCTAAGGTCAAGTATAGAAAAAAACAGTAGAAAATAAGTAATAAATAGCAAAATAGTGTCTCTTTTGTACCAAGGTTTATAAAAGGCTAACAAGTACTTAAACTATTTCATCTCCAGTACTTTGAAAAGAAATTCTAGAAGATTCCACTTTGTATTTAAGTATATATATTTTTAAAATATATATTTCTAAATTAATATTGTGCTTACTTCTGTAAATACTTCCAAGTGAAATAATTTAAATCCCACTTGTGTTTTCTTTTGTAGCTTTCCTAATAGGATGGTTCTAGGAAGAACACACATAAAAGATGTAGCAGCCAAAAGGAAAATTGAGTTAAACAGTTATTTACAGAGTTTGATGAGTGCTTCAACGGATGTAGCAGAGGTGACTGTCCTAATTGAAAAAGAACATACTATTTTTTTGTGCTACATGATATTTAAATTAATATATTTTTTTTCTCTTCTTAGTGTGATCTTGTTTGTACTTTTTTCCACCCTTTACTTCGTGATGAAAAAGCTGAAGGAATAGCTAGGTCTGCAGGTAAGATTATTTTTTCTCTTTATTGATAATTGATGGCTTCTCTATGACTTGCAAGTTACAATTTCTCAATGAATGTGGTAGAGTGACAGTGGGGTTACTGGCTATACTGCAGTGAGAATGAGAGGAGGATAGTCCTTCTAAGTCCATCAATTTCTGGATAAACATAATATTCCTAATAGAATGTGATTATTAAAGAACTATAAATCAGGGGCGCCTGGGTGGCTCAGTGGGTTAAAGCCTCTGCCTTCAGCTCGGGTCATGATCTCAGGGTCCTGGGATCGAGCCCCGCATCGGGCTCTCTGCTCAGCGGGGAGCCTGCTTCCCCCTCTCTGCCTGCCTCTCTGCCTACTTGTGATCTCTCTCTCTCTGTCGAATAAATAAATAAAATCTTAAAAAAAAAAAAAAAAGAACTATAAATCAGTGGCCTACTAGGTTATTTACCGTTTCCTTTCCCCACATAATGATGATCCTGGAATTAAAGCAAATATTTTTTTGTCATAGTTTGTACCACTGTAAGCAAGATAAAATAAAGATGAACGTATTTTTATCTTCAGATGCAGGTCCATTCAGTCCTACTCCAGGCCAAATTGGAGGAGCAGTGAAATTATCTATCTCTTACCGAAATGGTACTCTTTTCATCATGGTGATGCACATCAAAGACCTTGTGAGTGATTATAAATAATGATTGTAGAGAAAACCTATACCTTGGTAGGAAGCATTACGATTAAGGGAAAACTTTTCTTTATAGGTTACTGAGGATGGAGCTGACCCAAATCCATATGTCAAAACATACCTACTTCCAGATACCCACAAAACATCCAAACGTAAGACCAAAATTTCACGAAAAACCAGGAATCCAACATTCAATGAGATGGTAAGTTAAAATCATTTCTAAAAATGTCTTAGATTTGTTCTTTTGAGATTATAAATTTTAAACATTTTAAATTTAAAATTTTTAGGTGCCAGTTTCAGAACTATTAATTGTACTACTAAAGTCAATCGATAGCAATCTAGTGATATTTATCAAAACGTTGCAGACTTAAACCATCATTGACCTTTAGGTTTTAAAAAGATCTTAGGGGTTATCTTCAACCACCTTTCCAGTGTTTGTACCCCCTCTACAACATTTTCAAGAAGTGGTTATCCAGTCTATGCTGAAATACTTCTAGTCCATCCACTTTGTTTTGGGCAGTTCCAGCTCTTAGATTTTTTTTTTTTTTTTTTTTTTAATACTGGGCTGAATCTTCACTGCTTATAATTTGCACCCGTGGGTCTCAGTGGTATGGCTTGGAACCATACAGAATTTAGTCTTTCTCTCCTATGTGGCAGCCCTTCAGATAACTGAAGTTCTCAAAAGTCCTTCCTGTTTATCCTTTTAAAACATCTTCACTACCTTTACCTTTGTTTGATAGGATGTAGTTTCAAAATTATCCTCCTAATTCATTTCAGTCTGTCAGCAACCCACTTCAGATAGTGCTCTAAACTAAAAGCAGTAAGCAAAGCATCAGCTGAACAGGATGGAGAACTGTGACTTTGAGCTACTCATGGTCAACTTATAAACTTACTCATCTATTAAAACCTGCTAACCTTTAGTCAACTACTTTTTTAGGATAAACACATTATTTGTGTACATTAACATCACATCCACACAAAAATGTCTGGATAGAGATTTGGAAGAAAATAAATGTGGATTTTCATCAGGGTTGTAAGTTTGCTAAAACCGCACAATAGCCTTTTAGCTCTTGAAAAGCATATACAGTGTTTGGTGAAGACAAGTTGGTGTTATTCTCAAAAAGTAGTGTTGGCTTTTTTCCTAGTTCGTGGTAGTATATTTTCAAGAAAAGACATGTGGTCAGTTTTTTAGTTTTTATTAGTCAAACAATGAGAAGGACTAGATTAAAGAGATGTTTCTCAGAAGTTATGATGAGGCCTTGTTGAAAAAAAATTCTAAGTACTGAATGTGGCGTGTCAGAGAGCTAATTTTTAGCATCCCAGATTTGCTGTAAGCTGTATTGGTAGTTGGTGAATTTGCATTGAAGTATGGGTAATCAGAAATTATTTCATGGCATATAGAATCTAACAGAAAAAAAAAAAGACAACAAAAAGAAATTCTAATCCCTCATTTTTTGTAAAATAGCTATGTTATCCCCACTTGCTTCCTCTGTTCTCTTTCCCAGGTATCAGACCATCTCAAGGCATGCCACCTTGTAATTGCATTTCCCTTCCCCATACCTCCATCTCAGAAAATCCATGTTTTCAGTTTTTAGCCAATAATAATTTTCTATTCTGTGCATTTCTATGTCAAACACTCACAGGAATGATAATAAAATCCAAGACTCCTGAAATACAAAATGTGCATCTAAAGAATGAGGCAAATTCTACCAGACATGTCATAATCAATGTCATTAATTGTTGTCTCTTTAACTACTAATCTCACTTCTGTTTTTACTTAAAATAATCCAAGTAATCAAACAAACAAAAAATTTGTAACTTACTGTTTTGTTTTGTTTTTTTGCCTTTGCTCTAGCTTGTGTACAGTGGATATAGCAAGGAAACCCTAAGACAGAGAGAACTTCAACTCAGTGTTCTCAGTGCAGAGTCTCTGCGGGAGAATTTTTTCCTGGGTGGAGTGACCCTGCCTTTAAAAGATTTCAACTTGAGCAAAGAGACAGTTAAGTGGTATCAGCTGACTGCAGCAACCTATTTGTAAGCTAGTGAATTTCTGAGCTTTGAAAGCAAGAACAGTTATAAACACATACACATTTGGGAACTTTGTATAATATTTTTATACTTGGACAGAAATTATAAAGTTAATGTACTTACTGCATTTCAATACATCTGTTGGACCAACAGTCACATAATTAACTTTTATGAACTAGTTGAAGCCATTGCTGTTTTAAAGTCATACAGAATGTTATAAACCCTAAAACTTAATATATAATAAGTCCTGAAAAAGACTCTGAGTTGGTGAAGGATTTAATCCTTTCTTGAGTAATTCAGAGTAATAGCTTTAGTTTGGTTTGATAGGACGATGTCAATTCAGCCATCTGTTTTACATTGTTTCTTACACAGACACAGCATGTTTTCCTGTTTGGCACCTTTTATAGCCTTTACCGCCATGTGTGTTCACAAACACCAAAGGAAAGGAAAGGTGCATGATGTTACCACAAAATGCAGCTGCTATTCACAGGGCCGAAGGCAAAGCACAAATAATAGTTATGTTCAGAACTACTATGTAGTGTATAGAAGTAGGGGAAAATAATACTGCTTTTTATCACCCATGTCTTTAAAACCTTTTTCAGAGTAAGTGCCAATCACTGAAGTTGTAAATAATGGTGCCTTAACTTCATATGCTTCCCTGGCACTTCATTCTGATTTTTTCCTGACTTGATAAATAATTAGTAAGTAGTTTTCATTCACTTTCAACTTATTAAAGAATTATCTACATTTACTAGTGTTCTTCCCACAGAAAGATGATTTTATTTCTACTTCTCATGTGACTTAAACAGACATGTGATTTATGTTTTTGTTGCCCCATAACTGAATGAGATTCATCTATGCAACTGTATACTAAATGCCATCATTCCATTATAATACTACATATACTCACAGGAGTGTGAATTGAACTTTGGTAATCCACCTCCATGTATCGATACTCCACTTACTCATTAAGCAAGTGAAAATTGTTCACTCACGTACCCATTCCTGTTTTGTAGAATTCCATGAATAGGGCAGACTCTTCACAGGAGGCCCAGGACAAGAATTCTAGGGTCCAGACTGAATTTTAAGGTAGACTTTTATAGCAAAGTTTGTCTTGTAAGCTGTCTTACTTATATTTGTAAACATTATACATTCACATGAATTACTTAATACAATGAGATTCAGAATCATAAGGGATGTGATTGAAATTATTCTACAGTAACCATTAGGGATAAAATTCATTTTTATTATTCATTCAGCTGCACACATAATTTTGTGTTTAGTTTGAATAAATATGTTGATACATTAATTCTCATGGCTAGAATGGAATTTCAGACACTTTTTAAATGGTAATAGAGATTGTAGTAATCTAGTTGCTGTGAGATAACTGACAAAATATGCAATGAAGAATACCAACGGAGAAAGGACAATCTCCAATTCAGTTGCCCATAACAATTTTTATGAACTGTGCAGATGTTTAATGTAAATGGTGAAACGTTTAGAGCAGAAATAGAACAGTTGAGGATGTATCAGTGAGATAGGTGTAAAAAAAAAACAAAACACTTGAAATTTTTGGTGCCTAACACTAATGGTCCATTTGTAGGGAACCCCGTTAGTAATGATATATGAATGTCTTTTTTTTATGTTAAAATGTGTTGTCTATTTAATAATTTAATTAAAATGCAAATCAAAGCACCACCATTTATTTACTTTTTCCACATCCAGTTAACATTTCCTTAAAGTGTGTAAGTACTTTTTCAGATATAAAGTGTTAGATATTTTCACTTAAGCTTTTGAGACCTAATTCCATTCCATGAATTGTCACGTAACCATTGTAAAAAAAAACAAACAAAAAAAAAAAACAAAAAAACCAAACCTGTCTTGGTAAAAGGTCATTGTTAATGGATCGCAGTACGTACTGCTTATTTGCAGTCTGTTACAGCTGTGTCTTTTAGCACAAATAATAGAGCTAGAAAACGTAGTGTCACTTTTCAATTACAAGAAATCTGGATTTCTTACCTAAAAATGTATATTATGATTAATACTGTACAGTTAACCAGAGTTCAGGACAAGTGGTAATGTTTTTCTTAATTTAACTCATTTTGTGCCTTCTTTGGTCATTAAAAAAATACACATATTTTACATATATTTTAATATAAGTTATTTCTTTGTAAAACGCTAATCTTCAGCCCTTACCAAAAAAAAAAAGGGACAGAGGCGCCTCTTTGCACTACTACTTCAAGTAGAATTTATATCAGTTTTTTTTAAACATTTTTTTAAGCTTGCATTAAAGTAAATCTGAAGCAAAAGTTTAAACTGGCCAAGACACTAATTTTTATGTATAATCACAATGTTTTATACCTATCTTTACCGAATAAAAATAATGCTACATGTAAGTCCTGCACCAGAATTCTTTCCTCTTGCAGTGTTTTGGGATTCGAAAATAATGGTCTGCTCCAAGAACCTATTATTTTCTCTACTGAGGAGCCCAATGTAGAGCTTGCACTGACATTTTCATTACTGCCTTTATAAAAATCTGTAGGTAGTTAACTGTTAAGGCATGTATGATCTTTGATAAAGTATTCATCTTTTCAAATTAAAGTTGTATAAAAGTTTCAATATCTTGCCTTAAATTGGTTGACTCTTCTTTCTAGGATTCAAGTATTGTGGCATTTAAAAAAAATATATTCAGTTTTGATACTCAGACTTCAGATTAGAAAGGTCTAAAAGCCCCACTGCCATAATCCATGGATTTACTTACATCCTGCAGTGCAGATATGAACGAATATGGCAAGTAGTCTCATCTCTAAGAACCAAATACTTTAATTATATTAAGGTAGTGAGTAAAGATGTATAATATTTTTATTAATACCTTGAATATATTCAGTGGATTGAATGTGACTTCATAACTGTACTACGATTGTATTAAACTATTTCTGGAATAAAGGAACTCTCCTGTCATTTTTTTCCTTGTCAACATATTAACATTTTTGGTTCTAAACTTTGATAAGAGCTTGGGGAGCCTGGCTGGCTCAGTTGGTAGAGCATGCAACTCTTGATCTTAGGGTTGTAAGTTCAAGCCCCTCATTAGTCACAGAGTTTACTTAAATTTAAAAAATTTAATAAACTTTAATATGAACTCACTGTTGTGTTCTTTGTATCTCACCCAAGAGTTTATTAGGTTCAAAACTCCTGAATTTCAAACCTGGCCTGTTGGTTGCCCCTAAAAAATGACAAATCTGACTTCTACGTATGGTTCTTTGAAACCAAACCATGGTTCTCGATTGCCACTTTGCCCTATCACCATTTCATATAATTGGATTGATGAAATATGCAATATTTACAGATTTCTATAAGTATGGTCCCTGGCCTTTGGTGGTTTACTTAAATAGTATAGTAAGAACATGTCTTATACCTATCTACTGAACAGGGAAATGTAGTTTTTTTTTTTAAGATTTTGTTTATTTGTCAGAGTGAGAGAGCACAAGCAGGGGGAGCAGCAGAGGGAGAAGCAGGCACCGAGTCAGTCTTAAAAGTTTCAGTGGCAGTTCCCTTTTGCCATAAGTTCAATACCTGTTTTTCTTTCTCATCTTCCATACGTTCTTTCATCTCCTTACCCAGCTCCTGCCTTTGCAATCTTGTTTTCCAAACTTTTCCCTGTTGGCCAGTCTCTCTCACTGGGACACCCAGCTCTATGAGGATCCGCCCAACACGCCTCCCAGCTCAGCCAAGCGCCCTACAGCACCTGGTAGTAGAAGGTGGAGGTTTACCAAGTGTAGGGTAGGGTAGGGTGTCCACCCCAGCCTAGTTCAAATCCCTGGGTTCTTCTCTGTGGTCAGTAACCTCTCCCCTAGGGATTAAGTTAGGATTAGAAATAAGAAATGGGGGCGCCTGGGTGGCTCAGTCGGTTGAGCGTCTGCTCAGGTAATGATCCCCGGGTCCTGGGATGAAGCCCCCATCGTGCTTCCCGTTCAGTGGGGAATCTGCTCCTCCCTCCCCTTTGCCCACCCACCCCTGTTCCTGCGCGTACTCTCTCTCGCAAATAAAATCTTAAAAAAAGAAAGAAAGAAATGGTAGCGGTGGCCTGGCGGTAACACCATGACTTACAGTGTAGCACTTATCGGCATCGGTATTTTACCAGTGAATTTATTACGGGCAGGGACAGACTTTGAGGTAGCTAGTCCCAATACAAGACCTGGCGCTAGTGAATGAATGAACGATTGTCTATGGTTGAACTTCACCGAATGGCGGTGTCGCACATTAACGGCCTTTCTAGGGCAGGGACCAAATCCACCAACCCCGCGGCTCTGCGCCCACTCCCGGGCCGGGATTCGAACCTGCACGGTGTTAGCGCAGGCAGCTCCTCCAGAAAGTCCGCCTCCGTGGTCTTCATTTCCCGCTCCGGCCACGAGCCTCTGACGGATGCTGGGAAGTGTAGTCCTGTCGATTGAGGAATCTTGCAGTACCGCGCTGAAGTGCATTTCGGGATATGCAGCCCCCGGACGCCGGGGAGCCACGCAGCGTAGCTCCGCCTCCTGCACGCGAGGAGCGCGGACGTGTGTGAGGTCACTTCCTGTGTTCTGGGTGGCTTCCTGCGGCGTTCCTACCCTCGCTCTCTTTTTTGCTGCCTGACCGCCGCCATCATGGGTCGCATGCATGCTCCCGGGTGAGCTCGGGTTTCTGAGAGGGTTGCAGGGCTGGGCTGCGGGGCCGGAGGGGATGGAGAACGTGTGGGCAGCGAGTCGAGTGGATGATTTTCTAGGCCGTTGTGGCACTGACCACCACCTCATCCGGAGACTGTTTCTCTCCCCAGGAAGGGCCTGTCCCAGTCGGCTCTGCCTTACCGCCGCAGCGTTCCCACCGTAAGTAGCATACTGGGACGCGGGAGAAGTCGGGAAGGGTGAGGGGGCTGCCTTCCGTCCCTCGGGAGACTTGGTGCCGGCTGGGGGCTGTGTGCATGAGGAGCGCCGCTGAGGGTGGTGAGGACGGCCGAGCTTCGGTACCATCCCTGGTTTCTCGTCTTAAGGCCAGTTTCTTTTCATACAGTGGCTGAAGTTGACGTCTGACGATGTGAAGGAGCAGATCTACAAACTGGCCAAGAAGGGCCTGACTCCCTCACAGATCGGTGGGTGTTCCTGTGTAACGTAGCCCCTTCCGCCTGCCCTCATGTAACTTGCCGGAAAAGTCGCTGGGGGTAAATGTGTCGCATATATGCTTTGAAAACCTTTTACTCGTTTTCCTGGGTTTGCTACCGATGACTGGGGCCTGGTGTCCATTTGTTGGACTCTCAAGATCTTATTTAGAAGAGGAGAAAATTGTTAAAGTGCTCTCCAAAATTTAATGAGTATTTACTGTGGGCTTGGTGCTCTCCTAGCTGAATGGTTCTAAACATTTTCATATACTGACCTCATTTCGTTCTGCCCGTTGTACCTTCACATGCAGTTTTCTCCTTCTTACAGTTGAGGAAACACGCACCAGGCAGCTATACAACTCGTCCCAGAGCACTCATCTATTAAATGGAGGAGTTAGGATTGGCAGCTTAGTGTACTTGTCACACTCTTACATTGTGGTGTGAACCTCGGTTGTGTGTAACTTTGTGCAAGTGGTTTCATTCAGCAGATGTTTGCCTGCTGTGTGGGTCTGGACCCTGAAAATACAGTAGTCCGGAAAAGGGCAAAATATGTGTCTTCTTGGAGCTTATATAATCTAGCAGAGGTATTACATGCTATAGGAAATAAGTAATAGACTGTCAAGTATTCAGATGGTGCTGTTCTGAGATTTAAAAAATAACGTGTGTAAAGTTTTTGCAAGAATGTCTGATACAAAGACGCCTGGGTGATTCAGTGGGTTAAGTGTCTGCCTTCAGCTCAGGTCATGATAGGGAGTACTGGGATGGAGTCCCTATAGCACACCCTGCTCAGCAGGGAGCCTGCTTCTCACTCTGCCACTCTCCCTGCTTGTGCTCTCTCCATCTCTCTCTGACAAATAAAATCTAAAAAAAAAAAAAAAAAGAATGATACAATTTCTTAATAAATGTTGGGTTTTAATTATTGAGGACATATACATGGCAGGAATCTCATTGATTTCTTTGGTGGCCTATAATCCAGCAAGTTTGCTCTAATGATGTCTTCCAACATTTGCAGTTTCCTCCAGAAGGGTTTTTCTTAGTGTTGGGTAAACCAACCTTGGATGTCTGAGGTTGCGTGCATTCTCATGTTGGTTTCTGTGATATATAAGTAACCCTGTTTTACAGAGGAAAACTTGGGAAATGCCTTGATCTCAGAGCTTTGACATCACATGCTTCAGCTGTGTGTTTGGTGGGGAAATTTATATTACTTCTTTTTCAGGTGTGATTCTGAGAGACTCCCATGGTGTGGCACAAGTACGTTTTGTGACAGGCAATAAAATCTTGAGAATTCTTAAGTCCAAAGGACTTGCTCCTGATCTTCCTGAGGATCTCTACCATTTGATTAAGAAAGCTGTTGCTGTTCGAAAGCATCTTGAGAGGAACAGAAAGGTGAGAGAATAGAATTTCTTATATGAACTTAATTTCAGTAAAGTATTAGGCATCTGACACGAATTACCTAAAAGCACAAACTTGTCACACTCCAGTTGCTTTGAAATAAGTTGTACCAGAAGAAATTGGAGGGAGTGGCTTTTGCTCCAATAGCTGCAGTATATTCAGTTGGTTGGAAATGTTGAGGTGTTCATTTGCAGAGTTCTGTTGCTTTATTATTATTTTTTTTATTTACAGAGTTTTGCAAATCATTCATGTTAAGAATTCTGGAAGCCTTAAATTCCCTTAAGGATTTAACTCTAGCCACATGAACCCTAGTCTGTGAATCTATTATAGGGCATTGGGTAACTTCATTAGAGTACATGGTATCGATACATTCTTTTGTTAAAATAATGTTTGATAATGTTGTTTTGAGTGGTTTTCTTGAAATCTATTTTTAGGACAAGGATGCTAAATTCCGACTGATTCTGATAGAGAGCCGTATTCACCGGTTGGCTCGATATTATAAGACCAAACGAGTCCTCCCCCCCAATTGGAAATAGTAAGTATTAACCTTTTTTGTTAGTAAGAACAGACGTTAGCCATGTAGTGAATATAGTAGCAACTCTAGTAAAAGGCCTGTTAATAAATGTATTAGGCCATGGCCATGTGGTCAGTACCCTTTCAACTCTGCCAATATTAGGAGGAATACAGCCATAGACAATACATAAACAAATGGGCATGGCTGTGGTCCTCTCAAATTCTAAAGACAAGCAAAGGGCTGTGGTTTGCAGATCCCTGATTTTTAAAACATGAGTAAGCCCTTTAAATCGCTTCTAGATAGTGGGTAAAGTTTCAGTTCATACCTCTGTTCCCTGTGTTTATGTTGTCTTCAGTTTTGCACAGATTGCTCACTATAATAATTAATTTTCTAGACATTGTCACAGTTTTCCACCAGAAGGGCTTTTCCTTATGTTGACTAGTTCTCCCTTAGATGAGTGAGCATCTTCATTCCTTATGCGTGGGCACAATGAACTAATTCAGGAACTTGGCATTTTAGTGCATTTTATATATTTGTGGTTTATTTTTAGCTGTTTGGAAGTAGCTCCATTAGGTGTGAGAGTTTGTGAATGAATATGGAGGACCGATTTTAATGAGCTCTTCTTCCCCTTTTTTTCCTTTTCAGCGAGTCATCCACAGCCTCTGCCCTGGTCGCATAAATTTGATTATGTACTCAAGCAATAAAATCTTGACTAACTAGAAGCATATTTTGTATTTCTTTCCCTAAAAATAACATATCATTGATTCATACATGTTGAGCTTTGTGATGTGAAAGTGTGTTAGCACAGTGAGAAGTGTGATTCCGCAGGGAGCAACAAGATTTAGTGCCTATCTTTTTCATCCCTTCACTGTTCAACTAGTTGAACAGTTTATAACTTCATGAGTGGTTGTTAAATGGGGAGGGGAGGTGGCAGGACTGGAAGAAACTAGGAAGTCGTGACTTAATTTTTTTGATGTCATGACAAAAATGTTTGTAAGTTTTGTTTTGTTTTTTAAGACTGATTTACTGAGAAAGAGAGCTCGGACAGAGGGAGAGGGACAAGCAGACTGAGCACAGAGCCTGACTCGGGGCTCCATCCCAGGACCCTGAGATCATGACCTGAGCCAACCTGACTGAGCTATCCAGGTGCCCCGTTTATTAAATGTTCTTGATACATTTGATGTTAATGCTAAGCTGGACCTGTGATACATGTCATCCAAGTAGTGTATGTAATGGTATAGTCTAGTCAGAAATGTATAAGAAAGTTCTTCTGCAGTATGGAGAGGACCTCAGGAAGGATTGGTATTTGATCCCAGTCTTGCTGATAAGGCTTAAAGATGAGGAAGAAGGAATTCAGGTAATAACAAGCACAGTTCCATCTGGAGCAGAGGGAACCAGAGCTGTCTGTGAGATGAACTCACGTGAATGAGCCTCGCAACTTTTGGATGGGTTAAAATAAAATGTACTCACCTGGGTATTTTCAGAATATTCTTAACCTAAAGAGGTAAGTGGGTATCCCTGTTTAAAAGAGGCAAGTTTTGGGGCACCTGGGTGGCTCAGTTAAGCATCTGCCTTTGGCTCAGGTCCTGATTCCTGGGATCCAGCCCTGCTAGGGAGCCTGCTTCTCTCTGTCCCCCCAACCTCCCTTGTCTCTCTGAGATAAATTTTTTTTTTTTTTAAAGAGGCAAGACTTGGTGAGTTGTTGAAGATTGTAAGATAGTAAACTAATAAGCTTTTAAGTTTTACACTAAGCAATAATCTTAAAGTTGTGTTTGAAATCACACTATTAGGCAAAGTCCATTGTTTTCAAGAGACCAGTATCAGCTAGCATTGATGGCTTTTTGAGCGCTGTGCTCTGGGGCTACAGACACCAAATGACTTACGTTACTCCTTAGGGCACTTCCTATATTCACCTACCCAGTACTGTGTATTCTATGGTGGGTATGAAAGCTGACTCAGTCCCCCTTACTAATAGGCTCACAAATAATGGGAAATAGTCTATTGCAGTATTTTACTCAATTCTTACCTGGTGTTAGGTTTTTAAATGTCTTGTGTTTGTGTTCATGTCTTAAAAGTAACTAACCACATTATAAACCAGGAATTAAACTGATGAATAAGGCAAAGATCTCCCAAGAGTGATGAACAAGTAAAGCAATGTAACACCCAGCACAGTCCTTTGTAATCCCTAGGTAGCTATTGCAAATGTTGGGTATTGATGGTTCTGGACCAAAAAGTTGTCAATAGTTGGTGGGGCATTTGATGTTTCAAAGCATATCTAGGTTTCTTTTTTTTTAAAGATTTTATTTATTTATTTTTTTAAGATTTTATTTATTTGACAGAGAAAGATCACAAGTAGGCAGAGAGGCAGGCTCCTCACCGAGCAGAGAGCCCGATGTGGGGCTCCATCCCAGGACCCTGAGATCATAACCTGAGTTGAAGGCAGAGGCTTAACCCACTGAGCCACCCAGGTGCCCTTCTAGGTTTCAATTAAAAGAAGTATTTGTGGGGCGCCTGGGTGGTTCAGTTGGTTGAGAGTCCTGACTCAATCTCAACTCAGTCTTGATTCAGGGTCATTAGTTTAAGTCCTGCTTTGGGCTCCACGCCAGGCATGGAGCCTATTTTAAAAAGCATTTGTGTATTTGTGATTCTTGCCATCAAGCCAACAGAATTACTACAAATATTAAATATGACTACATGTGGGAGGTTTTTAGTGCCTTAAAAATTTAGTATACTTGATAGTAAAAAAAAGTCAAAACATGCAGTCCTTTTAAGTAGTGGGCAGAGGGGGTCAAACGGGTTTTCAGCAATAGCCCTGCCACTTTAAAGGCCGTGGGGGTGAAATCTCAAGAATCTAGATTATCATGAGGATTACATGAGGTCCTTAGTACGTGGTGGTAGTTAAGTCATTCAGAGAGAAACTTAGCTTATTTGGTGAACATTCCTCCAGATAACTACATGTTCAGAGATTCACAAAGACACTTTTGGTCCATGGCCATCATACTATATGTATCATCCCACTATCATTTTTTACTGGTTATGTCCTGGTTTTGGAATTCCATAGGTGTCACCTACTGTAACTTGCCTTGCAGTTGTCTCAAGATAAAACAGGAATGGGAACTTTGGCATATATCTTTTATATTTTGTATACTTTGCAAAACTGCATTTCAGAAGTCTGATAAAGTTCTCAAAAAGTACATGAGAATGTCATTTCTTCACATCCTTTCAAAATTGGTTTTGAAAGAATGAGAATGATACTGTATTTTGTTTTATTGTTTTACTCATTAGATTAATGGAATATCTTACGTTTCCTTTTTGGTAGCTGCCTATTCATACCTTATTCTAGTTTGTCTCTTTGGAACATTGTAATTCTTAACACTTTATCATGTGCTACAAATATTTTTCCCTGTTTTCTCTGTTTTTTCATCTTGTTTAGAAGTTTAAGAATTTTATTGGTACTGTCCCTAATGATTTTTCTTACTCGTTTTTTAAAAATGGATTAGTCTAATTGGTTTTTTTCCTGCTTCTCCTTCTGTTTAATATGGTCTTCATCTGTCTTTCAGACTTAGACATTTATTCTTCCTTTTTAAACAAAAGTTTCCATATGTTATTTTCTTTGTAACGTCTTTTCTGACACAATTAGAATCAGCATGTGCATACTCTTTGTCCAAATCTACCCATATGTGAGCAGCTAGGGTTTGAAGCCTTCCTTCAACAACTGTTCTCTTCATTGAAAAATTATCTTTTCTTTAGAATGCTTGGCTGGACCAGTCAGTAGAGCATGCAGCTCTTGACCTTGGCGTCCTCATGAGCTTGAGCTCCATGTTGGGCATGGAGTTTAATTTTTAAAAAAAAAAACAACTTAATCATCTTTCCTTCAAGTGACAGCTTTTTTTTTTTTCTTAAGTAAATTCTATGCACAATGGGGCTCAAACTCACAAGGACCCCTGAGATTAAGAGTTGCATGCTCTACTGACTGAGTCAGCCAGGGGCCCCCCACCTTTTTATTTTTTAATCAAAGTTACGCATATGTGTGATTTTAGAAGTATCATTTTACAAGACAACTAAAAATAATCTCTTCCCTTTCGCAGTCTGAACTCCAGCCTTAGTGTGCATCTGCCTGTTCAACATCCCCGCTTAGATCTCTAATAAACACCTAGACTTTTTTTTTTTTTTTATCCCAAACAGAGCTCTTGATTTTTGCAGCCCAAACCTCTCTCCCCAGACATCTCCATCTCCATCGGACCAAAAACCTAAGTCCTTAACTTTTTTCTCTTTTAACACCACATATGCTTGATCACCAAGTCCTCTTAGCTCTACCTTTACAACATATACCTACATGTAAGCACTTAAGACCTTTACTACAACCACCCTAGCCCAAGCCACTTTCTACCCTTACTACACTAAAAGCCATCTAACTGTTCTCTTTCCACCTGTGACCCCACTGAGGCATTTTCTACATCCAGCATCTAGAGTGACCTTTTAAAATTTAAGTTGGGGAGCCTGGGTGGCTCAGTCAGTTAAGCCTCCAGCTTTTTTTTTTTTTTTTTTTTTTTAAGTGTCCCACTCTTGATTTTGGCTCAGGGTCGTGAGATCTGAGCCCACATCAGGTTCTATGCTGAGCGTGGAGTTCCACTTAAGATTCTTTCTCTCCAGGGGCGCCGGGTGGCTCAGTGAGTTAAGCCTCAGCCTTCTGCTCGGGTCATGATCTCAGGGTCCTGGGATTGAGCCCCACGTTGGGTTCTCTGCTCAGCGGGGAGCCTGCTTCCCCCTCTCTCTCTGCCTACTTGTGATCTCTCCTCTCTGTCAAATAAATAAATAAATAAATAATCTTTAAAAAAAAAGATTCTTTCTCTCCCTCCTCCCCCAGGCCCCACTCGCACACATTTTATTTTATTAAAAAAATAAAGGGGTGCCTGGGTGGCTCAGTTGGTTAAGCGACTGCCTTCGGCTCAGGTCATGATCCTGGAGTCCCAGGATCGAGTCCCGCATCGGGCTCCCTGCTTGGCAGGGAGTCTGCTTCTCTGATCCTCCCTCTTCTCATGCTGCCGTTCTCTCTCTCAAATAAATAAAATGTAAAAAAATAAATAAAATAAAATAAAATGCAAGTCACATGATATCTCTTAGGTTCCAAAACCCCCAGTGGTTTCCCCTCTCATTCAGAATAAAATTGAAAATCCTTATCTTGCCCTATAAGGGAGTGTTAGGATCCTGATGGAAAACAGATGGATGTCATACCAGCATTGAGGAATTTGGAGAGAATCTACTAAAGGAACGTTTTAAAAGATGCGAGTGGGGTTTTGGGAAGCCACAGGGCATACACATATGATTCCCTCAATCTAGCAACCTTGAGGAGATATTAGGCATTTCCACCCCAGTCTGAAGAGTCCAAGAGAACTCAGAGCTGCGGAGAGTCACCTGATGGAAGCTGTGATGCTCAGGACTCACGCCTTCTGATTTATTGCAGGGCTTTCCATTGGCCAAATCTCACAGGAAGCCAGAGGCCAAGGGAGCCTGTCGATATGGTCCATGAACATCAGGTTCCCAGGGAGCAGAGAAGGGTGGAGAGTGGACCTGGATGGACAAGAGGAAAGTATCCAGTACAAAGGGCTCCTGTGACCTAGCCTCCTCCAGCCACCTCTGTTCATCTCCTACCGCCTTTCCAGTCCTGGTGGCCTGATTTCACAGACACTCTTCCCAGAGCCATTGTCCCCGTTAATTCCTCAGCCTGGAAGGCTCTTAACCGGAGCTATCCAGGTGGCTTGTTCCTTTAGGTGTATTCAACTGTAACGTCATAGGCCCTATCTAAGAGAGGGCACCCTCCCACCCAGCACTCCTTCCCCTCAATCCTGCCATTCTTCAGAGTACAGATTACTACCTGACGCATTATGTTGATATTTTCAGATTATAAGACCATTAGAGCAAGGACATTGTTCACTGCTATATCCCTAGTATTTAGAATAACATCTAGTACTAGTAGGTTCTCAATATTAATGCACATAAATGTTAAATGAGTGCACATGAGAGTAGAAAAAAGTTTTGGACATCTTGGAAAAAGTCTTTTTTCAACCCTTACTGATGATTGATAGAGAATTTGACTTGGAATAGAAGCCAAGTGGGAAATAATTTTTCCTAAAAATTTTTAATGCTTATTGTTTCTAGATTAAAAAACTGCTGTTGAGAAGTCAGGTGTCATTCTGTTTCTCACTCCTTTGTAACCTGTGTCTTTTTTTTTCTTTTCTTTCTTGTGTGTGTGTGTGTGTGTGTGCGTCGACTTGCTTTTAGGATAATCCCTTTATAGCTTAGTTTTCTCATTTTTGCAATAATACCTTGGGGTTTCTTTTTTCATTTTTTTAAAGATTTTATTTATTTATTTGACAGAGAGCACAAGTAGGCAGAATGGCAGGCAGAGGGAGAAGCAGAAGCAGGCTCCCGCTGAGCAAGGAGCCCAATGTAGGCCTCAATCCCAGGACCATGCGATCATGACCTGAGCTGAAGGTAGATGCTTAACTGACTAAGCCATCCAGACACCCCCCCCCTTTTTTTTTTACTTGTTTCACGAGGCACTCAGTAAGCTATTTTTTTTTTTTTTTTTTAAGATTTATTTGAGAGAAAGAGAGCATGAGTGGGGTGAGGGACAGAGGGATACATGTTGTACACATGCATGTATGTTTTATGTTGGCAAATGTTTAACTCTTGTGGAGGAGATGACAACACTAATTTGTAGTGTTTACCTATTTCTGTGGGGTAAAAACTCCCACTGTGGCCTATTTCAAGCTACCAGCAGGATGTCACGATGTGGAGTTGGGAAGAGATGCTCGGTAGTAGACCATTATATAGGATTTTCCCTATACAGAAACAATAAACATAACTGATTGCAAGACCATGAATAATAGAAAACTATAAAACAATCAGGAAACAATGGGTTTTGACTATTTATTACATTTGTTTTGAATATAATATTTTTCCTTTGAGTTTATATGTTTTATTTTTAAATAATGCCTGTGTTTAACTGGTTTGCAGAATTCCTGAAAATTTAAGTTGGCTCTTGTGAGCCTTTATCAGTCAGATCCAGTTCACCTCTGCTCTGAACTCATTTTTGTTCAATTTTTTTTTTTTTTAAGATTCTATTTAGGGGCGCCTGGGTGGCTCAGTCAGTTGAGCGTCTGCCTTCGGGTCAGGTCATGATCCCGGGGTCCTGGAACTGAGCTCCAAGTTGGGTTCTCTGCTTAGCAGGGAGCCTGCTTCTCCCTCTCCTTCCTGCTCTTGCTCTCTCTATCTCTGTCTCTTTCAGATAAATAAATAAAATCTTTAAAGAAAAATCTTAAATAAAATGCTTGTAGTTGCACATTTAAAAAATATTTATTTGAGAGAGAGAGCTCGTGAGAGAGCACAAGCAGGCATGCCCAGATGCAGTTACTCTTTTTTGCTACTAGGTGGCGTAGGTAGTGTTGTTGCTGGTGCTAACACTACCAAATAACCTGCAGCTTTGTATAATTTACATGTGCTTTCACATTTATTATTTCTTTGATTTTTACAACTTCCCAAAAGTTAATTCCAGATATTCTTGGAAGGCGGCTTGGCATAAATTAAAAAAAAAAACATATATTCCATGAGGAGGGGCCCCTAGGAGGCTCAGTCAGTTGGGCATCTGATTCTTGATCTCAGCTCAGGTCTTGATCTCAGGATTGTGAGGTCAAGCCCCACATTGGGGTCTCCACTGGGTGTGGAGCCCACTTAAAAAAAGAAAAAAAAGGTGGGGAAATTGAGGTTTAGAAACAGTAATTCAAACCAAGACCATTAGAAAGTCTAGTGTTCCTATCACTATACCTCAATACCTCTTGCAATCCTTTTGTTTTATTTTGTTTTTGTTTTTGTGAGGCGTGCAAATAACAAAGACCCATGTTCAGAGCAACTGGCTGGCTCAGTAGAGCATGCAACTCTTGATATAGGGGTCATGAGTTCAAGCCCCACATTGGGCATAGAGATTACTTAAAAAAAACAACAACAAATAAACACATACTTAAAAAAACTTTTTAAAAAAGATCCATGTTCTTCTAGACAAATCAACTTAAAAATTATTAACAGTAACATTTTAGCTAATTCCTAATGTACGGAAATATATCCACTAGAGAAATCAAATTTTGTTTTATTTTTTTATTTTGTTATTATTTTTTTTTTTTAATGTAGGCTCCACGCCTAGGATGAAGCGCAGTGTGGGGCTTGAACTCAATGACCCTGAGATCAAGACTTGAGCTGAAATCAAGAGTCAGACCTTAACTGACCAAGCTACCCAGGTGCCCCGAGAAATCAACTTTTAAAATCTCCAGACATCTAAGTGAATTTAGGCACTGCTCTCTTTTATATTGTTTCTCTCTAATTTTGTTACCTATAAGTAAAAATTCACATTCTCCCAAGCTAAGGGTAAGAGTTGCCTTTCCGCTCCAAGCAAGTGCTGCCGCCAGCATCCCAGCCTCACCTGCAGTCGTACTCCTGCTTCCACTCCTGCATGTTGCTGTGGCTCCAAACACAGTGACATAGGCGGTCGGAGCTTGGGAAGACAGCCCCATATCAGCAGAGTGGTGCCTCTGTAGTGGGGAGGAGCTGAGCAGGATTGGGCGGGGCTACGCAGACTGGTCTACCTGTGTCTGTAATGCTTTCTTTTTTTTAATTTATTTTTAACATTTCATTTATTAAAGAGAAAGAGAGAGCATGCCAGCAGGGGGAGAGGAGGCAGAGGGAGAGGGAGAAGCAGACTCCACACTGAGCAGGGAGCCCAATGTAGGGCTGGATCCCAGGACCCTGAGATCATGACCTGAACTGAAGGCAGCTGCTTAGCTGACTGAGCCGCCCAGGCACCCCTGTAATGCTTTCTTTTGTAACCTAGGTTTAGATACAAGGGGTTTTTGTTATAGTCTCTGTGTCTTTTTGTATGTCCAACATAAGTCTCTGTGAGGTCTACAATTAGAAAAGCAGTTTGTTCGCGCCGCAGATATTTCTTGAGCGCTTCCGGGACAAATATTCTTCTATTCAGCAGTGACCGGCAGTCTCGCTAGGGTCTGGATTCATCGCTAATTCATTCACGACGCACACTGAACGCACAGTTCCCGCCGTGGGCCCCAGGCTATGCCAGAGGCTGATAAGATGACCCATGCCTGGTCCTGCACTTTAGAAGACTTGCAGACTAGTACAGGGGAGGGCACATTATCCATGAAGTATGCAAACCTCACAAGACAGAAGTGAGCTTCAGAAGAGAGATGCAGACAAAGTGTTAAGGAAAAATCGCAGAATTTGGAGGGCTTCAACAGAGGAGATGGCAGTTCAGCTGGATCAGGAAGGACACGTCGGGCAAGCAGGGAGGGGGTGCACTGCAGGCAAAGAGCCTTCTAAGCAGAGGGAATGGCATGAGCACAATATGGACCTAGAGAGTGTGCAGTGTGAGGGTCCAGTGAGTATTTCAGTTTGATTGGTGAACTTAGTTCAGTCAACTCCCAGAGGGCTCAGGTCCAGGCCAAGCTGCTAGACTGTTCTGTAGGAGACCTAGGGCTATTCGCTGTGAGTAAGGGCCAACAGGGCAAGGGAATGGCTCCTGGGTGGGCAGAGATGGGACCCGCCGGGACAGGTGCAGGTGGGAGATGGGTCACAGGAGTAGAATCCACAGGACCCGGAGCTGTTGGAGTTTGGGTTGGGAGTGCTCTTCTCAGGTGGTTATTCAGTGCCTGCTTGAACTCCTCCAGAGATGGGAAGGTCACCACGCACAAGGATTTTGGTTTTTACTGCTGGATAGTACTTCCTCATTTGTGTACTAGGTCTTACGTGGAACTCTACTGCACAGGAGTACGGTGAGGGGGAAGGAGGTAGAAGAGGAGGAACTTGGAAAAATAGGAAGCATGCTCTCTCTGCAAGGGACTGTCCTCTCTGGTTCTGATAGTCAACGTGCCTGAGAGTGAGCCCAGTTGGGACTTCTGAGGGGGGAGAGGCTGCTCTGGAGCTATGTTCCTTTAGGCATTGACCAACAGGCTGGAGGTTGTGGCTTATGGATTGCCTTTGTGGTGCCCATATGGGGATGTCATGGTGCTGGGATTGTTGTGCCCTACCTAGGGGAACTTGGGACAGAGAGAACATCGAGTGCAGGAGGTATGGGGGCAGCCTGGGTCATCCTGGGGGTCCTCGTCTGTTGGCATTTCCTCTTCTAGTCTCAACTGATCTGGGATGCTCTCAGCATAAGCCATCAGATTGGCCTTCACTCTCCACCAATATGGCTTTAGGCTCAAAGATTGGGGCAAGACTGGTCTCCTAAGGAAGACTGATTAGGTACCCTTTGAGGGTCATTAGACAGAACCTTCCCTGTTGCCCTCGATCTTCCCAGCTAACTTGTTGCAGTGCCCGAAATCCATCACCAGAGAGGCACACACACTTCCTAAAGGGTCTGGCACATTATTTGACAGCCTACTTCAGTACAGTTCTTTATTAACGAGCTCACAAAGATTTCTAAGGATGTGGTTTCTGTAAATTGTAAAGCCCTACTCTTAAGTAAAGTGTTATCATTGAGCAAATCGTCCCTGAGCACCAACCACTCCTAACTCAGGATCAGGGAGTTATGGATTATAAACCCTTTGCCTCCGTAATCTTATTGGAACTTTATAGCAACCTTGTGCTGCAAATTACTAAACTTCTCTTTGCCTCAGTTTCCTCCTGTAAACTGGATATAAAGTCCCTGGCCCAAGGTCACATGACCAATATGAGGCCACAAAGACTGGACATTAGATTTTAGAAACAGAGGACTTATTTCTTCCTATTTTCTCAAAGCAGCCTGGAGTCTGACACTCTCAACCCTGCTGAAGGACGGCTCTCTGACCTCTCAAAGCCAGGTGAAGAATGGGTGGGGGCTGGAAAGGGAAGCCATAGTCATCATGCATGGGTGTGTGAAGGCACCCGTAGATAATTGCAGGAGGTCACCGAGGATTTTGGGGTGTGGTCAGTTAGCCGTTCAGTTGGCGAGACTTAGGTCCCCTACCCCAGGGGGAAGAGCCTGGGCTGGAGAGTCTGTGATTAGCACAGTCTGTCAGTGTGTAAGCCCTGTTTTCTCCGTCCCTGCACTGCCTCCCAGTGGTGGCCAAGTCTCACTGCTGGGCTCATCCTTATCTGGAAAAGGAGGTTGGACCAGGTAGGCATGCTAAGTTCTGGAAGCAGGTAAAACTCTTCAAGTCTCCAACACCTCCAGAAGACAGGCCCTGGGGCAGGGAGGATGCGTGTTTCCAGTCCCAATGGAATCACTTTTTCCTCCAGCCTAACAGATCCCTTCTGGCCTCGCATCTGCCTGAAGCTGGGAAAATCAGGTGTACTGTGAGTCATCTTCTGGGCTCTGTCCAGCCTGCCCGTTTCTTTATTCAGCAACATTCTCTAAATGCTTCCAATGGCCCTGACCCCTCTTCTCTCTCTCATCCATCCATCCATCCATCCAATCAACAAATATTCATTGAACTATGTGTCAGGTGCTGTTTTAGGGTTTGGGATACAAGAGTGAGCAAAACCAGACACAGTCCCTACCCTCACGGAGCCTGCAGGGTTTTGGAGGAGAAAGACATTCAAATAATCACCATACCAATGTAGATGCCAACTGTAACAAGTACTACAGAGGATATTGCTGGTGCTACAAGAGCCCCCCAAGGTCGAGTGGGTGAATCTCGCAGGTAGGCAGAGAAGGCTTCTCTGAGGAGGTGACCCTTGAGCTGCTAATCTGCAGGAAGGGGGAGCAGAGAGGGAAGGGGGGTGGGCACTGCTGGCACAGGGATACGAAGGCCTTGTGGCAGCAGGGAGCACAGTGAGTGTGGGGTGGGGGTGGGGGGCTGACAGGAGAGAGGGAAGCAGGACTTTGTGGGCCTTTTAAAAGATCTGCCTTTGCTTTAGAGCAAAAGGGATAGAGGGCGTTAATAACATGACATGATCAGCTTTACGTTTTGAAAATATTCTGTCAGCTTGCTGTGTGAAGAATGGATGTGGGTGGACAGAAGGGCCTAGGGAATTTGCAAGACCAGGAAGGAGGCCAGAGTCCAAAGGAGAGATGACTGTAAGCCTGGACGAGGTGTTAGGGTAGAAATGGAGGAGAGTGGAAAAATTAGAGAATCATCTAGAAAGTAAAGTTGTCCAGATTTGGGATCGGGTTGGCTATAGGGAGAGAGAGCACGAGGTATGAAAGATGACCGCCAGGCCTCTGACATGGACAAGAGGAGGGATGGTGGCCTGTTCCTGCAGGTAGGGGACACTGAGGGAGGGGCAGCCACGGGCAGCACATTATGAGTTCAGTGTTGGAGACTGGGTTTGAACTGGCTTTACGATCTCCACACAGAGATGCCAAGTAATCACTACCACTTACTGGGCACTTCCATGAGTCAGGCATGAGGTGGAGAGTATCGGCACCTCCATGGTTCACCAGAACATGCTGGGCACTGAAAGGTAAAGTTGGCGGGAACGTGGGCGCGCTGAGCTGAAGCTCCAAAGCAAGCTCTGGGCCGGAGATGTGGGGTTGTCAGGGAGGAGCAGAAACAGAAGCCATGGTCAAATGGAATTGCCCCTGGAGAGGAGTCCAGCTTCTTTCCCTTCTTACCTCCACTACCTCCAGCTGGGCTCCACTCAGGCCTGCCCTCCCATGCTGGGCGGTAAAGGGGGTGCCTGGATCACCCCGGGTGTGGTAAATGGTGTCAAAGATGGCCACAACGCAACCTCGTTTCCTACTTTTCTTGGAACCTTACTCTTTGCCAGTCAAGACGTGGTGTCTAATCATCCTTCTTGTCAACCTGGCAGGCCTGTGGCTTGCTTGTAACCAATAGGATTCTGAGAAGTGACACTTCAGGACTTCCGTAGTGAGGGCAGGAAAGGCCTTGTTGCCTGGGACACTCCTGCGTGGGGTCCTGAGCCGACACATAGGAGCTGGGACCCTGATGCCTCCATGCTGTGTGAGCTGAGGCCATGCGTCTGCGTTCTGGAAAACTGCCACAGTTATGGCCCAGGCAAGAGGCAGTACTAACCTCAGGGCACGCGGGTGAACATGCCTCTGTGTGACTCCTGTCCCCAGCCACTGATCTCCCCAGCGGAGGCCCCAGACAAATCAGAGCAGAGACAAGCCATTCCTGCCACGCCCTCTGATTTCTTGACCTACAGAATTCTGAGCAAAATAAGATGGTTGTTTTGAGACACCGAATGTCGGGATAATACATTTCACAGCACAAATAACTGGAACATCTTTCTGAGGATCTCCATGGCGGCTGGAGGGACAGGGCGCCTCTCTCCAATTTGCTGTGACTTCCAGTTCTCGCCCTGTCTCACCCTGCCTGGAATGACACATGGATGTGTCAGTCTGCACCGTCAGGCCGGCTGGGAGCCCCTGTGGGAAGAGGATGGCAGGGCTGTCCTAGATGCCCCATATCCTAGGCGCCCGGCACAGAACCCGACAAGAAGAGAATCAGTAAATGCTTGCTGGGTACATGCGTGCCTGCGGTTGGTCTCATGTTTATTTTGCCAAGAGTGGGAATCCCAGACCTCTTCCGAGTTCACAGGGGATCTGGACGGAAGCTCTTGCTTGCAGGCTGCATCACACAGATATATGATGGGACTGAAAGCAATTTTTCTGAAAGCATTCTCATGAATACAACATTTTGATTGAAACAATGATTTGAATGAAAATAAATATTCCCCAGTTGCTGTTTTTTTTTTCTCTGTAGTGTCAGCTGTTTTCATGCTCCATAAGGCAATTTTCAATCCTCTAAAAGTTTTTAAGCATTTTTGTCCATTTTCAGAACTTTTCAGAGTTCCCCCCTCATTTGTAATTTGTTCTAGCCTACTTTTACTGCTTTTCAATATTTGTAGTGATTGAAAGTTGGAACAGCCTAAGGGTCTAATTGATGATGGGGACTACTTGGGACCACTGACTTAGATCTCAGAGGAGGAAAGCCATTGGGGCACTTTATTGGGGTGCTCACTTTTTTGTGTATGATAAGTTGAGGCTCCAAGAAAGAAGGGGCTAGCTCAGGGTCACACAGTGAGAGGACAGTGAGGACTAGAACCCAGTGTCCTGGCTCCTGGCCTGGTACTCTTTCCCCTCTGTTCCTGCTCCAGGTATGAGCAGAAATGGGTCTCCAGATGAAATTAAATCCTTTTCATGTCTCTATTTTCTGATGTTTCTAAAGGAATATAAATTGCCTTTGGCAAAAGATAAAAAACAAAGAGTAAAAGAAAGAATAAAAAAATCCTATTAAAGGCATTTCACCTGAAGGACCCACACCCCCCTTCTTGTCAACCTGGCAGGTTGACACACACACACACACACACACACACACACACACACACACACACACACAGAATAGTTCTACTGCCCGCCCATACAGCATTGCCTCTTTTAAGGCAGTGGTCATGGGGACATTCTGGCTCAGACTTATGATCACACGGATCCCAGCTATGAGCCACAGGGGCCAGGGAAAGCCAGTATATTCTGGGGGCACATGTCCCTGAACCCTACCCACCCGAGATGGAGTAGATGTCAAGTGGAGAGAGGCAGACCCTGAAGAAGGACGTGAGCCCTAAGGAGCCCCAGCAGAGGGCAGCAGGAAGCTGGTCCAAAGGCTCTTAGGAGTCCGCCTGCTAAGGGATATCACCGGGGGTCTGGAGGCTCCATGCAGGAGAATTTAGGTCAGGTTCTGAGGGAGGGGAGTGGAAAAGCTAGTTTAGGTTTGTGTATGAGAATGGCCCGCGTAAGCCTGGGGGGACAGGAATTAAGAAATCAAATTGCCAGAGGTAAGGGTGGGGACTGAAAGCTCTATGCAGGCTGGGAGGGACCGTATCTGTTTTACGAGCAGGTATACTGTTAGAATAGTGCCTGGAATACGATATACATTACATCAGCATTTGTTGAGCACCTGTTTGTGGGGCAACATGCCAATAATACGCTATTCAAGTTCATGATCTATCTTTTCAAGTAAGTTTGTGGTGTTTTTTTTTTTTTAAGATTTTATTTATTTGACAGAGAGAGCACAAGTAGGCAAAGCGGCAGACAGAGGGAGAGGGAGAAGCAGGCTCCCCGCTGAGCAGGGAGCCCCACGCAGGGCTGGATCCCAGGACCCCCGGGATCATGACTTGAGCCGAAGGCAGATGCTTAAGTGAATGAGCCACTCAGGTGCCCCACAAGTTAGTTTTTAAATAGAAAAATAGTACATTCTTAAGGGTAAAAAATACGAAACGGGGCCTGGGTGGCTCAGTCGGTTAAGCGTCTGCCTTGGGCTGAGGTCGTGATGGGGGAGTGGATCCTGAGATGGAGCCCATGTGGGACTCCCTGCTCGGTGCGGAGTCTGCTTCTCTCTCTGCCTCCCCCCGCCCACTGTTCGTGCTCTCTCGCTCACATAAATAAAATCTTTAAATAAAACAAAAATACAAAATAAAACAAAAATTTAAAAATAAACCTCCCTCTCATACCAGACCCTCAAGCTTCCTCAGAGGCTGACAATGTTTTTTGCATATCTTTGTAGAACTTTTTTATGCGTTTTGTGGGTCACCTGCTCCCTGCCATATCTCTCTGCACGTGCAGGCTGAGAGCAGAGTGGCATTTCTCAAAGTGCGGTCTGGGACCACCTTCAACAGAATCACCTGGTGGGGATATCATTTATTAAAATGCAGAATCTGAGGCCTCACATAGCCCACCATAATCAGGGTAAGGGCATCGCTGATTCTAACAAACTACCTTGGGCATTCTTTTTCTTTCTTTCTTTTTTTTTTTTTTTTAATTTTTATTTATTTTTCTTAGTAATCTCTACTCCCAATGTGGGGTCCAACTCACAACCTCGAGACCATGAATTGCATGCTCTTCCAACTGAGGCAGTCAAGCGCCCCCAGAGCATTTCTGATACCCACCAAAGTTTGAGAAGCACTGACCTGACTCACACAATCACTACAGGGGGAGGGTCCAAATAGTTCTGGGTACAGGGGCGCCTGGGTAGCTCAGTGGGTTAAGCATCTGCCTTTGGCTTTGGTCATGATCCCAGGGTCCTGCTTCCCCTGCTTGTGGTTTCTCTTGCTCTCTCTCCTGCTCCCAGTCAAATAAATAAATAAAATCTTAAAAAAAAAATAGTTCTGGATACAAACTGAGGCTTCATTATGCCCTCATCTTGTGACCTTGACCTTGGGTACGGCACTTTACTTGTTGTCTCAGGCTGCTCAGGCTGCCATAACAAAGTACCTCAGGGACCTTAAATAATAATAGAAATGTATTCCCTTACAGTCTGGAGGCTGTAAGTCTGAGATCCAGGTGCCAGCAGGGTGAGGCCTCTCTTCCTCGTTTGCAGATGGCTGTCTTCTCCATGAGTCCTCACACAGTCTTTCCTCTGTGCCTGTGAAAAGATGGAGAGAGGGAGATGGGGTGGGGGGAGCACAAGAATGGAGTCAGCACTCTTCCTCTTTTTTTTTTTTTTGAAGATTTTATTTATTTGAGGGGGGTAGGGGAGGGGCAGAGGCAGAGGGAGAGGGAGAAGCAGACTCCCCGCTGAGCAAGAAGCCCAATGTGGGACTCAATCCCAGGACCCCAGGGATCATGATCTGAGCAGAAGGCAGATGTTTAACCGAGGAGGGCCTCGGACAGGTGTCAAATGTGTGTTCCAGTCGAGGCTATGTTATGTATCTAGTCACACAATCTTTGGCAACCCACCTGCCCTCTGTGGGCCCCAATGTCTTCATCTAAAAATGGGGATTAAAAACTCTTGCCTTGCCCACCTCCTAGAGATGCTGTGATCAGAAAGGGGAGAAAGCACACAAACCTTTGTGTTTTAAATCCATCCTACACTCCATTCACTCAGAACCAGCTCAAATATTAGTAATTGTGCTCCAAGAATCATGTAAAACTTGAAAAATATCAATTACTTCATTTTTATTAACTGAAATTTTGCCATGATCAGGCCATAGGCAGGGAAAAATTCACATCTTGTTTCGATCAATCACAGGAGGTATCTATCCGGAATGGAACCAGCATCACACTGGTGCTCTCAGATGCAAATGTTACTTCTCAGCCGGGTGAGTACCTTTCCTTAATTGTATGAAATGATAAATGTGAAAAAGAATTCTGTAGGGCTTGATAGCTTGAGGTCAATAGCGGTGGTTATTAACCTCGGGAGCACATTAGAATCACCTAGGGAGACTGAAGATCATAACAATGCTACCAACACCAACTGTATTTCTTGGGGTAGGGCCAGGTTTTTTTCCTCTCTTCCCCTCCCCTCCCCTTCCCTCCCCTCCCCTCTCTTCCCCTCCTTTTCTTCCTCTCCTCCTCCCCCCTCCCCTCCCCTCTCCTTTTCTAGATTTACTTATTTATTTAGGAGAGAGAGAGAGAGAGAGAACATGAGCGGGTGGGGCAGAAGGAGAGGGAATCTCAAGTAGACTCTGCACTGAGCATGGAACCCGACCCAGGGCTCAGTCCCACAACCCTGAGATCACAGCTGGAACCGAAACCAAGAGTCTGATGCTTAACTGACTGAGCCACCCAGGCACCCCTGGGCTTTTTTCCTTTTAAAGCAACTAGATAGGGGTGCCTGGGTGGCTCAGTTGGTTAAGCATCTGCCTTTGGCTCAGGTCATGATCCCAAGGTCCTGGGATGGAGCCCCTCATTGGGCTCCCTGCTCACCGGGGAGCCTGCTTCTCCCTCTCCCACTCCCCCTGCTTGTGCTCTCTCTCTCTCTCTCAAATAAATAAATAAAAATCTTAAAAAAATAAAGCAACTAGGTAATTTTAATGGGCAGTAATTTTAATGGGCAAATAGTAATTTTAATGGGCAGGACCTAAAGGTCTATAGGCACATGAAAGTGTGAAATGAAAAAGCTATAACAGTGCTGTCCAACTGAAATATAATGTGAGCCACAAAGCTGAGCAAGTATATGTAACTTAAAATTTTGTAGTAACCACTATTTTAACAATAAATTTTACATAACCCAATACATCCAAAATATTATTTTAACATGTAATAAACACAATTATGAAGAGATATTTTACATGTTTTATAGTAAATCCTCAAAATCTATTGTGTATTTTATACTTAGAACACATACGAATTCAGACAATGCACTAGCCATAGGTCCTGGGGCCAATGACTACTGTTTTGGGTAGTGCAGAGCTAGAATATATAACATGAATATTTTTTGCTTATAACTCAATGGATGATGTAGTTGCAAGAATTTCTAAATCTTACAAAGACCCTTAGAAGGCATTCATTGCTTTCTTTTTTGCTTTGTTTTTTTACACTTACATGTTTAAATTTGAAATAAAGTTGTTACAATACTCACTGTCTCCAAGTAAATCTTTTCAGTTTTCATCAAATGGATTTTATACATATATGTCTTGCCTAATTTTTCATTAGGATTATTCCTAAGTTTTTCGTATATTTGCTACTATTATAAGGGAGAAGAGTTCAGTAACTGGTTATTGAACTGCTGATTTTGTGATATTATCTTGGTCCTGGACTCCATACTTCTAGGAGTTTGGGGTTGCTTTCCGTATTTAAAGCATCATGCCATATTATCTGCAAATAAAGATAATTTTATTTCCTTCCCAATACTTAAATCTCTTATTTCTGTTTCAGGTCTTATTATATTGGCAAAAACTTCTAAAACAACATTAAATAACAGCATCACTATAGGTATGCTTGTTATTTTCTTTTTAATGTTTTCTTATTTTAATGAGAATGTCTCTAAATGTTTCATTGTTAAAGAATGCTTCTTTTTCTTTTCTTTTTTCTTTTTTTTAAAGATTTTATTTATTGAAGAGAGTAACTGAGAGAGAGAGAGAGAGAGAGAGAGAGAGAGAGAGAGAGAGAGCAGAAGCAGGGCAGAGGAAGAGGGAGAAGCACACTCCGGCTGAGCAGGGAGCCTGACGCGGGGCTTGATCCCAGGACGTGACCTGAGCCGAAGGCAGATGCTTAACTGACTGAGCCACCCAGGCGCCCCTTTTTCTTTTTTTTCCCTCAAAGATTTTATTTATTTATTTGAGAGAGACTGGGAACATGAGCAGGGGGGAGGGGCAGAGGGGGAAGGAGAGGCAGACTCGTGACTGAGTGAGGAGCCTGAGCCTGATGCGGAGCTCCAGGCCGGGCTTGATCCCAAGAACCCCGAGATCATGAACTGAGCTGCAGGCAGATGCTTAACCCACTGAGCCACCCAGGTGCCCCTGTTAAAGAATGTTTCTATCTGTCTGAGAGAGATACTCTCAAAAGAAATATTTGCTTATTTGTAATTTTCAAAAACTTTTTATTTTAAGATAATTATAGATTCATAGAATTTTGCAAAGGCAGGAGAGAGGTCTCAGTTTACTCTCACCGAGTTCCTCAGTGGTTCTATCTTATGTAACTGCATGACAACAGTGAAAGCAGAACATTGACACTGGAACAATGTATACTTCTCTAGTCATTTTATCCACTTGTGTAGCCACCACTGCAATCAAGATACAGAACTGTTTCATCACCACAAAGACCTCCAGCATGCCATTCCTAGATGGCCACATTTTTCCCCTCCCTACCACCATCCCTAACCCCTGGCAATCACTAATCAGTTCTCTGTCTCTATAATTTTTTTTATTTATTTTTAGAATGTGTGGTATCAAATAATATGTAAACTTTTAAAATTGGCTTTTTCAGCGTAATGCCTGGAGGTCCATTCAAGTTGTTGTATCAATAGTTTGTTCCTTTTTATTACCAAGTAGTATTCCAGGGTATAGATGTACCACAGTTTTATTTTGTTTTTTAATATGGAACGCTTCAGGAATTTGCATGTCATCCTTGTGCAGGGACGGTACTAAAATTGTTCCAATTTTAGTATATGTGTTGCTGAAGTGAGCACTGTACCACAGTTTTTCTTAACCATTCACCTATTGTGGAACGTTTTGCTTGTTTCCAGTTTTTGTCTATTACAAAAAGTTGCTGTGACAAATCAGGCACAAGTTTTTACGTGAACATATGCTTCATTTCTCTGAGATAAATGTCCAGGAGTAGGATTGCTGGGTCATATGGTAAGTGAATATTTATTTTTTTAAAGAAACTACCAAAACTATTTTCCAGGATAGCTCTAAGATTTCTCATTCCCACTAGCGAACTGTAAGAGATACAGTTTCTCTGCATATTCGCCGGCATTTGATATTGTCACTATTCTTAATTTTAGATTCTAACATAATTTTAAAAAGTAGTGATGGTTTTATCAAATACGTCTTTTGGCATTTATCGAGATAATTTGATGGTATCTCTTATTGGTTTTCTTGATGAATTCACATTATTTTATCCTTAAGTATACATATATCTTTTTTTTTTTTTAAGATTTAATTTATTTATTTGACAGAGAGAGAGCGCGCACAGCAGGGGGAGCAGCAGGCAGAGGGAGAGGGAGAAACAGACTCCCCGCTGAGCAGGGAGCCAGATGTGGGGCTCGATCCCAGGATCCTGGGATCATGACCTGAGCTGAAGGCAGATGCTTAACCGACTGAGCCACCCAGGCGCCCCTATACTTTTTTTTCCCTCCGATACTACATTTTACTTTTTTGGGAGGAGAGAATAGGAAGAGGGAGAAGAGGGAGAAACAGGGTCCCGCTGGAGATCTCCCAAGTGTATGAGACTGGTAGTACAAAGATGAGAGGAGATGGCCAGGAAGATTGGATGGAAGGCCTCCAAGATTCTTTTTTCTGATTTGTATACTCTAATGAAAATGATACGACATCTGTGTATATGCCTAAAACAGGGTATTCAGTAAATGTCAGTTGCCTTTCCTAGCAGGGTTCTCCACAGACTAGGTTGTAGCTAGACATCATCATCCTTCTCTTTCCAGGAATGAGGCTCACCTCGGAAACCAGGGCACTAAGAAGTACAGTAGTTTGGATGATTCATTTGGTTAGCTGGCTCAGTGCAGTATCGCCCTGTCTCCCTGTCCTCCCCACTCCACTCCACCAGGGATGGGCTGAGAGTAGTTTCGCCATTTGGGAAACTACTGGGGCCTCGCCAGCTTTTCCCAGCAGATTCTAAGTGTAGGGCTGTGGGTCGCAACTCTCCAGGGCACAGTCCTCCCCTTCTGGTGATGATACCTGTACAGAGAGACGAGGACATGTGTGCTGATCTTGCTGGCTGTCTTCAGACTCTCAGCAGGCTTACTGGGCTCAGTCTCTTAGAAATCCACATCATTCCCAGCTAGGGTCTGGTCTCTCTCCTGAAGTCCTGCTCAATGTGCATCGGAGTTGAGAATCACCTTGGAAATGAAGACACCTAGCTGGGAGGGCTTTCCTCCTTGGATGTTAAATCCCAACTGAGCCCCAGGGGCCTTCTTCAGTGCGATGACTGGGGGCAGGAACTGGTCAACTCCCTGTTGTAGCCTTCGTGGCATACCCTCTCCTGAGGAGGACTCTGTGCCTGGGGTGGGGGCAGGAGGGGGGTTCTCACAGGCGGATAGGAAAACAGGCAGGTAGTCATCGTAAAGAATCTGGCTGTCCATCACCCAGGCCCCCCCAGCCAGCCTCAGCCACCTCAGGCTCCGCTCACTCACTCCCAATTCCACATATGTGTTTTAAACGGTAAAAATATCAAACAGTCCAAAAAGGAACACAAGGAAAAGTAAGTCTCTTCCCATCACTGCCACTGAAACAATCACTTTACTTGTTTCTTGTGTTTTCATCTACTATATATATTTGTATTTATATTTATTTATGTATCAGTTTTATGGAGATAAAACTGACATATAACATTGTGTACGTTTAACAAGTACAACGTGTTGATTTGATGCTTACATATTGTGACAGGATTACCGTCGTAATATTGTGACAGGATTACCGTCGTAGCACTAGCTAACACTTCCGTCACCTCACAGAATTACCATTTCTTTTTAGTGGTGAGAATATTTAAGATCTAGTCTCTTAGCCACTCTCAAGGATATAATACAGTATTGTTAACTATATTGTTAACCATGCTGTATATGAGATCCCCAGAACTTAAGACCAGATGTTTTGTACCCTTTGACAACATCTTCCCACATCCCCTATCCCCTGGCGTCCACCATTCTACTCTCTGTTTCTAGGGGTTCACCTATGAATTTAGATTCTTCATATAAGTGACATCACACAGTACTTTTTTTTTTTAAAGATTTTATTTATTTATTTGACAGAGAGAGATCACAAGTAGGCAGAGGGAGAGGGAGAAGCAGGCTCCCTGCTGAGCAGAGAGCCCGATGCGGGGCTCGATCCCAGGACCCTGAGATCATGACCTGAGCCAAAGGCAGAGGCTTTAACCCACTGAGCCACCCAGGCGCCCCTCACACAGTATTTTTTTCTGACATTTCACTTAGCGTAATGCTCTCAAAGTCTATCCATGTTGTCGCAAGTGGCATGTTATGACTGAACATATATCTATATTCTATATGAATATTCTATATATTCTCTATGTATCTATATTCTCATATAGATATAGATACCTGTATGTATATGTATCTCACAACTTCTATATCCAGTCGTCTGTTGATGGACACTTAGGTTGTTTCCGTATCTTGGCTACAGTAAATACAGTGCATGCAGTGACCATGGGAGTGCAGATAGCTCTTTTTTTTTGTTTTCATTTCCTTTGGACATATACCCAGAAGTGGGATTCCTGGATGATATGGCAGTTCTATTTTTAATTTTTTGAAGTTATCTGAGAGCGAGAGCACAAGCAGTGGGGGAGGAGCAGCAGAGGGAGAGGGAGAGTCCCAAGCAGACTCCCTGCTGAACACAGAGCCCGACATGGGGCTCAATCTCACGATCCTGAGATCAGGACCTGAGTTGAAATCAAGAGTTAGTTGCTTAATCAACTGTGTCATCTAGGTGCCCCTATTTTTAATTTTTTGTGGAAACACTATATTATTTCCCATAATGGCTGTACAAATTTACATAGTGCCCCATAGTGCCCAAGGTTTCCCTTTTCTCCACATCCTTGCCAACACTGATTTCAATTTCTTGTCTTTTTGATGAGAGTCATTCTAACAGGGGTGAGGTGATATTTCGTGGTGGGTTTGATATGCATTTTCCTCATGATTAGTGATGTTGATCATCTTTTCACATATCTGTTGGCCATTTGTGGAAAAATATCTATTCAGATTTTCTGCCCATTTTTAATTGGATTATTTTTGGCTATTGACTTGTATGAGTTCCTATATTTGTATAGTTTGGATATTAACCCCTTTATCAGCTTTATGATTTAAAAATATTTTTTCTTACATTTGTAGGTTGCCTTTTGATTTTGTTGATTGCTTCTTTTGTTGTGCAGAAGCTGTTAGTTTGATGTAGTCCCATTTATTTATTTTTGCTTTTAGTGCTTATGCATTTGGTAGCATATCTGAAATATCATTGCCAAGACCAATGCCAGTGCTTCTTCTCTATGTTCTTTTTTTTTTTTTTAAGATTTTATTTATTTATTTGACAGAGAGAGACCGAGAGCGTGCACAAGTAGACAGAGTGGCAGGCAGAGGGAGAGGGAGAAGCAGGCTCCCTGCTGAGCAGAAAGCCCAATGTGGGGCTTGATCCCAGGACCCTGGGATCATGACCGGAGCCAAAGGCAGCCACTTAACCAACTGAGCCACCCAGGTGCCCCATCTCTATTTTTTTTTTTAAATAGGAATTTAATGGTTTCGGGTCATAAGTCTTTAATACATTTTAGGCTAATTTTGTGAGTAGTGTAAAATAGGGATCCAATTTCATTTTTTCTGGATGTGATTATCCAGTTTTCCCAACACTATTTACTGAAGAGACTATCCTTTCCCCATTGAGTATTCTTGGCTTATTTTGTCAAATATTAGTTGACCACATTTGTGAGGGTTTATTTCTGGGCATTCTATTCTGTTCCATTGGTCTATTTTTATGCAAATACCATACTGTTTTGATTACTAGAGCTTTGTAGTATAGCTTGAAATCTGAGATTCTGCAGGCTTTGTTCTTTTTGCTCAAGATTGGCTATTCAGAGTCCTTTGTGGTTTCATATGAATTTTAGGATTCTTTTTACAATTTCTGTGAACAATGCCATTGGAAATTTGGTAGGGATTGTATCGAATCTCTAAATGGCTTAGGGTTGTATGGACATTTTAATGATATTAATTCTTCTGATCCACAAACACAGGATATCTTTCCATTTATTTGTGTCTTCTTTAATTTCTTTCATTGAAGCCTTATAATTTTCAATGCAAAGATCTTTCATCTCCTTGGTTAAATTTATTCCTAAGAATTTCATTGCTTTTGATGCTATTGTGAATGGAGTTGTTTTATTTCTTTTGCAGATATTTTGTTGTTATTCTATAGAAATGCAACTAAGCTTTGTATGTTGATTACAAAATCCTGCAACTGTACTGAATTTGTTGATTAGTTCTAACATTTTTTTTTGTGTGTGGAATTTTTAGGATTTTCTATGTACAAGATCATGTCATCTGCAAACAAGACAATTTTACTTCATTTTTTCCCAATTTGGATGCCTTATATTTCTTTTTCTTGCCTAGTTGCTCTGGCTAGGACTTCCAGTGTTAGGTTGAATAGGAGTGTTGAAAGTGGGCACCATGGTTTTGTTTCTGATCTTAGAGGAAAAGCTTTCAACCTTTTACAGTTAAGTATGATGTTAGCCATAAGTTTGCTATATATGGCCTTTATTACGTGGAGGTATGTTTCTGCTGTACCCAAGTTATTGAGAGTCTTTAATCATGAAAAGATGTTGTACTTTGTCAAGTGACTTTTCTTTATCTTTTGAGATATGATGTTTATCTTTTTTTATGTCCATTTTATAATTGAGGGAAAGTAGAAGTATGCACACACACACACAAAAGAAAATAAGAATATTCCTGCCACCCAAAGATTAATGCTTTGTCAAGATTTTGGTGTAGGACTTTCAGTCTTTCCACCCCAATATTTCCAGACTTTACTTAGGATTCAACAACTAAGGTATTCAGAGACTTACTCTAGGACTATGGCTGACATTCCTTCTGTTTTTTTACTACCTATGTCTTTTTATTTTATTTTTTTATTTTAAAAAATATTTTATTTAAGTAATCTCTACACCCAACACGGCGCTTGAACTCACAATCTCAAGATCAAAAGTCACATGCTCCACCAACTTCGCCAGCTAGGTGACCCTTTTAATTTAAAAAAAAATTTTTTTATTTGAGTGAGTTGATACACAATCTTGCATTAGTTTCAGATGTATAACATAGTGATTTAATAAGCATATATACATTATGCTATGCTCACCGCAAGTGTAGCTACCATCTGTCACCATATAATGCTATTAAAATATCTTTGGGGTATCTGGGTGGCACAGTTGGTTAAGCATCCAACTGTTGGTTTTGGCTCAGGTGGTGATCTCAGATTTGTGGGACTGAGCCTCATGCTGGGGTCCGTAGAGTCTCCTTGAGACTCTCTTTCCCTCTCCTCTTACCCCTCCCCACTGTGTGCACTCTCTCTCTCTCAAATAAATAAATCTTTAAAAAAAATCTTTGACTGTATTCCCTATGCTGTGACTTTTATTCCCACGACTTATTCATTCCATAACTGGAAATTGGATCACCCACTCCCTTTAACCCATTTTGCCCATCTCCCATCACCCTCCCCTCTGGCAGCCATCAGTTTGTTCTCTGCATTTATAGTTCTGATTCTGCTTTTTGTTTGTTTATTCATTTGTTTTGTTTTTTAGATTCCACAAATGAGTGAAATTATATAGTATTTATCTTTCTCAGTCTGACTTATTTCACTTACAATACCCTCTAGGTCCATCTATGTTGTTGTAGATGGGATGATTTCATCCTTTTTTAAGGCTCTGTAATATTGTGTGTGTGTGTGATCTCCCCAATGTTTATCTTTCATTCTAATATGTGGGGTATCACATTGATTGATTTGCATATGTTGGGCCGTCCTTTCATCCCAGAGATAAATCCCACTTGATCATGGTATATGATCCTCTTAATATGCTACTGAATTAGGTTTACTAATATTTTGTTAAGAAAATTTGCATTTATATTTATAGGGCTATTGGCCTGTGGCTTTCTTGTAGTGTTCTTTTTTTTTTTTTTTTTTAATTTGAGGGAAAGAGAGACAGAGAGCAAACACAAGTGGAGGGGAAGAGCTAGGGAGAGTGAGAAGCAGGCTCCCTGCTGAGCAAGGAGCCCAATGCAGGGCTCCATCCCAGGACCCCGGGATCATGACCTGAGCCGAAGGCAGACGCTTAAAAGACTGAGACACCCAGGCGCCCTTCCTGCAGTGTTCTTATCTGGCTTTGGTATCAGGGTAATGCTGGCGTCTTAAAATGAATTTGGGAGTGGTCTCTTCTGTCCAGCTTTTTTGAAGAGTTTGAAAAGGACTGGTGTTAACTCTTCTTTAAATGTTTAATAGAATTCACCATGGAAACCATCTGGCCCTGGGCTTTTCATTGTTGGGAAATTTTTGATTACTGGTTCAATCTTCTTGCTTGTTATTGGTCTGTTCAGATTTTCTATTTATTCATGATTAAGTCTTGGTAGGTTGTATGTTTCTAGGAATTTATCATTTCTTCTGGGTTATCCAATTTGTTGGCATATAATTGTTCATAGTAATCTCTTATGATTCCTGTATTTGTACAGTTGTAGTGTCCTCTTTTTCATTTCTGATTTTAAGTCTTTTCTCCTTTTTTCTTAGTCTAGGTAAAGTTTTCTCAATTTTGTTTATCTTTTCAAAAAAGTAGCCCTTAGTTTCATTTATCTTTTTTATTGTTTTTCTGGTCTTTATTTCATTTATTTCTGCTTTGATCTTTGTTATTTCCTTCCTTTTGCTAAATTTAGGCTTAGTTTGCTATTTTTTTTTAAAAAGATTTTATTTATTTATTTGAGAGAGAGAGAGAGCATAGGTGGGGAGACGCAGAGGGAGAAGCAGGCTCCCCACAGTGCACAGAGCCCAACATGTGGCTTGATCCTGGGACTCCAGGATCATGACCTGAGCAGAAGGCAGACACTTAACCAACTGAGCCATCCAAGAGCCCCTTAGTTTGCTATTTTGACTTCTTTTTTGACCCATTTCTTTTTTGACTCATACTCATTCAAGAGTATATTGTTTATTTATTTAAAAAAATTTTTTTAATTGAGTAAACTCTACCCCCAACTTGGGGCTCAAACTCATGTCCTGGAAATCAAGAGTTGTATGCTCTACTGACTGAGCCAGCCAGACACCCCAGGAGTATTTTTCTTTAAAGATTTATTTATTTACTTGAGAGAGAGAGAGGGAGAGAGCAAGAGAGAGCAGGGGGAAGGGCAGATGGAGAGAAAGAATCTCAAGCAGACTCCCCACTGACATGGGCCTCTATTTCATAACCCTGAGATCATGACTGGAGATGAAATCAAGAGTTGGATGCTTAACGGACTGACCCACCCAGGCACCCCAGGAGTATCTTAATTTCCACATATTTGGTAATTTTTCAGTTTTCTTCCTGTTATTGATTTCTAGTTTCACATCATTGGGGTTAGAAAAGATACTTGGTATGATTTCAAGCTTCCCTAAATTTGCTAAGACCTGTTTAGTGACTTATCACATGATCTCTCCTGGAGAATGTTCTGTGTGCACTTGACAAGAATGTGTGTTCTGCTGCTGTTGATGGAATGTTCTGTGAATGTCTATTAGGTCCATTTGGTCTGAAGTGTCATTCGAGTCCATTGTTTCATTATTGATTTCCTCTCTGGATGATCTAGCCATCGTTGAAAGTGTGGTATTGAAGTCCCCTGCTACTATTATACTATTTCTCTCTTCGGTTCTGTTAGTATTTGCTTAATATACTTAGGTGCTCTAATGTTGGGTGCATATATATTTATGATTATCTTCTTGATGAATTACCCCTCTATCATTATATAATGATCTTCTTTGTCTCTTGTTACTGTTTTGGGTTTAAAGTCTATTTTGTCTAATATAAGAATAGCTACCCTAGGGGCGCCTGGGTGGCTCAGTTGGTTAAGCGACTGCCTTTGGCTCAGGTCATGATCCCAGAGTCCCGGGATCGAGTCCCGCATCGGGCTCCCAGCTCCGAGGGGAGTCCGCTTCTCTCTCTGACCTTCTCTCCTCTCATGTGCTCTCTCACTCTCTCTCTCTCTCAAATAAATAAATAAAATCTTAAAAAAAAAAAAGAATAGCTACCCTACTCTCTTTCGGTTTCCATCTACATGGAATATATTTCTCCAGTCCTTCACTTTAAGCCTATGTGTGTCCTTACAGCTGAAATGAGTTTCTTGCAGGCACCATATAGTTGGGTCTTGTTTTTTCATTTTAATTTTAGAAATTTTTTAAAAAAGTTTATTTATTTATTTTTAAGAAAGATTTATTTATTTATTTTAGGGAGTGAGAGCAAGTAGGGGGAGGGGAAGAGGAGGAGAATCTTTAAGCAGACGCCCTGCTAAGCATGGAGCTGGACTTGGGGCTTGATCTCATAACCCATGAGATCATGACCTGAGCCGAAACCAAGAGTCAGATGCTCAACTGACTGAGCCACCCAGGCACCTCTATTTACTTTTAAGTAATCTCTACACCAAGGTGGGGCTTGAGCTCACGACCCTGAGATCAAGAGTTGTATGCTCTTCCAACTGAGCCAGCCAGGTGTACCAGGTCTTGTGTTTTTTTTTAAATCCATCCAGCCACTCTATGCCTTTTGATTGCAGAATGTAACCATTTACCTTCAGAGTAATTATTGATAGGTAAGGACTTACCAGTGCATCTTAGTAATGGTTTTCTGGCTATTTTATAGTTCATTTGTTCCTTTCTTCCTCTCTTGCTGCCTTTCTTTGCGAAATGATGATTTTCCTTAGTGGTATGCTTTGATTCCCTTCTCTTTATCTTTTGTGAATCTACTATAGGTTTTTGCTTTGTGGTTACCATGAGGCTGGCATAAAACATCATATAGATAGAACAGTCTATTTTATGCTGATGACAACTTAACTTTGGTTGCATAGAAAATCTTTACGCTTTTGCTCTCCTCCTTTTTTGTTTTCAATGTCACAATTTACCTTTTTATATTGCATATTTACTAACAAATATTGTAGTTATTTTTAATATTCTTGTCCTTCATCCTTTATCCTAGAGTTAAGTGGTTAACATACCACTGCATCATAGTATCAGAGTGTTCTGAATTTGTCTATATACTTATCTTTACCAGTATGTTGTATATTTTGATATGTTTTCTTGTTACTAATTAGTGTCCTTTCATTTCAGGTTAAAGAACTCCTTTCAGCATTTCTTTTAAGTCAGGTCTAGCAGTAATGGATTCCCTTTTGTTTTTCTGGGAAATTCTTTACTTCTCCTTCATTTCTGAAGGATAACTTTGCCAGAGAGAGTATTCTTGGTTGGTAGTTTTTGTTGTTGTTGTTGTTTGTCTTTTGTTTTGTTTTGGTTTTAGCAGTTTGAATATATCATCTCATTGTCTCCTAGCCTCTGAGGCTTCTGTTAAGAAATCTGCTGAAAGCCTTATGGGGGTTTCTTGTAAGTTACAAGCTTCTTTCTCTTCCTGCTTTTAAGACTCCTTCTTTGTCTTGATTTTTGGCAGTTTTATTAGTTCTTGAACTTGGATATCCAAACCTCTTGCCGGATTTGGGCAGTTCTTAGCCATTATTTCTTTAAATAAGCTTTCTTCTCCCTTCTCCCTCTGGAACTCTATAATTCATAAATTATTTGTTTTGATGGTATGCCATAATTCATGTAGGCTGTCTTCACTCTTCTTCATTCTTTTTTCTTTGTTCTCCTCTGACTGGATAATTTCAAAGTTCCTATCTTTCTAACTCACAGATTCTTTCTTCTTGATCCATCCTGATGGTAATTTTTTTTTTTTTTTTTGAGATTTGTTTATTTATTTGAGGGAGCGGGGAGGGGCAGAAGGAGAGGGAGAATCCTAAGCAGACTCCCAGCTGAGCACAGCGAGACACAGGACTCTGTCTCATAACACTGAGATCACCACCTGAGCCAAAACCCAGGAGTCCTGGGCTTAATCGACTGTGCCACCCAGGCGCCCCCTGTTGATGGTTTCTATTGCAGTTTTCATTTCATTCGTTGTATCTTCAGCTCCAGAATTTTTGTTTGGTTCTTTGTTATGATTTCTATCTCTTTGTTGAACTTCTCATTTTGTTCATGTATTGTTTTCCTGATTTCATTGGCTTGTCTTTCTGTGTTTTCCTTTAGCTCATTGAGTTTCCTTAAAACAGGTATTTAAAATTATCTATCGGGTAAATTGCAGGTCTCCATACGGAGATTGGTTACTGAAAGATTATTGTGATCTATGTTTCACGTTCCTTGAAGTTTTGTATTGCTGTCTCCGTATTTGAACGAGCAGTCACCGCCTCTAGCTTTTAGTAACTGCCTTCTTCAATGCATCTAAACTTGTGTTTTTCCTCCAATGTGCTGGAACTTCTTTGCTGGAAACCTGGACTTCTACAAAGACTCTCTCATCCATAAGTGATTGTCTAAGACAGTGCTTTCCAGGGGCTCCTGGCTAAGAGGAGCTGGGATTGATTCATGAGCCACTGCAGGGCCCACAGTGGGACCAAGGTATGTACGCCCATTGCCCAATGCAACATGTGGGTGAGACTCTTCCCAGATCCCTTGACATATGGTACTGGATCCCACAGCTCCCATGAAGGCACTTTTCTCTGTGGATGGATGCCAAATTATTGCTGTTGGGGGTAGGTGGGGACATAAACAAGGGATATCTTCTTCAGCCATGATGCTCCCTATACATTAATAGTAGTATACCATATACTCAGTTCTGCATCTTGTATTCCACTTAATATCTTGGAGACCATTCTACATCAGTACATAGACATCTAGCTCATTTAAAAAAAATTAATTAATTATTTTATTTCTAGACTTTATTTAGCACAGTTTTAGGTTCACAGTAAAATTGAGAGGAAAGTACGGAGACTTCCCATATACTCCCTGCCCCCCCAACACACATAGCTTCCCCCATTATCAGCATCACTTACAGAATGGTACATTATTTATCAAGGATGAACCTACACTGACACATCATAAGCACCCAAAGTCCACAGTGAATCTTAGGGTTCACTCCTGGTGCTATACATTCTACAGGTTTGGATAAATGTGTAATGACATGTGCCCATTATTATAATAATATACAAAGTATCCTCACTGCCCTAAAAATCCTCTGTGCTCTGCCTTTTCACCCCTCCTCACCACCCTCACCCATAGCACTCTTTTTCACCGAAGATATTAGCACAGAAAATGTCCATAATTTACCAAAGTGCTAATGATCCATAGATGCCAATGGCATAAGAAATTCTAGAACAGAGAGCTTATATTGTAAAGAAATATATTTCACTTATTTATTTATTTTTTCACTGCTAGCTCATTCTTTTTAACAGCTGAATAGCATTTCATTGTAGGAGTATGACATAATTTAATTAACCTGTTCTTTTCTATTTAAATTGAGGCATGATTGACAGATGACATTGCATTAGTTTCAGGTATACCACACAATGATTCAATATTTGTATACATTGCAAAATATCATCGCAATAAGTCTAGTTAACATCCATCACCATATAAACCTGTTCTTTTTTGACATTTAGGTTGCATCCAGTCTTTTGTAACTATTGACAATGCTGTAGGGAATACTGTGGTACACAGGTCTTTGTGTCTCTGCGTGAGCACTAATGTAAGATAAATTTCTAATAGTGGAATTGCTAGGTCAAAAGGTATATGCATTTAAATTGTAATAGCTGTTGCCAAATTGCCTTCAAAGAGACAACCATTTTATAGTCCCACCAACAATGAGTGAGAATGTCTTTTTCTACAATGCACATTTTTGCCAATCTGATATCTAGAAAATAGTAATTTTAATTAATTTATATTAAATTAATTCCACCTTAATTTTAATCTGTTATTGAGCTGGTTGAGTATCTTTTCATTTGTTTAGAAGGCACTTGTATTACTTTTCTATGAACTGTATTCATATCCTTTGCCCATTTCATTATTTTAAATTAATATTTAAGAATAAAAACACAGCTTTCTCATTATCATGTGCTCAAGAATCTCCTCAAAGGCCGTAGGCCCTCTCAAACTGATATTCAGTGGTCTCCACAATTCTACCAACCCCCTCTTTCTAATTCATATCAACCTCCTTTACCAACACCACTGTCTCAAGGAAGGGCATCTTTATTGTCTCCTCAATATCCCATACCCTTCCCATGACCCTGTGTTTGCTCTCCCATCCTTCCCCTCTGGGATGCTCTCTTCTCAGTCAAACCTGATCACTCCTTCTGGGCCCAACTGATTTCCACCTGGGATGCCTTTCTGAATAACAGTGCCCACACTACCTAGAGTCTCCTGGGAGCCTTTCCACCAATTACAGCCTATACCGCTGGAAGCCTGGGCTCGACCTCTCCCAGAGCCCAGTTTCATCTCTGTCCATGCTCAGCATACAGGGGTGTCAATGTGGAGTGTGTATTATGCACTTTTTCAGCATTTACTGAATGTGTACACGAGTCAGGCACTGCTCTAAGCACTGAGAATATGGCAGTATATGAGACTGAACAAGGTCCAGCCTCTCATTCCGCTGAAATTTTAGTGTGTGTGCAGGTGGCTAATATACAACATACACGGCAATAAACACACACACATGCTTAAGAATGACAATTAAGTGTACACAAGTAATGGGATAGTGAAGGGAGGAGGGAAAGGGTCTCCTTTGGACAAAGGGGCCAGGGGACAGATCCCCCAGGAACTGGGATTCAAGCACAGGCTTGACTATGAGAAGGCTTCAGCTATGTAAAGAACTTTCCAGAGGCCCCACTAGAGGCCCAGTCTGGCGGGTCTGCTCTTCTAAGGATAGACTGAGATGCGGGGGGTCCACAGCATCTCTCTTTCTGTCACTTGATAAGACCTGAAGGAAGAAGCCTACGATCCGGGTAACTTCAGGGCTGTGTGTGGTGTATGTGGGGTTCGAGAACCTGCACCCACCCTCTGCTTCCTATCCGAGCTGCAAACCTGGGAAAATGAAATCATGCTTGACCTGGCATTAATAATAGAGCACCTGCTCCAGGCCAGGGTCCAGTTAAGCACTTTACACCACTGTAACTTCATATAATCTGCACAACAATCCCTTGTGGTACTTACTAGTAACTTTATTTTACAGAGGAAGGAACAACCAGAGGTTCGCAATATGGATGCAACCTGTTTAGGTTTGCTTGGTTCAGAGAGAAGTACAGTTCCCCGAGGCAGAAGGTCTGTCATGGGGGTCGGGTGGGGTTCCCTGGAGCATTCGGGGGGCACCTTGTTTCCGGAGTTTGCCCGCGGCTCCCCGACAGCGGCCCTGGGCCCCGCCCGGGTCTCCGGGTCTCAGGGGCCAAGGGGCGAGCTGCGGGCGCGCCCGGGCCGGCGGGCTGGGGGCGGGGAAGGCGCGGGGACAAAGGCCGCGGCCACCGTGCTCCGGTCGGCCCGTGCGGCGGCGAACTCCGGCGGCCGTGCCGGGACTCGAGACTCCCGGGACGTCGCAGCGCGCGGCGATGAAGCGCCCCGCGCCGGGGCCCGCGCAGGCCGAGCCCGCCGGCCCGCCGCCCGCACCGCCCCCCCCGCCCCCTCCCCCTCCCCCTCCTCCCCCTCCTCTCCCCCGCCCCCCGGCGGCCGCGGCGGCTCGGCGCTCGGCGAACATGGCGGCGGCGGCGGTCGGGCGGGACACTTTACCTGAGCACTGGTCCTATGGCGTGTGCCGGGACGGCCGCGTCTTCTTCATCAAGTGCGGCGCGGGCAAGCGGGCACGCGGGCGTGGGGCGCGGGGCCGGGCAGGGTGCGGGGCCGGGCGGGCGCCCCCGGAGCGGCGGCGGCGCTAACAGGTGCACCTCTCTCCCGCAGTGACGAGCTCCGCCGCACGACCTGGCTGCACCCGCGCACCGGGGAGCCAGTCAACTCGGGCCACATGATCCGCTCAGGTGGGAGCCGGGCCGGCGGGGTTGTGGGGCTGCGCTCGGGAGGCGCCCGCTCGGGCCGCTCAAGTTTGACCCGACTTTTTCGGCATTTCCGCAGACCTGCCCCGCGGCTGGGAGGAGGGCTTCACGGAGGAAGGAGCCAGCTACTTCATCGAGTGAGTGACCGGGGCGCCGCGCTCGCACCTGTGCGGCGGGATCCGACCGGTTCCCGCCGCGCGCTCCCGCCCCCCGCCCCCCGCGCTGGTCCGGGGCGAGTTGGCGCGCACAGCGCCGCGGCCGCACTCCTGCGGGGTTTTGTGTGCCGGAGTTGTGTGGCGGGCTCAAGGGAAAGGGGTCGGCGGGGTCCGCATCTCCGCGGGAGTCCGCAGTCCCGGCCGCAGAGGGGGCGGGGGCCGCAAACTGCCCCCCCCTAGTCCTGCAGTTGGGCGGGATTCGGGCGCGGCTGTGAGGGGCCGGACACGCCTCCCCGCCGGGGTCCAGGGCCCGCACGGAGCCCGGCCGTGACCCACGGGGGTGGGCGGGGGTGGGGAGAGCGGAACCAGGAGTTGCGTCCGGGGTCCGGGAGCTGGGGGCTGGGGAGTGGGGAGTAGAGACAGAGGGCATCTCGTGTGGGGAGGACTTTGGCTTCGACCTCGTTCTCTGGGGTAGTGGTGGAGAGTCGGAACCGCACCCCCCTCGAAATCAGGAGCGCGGGCCTGCAGGCGGGAGGGGAGTGGTGGGGGTGGGGAGGGAACCCATCAGCCAATAATATTCCTCGAACACTGCGCGTCTGGGAAAGCCCGTGCTCCGAGGGGACAGTCACTCTTGCCTCCGCTAGCAAGCGGTAGTTGTTCAGAAAAAGCCCGTGAGCGTTGCGCCACTAGCCAGGTTACTCCAGACCTGGGTCTGCAGAGATGAAATCGTGGGGCAGTACTCGAGGGCGCCGCCCAGCCGCGAGCACTAGTATGACCGTTACTTCTCGCTCTGGGCGGGTACTTGTGTTGCCGCGTTTCTCCGCGAAGCTTTGCGTGCTCGCCAATCATCTCCCTGCGGTCAGAAGCTGCTTTTGGTCCTTTGCCCAGTGTCTGGCACAGAGTAGACACTCGGTAAATCTTTGTTTACGGAATGAATGGACTTGCCAAGGTCTGGACGGTGGTCTGACAAGTACTATTACTTTTGGGGGCTGTGAGTCAGAATTCCTTTCTCCACCAGCTGGAAACACTGCTAGTCAGTAGTGGAGCAGCTAGTCGAAGCTTGATGGTCACAGAAAATCCTGGATCCTCCATCCCTATTTTGGGCTCTTGCAGGATGTTTGAAATTCTGGTGGATGAGCTTTATACAGGTGGACACTAGGACCGTGGCTGGGGTCCTGCCTCACATCTGTGTTTGAGAGAGAAGTTGGGGAGCTGGCTAAGACCTCAGAACCTCTCAGTCAGTGGACCTGTCTGGTCATAACTGCATTCATTGATATTTATTAGATTTCTCCTTGTGTGCCCCACATTGTTCTAGGCATTGGAACCACAGAAGTGAATGAGGCAGACAATATCTGGATGGTCATAGAGCTTGCAGTCTAGTGGGGAGAGGGAGCAGAAAATAAATTTAAAAACCAAGAATAGTCTCAGCGATAACTACTGTGCAGAAAATTAAAATAAGATAATGTGATACCAAGTGGTGGTGTTGGATTGAGAGGTCTGTAGTGGTGTTTCTGAATAGGTGGCATTTAAGGTAAAATTTGAATGTCAGGAGAGAGCCATCCTTGTGTTGATGAGATGGCAAAGCATATGCAGAAGAGACCAGCCAGTGCAAGGGCTTAAAGGCAGACAGAGGTTCAAGTTCAGAGTGGAGAGGCTGGAATGTGATGAGCAAGGGAGAAGGTTGCAAGAGAAGAGGTTACAGATAGGAGAGAGCAAATGGTGTAGGATGTTATGAGCCAGGGCAAAAGGTTTTTAAACTTTATCCTAAGCCCAGGGAGAAATCACTGGACGGTTTTAAGTAGGGGAGCAATGATTTGACGGGTGTTTTTAGAAAGATCATTCTCCCTGCTGTAGAGTGGGCTGTATGTAGGTGGGCAACTGTAGTGGGCAGGATAGTCTTAGTCTCTTGCTGATGACTTGACAGGGTGTAGCACTAGAGATGCTTCCATCTGAAGTGGTCAGATTCAGGCTTGATGATCTGGATGCAGTCGGCGAGAGAAAGAGAAGAGTCAAAGATGACGCCAGGAGGCTTGAGCACCTACCTGAGTGGATGGTACACATCATTCAAATGGGAGGGCTGGGAGGAGCAGGTTTGGAGTGGGGGAGAGCATGAGATCTGAGAGGTTTGAGATATGAGTATGTCCACTAGGCAGATGGATGGATCCTGAAGCTCAGAAGAGAGAGAGAGGACTGGAAAGGTATATTTGGGTATTGTAGGTAGTGTTCAGGCCACAGGATTAGTTGAACTCACCTTGGAAGAGAGAGTAGACAGAAAAATGACCTAAGCCTTGAGACATAGCAGCATTTAGAGGTTAGGAAAAGAGGTGGATCCCGCAAAGGAGACTGAGAAGGTAGGAGGAAACCCAGTAGAATGAGGGATTCACAGAAGCTTGAAGGACAGGACCTGATTAGAGTAGGAGTTGGTGGAGGGGAATATAGGGGATGTGGAATTGGGGTCAATAAGCATAGGTGAATCTTTCAGGCAGTTTTGTTATGAAGGAGGTTTGAGACATTAGCTGAGAATTGGGGAGGTTGTGGGTTTGATGTAGGGGTGAGGGTGTCTGTTTTTTTAGTGGGAGAGGGGAGAGCATGTTTTGTTCTGCTGGGAATGAAATGGATGATGCAGGAAAGAGATGGGACAGTTCCTGGAGCAGTGTTTCTGACAAGGTGAGGGGGTGAGGACCCAAGGTTCCTGGGCTTAGTTCTCAGGAGTTCCCAGCTGGGAACAGAGCCTTTCATCCATTTGATGGGAGGGAGGGCTGCCCATGTCAGAGCCCATGCTAGGAGGCTGATAGGTTCAGTGAGGGGAGATATGGGTATTCCTGTCGGATAGTATCTGTCTTTCCCGTGAAGTACTAGACTAAGTCTTGAGTTGGGGGACTTGAGGGCTGGGTAGGACTCTGTCAGCCATTGCCATAGCCACCTGCACACCTCCACCTGCACAACTCCGGCACACATGATCTTAGGGTTGTGAGACAGCCCCATGTCAGCCTCTGCACTCAGTGTGGTCTGCTTGGGATTTTATCTCCCTCTCCTGCCCCACCCCCTGCCTTTCTCTCTTTTGCTGACTCTTCTGTGGTGACTCTGAAGTTCCTAGTGATTGTCCTTTTTTTTTTTTTTTAAGATTTTATTTATTTATTTGACAGAGAGGAGAGATCACAAGTAGGCAGAGAGACAGGCAGAGAGAGGGGGGAAGCAGGCTCCCTGCTGAGCAGAAAGACCGATATGGGGCTCGATCCCAGGACTCTGAGATCATGACCTGAGCCGAAGGCAGAGGCTTAACCCATTGAGCCACCCAGGTGCCCCCAGAAGCATATTTCTTAAAGCAGAGAAACTCGAGCTAAGACTGGTGAATTTTGGTTTTGATTTCTGCACTTGGGTTCAATTTTGGATTAGGGAAAAACATAAAAGGAAGCTACTGCTGGTTCCTCTAATTCTAGACTTGGTGATGCTGATATCCTCTTTAAGAAGACTTATACTTTAGGGGCTCCTGGGTGGCCCAGTCAGTTAAGCAACTGTCTTTGGCTCAGATCATGATCCCACAGTCCTGGGATTGAGCCCCAGGTCAAGCTCTCTGCTCAGCAGAGAGCCTGCTTCTCCCTCTGCCTGCCACTCCCGCTGCTTGTGCTTTCTCTCGCTCTCTGTCAATAAATATAAATAAATAAAGTCTTTAAAAAAAAAAAAGGACTATCCTTAACGTGGGGTGCCTGGGTGGTGCAGTCAGTTGAATGTCCGACTCTTGGTTTCAGCTCAGGTCATGATCTTAGGGTTGTGAGACAGCCCCATGTCAGCCTCTGCACTCAGTGTGGTCTGCTTGGGATTTTATCTCCCTCTCCTGTCCCACCCCCTGCTGCTCAGCAGGGAGTCTTCTTCCTCTGCCCCTCCTCCTGCTCATGCTCTCTCTCTTTTGCTTTCTCTCTCTCTCCAATAAATAAATAAAATCTTTTTTTTAACTCTTTTTTTAAGATTTTATTTATTTATTTGACAGAAGGAAAGAGATCACAAGTAGGCAGACAGGCAGGCAGAGAGAGAGAGGGAAGCAGGCTCCCTGCTGAGCAGAGAGCCTGATGCGGGGCTCAATCCCAGGACCCTGAGATCATGACCTGAGCCGAAGGCAGAGGCCTCAACCCACTGAGCCACCCAGGTGCCCCTCCAATAAATAAATATTAAAACTTTTCCATTTTCCCATGAGTCTCTTAGCCAAGTATCAAGATATAATCTAGTGGAGATAATAGTGTCATTAACAACAGCAGCAATAAGAGTAGTAGCAATTATGTAATAGCCTCATCTTTTCCAGTCTTTGAAAAATGCCAGGAACTGTTTTATAACTATTATGTGATTTAATTCTTATAACAATTTGATGAGGTAGGAACTGTTATTAGTTCCATTTTACTGATGTGGAAACTCATAGTAATCCTGGGCATTCCAACAGCAAAGGGCAGTTGGCTTTTTCTGGTACATTTTCTTACTTGGTTTTTATAACAGCAGAAGAGCAGAGATTATCGTATTTTTTAGATGATCAAACTCTGGTCCATAAAGGTTCAGTGATTTGTCTGTGTGCTTAGAGCTGGACCAGAAAGCAAGTCTTCAGTCTCTAATATGGGACCCATGGTAGTGGGGTGGCTTCTACCCCAGGTCACAAGTGTGAGGCAGCATTGATATTTGAAGGAGCCTTGTGCCAGGTGCCATTGCTCTGAGTCAGGCTGCCCAAGGCTCACAGGGCAGAGTCCTTCTTTGCTTTTGCTGGGGATTGAGGCACCTGAGAAGCAGCCCTTGGTCTCCTCAGCTGATTGGTGGTGGTGCAAGTCTCTGATTAGTAAGAAATGGAAGACATTAATTATTAATTAGTAAAAGCAGTTTGGCAGACACAGCCTTTTCACATGTGAGACCCATGAGGATAAAGTTCTAGAACAGACTTTGCGAGCTAGAGTGTTACACTGGGCTGGTTTTCGGGGGTTTTGTGGCAGCCGTGGGTTGGGTTCTTCCTACAGCAGACTTTGAATAGGTCCCGATTCAATAAAGAGGATGAATGGAGAGAGGAAGGGTCTTGGCTATCCTGCCTGTGCCAAGGTGGTTCCTCGAAGGCTGGTACCCTGTTCTGCATTTCTGAGGCATTGGTACCCAGCCCAGCCTTGGGTTCTGAGTAGGCACTTAGTATTTATTGAAGCAATAGTGTCTCAAGGGACTCAGGGAATTTAGTAGGCATTCCAGGTTTTAGAAAGCTTGTTGGGGAGGAGATCAGGGGTTAGGGGAGACTGGGCAAGGTGAAAGAAGCAAAGCAGCCAGGAGCCATACCTGTCAAGGCTAGTGCTTGGATCCCAGCCTTCTTGGATGTCATTGCTTGCTGTCCAGAACTGCACTTGAAGTAGGAACCCAGCCTCCTCTGGCTCCTTCACCTCATAAACTCATGCTCTGCATCTGGGGAATGGGACATCTGTTGGGATCCCCTCCCTGGTTCTTTCCCTCCCTGGTTGCCTCATGTCCCCTGCAACTTGGCTCCAGGGTCCTGGCGGGAAGCAGCTGATTACACAAGGTCTCTTCTAGCTTTACATTCCTCAGGTTTGGCTTTGGAGACTTTCAGGGCCATTCTGTGGAGGTGCCATTCTCCTTGTGGGTGCCCAGCCCCAAGTGAGGCCAGTGAGGCTCTTGGCAAAGACATTTCTGAGGCTTGGAGCAAGACCAACTTTCCCCTCCTTAGCCCTTTGGACCACAGCAGGTCCTGCCTGGCTACATAATTTGCAGGACTCAGCGCAAAATCAAAGTGCAAGGGCAAACTTGTTCACAAAACTGGAAAAAGCTGCCACTCGAGGTATTAAAGTGTAAAACTTTTTCCTTTTTTCTGTAGTTTTCCCTCAACTTGTCATGGTGTTTTTTTATTTGCTATTATTTGCTACTCAAAGTCATTCCAAGTTAAAAAAAATCAATTTATTAGCATGACTCTCAGGTTCATGTCTGTATTGTAGAATATTTGTATTCTTTTTTTTTTTTTTAAAGATTTTATTTATTTATTTGACAGAGAGAGATCACAAGTAGGCAGAGAGCCAGGCAGAGAGAGAGGGGAAAGCAGGCTCCCCACTAAGCAGAGAGCCCAATGTGGGACTCGATCCCAGGACCCCGAGATCATGACCTGAGCCGAAGGCAGAGGCTTAACCCACTGAGCCACCCAGGTGCCCCTGTATTGTAGAATATTTCGAATGCAAGCATCAGGGTGATGACCTTGTGCACTGAGCCACCTCCACCATGCCCACTCCAAGACACCACAAGGCAAGGGTACTGGTGCTCAGGCTCTCCTAGACAGGGATGAGGTGCAGGGAGGCTGGGAGGAGCTTGGGGCTCTAGGTGGCTGGGAATAGGCAGTTAAGAACATGCCCCATGGAGGCAGGGAGTGGGGACCAGGATGAGCCAAGGCTTTAAGCCTCCTTCAGAAGGGTTACTTTTCCAGAGATAATGCTAAATATCTGGAGTGTGTTTTTGTATTCAGCAAACCCATTTTCTCTGAAATTAACGGGAAAGAGAAATTGGGGAATGAAGGCTGAACCAGGGATGACTGAATGTCCAGGCGGGTACCCCAGTGGGCTGTAGGCACCAAGTACAGAAGGCCCTTTGGAAAAGTCTGTGAATACTGGAAGGCCCAGGAAGGTGCCCTCTTGAGATTTAATTATACCATCACTGATGGGACAATCTTCCAGGCCCCCCTACATTTCCTGTCTGCCACGTTTTTCTCCCCAGACAAATGCTGAACTTCACATTAGTGAAATTTGTCTTGTAGAGTGCCAAACTGTTGGTTCATTTATTTGCCCTCTTTCTCATTTGTCATCTTTCTCATTGCTGGGAACAGCATTCCCAGAAACTTTATTTCAAACCAGAAAGCAACAGTTCTGCAAAGAATTTCTGGGAAACAGCAGCTCACATCTATTTAAAATGGAAATTCTGAAACCTCTTGTTGAAGGTTAAGAAAAGCTGCTCCCAGCGTGGCCAGTTTTGGCATAATCCCACGCTTTACGTTTCATTTCCTGGTTGTTTTATCAAGAGTGAAAACTGGCTCAGGGATTGAAGCGTTAGTTCCTTTACAAAAGGAACAACAGCGGTGTTGTGCAGAAAGCAGAAGTAAGGATTAGGAGCCGTGATTTGTACCACACTCTCAAAACCATCCCAGAAAAGTTCTGGAAGAACCTCTGTAAGACGGTTGCAAGTGGCTCCTAAGGCTCTTCACCCCTGTGAAGGGTGTGCTTCAGAGAAAGGATGGGGTGGGTGGGGAGGGAGGAGCAGGGCTCTCCCTGATTTTCAGGGCTTTGTGTGTGAAGAGGGTGGGTGGAGGTTTCGTGCGCATCGATGGAGCTCTGTCCATTCTCTCGATATTTACGGGAGTAAACCTTGTGCTTCTTAAATTAGGGCTTTGGGAAAAGGAGTCTTTTTGGGAAAGCACATCAGAATGTGGACTGTCTGGTGATTTAATGAGGTGCTTGCTCCAGTTTCCCCATCTCTTCAGAAGAGAGCACAGGTTTGAATCTCTGCTCAGTAAACTGGCATGGTGTCTCACGTCAATACTGACACAGGGAGAAACACGGAAGAATATGATTTTATTTGCCTGATGCCTTTCAATGGCTGTCAAAACATTTGTTTCCGATTTTCTGAAATGACGAGTGTTTTGGGTTAACGTTTTATTATTTACAGAGTACTTCATGAGCATTATCTGATTGGAAGCTCACAGTTCCTGCATTTTTCAGTGCAGAAAAGTGGGCTCAGAGGGATAAAGGGACTTCCTAAAGCCTCCTGCTGTGTTGGTTCAGCCTTTTCAGAGTTCAGAGAAGACATGGACTTCTTGTTGTCTCAGACAAGGGCTTCTTAGACTTAGACCTCTGAGTGACAGAAGAGGATGAAGGCAAACTTGCCTGGGAGATTGGATGGTAGGAAGCGTCATCAAAATGTGGGTACTATCCAAAAATTCATGTAGACTTGACCCTCAATTTAACTTATTATAAAATCCCTTCCCCTATCTTCCATTAAGATCAGTGGTCTGCCAGGATGTATCATGTTCATTGTATGACTTTGTGTTTTCCTAAATAGAAACGGGTGCTCCTGGGACACCAATTCCCCTGTTCAGTCTTTAGGGACCAGGGGAGTGTGGGGAGATGGCTCATTGGCCTTCTAGCCTCTCTGGGCCATGAATTTCCAAAGGGGGATGTACAGGCTTGGAGGAAAACATAAGCAGCTGTTGAGACCTTGGGCTGTCTTTTGAGTTGTGCCAGACCACCCCTCTGTCTCCCGTCCAGCCTACTCTGGGTCACCTGGATGCTGGCTGGATTTTTTTGGAAGCCAAAGCACAGCCAGGCAACTTCATCATGCAGAAAAATGTATAGGTGTTGTGTATGTGGTGGTAGTGTGTGTAAGGAGCTGGTGGGCAGGTGCACTGGCTCTGGATTCCCAGATTCTAATTCCAGTTCCACCAGTTACAGCTCCCTGTCCTTGATAGGTTACCTACTCCTTTGAAGCCTCATGTCCCCACCAAAGAAATGGGAATATGGGGATTACATGAATCAATTGATGGAAAGGGTGCCTAGCAGGTGCCTGACACCTAGTAAATGCCCAATAAATGTGAGCTCCTCTTTGTACATCCATGTAGCTATGAGATGGGGTGGAAACATGAATTCTGAGTCCCTATTACATTTAGCTGCTGCTGGAAAAATCTGGAGTCCTTGAACTGGGGTTGCCTGGGTCAGGAGCATGCAAACTGTAGGACTCAACTCAGAATTTCAACCAATAAAAACTGCATAACCATTATGGTTGTTAAAAGGATGTCCTCATTCTTGGGAAATACTGATGTATTTGCTCTCAAATGGTTGAGAAAAAACTGTGTGTATGTGTGTGTGTGCGCACACTCACGTGTGTAGGGGAGCGGGTGATAGAGCATTTGGAGCAACATGTTAATGGTGGGTGAGGCTAGGTGAGGGGTGCTATTCTTGCACCTCTTCTCTAAGTGTAAAGAGATTGCCAAATTAAAAGTTAGTTAAGGGGCCCCTGGGTGGCTCAGTTGGTCGGGCGACTGCCTTCGGCTCAGGTCATGATCCCAGAGTCCCGGGATTGAGTCCCATATCGGGTTCCCAGATCCGCGGGGAGTCTGCTTCTCCCTCTGACCTTCTCCCCTTTCATGCTCTCTCTCACTCTCTCTCTCAAATAAATAAATAAAATCTGAAAAAAAAAATTTCTGTATAAAAAAAAAGTTAAAAAAACAACACTAACCTCGACCATCAAGGCCACGGGTACCTTGTCCAGGCTGCAGGGACCTGGGAACCAAGAGCCCAGGGTAAGGAGGTGTGAAAACGCTCCTGGACTGGCTGTTTCCCAGGCATTTAGAAGGGTGCACAGATGTCCACTCCTTAATCTGGATGGCCACCTGGTTATCGGCTCTGACTGCTGAAGGACGGACTTATTGTCTGGTGCTGCCTGGGCCCCGGATGTCAACAGTAATAATCTTCATGGGACTCTATAGTTGAAAAACATGTGCATTCCTTTTAAAGGCAGGGATTTATATTAGCCTCATTTTATAGATCAAGCAGTGGAGGCTAGGGGAGGGCCAGGGGTTAAAAGATCTTCCTGATGCCAGAGCAACAGTAGGGGAGCTGGGACTTGGAACCTGAGTCGTCTTGGCTCCAAATTTGTGCACTGTTTCTGCCATGGTGTCTTCTGACTCACATAGCCACTCCCTCTGTACTGAATCCTCCTGTAGAGTTATCCCCCCACATTGGTCCTCTGTACCTTCCCTGATGACCCTTTGGGCCTCCTTCAGAAAGTCCCCTGCAGGGCGGATGAGTGAGGGGTGGGTTGGATGGTCCCTAGGCAGGGCAGTGGGTCCGTGGTGCTCTGGGAGCGTGGACCGCATCCTTCCCTCCTTTCCTCCCTCCAACCATCAGCTGACCACAGCTTAGGGGCTGATGAGCCTCTTAAGCCTGTTTACAGCCAGGCTGTCCCTTTCAGATTCTGCCAGAAGAGTGTTTCCAGCGTCACGGCCAGTGTTCTCAGGGCTTCTCAGGGGCTTTTTCTGCCAAGGCGGAGCCCTCACCCTCTCGAGGTCTGACGGCTTGGCGTTAGCATGCAGTCTCTTCCAGGGGCTGCTGGCTACCTCTTGGGCTTCCCTGGAACAGTGCGCAGTGCAGGTGGGGGGCAGTGTGCTCAAGAGAGGGAGGGGGCAGAGGGCCCATTCAAGCCCTCTACCCAGGCCCCTGGCTGCACAGCCTCCAGCATTCTCTCCCACTGGGTGAAGTGGGAGGAGAGACAGTCTCCTTCCCGGGAGGAGTGGAGCCAGAGCAACGTTGTAGCTTAGTGCAGTCGCCTTTGCAATAATCATATCCTCTTCGCTTGCAAACTGAGTTGTCTGTGCAGGTCCGCAGTTGGAACCAATGGGCCACCTTGAAGAGTGGTTAATGTCTTATTAGAGGGGCAGTTTAATGAGAGGCTGGATGGCTTTTGGTCCAGGATTCACCTGTTGAGTCACCAGACTCTGGTGAACCATCTATGTGGTCTACACAGTGGGTGCTGTGGAGAGAAATAGACGTCGTCATCTCTGCCCTCCAGCAGGGCCCAGTCCAGGAAGGGAGAGGGACACTGGACAATTTCAGTATAGGTGACTGGGGCTGGGGGGCCCTGAGGACAGGGCCCTACGGAGCTTCAGAGGGTGAGTGTGAGGAAGGCCAGGCATCTGTGGAGCAGAGCAATAGGCAGCCTGAGGCAAGAGAGGCCAGGGGAGGAAATTGGCAGGACTTAGGGGGTGTAAAGTATGTGTGTGCTTGTCTGCGTCTTGAAGAGGCTGGTGCTGAGTTGGGGCATAGGGACCGATCCTGGATAATACCCTTCACTAATAGTAGCTGGGCTTCAGGAGTGGTGTAATTGGGGATATTGCCCTAGGGGTTCCCCGACTCCTGTGTCTGAGGGGTGATGCTGCGTGGGGGTTATAAAGCATGAATTCTGGAGTCTGAGTACCAGGGTTGAAATCTTGGCTCTGCTGCCAGCTTGAATAGGCCCCTTAAACCTCTCTGTGTCTTCAGATGTTTCTTCATCTGTAGAATGGGGACAGCAACTGTATTGTCTGCTTAGAATAGTGCCTGGCAAATCTCACATGCTATGTAAGAATTAACCGTTGCCATTACTACTCCTAGAAGGGAAGCCCCTGACTGCGTGGCACAGTCATCAGAAAGCTATGGTTCATTCTCTTTAGGGAAATCTCCTGAGATCAGGCTAGCGGGAGGGAGAAGTGTGTTTTCTTGTTGAGACTTGTCCTTAAAAGGAAGCTGGGCACTACGTTGTTGGTGCCGAAATACCAAACGATTCTTCATCTTTGAAGCCCTGTGTGGCTGTGTCCAACCAGAGAGAAAATGAATAGGATTCTCGTACTTACGATCAACACATTTTCCAAATGGGCAGTTTTGATATCCTCCCCTTTCATCCTCCACCCTCACCCCCGGTGAGAGGGTTCCCCGGTATTAGTGTTTGCATTGCCTGGCAGGGCACCTAGCTCTCTTTTTAGAGGTAGTGACCCTGGTATCTGTGCCAGAGCACTTGATGGAGGAGTAGTAAGGGTGGACATGAAGTAGAAACTGTTCTAGAATGCTGAGTCTGAACTTCAAAGGGGTGGGACTGGGAATCAGCATTATCCCAAGTTCCACGAGTGATTCTCTGGACGCTGAAAGGGAAGATGCCTCAGAGCTTCAGCCTCCCCACGATAATGATAATGCTACTTTCCTTCCTGGTGTTATTGAGAATTTATTGAGGATCTAACGTGATGGGCTGTCTGCAGCTCCTTCAGGCACATGGTAGGCGCTCAGGCATTGCAAGCCTTTTCATTTACAGGAGGCTGTCTGCTGGAACTGATTGGATGAAGCTGTGGGAAGGGCCTCGAGAAAGTGTCAGTAGGCACAGCTCTCTGTTAATGCCCACCCTGTTACCCAGAGTCGATCCCTGGCCCCTGGTAGTCTCTGGTTTCCCCCATGAGGGTTGGGAATGTGCTGCCATTCCCTCTGCCCCAATGATGCTGGCGGTCCTAGAGGTAGGCAGTAGGGGTGGTCATGTGGGTGAGCACTGAGTGGGGACTGCATCTGCCTGGTGGGGGGATGGATTGGCATATCTACATCTCAGAACCCCAGGACCACTTAGAGATCCTTCTGAGGGCAGAGGAAGGCCTGGAGTAAGGGGTGTGTTATTCTGAGTGATTGACGTTGAAAGCCAGAGCCAGCAAGCAGGCTGCAATTAAGTTGAGAAATGGGAAAGCTACTCTGCGTGGGAGAATAGACGTGTCCCAGCGGACAGTGGTGATGATGGGGAAGTTGTCCAGGGGTCTGGTGTTGCAGTCTTCCCTGAGCTGGTCCTGGGGGGGATGGAGCAGGGGCAGGATTGTGACTCAGTGCCACGAATAGCTCGCCAGCTCCTTGGGAGCAGTGTCAGGCACAGAGCCAATCCCCAACCAAATTGGTGTGGGTTGGTTGATCTGACATTTGGCATGACCTTCTTGACATTGGCAGTCATACAAGGAGAGAGTTGATTGGAATTGGGAGTAAATTGGGGTTGTACGCAGACCACAAAGTCTGTGGTCAGGATCCCTGGGAGGGGAAAAGGTTTCCTTCCTTGCCTAGGAAATTGTTGGGAGAGAATTTTTTTTTTCTCGACACATCTGACCTGGGGATTTAAAGAAATAGATGAATGCTGTGAAGCTAAATATCTGTAATCACCGTACCCATTAATGCATTTCTAAACGGAATTGGTGGTACCTGAAATTACATCCATTTACCGAGGCTTTGAATAATTACATTTTTGAGCCCCGGTGTGTGGGTGGGAGCCGGAGAGTGCTCAGTCGGCTTCTCTCAGCCCTCCTCACCTGAAAATGCATGGGCATGTTTGTGTGTTTGCCACCAGATGGTTTATAAAACTCAGTGGGGATATTAATTCTTTGGGGGAGAGGAAAGTAATTGGCTTCCTATTCTGTGAATAGATAGATATTTAAATTAGAATCCAGAGCACACTCTTTTTACTTCAAAAGCTTCTATGTCTGAGGAGCCCAGTGATTGAAGAGGCAGTAACCGTGTCGTGTGATGAGGCTACTCCTTGGGTCCGGCAGGACTGGTTGGTGCTGATTGTCTTCTGGAGTCCTTGGAAAGGTTTGAGAATTTGTTTTTTTCTTTACAGTCTCTGTTGGATTTGGCTTGGTTTTGGAGTTCAGGAAGCTGAGCGCTAGGGCAGAGGGACTGTCACACCAAGAAGCCAGTTGCTTTTGTTGAGTCCTTATTTGCTTGTTTTACAGATGTTTACCTAGTGCTCATCACAGGCATTGTATTAAGGGCTTAACAGACATGGGCTCATTTAATCCCACTACCAACCCAGTGAGGTAGGTACTTATCCTCATTTCACACATGAGGGATGTGAGGCACAGGCAGGTTAGGGAACTCGAAGCACAGGTGTTAGGTGGCAGGGCAGAGATCATCCCCAGCTGCCCTTAACTGGTGGTCCTCATGGTCCCTTTGAGCCTTGCTTGGCCTGTTTCCATCATGCTCCCGGGTGGACCGTGCTGCAGGAGATAGGGGAACCGTAGGGTTGTGATTGAGCACGTGGGTGTGGCAGCCCAACTCTGTGGCTGTGGAACTCAGGTGAGTCATTTAACCTCTGAACAAAATGGGGCAAAGGCTGGTATCGGTCCCATGGGTCTTTTGTAGTGGTTAAATGAGAGTAATATAGATAGTCCCTGACTTAAAATGGTTCAACTTACGATTTTTTGACATGACCGTGGTGGGAAAGCGATGTGCATTCCACAGACACCATACTTTGAATTTTGAGTTTTGATCTTTCTCCGGGTGAGTGGTAGGTGATGTTTCGACACTCCGGTGATGCTGGGCAGTGCCACGAGATCATGAGGGTAAGCAACCGATGGACTTACAGCCATTGTTTTTTTAACTGTCAGTACAGGATTAATACATTACATGAGATTTTCAGCACTTTATTATAGGCTTTGTGTCAGATGATTTTGTCCAACCGTAGGCTAACGTAAGTGTTCTGAGTACATTTAAGGGAGGCTAGCCTAAGTTGCAGCGTTGGATAAGTTAGGCGTGCTGACTGCATTTTTAACTTTGATATTTTCCATATACAATGAGTTCATCAGGACCTGCCGTAGGTTGAGGAAGTATGGAAATGTGAACCACTCAGTTCTCAGAGCATAGTATATAGTTCAGTAAATTTTAGCAAGTGTTGCCATGAATGCTTTTCTCTGTAATGGCTGATTGGTCCAAGCATATTTGGGTAATTCCTTGACTTATATCCCGCAGCGACTCTTACCTTCTGACAAACACCGAGGGTACTTGTGTATACTGTCTGGCTCACATTCTCAGGTACAGGCATTTTCTAATAGAGGGCATTGAACATCCTGATGCATTTTGCTGAGGTTTAAAAATGTCCAACTGTACTTGCTGTTTTTAACCACAGCTGTACCCTAAGTATGATGTTGGCTGTTACAGCTGAGGGGGTTAGGCAATTTGGATATAGTTGCAGCAAAGGTTGTGTCTGACCCATGTTCTGGCTTGCTTCCCCTGGGCAAGGGGAGAAATAGCTCTGGTGATAATGGAAAAATGGAGAGGGGAGGCCGGATTCAGTTTAGCCTTTGTGTATCCATTTTTGCCGGGTCCTGGCACCATATTTGTTGCACTCCGGGGGGATGTCAGGGAGCCCAGGTTGCTGGTGAAGCAAGACGTCTGCACAGCTTCAGGTGATAGGATGGTTAAGTGGTGTGTGACTAAGTGTCTGGTAAGTAGTGTGGGTGCAGCCTGGAGAGGAATGTCCAGGAGGAAACAATTCAGGGGTTGGAGGTGTCAGGGAAGACTTGGGGGGTTTTATGAGTTGGGATTGGTTGGGGACAAGACAGGGAGCGTGTGCTTCAGGGGGACTAGCACTCATTATTCAGGGGTCCCTTCATTTAGCAGACTTATACTGAGTACCGTGTGTGTGCCAAGCATTGGTCTGGGCACTAGATACCAAAATGAGTAAGGAAGAGTGAAGAACATAGTGAGAGGCAGAATGGCCCTTGGGAGCATGGTGTGGTGCAGGATTGCCTGGGTTTGAATCCCTGCCCTGCCACTTACTAGCTTGTGGATCCTGAGCAAGTTAGGTAATCTGGAGCATCAGTTTCTTCATCTGTAAGATGGGGATAATAATAATTGTGTTGGAGATTAAATGAGCTCATATAAAGTACTCAGAATAGTCTTGAACATAGAAAGTACCCCGTGTGTTGGCTATTTATTATCCCTAGAATGTGACCTCCACGAAGGCAGGAATTTTCTCTCTAAGTTGCATTCACTGCTATATTGCTGGCTCTCAGAAAGTATCTGGTACCTAGTAAGCATTCAGTTAATGAATCAAAGTGCCATTGGAGTCCTCCAGGAACCTGGGAGGCTGATATCTGGTGGGGACACAGACATGTCAACAGCTAGATGATACTATGCAAATGATTTGATAAGGAGGGCATGGGGACTGGAGGGGCACCGAGGAGGGCTGGCCGGGGAAGGTGTTCTGGTGGGCAAGGGGACCCTGAGCTGGACCTTGGAAAGAAGGGATTTGTTGGATGACAAGAGGGAGTTTGGCTGTTTATGGGAGAGAAAGCAGCATGGGCAGAGCAGTAAGAGAACACCACTCATTCAAGACGTTGTGAGAGGAAGAGGAGGGAGGTGCAGAAAAGGGCTGCTCCGGGGAGCTGCGGCTCCATCCTGAGGGCAGCGTGGATCCAGGGCATGAGCAGGGGTGTGACCAGGGCCCCACCATGGTTGTGTGGGAGGAGGAGGGGATGTATTGGGGTGCTGGGCGTCCACAGAAGTGGTGCTGGGAGAAGTAGGCTGGAGCCTGTGAGGGACCCCCCCCCCACCTCCAGCAGGTGAGGGATTGGCCTCTAAAGGAGGAGAAGCTGGGTAACCCATACCGCTGCCTGGCAGCACTCCTGCCTTAAAATAGAAAGAGATGGAGATAAAGTGGGTGGTGTGAGTGTCCTAGGCGTGACCTAGTTAAAACCTGACCCCCTGGAAGGGCGAGAGCCACCGTCACCCTTGCCCTGCTTACCTGGTCCCTCCTCAGCTCTGGGCGATGTGCATACGTCCTGTGGCAGGTGACCTTGGCCCCACCCCACTTACAGGAAGTCTGGTTCCCAGGCTGTGTACTCAGTGCTTCTAGCGGGAAAGGGGTGGGGGTGCCGTGAGTAAGGGAAGGGAAGGGGAGAAAGCTGGAGTCAGTTGAAGAAGACTTTGAGGAAAAACTCTATTTAGGCTTCAGTTCCCCCCAGAGTATCATAATTCCTCAGACTTAATTATCTGACAGATAGTAACACCCTCCCCTCCTGGTCTCCCTACCGGCTCCCGACTTCCTTAAACCACCACCCAGAGATAGTGGGGAAGAGTAAACGTGGAGGCTTTCACTTTCTTAGCCCACTGCCTCCTTTCCCTTTCGTCTGTCTGATTTCTCTGAGGCCTTCAGGACTGACTTCCATAGCAGATAATTCCTATGCAGGATCTGGCGAAGGTCCTTGCGCAGGATGTTTTAAACTTGACCTGGGGTTGTGAGTCTGACACTGTGAAGATGGTCTGTTGTGGGCTTGTGGAGTGGAGTCCTCTAACCATTGTGCCCAGTGGTGTTTTTCTGGTCTGCAGTCTGGGGTTGGCGGGGGGTGGGGGTGGGGCCGTACCCTGCACTTGTTTCTGTAATCACATAACCTTATTCAGCACCTACTGTGTGCCTGCTGGCCCCTCACGAGGGCCCTGTGAGGCCGGTGCCGGCAGCAGGGAGAGCTCCTGAGAGCGGAAGCTGCCGCCGAGAACCCACAGGTGCTCTTTGTTTCTAATGAGCTGGAGCCCGAGGCCATGTTTAAGATGGCCAGGACATTTTGCTGAGCACGTGGGAGTGGGCTCTTGGTATTGAGCCTGACAGGAGGGAAGAGTGTGAGCTGAGGGTTTTCCTAATGCCTCAGCTTCCTTTCATGGTGGGCAGGTGGGAAGGGTGGGCAGAGTTGGCAGGGGCAAGGTGATGGCATAGAAGAGGTTCAGCAGGATCAGATCAAATCTCACTTACAAATATCACCAACATTTTCCACACATCATTTGCTTTAACCCTCACGTTAGCCTGAGAAGGTGTTATTCCCCCCACTTTATAGATGAGGATGCAGAGGCCCAGGGAGACGCTACGTCCAGAGTCACACAACTAGGAGTGGTTGGTGTATTCTGATTCACCTCTTGGCCAGCTTTTGCACTGCATGCATTTGAACCTTGTAAGGACCTTAGGTCATATGTTATGATTCTCATCTGCACCTGTGGCTCTGAGACCCAGATTCAGATGACTTACCTAGAGTCACACAGTGGGAGGTAGTGGAGCTGGGACTGGGACTCAGGTCACTGAGCTGCCTCACTGGCATCCTTGTGAAAGAGTTCTTCCACCTTTGGAAGCCAGGAGCAGTTTGCCATGAGCCACCCAGCCCTTCAGAGGCAGGGGGGAAGGGTGGTGAGTCCCGCAGGGAGAGGCCCCTCCTCGCCAAGTGGGGGCATCTGTGCCTCCCTTCCTGCCGCTCTGCCATGATGCGCTTTCCCTTTCCACACTAGGCTGGGGCTTTGGAGACCAAATTCAGTTTGTCTTTTGGTTTACTCAGTGTAAGCAGCCATTAATGCCCAGGACTGCTTGGCATCAGGCACATTTCCAGGGAACATTCAAAAAATCCTGCCATCTCTGCTTTGAAATATATCTAGAATCAGATTGTACCCATGACCTGTTACCACCTTAGTCCACGCTATTTTCATCTGTTGCCTGGACTGTTGCAATACCCTCCTAACTAGTTGCTGTGCTTCTCTCCCCCTCCCCCCAGTACAGCAGCTAGAGATTGTTCTCCAGTGGAATTTGGATTATGTCACCCCTCTCAAACCATCTAAGGGCTCCCATCTCCCACACAGCAGAATCCTAGGTCCTCGAGGCTCTGCGTCATCAGCTTCCACTCTGACCTCATTTCTTCCCGCTCTCCCTGCTGCTGTGCTCTAGCCGTGTTGGCCTCCTTGCTGTTCCTCCAGCATCTGAGCACAACCAGCCTTCGGGTCTTTGTACTCTCTGTGCTCTTTATCTTGAATGTTTTCCTAAGGATATTCCAGTGGCCCACTGCTCCCTCACTTCCTTCAGGTCTCTACTCATATACCACTTTTTCAGGGTGGCCTTTCTGGACTCTTCTCCCCCAGCACATTCAATTCCCTTAACTCTCTTCTCTTTTTCTTTAGAGTTCTCAGCCAGCCCAGACACATTATATTTTAATTTGTTTGTCTTGCTGCTAGAATTTAACAGAGTGTCTGTTTTGTTCAAGACTGGGCCTCTAGTGCCTAAAATAGTGGTTGGAACAAGTAGGTACTTAGGAAATAATTTTTTTAGCTTTATTGAGGTATGATTAACAAAAAAAAGTATATACTTAAGATGTAGCACCTGATGTTTTGAGATATATATATACACACACACACACACACACACACACACACACACACACACACACACATTGTGAAATGATCGCAGTTGAGATAGTTAACACATGAGTAACTTCTTGTGGTTACTTTCTTGGTGTGTGGTGAAAGAAGATAATTGTTGAATGAATTTATTAAATGGTACAGTGAACCCTGTGCTGTTCTCTCTTGGGACTCGGCCTGAGAAGCTAGTCAGCCACTGAGTGGTGCCTCCCTGTACCCAAGGGATGGGCCTTGGGTACACTGGCTTGGGTGTCCCCAAAGACTACTCTCCAGTCTGGGGATCACATGGCATTCTTATTTATCTCCATGCTGGAAATAAATAAGATTCCAGTCACCACTTCTGGGTAATTTTCTGAAAATTAATATATTCTATCATGCTTATCCACAGTGACAACAGCAAATTAAAATGTGTTGGCTTACCAGCTAACCACTGGGAATATTTGAATGCCCGTTGAGTTCCCAAACCCATACAGATCCTTGTGGTGGCCAGAGGAGATAGCATCCCATACCCCGAGTTTCTCCCTTTGGAGTTGGATTTGAGCTGTGCCCAGGACCAGAACAACAATGTGATTCAGAGTTGAGGATGAAATAGACCAGAAGGAAAGAAATTGTTGAGTCAACACCTATTGTGTGCCATACACAGGCATGATATTTGCGTAGTTATCCCACACTGAACCTTGAGGTTCACGGTTATATGCCCATTTGGTGGGATGAGGAAATTAAGGCTCAGAAGTGATGGGACCAAGACTCTCACTGACTTCAGAACCTTAGGAGTAACTGGGAAAGGCTCGAAAGGGGAAATCACAACCTGGCTGTGAAGGACCATTAGTATTTGGGTCATGGGGACAGTGTGGCATCGAGCGGTGGCACAGATAATGAGACGAGTGCTCTATCAGATGTGGCTTGGGTGGTTTTGAGACAGCCTGCTGAATATGAATAGGTGTGTCGTTCTTTTTCCTATTATTAATTACCTGGGACCTGGGAGAGGATGTTTTCAATGAAGCCCCAGAGAGCTGGGGCTGGAGAAACCCTGGCATCAGCCTTCCACCACATAGGACCTATGCATCTTGGGGTCACCCCATCCCAGACAATGCTTATCTGACCAAATGCAGCTCAGCCTGGCTCCAGGAGCAGATTGGAGTAAACCTCACCAGTGTTGGAGGTCTTGTGGTTGGGGAAGGCAGAATATTGCCATGTCCTGGGTGGAGGAAGAGCCCAAAGAAAAAACTGGGGACTGTGACCTGGGCTTCCCTGTCTGGGTGTGGGGGGTAGTGCTGGCCTGATTCAGTATAGTAAGCCCTTATAGAGTAAATACTTCTTGCCACTCAGCTAGTGATGGTGGGGTTGGAGCTGCTAAGAGGGCCAAAGGGGTGCATATCTTGATATCAGTTTAATTAACTCGTTCATAGTCATTTGCTTATCAGCATTTATTAGCTCCTACTGTCTACCAGATGGCACCATGCCAGATTCTGGGGCTACAAAGACAAGGATGTCTTCAAGGAATTCATTGTCCAGCGTAGGGAGAAACAAACCAAAGATGATCTTCAATGGGTAAGGGCTGCGGGACAAGAAAACAGTCTGGGGCTGTAGCATGGTGCCTAAGGCGACAAAGCTTTGTGTTGGCAGACTTGGGTTTGACTCTTAACCACCTATCATCTTTGATCTTGGCATATTCTTGGTTTGGGCTAGGTGCTTACATACTTTGTCTCATTTATTCCTCAACGCAGCCTAGTGAGGAAAAATTTTTCCTCATTTTGTACTTGAGGATTTTAAAACTTGGAAAGAATGAATAATTTGTCTGAGTTGTTCAGTAAATAAGTAGCAGGACTAGGATTCCAATCCAGGTCTGACTCCAAAGTTCCTGTACTTTCTGCTCTATCCAGCTGAGGAGAATGAGTTTTGTTCATGCTCCTGCATGGCTGGTGCTCTCTGAGAGATGCAGCTTGGGGAAAAAGGAGTTTACTGATCATGAACTCCATAGGAGTTGACAGGATGATGTGACCATCTAGAATGCTAATTTGGTTTTAGGCTGCATTAATGAAAGTGTGGGGCTTACCACATGGGAGATGATGGTGTTGCTCTGCTCTTGGGGATCACAGATAGAGTACTGGGGTCCATTTTGGGATTACCTTTTAAGAGGTATGTGACTACTCGAAGCCTTTCTGAGGCGATGACTGTAATGGGCACTGGAAACCTTGTCCTGAGGAACAGCTGAAGGAACTATGGGGATTTCCTGTGGGGAAGAGGAGACCCTCAAGGAAATGAGGGCTGGTTGCAAATATCTGAAGGGCTATCACATAGAAGAGCCTTATTATCTGGGAAAGCTATAGGGAGAAAGGTTTTGGCTCTGGGTCTATAACAGAACCTTCTAAAATATCTCAGTATATAGTGAGTGAACTGTCACCAGAGGTAATCATGCACAAATGGAGGCCCAGTGGAGAGTATGGACTAAATGTTGTTTACCATTCTTCGGCCATTGTGGCTCCATCTCTGCTGCTGTCGGTGTGGTTCCCAGGAGTGGGTACAGAGGGGGAGGATTTAGATGATGTCTGTCCCAAGCTCAGATCTCAGCAGGCTCCAGGACTGCATGCACCTCCAGGTGTGGTTGGGAGAACACAGAGTTAGAATCAGATAAGAAGACCTGGGTTTGAATCCCAGCTCAGCCCCTTACAGCTGTATAACCTTGGACAGCACATTTGCTCTCTCTGTAGAATGGGATCATATCAGTTCCACCCCTGCTGGACTTTTGTAAGACAGTGAGTGAGAAAGCTCTCCGTCAAGGAGAAAGGGTTCAAACACGGGTGATTAACAAGTGCTACTCTGGCCACCAGGAGCATAATTGACTTCAAGGAGCTTGGCCTTCCAAACAGCGTCTAGGAAACTTCACTCAGTGGTATTGAGGACTTAGGTGCAAATGCTTTAGAGAACTGGTTCCAGGTTTGTGCAGAGCCCTCTGAAATATTTTGTGATAAAGTGAGTTCCCCATTGCTAGTGATGAGTAAGACTCCCCTGCTCTTGAGACCTATGGAATGGAGGAGACAGGAGAGAATGGAACAGGTATTAAGAGGGGAGAGATCCAGGAGGCCTTCATGGAAGAGGTGTCATTTGCTCAGGGCCTAGAAATGTATTTCATTATGTGGGGAGAGGGGCAAAGGCCTAGAGAAGGCACAGGCAAATGGGTACAAACGACATGGAGGGAGAGAACCAGATGCTGGCATGGGTGTCTCCTGCCAGCTGGAAAACTCTTCCCTTCCTGACAGTAGAGCTTGAAGCTCTCTGGTAGTTGAAAGAGACCCAGATTTACTGCAGTTTGCTGGTAACACTTGGGTTGTGCAGAGGCGGGAAGAGAAGTTCCTGAGAGGCTTTTTATATTCTCTTTGTTTCTCAGAGGAAGGTGAGACCAGAGAAGGGAGAGGGTTTCCTAGCTAGCATAGGGTGAGCTGAGGCTAGAACCCAATGCCTGACACCTCATCTGGGGGCTGTTTTCAGTGCGCCCCGTGGATGACTCTGCCCAGATTCCAATTTTCCTGGTTCTGCCTCCTGGCAGGCTGTTATCCTTAAGAGAAAAAAGGAGGAGAGAACAAAGTTGTATTTACCAAAGGGGCTGGTTGGGCAGGTCTTCTTGCTGAGGCCAGAGTCTAGGCCAAGGTCGGCTGGCCTGGCTCCTGGTGGGTGGAGGTGGGTGGGGTCAGGCCCTGGAGGACCATAAACTGGGGGCTTTTGGTTGGGGGTGACTACTGGTAGGAACTGAGGTTTGTCCGGGGCATTGCCCCTGAGCACAGTGGGCTGGAAAGATTACAGCTCACACATTCTTTCTCAGATTAGGGCCATGGGAGATTATGGGATATGCAGGAGGCTGTAGGAGGCCTGTAAATTTCCCATTTGGGGCAATTAATTTGATGGATTGTAAAACAGCTCACCACTTCCTCTCCCCCTGCCTGGCCTGGGCAGTCAGACTGGCCGGAGAATGTCCCGGAATGTTCTCCCCAGAGTCCTGCACTGCCTTCCAGGGCCCCTTATTAAAACGTTCACTGGGGGCAGGAGCTGGACATGTACTCCCCTCTGGTACAAGGAAGAGCACACAGTAGGTGCTTTATAGAGCCATGCAGAGCTGGTACATATCTGATTGGAGCTTTTCCAGGGTGTTGTTAGGGGTGGGATGGGATGGAGCTCGTGGTGGCAGCTCTGGTTTATAGATGGGGAAGCTGAGCCCCAGGGGGTGAGGTAACCTGCCCAAGGTCACTCAGATCATTGGTGATAGCTGGGACTCTAGCCAGATTTCTTCTCTCCTGGGACAGGGTGTGTTCTCCCCAGTTCTGGTGTGCTCAAAGTGAAAGTGAAATAAATAGCACTTTCTCTGGTTCTCTCCCCTGACTTCCTCCTTGCTCGCAGCCACTCACTGCTTTGGTGATTGTGTACAGGGTGTGACATGGTTCTACTCCCATCTCCTCCAAGCACTTTTGCAGCATGTACTTCTGCATGCTCACAAGTGTGCTGTGGCTCATCGCGGTGTGTCCCTTCTCAGTGGGGTCTGACACCTGTGACTGTTAAGGGGTTCCCGTGCATTGCGTTTCTCTGGTGCCTCCTGAAGGCCCTGCCCTCACCAGCTCACACTTGGGCTGGTGCAGTTGGTCCTGACATTTGTCAAGCCTCAGCCCTGTCTTCCCTCCAGGGACCCAAAGACCATATCCTAATGTGCCTCCTGATTAGGACCTTCCCCGGTGTTCCTAGCTTGGGGCTTCTCTTTGTGTGGCCTGCATCCCGTCAGATCACACTGTTCACCTTGGCCTGAACACAGTCCAGCAACGTCATACTGTGTATAGCTCTCTCCTGCTTCTGTGCCTTTGCTCTTGCAGTTTCCGTCCCCAGGAATGCCCCTGTATGTACCATCCAGATAGCTCCTGTGCATCTCTAAGGCTCAGGCATTCCCTCGGAAAGTGTTTCCTGACCACCCTCCACCAAGGCTTTGTGATATCCCTTCACTGGTACTTTCTTCTTTTGTTCAGCAACTGTGTCATGAGCAGTTGTTGGGCGCCCACAGTGTTACAAGTGCTCCTGTGCTCCCGGAGCTTACAGCCTAGCATCCTCCCTTGCCACCTTTCTCCTTAGTTTATACAATGTTTCTCTCCCACATTAGCCTGTGAGTTCTCCTCTGCCTTACTCATTCATCTCTCTATCTCCAGCACTCAGCATAGGGTCTGGCAAAGAAAACCCTAAAAGTTAGCTTTGGATGAGTGAGTGAGAGTCCCCTCTAACCCCCCTGCAGGGTGTGCATGTCCCTCAGCTTGTGAGGGACATGCAGCAGCACCCCCCCTCCCGCCCCCCGTCACTCCCTGTCACTCCTGGCACCCCTGGCACCATGCGTGCTGCTCACATGACAGTCCTGCTTCATTACACCTTTTTGTGCCTACATTTTTTCTTTCTCCCTCACATGGTTGTAAATTTCTTCAAGGTAGGGTCCATTTCTAGTTTCATTTTGTGTACTTGGAATTTCTGTCCTTCCTTATAGTCAGTCAAATGACGAGCAATATGTGAAGTGCTGCAGAAAGAAATAAAAATGTAAGGGAGACTGAGTGCCTAGGGGTGCGTCAGTATATTCAGAAACCTCTGGTGGGCACCTGCAGTGTACCAGCCCTGAGCCTGGTGCTGGGTATTTTTGATGAAGGAAGCAGAGACATCTGCCTTGAGGAGCCCAGATGGAGGAACATGAGGACAGGTGGGGTGTAGGATGCCCAGACCCTTCCCTTTGGTGGCACCACAGAGTTAAAGGGGGTATCAGACAGGCCTGGTGTTCAATCCCATCTCTGTCCCTTGGTATCGGGCTGACCTTGGACAAGTGAGTCAACTTTTCTTGAACTTCAGTCTTCTCATTTATAATAAGGGGCTGGTAAGAACATCTCCTTTGTAGAGCTATTCATTCATTCATCCATCCATTGAGTTCCTAATCTGTGTCAGGCATTGGTCTAGACGCTGGTGGGGAGATGGTGAACAAAGTCAATAAAAGTCTCCGCCCTTATGCAGTTTGCATCTCAGTGGGAGAAAGAGTGGAAACAAAATGGTTAAAATACATAATATCAGAGGATGGTAAGCTCAGTGGAGGAAAAGAAGCCAGGAAAAAGGTGAGGAGCACTGGGAGAGCAGGCTTGATGGGGAAGTACAATGGTCAGAGGAGGTCTCTCTGCAGAGATAACATTTGAGTAGAGTTGTGATCAGACAGGCAGACCTCAGGGAGCAAGACATTCCATGAAGAGGTAACAGCAAATGCAGAAGCCCTGAGGCCACAGTGCACTTGGCTGGTTGAAAGAATATCAAGGAGCCAGTGTGGCCAGGATGAAGGGAGTAGGAGCTGAGGTTAGAGAGGGTGTGTGTGTGTGTGTGTGTGTGTGTGTGTGTGTGTGTGTCTGTGTGTGTGTGTGTCTGTGTGTGTGTGTGTCTGTGTAAGGTACTGGGTACCGTGGGGGACGTGAAGCCTGAGAGATCAAGTCAGAGCACACCAGAGTCAGAGCATGAAGGGCCACCTGTGACCTGGCAGGGGTTGTGGACCTGAGGTCAGAGGACCACCTAGGAGAATGGGTTTTTGGGGACCCATGGGTCTCACATTCTCCTAGAACTGATACATGCATTTTTGAGTACCTCTAACTCTCCTTTCTGCTGTGGCCTGAGGTTGCCGATTAAACCTGTCCTTCAGACTTCTGCAGAGTGAAGTTAGAGACAAGTCAGCCCCCAGAATGTGCCGTGGACACGCTGTTTCTGTGTTCAGTGTACTGGGCATGCCTGGTTCTGGGCTTCTGCCTCTTGATAACCGCTTTCATGGGTTGAGGTGGAGGCCAGGATACTGTAGCCATGGCTGGGCAGCCTCAGTTTGCCTCTGTCCCATAGTTGGCTGGACACACAGGCCTGTTTCTGCCCTGTAGGGTGTCTCATTTATGCAGGGATTCAGCACGAACAGTGTCTGAACTCCAAGCCCTTAGCCAAACATTCCAGATTCTTTGGCCATAAACATTTTCTAAAGGGGCCTGGGACCCTTCCAGGGCTTGGCAGTTTCTGCTTATGCCCCACACAGATAGCTATTTGTGTCTGATTTTTGTATATTCCCCAAAATACGTTTCCAGCCTCCTGAGGGAGGCCTGTCTCTCCCAGCCTGGCCCGCTCCTCGAGAAGCTTCTGGCAGACCCGCCTCACACTGCTGGCGTATGGAGTGTCCTCCCACCGCTGTCTGTCCTTCCCTGGTGTCTTGGATGCTGAAGTGCTGATGGTGGAGTGGGGCTTTTTGTGTTTTTTTAAATAGGGGCAACGTGGGTAAACAGAGCGGCGTTTCTGGTGTCGTCGGGAGGGCCAGGACCCCACATTCCGGTTCCATGACGACAGCCTGTTTCGTTGCTGCTTGCCGGGCTGTGGGCAGCAGCAGTTTAGGCCGAGACAATGGCGACTCTGTTGAAACGCTGCTGAGCTCCAACAGAATGCATTTTAATTGAACACTTTCCACCCCGAAGTCTGCGGGAATCCGGTGGCCCACTCCTCTTAGTTCGCTCCTTTTCTCTTTGCAGCTCAAGAGCCAGGGTGTTACGGCCGCGCCTTTTCCCCCTCTAATATGAGCAGCCTCTCATAGGGGGCGGAGAATGGTTTCCAGCCTGGGGGTGGATTGCCCGGGGCTGACTGGGCACTGGGAAGAGAGAGGAGGGCTAGGGGTGAGGGCTGGAGGTGGCTGGGAGACATCCCTGTAACTGGGGGTGGGCGTCCGTGTGGAGCAGAGAACAGCAGGTACTCTGGGAAGCTCTCCTTCCCTGGGACGGGACTGGCTGCTGCTTGGGAACACTGGACCTGGAGTCAAGCTGACTGGGCTGCAATCCCTGTGTACACTTCCCAGCTTAACCTCTCTGGACCTCAGTTTCCTCATCTGCAAAATGGGCATAGGAATAGTGTCTGACTCCTAGGACAGCTGTGAGAATTAAATGAATTTAACAATATCGAGTGTTAAAAAGATACTACCTGGCACCTAACAAATACTCAATAAGTACATTTATTATTACGTTACGCCAGTTTATTTTTTATATTTTTAGGATTTTATTTATTAGGGAGAGAGATTGAGAAGAGAGCATGAGCGGAGGGTGAAGAGAGGGAGAAGCAGACTCCCCGATGAGCAGGGAGCCCGATGTGGGGCTTGATCCCAGAACCTTGAGATCATAACCTGAACTGAAGGCAGATGCTTAACCAACTGAGCCACCCCAAAACCCCATATTAGGTTATTTTATTTTATTTTATTTTTAAAGATTTTATTTATTTGACAGAGAGACAGTGAGAGAGGGAATACAAGCAGGAGGAGCGGGAGAGGGAGAAACAGGCTCCCCGCCGAGCAGGGAGCCCAATGCGGGGCTCAATCCCAGGACCCCAGGATCATGACCTGAGCCTAAGGCAGACGCTTAACGAGTGAGCCACCTAGGCGCCCCCATATTATGTCATTTTAATATTATGTCTTGATCATCATTAATATTACATTTTACCCTGCAAGGGATTCGTCTGTGACTGCGAGAGGGACAGAGCAATATTCTTTCTAAAATGCAAATTTGCTCTCATCACTCCTTGGCTTAGAAAGCCTCAGTGAGTCTCTTGCCTCTGCATAAGGAGGAAAGAATTTCTGCTTATTCAAGGTCGACTCTGTGCTAAGTACTGGGCACTTGGTGTATATCTGCGCGTTTAGAGTTAAGTCGAAAGTGTAGCTTTCATCAATTGGCCTTATTTTTATTTTAGTAACTTATTTTTTTATTGAAGAATAATTGACATACGATATTGTGTTAGTTTCAGGTATGTAACATGATTTGATATTTATGTACGTTATGAAATGGTTACCACAATAAATCTAGTTACCATCTGCTGCCATACAAAATATTACAATATTATTAATTATATTCCCTATGCTGTACATTACATTCCTGTGTGATATTTATACTGGAAGATTGTTCCTTTTAATTGGCCCTTATCTTGCTTATATTTTCTCCCCTACTCTGCCAAACCAAAAAAAAAAACCACACCAAAAACAACAAAAAAGCAAACCCAAACAAAACATAACTCTACCTCACAGGATGGCTTGTTCTTCTCTGATGTTTTGTTGGCCTTCATTCTCTCTGTCTTTGTGCATGTCCTGCCTTCTGTCAAGAATGCCCTGTGGGTGGTGGCTGGGGATCTGGAGAAGTAGACTGGACTGGGGAGAGTTTGGGGATTCCCGAAGGGGATGGTGGACACAGCCTGTGTGCGAGCCCACTGGCCAGTCTGACCGTAGGGGCTGGCTCTGGTTGACTCCTGCTCCACTGCTCGCTGCGTGGCCCTAGATATGCCCCACTAATAGCATCTGCCTCATAGGTTTGCTGTGAGGAGTTAATCCACATCAAGTTTTCGTAATAATGCCTGACATACTGTGAGTGTCAACAGATGTTAGCTCTTCTTGCTTTTGCAATCTTTCCAAAGATTTGATGTAATGTTTTTCTGTCTGGAGTATTTCTCTCTCCAGGCTCAACACTGGACCGGTTTTCTTTGGGGGAAAGAGGAAGCGGACAGGATCAGTGGACCAAGGAGATCTGAGCAGGGGTTCCCTGTCCTGCCTGGCACTTCCTGTGGCCTTTGGCCATTGCTGTGGGCCAGGAATGGTTTGCCTCACTCCAGTCTGTCCATGACAGACTGTCCACGTTCTTCTCTGCCAGTCACTGTGCTCCTTGACGTGGCCACTCCTTGTGGTGACCGCTAGGTAACAGACACAGGGTAGACTCACAAGGTGTGGAGACTCTGTGTACACAGATCTACTTGCTTATGGATGGATTTACCTGTCAGGGGATGGGCCACTTGGTAACCAGATGAGAAGTCTTTATGGACCACAGCAAATTGCTCCGACTTGACATTAGCCAGATAACCCATTTCTTTTTCTTTTTTTTTAAAGATTTTATTTATTTATTTGACAGAGAGAGATCACAAGTAGGCAGAGAGGCAGGCAGAGAGAGGGGGGGAAGCAGGTTCCCCACTGAGCAGAGAGCCCAATGCGGGGCTCGATCCCAGGACCCTGAGATCATGACCTGAGCCGAAGGCAGAGGCTTTAACACGCTGAGCCACCCAGGTGCCCCCAGATAACCCATTTCTGCACAGGAAGGGTGGAGCATGGGTTTTTTCATCTTGCAGACTTCACAGGGCCAAATTCTCAGAGGCTGAGTATCTTGCAGGTACCTCTCACTGAAACAATGAAACTGGTGCAGTTCCTTAGACAGAGCAAGAGAAACCAAGAGTGGGGATTTAACTTCAGGAAGCCGTGCTGATGTGCAGTTCATGTCCCTTCGGTTCTCTGATTACTGTGCTCAGCAGTCAGGAGAGCTGCGGCTTTCTCCTGGTTCTGTCACTGACTGTATGACCGTGAGCAAGTTGGGCCTTAGATTCTCTTTCTGTAGAGTAGGAATATCCATCTAGCTTTGCCTGGCTCCCAGAGTAGTTTTCAAGGTCTTGTGTTCTTGTGTGGTATTTGTTCACGCATTCAATTAACCTTTGCTAGGCCTACTGAGTCCCAGAGCCAGGCATCTAAGTATGGACAGAATATGATCTCCTCCATGCTGGAGCCCAGAGATGGAGGGGAAGTAGGAAAAGCGTGTGAATGGATAGCTGTCATGAACACGACTGTCTGGCATGTGCTTTGCTAGAAGCACATAGAAGGTTATTTGGTTCTTAACTCTGAGAGCTCAGGGGAGATTTTCCAGAAGAGGTGATGCTTGATTGGGGCCGAGATAAGAAGGGAAGGGGGCACAAGGTGGAGGCAGATACGGCTCAGCACTATGGATATATGCCCAGGGGTGAAGGTGGGGTTGTGGGCAGGTGGGGAAGAGGCCACCTGTGGATCAGGCTGGAGATGGGCTAAAGGTTGCGCCTCTGTCAGGGGTAGGGGCAGAGTGGCTTGAGGCACTGGTGTGTAGAATTAGGTTGGTGTTTTGCAAATCTCGTTCTGGTGGCCCTGTGCAGGGAGACCTGCTGGCTGCCCTGCCCTGACCATCATCTCCCGTGACGGTTTACATGAAGGATGGTCCAGGCCTGAACTGAGGCAGGGCTGTGGGCACGGAGGAGGACACGAGGCACATTTGTGTGTGTATGTGTGTGTGCGTATTTATATGTATGCGTTCTGGGAAAGGGGAAAACCCTCTGTGTGCACACTGGGTCGTTTCATTGCTGATTGAGATCATCACAGGTACACACACCAGCATTTCCGTTGCTAAGGCTCCATCCTTCCAGGGCGGTAAGTAGACGGATCGTAGAGGTTTATGTACAGGGATGGTCATTTGCAGCCTTGTTTATAATACTAAGAAATTGAAAACAACCTAATTGTCCATCAGTTACGCATCAGTTCACTAAATTATGGAGACATGCTACCTAACGTAGAATGTTGCTGCCGGCCTATTTTTCTGAACACAGCAAGATAACATACATGTATCACATGAAAGAATACAATAACATATGTACAGCACCTAGCTGGCTATCCCTTTGCCATTATTTTCCATAATTCAAAAACCCATCGAGGTCAGCTTTGCTCTTTTTCCCGGTGTATGACTTTCTGTCTTATGTTACTCGATAACTATTTTGCGTCTGTGTCTTTATGAACAAGGACCATTCCCTGTTCTTGCTGCCTTGATTCCCTCAAGCAACAGGAGTAGGTGGCCGCTAATTATTGTGGAATTTAATTGAGGGAAGTGAACAAAAGGCCTTGTTATCACCATTAAGTGATATTAAGCTGTAGGCTGATTCTCCCTTGTGTAAAAAGAAGCTATGTCTGGCTCATAAAGAAGCTTTTAAACTAAAGTTGTGTTAACAAAGGCCTCTTACAGAGACCTCCCTGCTTGGCGGGAGCCGGAGGACATTCAGCCTTTGTTTCCTCTGTCTTAGGGAGCCGACTGGAGGTGAGGGGAGATGAGGTGTGCTTGCTGTCCAACCGGTTTTCACGCACAACATTTAAGCTGGTGTGTTTTTGTTGGAGTGGCAAAGGGGCAGGGGAAGCTTTGCCTTACATCTGTTGGGTGCTAGCACCTTATGTTACCTTGTTTCATCCTTACTGCAGCCTGAAGATGAAGGAACGACCCTGTCTCTTCTTGTAGACAAGAATACCAAGGCTCAGAAGTTGAGTAACTTGCTTAGGTTGCCCAGCTAAGAATTGGTAGAGCCAGGATTTAATTCCAGCTCTGTCTGCCCTTGAACTTTGCTTCGTGCTCACTGCTAATGATTCTAGAGCAGGGGCTGGCACCAGGCAGGTAGGCACTGTTGCTGTGTGGTTTAGCACTGGTGGTGGGCAAGGGTTGGGAGTGCCTGAGTCGGGGCAGGATGAGGATTAACGGGTCAGGTATTTATTTCATATCTGCTGTGTATGCAACATGATGCCAAATACTAGAGGACACAGAGAAGAGGCCAGGATGAGATGAAGACACTCTCCTTGTGTAGTTAGCCATCTGGTTGAAGTCACTCCTTCTTACCTGGGGAGATAAAGTGGGATGTGGTGAGGGATAAATAGGGATGGCAGAAAACAAGAGATGGAGGGAGCCTGAAGGGGAGCAGTCGGTGAAACAGAAGTGGGCGGCAAGGGGACAATGGGGTGTGAGCAACGGTGTAGGGATGGCGGGTCTGGGCTGAAGTGGGGGTTGCTCGGAGGTGAGGAGTGTGAGCTCGGTCAGGAGGCTTTGGACACCGGGCTGAGGAGTTTTGCTCGATTTTCTAAGTGATGGGGAGCTATTAAAGGCTATTTTTTTAAAAAAATTGAGATATAATTGACATACAACATTATATTAGTTTCAGGTGTACAACATAACGACTCAGTATTTGTATATATTGTGAAGTGATCACCACAGTAAGTCTAGTTAACATCCATCACCACACAGACTTACAGATTTCTTTTTCTTTGATGAGAACTTTTACGATCCATTCTCTTAGCAACTTTCAAATTTATAGTACAGTATTATCAAATATAGTTGTCATGCTGTACATTATATCCCCAGGACTTATTGATTTATAACTGGAAGTTTGTAGCTTTTGAATCCCTTACGTATTTCATCTACCCTCCCCCCCACCCCCCCAGCAACCACTAGTCTGTTCTCTGTACCTATGAGCTTGGTGGTGTTTGTTTTTAGATTCCGTATATAGGTGAGCTCATAGACTGTTTGTCTTTCTCTGTTTGACTTATTTCAGTTAGCATAATGTCCTCAGGGTCCATCCATGGTGTTGCAAATGGAAAAATTTCATTCCTTTTTATGGCTGAATGATATTCCAATGTGTGTGTGTGTGTGTGTGTGTGTGTGTGGGTGGGTGTGTGTACACATACCACAATCTATTCGTTCATCCATTAGTAAACACTTAGGTTGTTTCTAGACTTTGGCTAGTGCAAATGATGCTGCAGTGAACATAGGGGTGCAGAAATCTTTCTGTATTAGTGTTTTTGCTTTCTTTGGATAAATACCCAGAAGTGAAATTGCTGGATCATCTGGTAGTTCAATTTTTAATTTTTTGAGGAATCTCCATACTGTTTTTCCTTAACAGTTGTACCAATATACAGTTACTACCAAGTGCACAAGGGCTCCCTTTTCTCCACATGCTCACCAACACTTGTTATTTCCTGTCTTTTTGATATTAGCCATTCTGGCAGGTTTTGATTTGCATTTCCCTGATGATGAGTGATGTTGAGCATCTTTTCATGTGTCTGTTGGCCTTCTGTATGTCATCGAAGGCTTTTGAACGGAGAGCTGATATGGGGGGGAGCAGTCCCAGGGCAGTTCATCCAGCCACGGTATAAAATGCAGAGTGATGGAGGGAGTGAGGGAGAGCTGCCACACCTCTCTAGAATGTTTACCCATCTGTGAGAGTAATGGTAGGAGAGGTAGGGATGACCTGGCTGAGGTGGACTGGGTGTGTCAGGTCTGCTTTGACTTGGATATGTGATGGTCCTGACAATAAACAAAAGAGATAGCTTCATGTGCTAATCCAGGGGGCGTGTGGGTCCACACTTAGAGAAGGGTTAGATTAAAGAATGGTTGGCGTGTATGGGTCCCTGCATGTGTTCATTCAACAATTATTTATCGAGTGTCTACCATTGCACTTAAGCTAGAGTATATGGTAGTGGGCAAAACAGATACAATCCCCCCCCCTTTTTTTTAATTTAATTTTATTTTTTCAGTGTTCCAAGATTCATTCTTTATGCACCACACCCAGTGCTCCATCCAATACGTGCCCTCCTTAATACCCACCACCAGGCTCCCCCATCCCCCTACTCCTCTCCCCTCCAAAACCCTCAGTTTATTTCTCAGAGTCCACGGTCTCTCATGGTTTGTCTCCCCCCTCCGATCTCCCCCAATTCACTTTTCCTTTCCTTCTCCTAACGTCCTCCATGTTATTCCTTATGCTCCACACGTAAGTGAAACCACATAATTGACTTTCTCTGCTTGACTTATTTCACTCAGTATAACTCCTCCAGTCCCGTCCATGTTGATACAAAAGGTGGGTATTCATCCTTTCTGATGGCTGAGTAATATTCCATTGTGTATATGGACCACATCTTCTTTATTCATTCGTCTTTTGAAGGGCATCTTGGCTCTTTCCACAGTTTGGCGATTGTGAACATTGCTGCTATGAACATTGGGTTGCATATGGCCCTTCTTTTCACTACATCTGTATCTTTGGGGTAAATACCCAGTAGTGCAATTGCAGGTCATAGGGTAGCTCTGTTTTTAATTTTTTGAGGAATCTCCACACTGTTTTCCAAAGTGGTTCTACCAACTTCCCACCAACAGTGTAAGAAGATTCCCCTTTCTCCAGATCCTCTCCAACACTCACAATCCCCTCCTTGGGTCTGGCTTTGAAAGTAAATGTCATGTGAGGAAAAAAAAAGGGGGGGATAGAAAAAAAACATCTGAGCTGCTTTAAGAAAACAATTTGCTCCATAGCCTGGTGGTTCCACTAGAGTGAAAACATTGCTTCTCATTACAGATAAGATCTTACAGAGGAAACACTGGGACAGAGCTTTATTGGAGGTGTGGGGTTTTAGACAGCATCTAGTCCAACCCCCTTAACTTAGAGTTGAGTTAAACAATGGGGCCTTCCAGAGGTTGGGGGAATTCCTATGAGCTGTACAGCACATTCCTGTGAACCTCTGTGCTTCTCAGCACTCCTGCACCATACCATACTGGCTCTTCTCCCCGGATCAGCCAGTGTTTCCAGCCTGGTTTCTGCCCTTGGGTGGGAGAAGGGGCTGGAGGAGAAATGGGGGACAGGGTGGACATTAAAAATGGAATGGTGAGGGGAACCTGAGTGGCTCAGTTGGGTAATTATCTGCTTTTGGCTCAGGTCATGATACCAGGGTCCTGGAATCAAGGCCCTGCTTCAGGCTCCCTGCTGCAGGGAGCCTGCTTCTTCCTCTGCCTGCCACTCCCGTTGCTTGTGCTGTTTCTCTCTCAAACACACAATAAATAAATAAAATCTTTAAAAAATAATAATAAAAATGGAACTTTGAGGGACAGCTGGGTGGCTCAGTTGGTTAAGCATCTGACTCTTGATTTTGGCTCAAGTCATGATCTCAGGGTGGTGAGATTGGGTTCTGCACTGGGTGTTGAGCCTGCTTGGGATTCTCTCTCTCTCTCCCTTTGCCCCTCCCCCCTTTTGTTCTCTCTCCCTCTCAAAATAAGATAAAATAAAATAAATAAAAAAAGAAATGGAACAGGAAACATGTTTCAAACACGGCAACCCACAGAGGAGAAGCCTCCCTTCCTCTGTGGGTCATTGAGGTCCCAGATCAAAAGTTCAAAGAGCCTTTGGTTGGGCTCACATCCTCATCAGTTGCCCAAGGTTTGATAGATACTCTTTCCCAGGGTTTGTTTCTGAAGGCCCAGGTGGTAGGGACCAAGATGTCACTCACTTCAGAAGACCACATACCCTGAGAAACTCCAGTGGCTTTCCTTTGAGTCTTGGGGCTCTGGCCAAATAGCCCCTGGTATGGCTGCAGCTCAGGTCTTTGTAAGTACCGAGGGCAAGGCCCTGTCTCAGAGGTGCAGGACCTCTGGCTCAGTGAGGGTAAGTAACTTCTTGGAGTCTCACGGTCAGTAAAGGATGCGGCCGGTGCTGGAGCTCACTCTGCATGCTTGTGGGTCACCCCACCCCACCTCAGGCAGAGCTGCACTGCCTACCTCCTTGGGCCTGAGTGGCCCAGCCCTTGTGGGGCTCACCCAGATGAACAAGGCCTTGCTTGTTTGATACAGTGGTTGGGGAGGAAGAACCGGGTCGAGTAACTAGAGGGGAGAGCACCAACATGGGAGGTCTTGGACTTCGGAGGCATACAGAGTGGGCTGCAGCCCCAGCCGCACCCTGTACTGGCTATGAGACTCCCAAGAAGTCCCTTACCTTCGCTGAACCACAAGTCCTCTACCTGTAAGATGGGGCTAGGGAATATGAACACCAGAGGATCACTGGGAGGAGGATGCATGTGTGCGCTCAAAGCAGAAGGCACAGGGCCTGGCATAAGAGGCAGGCGCTCAGTCTAAGTTGCCAGATGGATGTGCCCATTAGGCTGTACGTGAAAACCTTCTGGTATACTTCGAGTCAGAGAGGAACCTCTCTTCACTGCTAGTCTACTTTTTCCCCGTGAACCCATCTGGGTCCATGGATTTGCCAGAGACCATGAGATCTATGCCTCTTTGGGAAACCGTTTGTTTTATTACAGCAGGCTGTATGGTTACTGGCCAGAAGGTTTCTAATTTTTCAGGCATTTATGAAAATTAGGTGCTTGGCGATACCACATGTATCTTGGTATGTTGATTTCCATTCATCATAATATTTGAAGGTGTTTAGAAAACAAGGAGGTCAGGGGCGCCTGGGTGGCTCAGTCAGTTGTGTGTCTGACTCTTGGTTTCAGCTCGGTCATGATCTCAGGGTTGTGAGATCGAGCTCTGCCTTGGGCTCTGTTCTGAACATGGAGCCTGCTTGGGAGTCTCTCTCTCCTGCTCCCTCTTCCCCTCCCCGTTTGTGGGCTCTCTCTCAATAAATGAACAAATGAATGAATAAATAACATCTTAGAAAACAAACAAAACAAAAAAGAGGCCAGATTCTAAAATATCCGTATATATGCATTTTTCCTGGCTTCCAGAGAAACATTTTCAAAAGCCTAAAATACTAGATTGAGCTTAGCTATCTCACTGGAACCTGAGTAGTAATAGTAACAGTGGCTAATATGGCAGTAATAATAGCTTACATTTACTGAGTGCTTTCTACAGTTCTGCACTTGGAACACCTAAGCTCAAAGGGTTGCTGAGGAGATTAACTATTTCCATATCAGAAATCAAACCAAGCAAAAAACTCCTACCACTCACTGGTGATAATAGTCATACACTGAATTACTACGCATCCATTTAAAATGGTGCTGTAAAATATTAACTAATGATATGGAAAATGTTTCCTGTACCTTGGTAGATAAAAGAAAATTATGAAACAGGCTGGCATTTGGAGGTTCTCAGTGAAGGTTTAAACCCACATACATACAAAGCCATGCTATCACCTTCCTCATTTTGTTGGTAAGGAAATTGACTTGCCTAAAGGTCACATAAGATTTTGGGTTTGGGTCTTTTGTAAGAATCCAGTGTTATCCTTAATGTCTTCATCTGTTTCCATTAAAAAAATAGCCATTCTATAATCAAGAGTTAATTGCTATTTTCAGAGCAAAAAAGACAAATGAGGCAGGGGTACCGTATAAGAACCACATTGCTTTGTTTTCATAGCTCTTACAACTGGCAAAACACTTTATAGGATTTATAGTATATATAACATATTCCTAATTTTAAAAAGAATACATATTCATTATATAATTAGGAAAAGAGAGAAAAGCCCAAAGAAGGAAGAATATTTATAATCTCTCAAGGATAATCATTGGTAACATTTTTCCTTCCTGTCTTTTTCTTTGCAAATATATCGTAAATTTTACAAACTTAGGATTGTGTTGTACATATGGTTTTGATTCTCGTTTCTTACACTAATCTGTTGTAGACATTTCACCCCATCATTAATTGTTCTTCTACAGTGTCTCGTTTTTATGAGTGATCCTCAAATCTTGGACATTGGGTTGTTTCCATTTTTTTTTTTTATTATTATGAATGATGCTTATTTATTTTTTTTAAATATTTTATTTATTTGGCAGAGAGAGAGAGAGAGAGAGAGAGAGCCAGAGAGCACAAGCTGGGGAAATTGCAGAGGGAGAAGTGGAAGCAGGCTCCCTGCTGAGCAGGAAGCCTGATGTGGGGCTTGACCCCAGGACCCTGGAATCACGACCTAAGCTGAAGGCAGATGCTTAACTGACTGAGCCACCCAAGGCGCCCCAGAATGATGCTGTTATAAACTCCCTTGCCTTTGTGAACATCACTGGTCATTTCCTTAGGATAAAATCTTGGAAGAGTTGTTGGGTTGTTGTTGGGTTCTAGGACATCAGCCTCTGATAATTCACTCTCCGTTTACATTTTCTCTTTTGATCCCTCAAATAACCTTTGAAGCTGGTTTGGGAAGAATTATTATCTCCATTGTACAGATTGGAAGCTGAAGTTTATAGAAGTTGCCATTTCCCAAGATAAGAAACTACTTTGGAATGGTAAAAGGAATTGCTTTAATCCAGTGAGTTAGAGAGAATAGAGTGGGAGGTGGGTTCCGGTTTATGTTTTGTCGTACTATATAGACTTTCCAGAAATTCCACTTTCTATAACTTCCCCCCCCCCATGTCATGGATCTGCCCTCTGGCCCCGCATAGAACAGGTTTTGTTAAGTATTCACAGAGGCTCCCATGTGGCCATAAGCATGCCCTTTTCTGAGTTAAGTCATCCTGTTTGCTCATGAAGCATGATTTTTCATTTATTTACTGTCTTTGGTAGTACTGTGGACATATAGTAATTTATCAATAATCCTCTTAATATGTGTATTAATCAGCCTTTCAGATTGGAAGTGACAGAAACCCCACTCAAACTAACTTACACAG
>CM052884.1:60612113-60622928 GCA_028534135.1 Potos flavus | reverse complement strand
CCACAGCCACCCTGGGAAGTAGGTGATCGTGTTATAATGTTGCCATTTTACAGATGAGAAAATCGAGGTCAAGAGGGATTAATTAATAGGCCACAGAAGTTAATGGTGATACTACGGCTTACCCACAAATATCTCTGATTCAAAAGCTGAGTTCTTAACTTCTAGGCTATAAACCTCCCTTTTTCTGGGCTTTAAGCTAGAATAGAGTAGGTGCCTGGGGGGAGGAAAAAAATTCTTCCATTCTCCCCTCCCCACCCCACCATTCCACTCTTTACAGACAGCTGTCTCTCACTTCCCCTGGCGTAGGAGCCCCCAAAGATGAGTTGGCAGTAGAGAAGTGTCAGGCTCTGAGGGGTTTGCAGTGGTGGTTTGGTGGTTTGGTGATCATTATCATGGCTGCCGGTATGAAAATCAGAAGGGAAAAATGGCACCAAAGGAAGGGTCAGTCTAAGGTAGGAGTCTTCAAACTTTTTTGATCATGTATATCCCATTAATAATTATGTACCCTAATATATGTAGACTCGTTTATAAATTTTATACACAAACTGTGCTAATGAACCTATAAGACATGCACACCCACACACACTTAAAAGGATGATATAAAAATAAATGTGAATGGGTGTTCTGATATTTTCTTCCTGAGCCACAGTAGATGAACTTGAGCGCCTCAAGGTTGAGTATGCCTCCCCTTGGGAAACCCCTGCTGTCCCCTCAGTTATCTGATCAATGCCCCGTGACCATGGTGCCCCATGAGAGACTGCACATGTGACTAAACCCTCCATTTTTAGGCGCTCTGATTTTCAGAAGCAGGCAGGTCCTGGCCTCGCAGCCTCATGGTTTTTGGTTAGTGTTACCAAATTGACTGGAACCAAGGGGGAGGCTCTCCTAGCCGCTGCTCTGGCTGCAAGCCTTTGCTGTTATTCCTGAGCCTCTCAGTCAGTCCCAACAGCTTGCAAGTCATCCTAGGGACGATGAGGGAAAGTCCATCTCCTGGGGCTTGGGTACAGCCCAAAGATTGGTGAGGATGTGGAGAAATTGGGACTCTGGTACATTGTTGAGGGGAGGTAAATGGTGCAGCCACTATGGAAAATACTGGCGATTTCTCAAAAATTTGAATAGAAGTACCAACATGATCTAGCAATTCAACTTTCAGGTATATACTAGGAGGGATTGAAAGCAGAGACTTTACAGTAGCCACAATGTGGAAGTATCCACCAACAGACGAACAGATAAACAAGATATAGTATACGCATGGAATGGACTATTGTTTGGCCATAAAAAGGAAGGAAATTCCTTTTTATTTTTTGAAATTTATTTATTTGACAGAGAGATCACAAGTAGGCAGAGAGGCAGGCAGAGAGAGAGGGGGAAGCAGGCTCCCTGCTGAGCAGAGAGCCCGATGCGGGGCTCGATCCCAGGACCCTGAGATTATGACCTGAGCCAAAGGCAGAGGCTTTAACCCACTGAGCCACCGAGGCGCCCCAAAAAGGAAGGAAATTCTTATACATGCTACAACATGGATGAGTCTCGAAGACAACATGCTAAGTGAAATAAGCCAGACAGAAAAGGACAAATATTGTATTACTCCATTTGTATGAAGTACCTAGAGTTGTCAAAAACATAAATACCAGAAAGAATAGAAGTTACCTGGGCTGGAGACGGGGGAAGGAGGAATGGGTGTTACTGCTACTAATGGTTAGAGTGTTCTGTTTGAGGTAATGAAGAAGTTTTGGAAATACATAGTGGTGATGGTCGCGCAACATTGTGAATATAATAAAGTAACAAATAACTTTTAAAAAAGGAGGAGGAAGCAAGAAGAGGCTGGGGGTTGGGTTGGAAGGACAGGCAGGTTGGTTACTTCCTTTGTCTGAATGTGGTGCAACTGTGGATCAGATGCCAGGCTGTCCCCATCCCTGTGGGCACCGGTGCCAGGCATTAGGGCTGCTAGAATGGGACACCTGTGGCCACGCCCTGGCCATTCTGACTGGCTGTACGAATAGCTCTCCAGGCCCCCCAGGGGAACGGTCATCGAGATTGAGGCCGTGAAGTAGGTCCGTTTGTCCCCTGTCTTGTGCCCTCTCCCCAGTCAGCTGATGACAGCTCTGGTACCGCAGCCCAGCACCCCGTGATCGCAGACACACCGCTCTGGCCACCCCATTGTCAGAGCTCTCTGATTTTCAGAAGCAGGTAGTGGTTTTCCCGGGAAGGTTGGAATCATGAAGTAGGGCAGACAGGTTTCTTTGGAGTTAAATTTAGGGCTTAGAATCCAGGGGTGGCTGAGAGAAGCTCTATTTAACTGCTACCCCACCACCAAAAAAGAAAAAAAAAATGTCCTAAATTAAGCACAGTACATGGAACCTGAAGATACCTCAACCAAATTGGAACACATCCCTCTAAAAATAAAAGATGCTGAAATCTGGAAAATACCATGTATGCCTGCCTGGTCAGGTGCTTGCTTCTCTGTTTTTCTATTTTTGCCATCCCCGTCCTGGAGTGGCACAGGGACAGTGTCCCCCTCCTCCCAGAGAATAAGGCCTTGTCTTTCATGATGCATGGTCCCCGGGGTGGGGAATGGAGGCTTCCTGTTCTACAGATGAGGAGGCTGAAGCCAAGAAGTGCCATGACGACTGTCCCCATGGGTCATCGTGGCCGCCCCTGTTTCTCATTACTCCCTTTCTCGAAATGTCAGTTAGCCCTTGGTTCTTCTGGGGACAGGTGCCCTTAACTCAGAAGCACCCTTAGTACCACCTAGTTCCCAAGGCTCCAGTGGCTGAGCCCCACATCTTGGGCACTGTGATTTTTCTGGTTGCTGGCAGACCAGGGTGCATGAGAGATTCTCAGAAACACAGGCTCAAGGGCCACATCCAGGCCAGTGTGCACAGGCAGAAGCTGGGCTTGCAGGAGAGAGGACCTGGGGTTGTTTTAGGAAGTGAGTGTTGCATGGAGAAGAAGGTAGCCGTGAAAGATGGGCACTTACTGCATATTGGGCCTGTCTCCAAGGGTCTTTGTACAGACTGGCCTCATGACAACCCTGAGAGGTGCCCATTGTGATCGTGCCCAGTTCCAGTGAGAAAACTCTGAGTACCCTGCCCAGGGCCACCCACCGGCAAGAGGTAAAGACGGGGTCTGAACCCAGGCAGTCTGTCTCTAGGGCCTGTCCATCTAGCTGTGTGTAAGCCAGTCATTTCTGCCAAAGCCACAGGGCTGCCTCCTCACCGAGGCACAGAGCTGGGTCTCAGGGCCCTTACCTCCTGATTTGGGAAAAAGGACATAAAGGTTTTCCTACTCCCTTCCCCCCACTTATTCCTCTCCTGGAGTGGGGGCTCTTCAGCCTGACTTTGGCATGCAGGCTCCTGCTTTCCATCTAGTGCATTTTGGTGGGGCCCACCATCACCACCTACTATGTGCAGACCCTTTGATAGGTGTTCACTCCTATTCTCTCACAATGGCCAAGGAGGTAGGTATTACTGCTCCCAATTTATAGGTGTGAAAACTGAGGCTCAGACAGATGAACAGCTTGCCTACATTAAATAGCTAATTAATGGCAGAACCTTAATGTGATCTCAGGACCATCTGGCCCAAAAGTCCGTGGCCTTTTCACCCTCTTCCCCACGCAGTGCAGTGGGCCTGCCATGACCTCCCTCACTCTTGGCTCTGCCGAAATCCTATCTCTGGCTTTGATGATGCCAGGGTAGGTTTGAGGGCCAAGGTTGAAACAACACTGCCCTTACCAGAAAAGATGCTGGGGCAGAGGCCGGTGAGGAGGGTCCTCATGACCTCCCCCAGGTGTCCTGCAGGTCCTGTCCGGGATCGTAACAGCCAGGGTGCCCCCCTTCGGGCGTGGCCGGGATGCGTGTGTGTGCAGGACCCAGGGCCTCTTTTCTGGGCCACTACTCCGGTTGCCTGTGGCCCGTAACTGTAAACTCTCCAGAGTTCTCAGCCAAGGGAAGCAGAGGGAGGATCAGTGCCTTTGAGGGGCCGAGGCAGGTGTGAGAAGCAGATGCTCTTCCCTCTCTGAGACTTATCCTCTGATGAGCCGCATGGAAGCTGGCATCAGGATCACTTGGGCTGGGAGCCTTTCTGCAGCCCTTCCTGGCTGAGTTGCCGAGACGGTCATTTCTTCAGGAGCCTTGGTCTTCCTGGTGAGTGACAGAGGAATAAGCTTGGGGCAGCGGTGGTTTGGGAGACTCACTGAGGAAACTTTGCTGAATGATCTGATTCTTCTAAAACCGGAGGGCTTTGTGTTTTGGGTTTGGAGAAAGCCGTAGCCAGAAAATGAGGAGGAATATGTTTCAGAGAATCAGGCTCTTCAGCTGGAGACCTCCACGGGCAGAGTAGGCAGTGGGCTTCCTGGAGGGGTGCAAGGGGGAGCTGCTGGCTGGGTCCGTTTTGGGGAGCATGAACTGGAGATGTGGAAGGTGGGGACAGAGGTGATAAGAGGAAGCCCAAAGTCTGAGGACAAGTTTGGGTTCAAGGAGCTGGCGGGTGACTAGAGTGAGAGCTGCTTCCCTACCCTGGGCCGGCCCCCTGCGTGCCTAAGTGCCCCCATCTGTATGTCGGGGGTGAAATTCTCTGCTGGCTGCTTTCCTGCTGTGCGGCTTTGGAGGCTGCAGCTGCAGTGTAGCCTTACTCTGTTATTATTTATTATTTAAGCACCTCCCTTGTGGCTGAGCAGGGGCCTGTGGGCGGAGTGTCACCTTAGGCTGCAGTCCCCTGTCTCTGCTGGACCCTGCGATCACCTGTCTGTAGTTAGCACCTACTGCATGCGGGGGGGTGTGCACCAGGTGTTTCCATGTGGGTTAGAGGCCAAGGAGCCGTCCTGGAATTTCCAGGGGGGCCCTTCCCTCCCATTTGGGCTCCTGCAGCTCCTGTGTCTGCCAGTAGGGGCGTGCACATCCCTCTCTCCCCACCCCGTCCCACCCTTCTCCCCCGTCACCAGGGACCATTGCTCGCTCTCATTGCTCGCTCTCATGATGCCTGGCGCACAGGGCTCAGCAACCATTTAGTCAATCCAGCAGGGGGTGTGGAATCTAGATCTGTAGTGGCTTCTCATTTCATTCCTGTTTCCTGGCCCAGCTCAGGCCCTGGCTGCCATTCCTCCCACTCAGGGAGCCGGACCCTTGGGGGCTTTGCTGGCCTCTCCTGGGGTGGGAGGGGGGAGGCAGGGGCAGCGCTTGGGGCTGTGATGGCTGTGGGAGCAAGAGTGCTTGGCCATTTGGGACAAAAACAAATAGGAGTCAGCGTCCGGGGAAGAAGAGGTCGTGGGAACTGAAAGGACATGTGGCCCAAGGTGGGCAGAAAAGCCAGTTCACCGCAAGGGGTATGGTTGGCAGAGCCATGGGAGGATGTGAAGGTGCGTGCGCGCGTGTGCATGTAGTCTTAGTGGCGGTGTGGAGGGCTGCGATGTGGAGTGCACAGGGCCGGCACTCATCCTCGTGGCTTCAGCGGGTCCCTTGGGGGCAGTCGGTTTCCGCTCTGAAAATCCAATGGTGTTCTCTGGGCTCTTTCCCCTGGGTTTGACCTGGGGTAAGCCATTTGGAGGTGCGGGCCTTTGAGGGAACCCTCAGCCCTCTCCACCCTGGCGCCACATTTTATGGGAGAGCTCCAGGCAGGAACGGCACGCTGATAAAGAAGTGTTTTCATTCTCGGGGATGTTAAATACCACAGATTAGGTTTCTACTGAGTGGGCCTTTTGTTGCGGGACCCTTTCTAACCAAGGTGGTTTCAGTACTATTGCGGTGTCAGGGAGCCAATTCAGGTTCATTACTTTGGTCTGTTACCACCTGGGATATTCAATTCTGATGTTATTACTTGTGACCCCACTGGGTCTGGTTTTTCAAACTTGGTTTAACTCCTGGCCTGGTGTCTCCCTGAGACATTGCTCTTGTCAGGTGCTGAGCCTGGAAAAAGATAACCCAAGCATGCAGACGCGTTTTCTTGGCTCCCTGAGTTTTATTAAACATTTACAGACGTGTTTTTTTCAATTTCCTGAGGTGCTCTGACACAGACAAGATGGGCTTTGAGTGTTCTTTCCAGTTGTCACGTTCATTTGTAAGTCCATCTGTTCCCACTCTGTGGAGGGGACTGGAAATGATCAGGCAGTGGTGGTCTAAGGAATCCAGGCTGAAAGTAGGAAAGGGTGGGGCCGTTGGTGGCCGGTCCCCAAGTGTGAAGACAGGGAGTTCCTGGCTTGGGCAGGGTCTAGACTCTCACCCACCCGCAGGCTTGACACTTCCATTCCCGCAGTGGGCACTACTTGGGCTTCTGAGAGCCTTCACGCTTTTCTTCCTCAATATTCTTTCTCTGGTTACAGCTGGTGTATAACTAAGAAATTAGCAAAGAAGAAAATAAGTCACCCATAATCTTACCACCCCAAGAAAATAGATAATGATAGCCAAGATCTTACCATATTTCTTTATGGATTTTGGGGGGCATTTAAGACCATTGTTGAGGTCTTTTTTTTTTTTTTTTGACTTTCAGACAGCACATTGTTGAGGTCTTAACACTCTCCACATATGTCTATATCTTGCACTTGCAGAATGGTTCTTTCTTATTACAGAAACAATGCACATTTGATTGTGGAAAACTTGGAAAATACCAAGGGAAAGCACAGAATGAAAAGTAAAAATTACACTGATTATTCATCCAGAGCCAACCATTTTTTTGTCACTGTTTGCATACACTGCTCGTCTTCTTTCTCAAGGATATACACACATTATCTCTCACCACAAATTGGAACCGTGCATATACAGACATCCTTTCTCTTTTCCCTTTTTCCTTAAAAATATCCCATAAATGTGTGTCATGACATGCAGTTTTCCTGAGACAAGGTTTTTGAAAAATAATTTATTTAGGTGAAATTTATGTAATGGGAATTAACCATTTTGAAATGAACAATCCAGTGGCATTTAGTACGTACACAGTGTTGTACCGCCACCATCTCTGTCTAGGTCCAAAACATTTCCCTCACTGCAGAGTAAAACTCCTTACCTGTTAAGCAGTTTCTCCCCATTTCCCCCAGCCTCTGGCAACCAGCCAATCTCTATCGATTTTTCTATCCTGGATATTTCATGTGAATGGAATCCTACACGAGACATGTTTTTGTGTGTGTGTGTGTGTTTTGTTTTTTATTTTTGTGAGGTGTTTTTTTTTTTTTTTTTGAGACATGATTTTTAATGGCTGCATGGTGTGCTTTTTATCTATTTGAATAGGTCCCTGGTCTTCAATACGAGGTCCGTCATCCAGGAGCTGGGATTCTGTCATATGGATATACCATAATTTATCTAATTCCTTGCTCCTGGACACTGAGGTGGTTTGCAGTTTTTTAATGGCTACAGGTAAAATGTGTTGAACATCTTTGTGCATAAATTTCTTTTTGTATTTTCAGATTAGCAAGGACACATTCTTAAATATATCCATGCAATTTAATTGGAAGTCATTGTGAAGTAAAATCTTTCCTTTTCTTTTTTCCTTTTTTTGAGGGGGGTCTCCTTGAATGAAAGACTCTTGCCTCTAACCTTTGGGTGCCCTGTTGCTTTTTTGCAAGTCTTGTCTCTTCCATCAAAGCAGTTCCTCAGCGAGGTGACTCATGCTGCCTTGAACCCTGCAAGGTGATAGTGCCCCATGCTGCATGAAGGCAGCACTTCAACCTGCCTCTTCCCTAGGGATCATCTGGGCTGTTTCTGCAGAATCTTTCTGTTCTTCAAGAGCAGCATAACTTGCAGAGATGGGTTAAACTACTTTAGATGGAGTCGACAGGGCTGGCCAGTGCTTGCAGAACTTGTAACTGCCGGAGACTTCAGGTAAAGGTGATTTGCTGCTTCTCGTCTCTCATCCAGGAAGTGCCAGAGTAAGGCTGGCTGGGAGAGGTCCCTGTCGACATCGTGGTGAGGGCACAGCCAGGAACAGGCTTCCTGGAGAGGCCTCACCTCCTGCAATATTCAAGACTGGCACAATTTCCTTTATCCTCGTCATAGACTTGGATTAGGTGTTATTAAAACAGGAGCTACCTTTGACTCCTACTGTGGCCTCGTGAGTCAGGGATGTTGATGGAAGGAACACTGAAGTGAAGTCTTATCTTTGCTGTGCCGTTAATTAGCTGTGTGACTTTAGGTAAGGTACTGCTCCTCTCTAGGAATCAGGTTGTCTGTACTTAAGTGAGTGTCGAGTTGCCTAGGCATTCATGCCCCCTTCGGAATTGCACTTGCTGGGCCATCAGTGATGACTGTTTTCTCCAAGCCTAGCACAGTGCCTGGTACAGAGTGAGCATTCAACATTCACCTGTGTGAGCATGCACACATGCACACACACACAAACACGCACTCCTCTGAGCTTCTCCATTATGACAACATGATATAGCTGTTTCCCTGGTCCCTATAGGATATACACAAAAAGAACATAATTCCTACAAACTAGATCACTGGGTGTGGTTCCACCCACATTGGTTTCTAAGTTGCTATGTATGGTCTCTAAAATCTCCCCTTTTCTAGGTGACTGGGTCTCTAACCATGCCGCAGTCATTTTAAATCCCTTGTGTGGGCTCATTAAGCCTGCCTTCATTTTAGATAACTGGGAGTAGTCCTTAAAATCCCATCCTTCCCTTCTGCCATTGTAGTTTTTTGGGGGCAGTCTTTACTATTCTTTATGGACACTATGAATTGTTGGCTCATATTTGACATGGCCTGGAGAAAAAAAAAACAACTTAGAATCTTCTAAGATCAGTAATTTTCTTTAAGCTTCATTGATTCTGAGCTTAAGTGTATCTATACTATCTTCTCTTTTAGTCTGTTAACGGCTGACTTTATTCAGTTAATGCTGGGGAATCAAAGAGGAGCGGATCGTGGCCCCTCAAGATGCCATAGTCCAGTAGGACAAACAGATACACAAACAACACAAACAACTGTAATGTAACAAGGAGGATTTGTATAGAATGCAGCAGGAGCACAGTGGGGGATGTGGGGCATGGATCCATTCCATGGGATAGGTTCAGTTGGAAGCAACGTTTGAACAAGACCTTGAAGGTTGGATGGGTAGGAAGGTGTCTTGTTCATGGGTACGGGAAGAGTATTCTGGGAATACTCATTCATCATTCATTCATTCAGCAAGTCTTGTGTTTACCTGCTGCAGCCTAGGCCCATGGTTTGTTAGGAGTTTAGATTTTCTTCTTTGTATTCTCTACGGTGCTTCACATAGTGCTTTGTATGTACCAGTTGTTTGGGAAATGTTTGAGTAAATAAAAAATTTCATCTGGTATGTAAGGGAAGTAAAAATTCTGACATTTGTAGAAACTGACTTAAATGAAATAATGTGTATGAAAATAAAGCATTAAGCAGCTGTAAGGTATGCAGTTGGTATTTAACTCTCTTGTTGTTTTGTTTTTTTCCAAAGGGATTTATTTGGAGGATTTTTTTGCTCTTTTAGATAGCGACAACATCTTATTAGTTTTTTATTCTGTGCTTCAATAGTGCTGGGTAAGAGAATATTGATGGTGATGTTTTTATTTTATTTCGTGATTTGTTGTTATTGATTAACACAGTATATAGGGGCAGAAACCCTACAAATCTCTTTTACCTTGTGGAGTTTCCATTGTGTGAAGTCTGCTTCTTACCCAGTGAAACCCTGAACTTCTATTCTCACACCTTGATTCAGGTTATTTTCCTGTAGGCCTGAGGGATCAGTTTCTGAACTTTCTATAAGTTTCTGTTTGGTGAGTCAACTTTCTAATCATGATAAAGGCCAAATTATTCTTTTAGAGTCCTGGTGCAATTTGGCACATTCCTGTCTTACCAGTTTCTTGAGGGGAAAGGGAAAGAAAAACATAAGCACCCTTTAAATCTGCTTTGCATTTTCCTACAGAGTAAATAGTAGACTTTTCATTTATTTGAACCACAAAAATAAACACAAACTAGAAAAACATTGTCCAATCAACCAGGTTAATATTCCTTAGCAGGTTGCTTAAATTGTGTTTATAAATGCAGTACTATTTATTCAAACATTAAAAGCTAATTAGTAGGGGCACCTGGGTGGCTCAGTCGGTTAAGTGTCCCACTCTTGATTTCAGCTCAGGTCATGAGATTGAGCCCCACGTCAGCTCTGTGCTGGGCATGGAGCCTGCTTAAGATTCTCTCTCTTCTTCTTCTTCTGTCCCTCCCCCTCCCCTGCTCTCTCTCTCTAAAAAAAAAAAAGCTGTTTAGTAAAGGGCTCTGATGTAAACTTTGTCAGTAGAAGTTCTTCTATTTCAGTATAAAAATACATAAAGCATAAAATGAAATCTTGTATTAGATTATAGTGATTAGAGTGATTAAGGGTCTAAGTGTATTATCATTCTGAAAAGCCCTGGTCCTTATCATTTGGTCTAGCTTATTTAATTTTTAAATTGGGGTGGTACACATAATTGTTTATATATATATATATATGTATATATATATATATGCCAAAATCTTAGAACTTTAAGACTTCTTGTAGATTACAGTCACATTAGCATTCACGAAAGAATTTTATAACTTTTTCTTTTTTATAATTTTATAACTTACTTTTTCATTTAGTCAGTAAACTAATACGAGGTGATTAGCTGATTACTGTGAAGAGCAAGGTTTAAGACTTGTGTATAAGAATGTATAATCCAGGGGCGCCTGGGTGGCTCAGTTGGTTGCGCGGCTGCCTTCGGCTCAGGTCATGATCTCAGGGTCCTGGGATCGAGCCCCGCATCAGGCTCTCTGCTCAGCAGGGAGCCTGCTTCCCCCTCTCTCTGCCTGCCTCTCTGCCTACTTGTGATCTCTCTGTCTGTCAAATAAATAAATAAAATCTTAAAAAAAA
>CM052884.1:60400297-60612013 GCA_028534135.1 Potos flavus | reverse complement strand
ATCTTTAGCCTTCAAGACCTAGCTCAAGCCTCCATGAAGCTTTCCCTGACCTCCCTGTGTCTTTCAGGGTAGTGGTTCTCCAACCTTGGGTACTAAATGGATGTACCTTAGAATAGTAATAAAAGGATGCTGGGTATGTAGGTAAGACTGGCTCCCTGCCCTCAGGGAGCTCACAGATGATTTATACCCAGTGTAATGAGTGCCAAAATGGAAGGATTCTCTGAGTGTTGTAGGAACTCAGAGGAGGGCGTAGTTGGGGAAATGTGAACAGGGAGGTAAGGTGAGGGGTGGGTAGGAGACATTTGATGTGGGGCTTTAAAGGCCTGGGAGTTAGGCAAGGGTACCTGAGTCAGGGAAAGATGTTCGGAAGATGTTCCATGCAGAGTAGTGTTCCCTGTGTGCATTGGCCTGGAGGTGTGAAAGGCTCAGGTTGAGGGGACAGTTAGATGGTGTGTGTGGCCAAGGTGGGCAAGGCTAAACTACCTGTGGGGACACAGTGGCAGGTCAGGTCTGGTGGGTACTTGCACACTAGAATGGGCCATGCAGACTGTGCTTAGGAGTTGGGACTTTATTCTGTATCCAGTAGAGGTTTTCTCTCATGAAAAAGAAAAATTGATATGATCTTCTCAAAGGTCAGGGAAGTAGGGAAATCGCTCCTTTCTGGATATGCATGGCCTTTTTGATCCCCTGATGGCCTGAGGAGTTGTTCCTCACATCCCTTTCCGTCCAGCTCCCTGGAACATCAGGGACAGCTTTGTGCCAGAGCTTCCTGGTGTGGGAGCTCTTCTTCCATTCCTTTGAGGGCTCTTCTGCCTTCACCTGACACTTCACCTGTAATGGTGGTCATGGCCATGCCCATTGGTTCTCTGTGGTCTCACCTCACAGATTCTAGGGCCATGATCAGTAGTGAGGAGGAAACGCTTCTCAGCTCTCTGCCGCCCTCCGACTCTGACTTCTCCCTTCTCTGTGGCCCTCTTCTGCCTCCACGCAGTCTCTCCATCTTCACTGTCTGGTTTGCACTCCCCACTCCACTCTGAGATCTGCTTGGCTTCCTGCTTACCAAGCCCAAAAGCTACTGTCAAGCATAGTTCCCCTCACTCTTTGACTTTATTGACCAGTCTCTCTTTCTCAAAACTTCACCTTGTCTGTTGTTCAGTCTCCCTCCCCTCTGTTTCCCTGTCCTGTCTCCAGTCTGGTTTCTCTCTCTCTGAATTTCTGTGGCTTATGATATCTCTACTCTAATGGCATTTTTTATTTTATTTTTTAATTTTAAGTAGGCTCCACAACCAACTTCGGGCTCGAACTCACGACCCTGAGGTTAAGAGTCACATGCTTTACTGACTGAGCTAGCCAGGCGCTCCATGTTACTCTTTCTTGTACTTTGGTTTTCTGTGGTGATTTATATTCATGTCTTTTAAGTCCTGTGCCAGACTCTCAGGCAAGATCCAGTTCTTAATTCTCTTTATTTCCCCAGGGGCCTAGTACAGTCATATAGTGGGACATTGGAATACAGAAATGAATACTTTTTTGGTGTCTGTTGTAAGTTAACTGCTTAGTGGTGTTTCTCAAAGTGTTTTCCACAAACTGTCTGCATCAGATTAAGGTGTGTATGATGCTTTTTTTTTTTAAGATTTTAAAATTTTATTTATTTGAGACAGAGAGAACATGAATGGGGGGAGAGGGGCAGAGGGAAAGGAAGATCGAGAAGCAGACTTCCCGCTGAGCAGGGAGCATGATGCGGGGCTCGATCCCAGGACCCTGGGATCATGACCTGAGCCGAAGCAAATGCTTAACTGACTGAGCCACCCAGATGCCTGATGGCTTACTTGTTAAAAACACAAGTTTAAGGGCTCTTTCCAGATTTATTGAACCAGAATCTCTGGGAGTATGACTCTGGAGTCGCGATTGATTAACTGATTGATTGATTTAAGTTTTTATTTATTCATTTGAGAAAGAGAGAGAGCGGGGAGGGGCAGAGGGAGAGGGAGAAAGACTCTGGAGCAGACTCTGCAATGAGTGCAGAGCCCAGCGTGGGGCTTGATCCCACAACCTCAGGATCATGACCTGAGCTGAAACCAAGAGTTGGAAGTTTAACCCACTAGTCACCCAGGCGCCCCTGGAGTCTGCATTTTATTTAATTAATTAATTAATTAAAGATTTTATTTATTTATTTGATAGAGAGAGAGATCACAAGTAGGCAGAGAGGCAGGCAGAGGGGAGGAGGGAAGCAGGCTTCCTGCTGAGCAGAGAGCCTGATGTGGGGCTCGATCCCAGGACCCTGAGATCATGACCTGAGCCGAAGGTAGAGGCTTAACCCACTGAGCCACCCAGGCGCCCCAGGAGTCTCCATTTTAAACAAGCAACACCTCTCCCCCTGAGCATCAAGTATCTTCTTGCTTCTTGCTGAGCATCAAGTATCTTCTGGATGAGATCTGAGAGGTGAGCTGGATTGCTGTCCATTTCTTCTCACCTGTGGGGCAGATGGGACTTGGATGGAAGTCAGGGCTTTTGTGAGGTGGTAAATGGGAGGGGAGCACAGAGGAGGTAGCGCAGGTCACACTGAAATGGGTGGATAGATAAGGCTTGCCAAATAGAGGTGGACAGAGCATAAAGAGAGGGGCAGTTGGGAAGCTTTCTGGGAGGGGAAGCCAACATGAACAAGGCATGGAGGTGAGAAATCCAGAGTGTGAGGATGAAGGGAGTCTGGGTTGGTGGATGGAAATACATGAGGGGGAGCAGAAGGAGACAGACCGAGGTCATGAGGGCTTGGGAACCATGCTGAGGAGTGTGACTTCCTGCCTTAAAGATGCTGCTGAGGAGACTAGAGTATGGGCTTCTGTGTGCACCTGTTACCTGCGGGGCCTGCTGCTCCCCCTCTGTGTTGAGGATGTCCTTCAGGAGTGGGGGAGGTGGGGAAGGGCTTCCTGGAGAGGGCAGTGAGAACTCTCGCGCTCATGATCAAGTTCTAAAACCTTTCCATTCATGTGAGATGCGAGAATGTATCTTCCTATTTCAAATTTCTGTGCTTTTAAAATTCTTTAGCTCCTGTGAATTTGCTGGAGAACCTGGGATGGTGTGTGTGTGTATGTGCCCCCCTTCATCCTGCCTCACAGTTTCCCCAGCTGTGTGTGTGTGTATACATGGGTAATTGTGCAGAGACTGTTTTACCTATCCTTTCTTGCTCATTGCTACCACTGCTGTCACCTTCCTGGTGTGAGGGAAATGGAGAGGGAGGTAATGCAGGACATTCTGATACATTCGGATGTGTTTTTAGTTGAGAAAACTGTAGCCTATTTGGTGGTCACCAAAGGGGCTTCATAACGTTACAGCTCCCCAGGTCTGGTGGGGCCTGGGTGTCTGTGTTCTCCACAAGCTCCCAGGGGTACGTGCTGATGCTGACGTAGCTGCATTTTGGAACCATCAGCCCAGATAACCTAATCACTTTGTCCTTTCACCCAGGGACTAGGGGCCCTTGAATTCCTCAGCTGGAATGGGGGGTTTTGAACTTGAGAATGACTCCTTCTTCCTCCACTTTGATTGGTAGAGAGGAAACTACTTTGCAGAGGAGAGAGGCGGCTGAGGGATGTTCCCCTAGGTCTGCAGTGTGCAGTGGGTGTGTGTTGCCAGAGCCGGAGTCGAACAGAACGCTCATTAAGACCCACAGCAAGTTAGGGCCTGTCAGTAATGAGTACTCTTTGCTGTTTTCTACAGAAATTTCACTTCAAAACCTGATTTGCCTTCAAATACCCTGATTTGCCATTCTAATTAGGCACTGGAGTCGGGCTTTGTGGGCAGGCTTGTGGCACTCTCTGTGCATCCCGATTCTGTGAACCTCTTGGGAGACACTTGAAGTGAAATTCTTTGAACACATCAAAAAAGTCAACACAAATAAAAATCCCAGTGATTCCCAAACCCTGAAAATTTTGGGTGTCCAATTTCAAAGTTCCTATCTCGCCTTGACTTTAAGGTTGGTGTAATCCTGCTTTGTGATACGAAGTGAGGAAAGAGGGTTTCACACTTTAAGAGGGGAGGGTCTCAAGGTTGGGGGCTCTGCAGGTGGGGGTGTCCAGTCCTCTTCAGGGCTGGTAATTCAGTGACTAGACTTTTTGGGAGAAGGCACTGGGAGGAAGCCTGGAAGCCTCAGTCCCAGGCTGACTGGGCTTCTGCTTGCATGGGTGCCAGCTTCCCTGGTCAACTTTGCCCACCTTTCCTCATCTAGCAGTGTGAGGGCTGTGGGAGCCAACAGCAGAAGTGACCGGTGTGGAGAGCGAGGATGGCACCTCAGACGGTTCCTGCTGCCCCCATGAGGAAGACTGGGGAAAGTGAGGAACTTCCCCACAGTGGAGGTCTGGCTCCCCCTACATGAGGAGGCTGAGGAAACCACAGTGGAGGGAGTCTATGGCTCCGTCAGTGAGCCCACTGGGATTACCAGTCAGGGAATGCTGTTTTCCTTCAAAACAAAACTAAAAGTACCAGTCACCTAAATGAGAGAGCAAAGCAGTGATGTCCTTTGAGGTCAGAGAATGAAAGTAGGAGATTTTGTAGGACTTTTGTTTCCGGTCCTTACTGGGCTCATGGTCCAGCCTTTTCCTACACCCAGCTCCCTGATTCCTTTGAAACAGCCTTTTAATACAGCCTTTTTATTCTGGTACTATACCTTCTTCCCTTCAGATATGCTATCTGTAGGACCGCCAACCTCCCTCCCCCATGTCCTCTTGCAGCTCCTCGCCTCCAGAAGCACCAGATACTCCTGACCAAAGATTTTATTCTTTTCCCTGCTTAGGAACCGTATGGAGCTTCCATTTATTTAGCTGATAAAGTCCAATGACCTACCAGTCCTGTATCCATCCATCTAACACTCACCCAGTACTACAGGACTGTGAAGTTCCCCAGTACAGAGATACATGTGACAGAAAGGGGTACAATTCTTAAAGAACCCCCAGGCCGCTGGAGAAGGCAAACAGTTAAGTCCAGGAGCAAGTTTGGTGGGCTGTGAGATAACAGATGAGGGGCATCTGGGCTGGATCTGTTAATGGTATGGTCCTTCATCATGTAAGATGAGAACACATGAGATGCTGGAATGAAATCTACCGGTTTTGAGTACTAGGAGGGATAATGATAGTGATGCTTTGTAAAGAGACCTACTTCAAATTAAGCTTGTTTAAAAGTATTAACTCTTATTGTGGCGCCTGGGTGGCACAGTCGGTTAAGTGTCTGACTCTGGTTTTGGCTCAGGTTGTGATCTCGGGGTTGTGAGACTGAGCCCCATGTTGGCCTCTGCGCTCAGCACAGAGTCTGCTTGAGATTCTCTTTCTCCCTCTCCCTCAGCCCCTCCCTCCCACATGCTCGCTTGCTCTCTCTAAAATAAATAAATAAATCTTAAAAAAAAAAAAGTGTTAACTCTCCTGAGCCTCAGCTTCCTCATTTATAAATTGGATAAGACATAATAATAGTACCAGCCTCAAAGGATTGTTGCTAAGGATTAAATGAGATAGTGCATATTTGTGGAACATAGTAACTGTTCAATAAATATTGGCTATTTTTTTAAAAGATTTTATTTATTTATTTGACAGAGAGAAAGATCACAAGTAGTCAGGGAGGCAGACAGAGAGAGAAGGGGAAGCAGGCTCCCTGCTGAGCAGAGAGCCCGATGCGGGGCTCAATCCCAGGACCCTGAGATCATGACCTGAGCCAAAGGCAGAGGCTTTAACCCACTGAGCCACCCAGGCGCCCCAAATATTGGCTATTGTAATTACTATCAAAGTCAGAGAAGAAACTTTCTCCAGGATCCTTGGAGGAGAGTCACTGAAAATGCGGAGAAAAACATCTCCAACACTTTGCTCATCATGAATTCCCCAAGTCTTATAAACCTATCTGTTGCAACATGCTTCAGCATAAGTGAAAGGAATAACACCAACAGTGCAATTTGGTGAAGGAACGCTGCTGGATGAAGAGCAACATCCTGTTCGTAAAGTGTCGGTTTTTCCATGTTGGATTTTTTTGTTTTTAAAGGAGTGGCGTTTTAATACTTGCAGGATGGCTTGGTACGGTCATTCCCAAACTGAAGCAATATCAGAATCACCTGGGAAATGTCTTAAAAATAAAGATCCTGGGGTTCTTTCTCACTTCCCCCGAACTGATCCAGTATATCTGGGCAGGGCCTGGAAGTCTGTGTTTTAAATAAGTGCCTCCAGACAAATCTGTTTTGCAGCTCAGTTAGGGAACCTAGGACAGAACCCAGGCCTCTGATGCCAAGTACTAGGCTTAGCTTCTCCTGGTACTGCCTCTGTCTACCTGACTGACCTGCTGGTTACTGGGCCCTCTGAGTCCCAGGCTTATCAGGTGTGGGTGTCTGATGAGATGATGAGTGAGAGCACTTGTATGTGGGCTCCGTAAATGTAAGGAATTATCATTTCTATTCATTCCTTATGACAGTCTCTTCCTCTTAGTCCCATTTCTTCCCCTAACAATTTAATCAGAGTCACCACTGCACACATTTATCTTTTAAGTCTGTGGTTGCTTCTCATAGGATTTAATATTGTAAAATAAGGAGCAAGAGGGGCACCTGGGTGGCTCCGTTGGTTAAGCCACTGCCTTCGGCTCAGGTCATGATCCCAGAGTCCTGGGATCGAGTCCCATATCGGGCTTCCCCTGCTTTGCAGGGAGCCTGCTTCTCCCTCCCCCTCTGCCTGCCACTCCCCATGCTTGTGCTTGCTCTCTCTCTCTGTCAAATAAATAAATAAAATCTTAAAAAAAATAAGGAGCAAGAGCCTGTGCTTTAGCCCACCAGCAAATTTTTTGCTGTTAAAAGCCTCTGCTTCTGAGCTCGGGTCTGTCTGCATACTTTCTTCTACCAGGTGGAGGGAGAATCTATGCTAGGCGTTTATGATAAAGGATTGGAATACTTGAGGTCTGTGCCGTCCTGAAAGGTAGCCACTAGCAACATGTGACTATTGAGTACTCAAAATTCGGCTAGTCTGGATTGAGATGTGCTCTGAATTTGAAATACATCCCAGATCTAAAAGACTTAATGAAAAGAATGTAAAGTATATTAGTAATTTTTATACTGATTACATGTTGAAAATGATAATATTTTGGAAATATTGAGTTAAAGTATATTATCAAAATTAATTTCACTAGTTTTTACCTTTTTTAATGTGGCCACTAGAAAGTTTAAAATTGCATTATGTGGCTTGCCTTCCATTTCATCAGACAGTACTGCGTTCTGGTTTAAGTCAATTTTGGGGGCCAGTTCAAAAAGTTTACAGTGTTTCCTTTGCAAATTCAAACAGTGGGCTTTACATTTGAAATGAACATACAGAGCAGTTATTCCAAATCATTTAACTTGACCGTGAATATTTGAAGAATTGTTTTTGCTTTTTTTTAGAAGTGGAGATTTCAGGAAATTGGGTCCAAAGGGCATTTGTGGCTCCGTACTATTTTAAAAGAGTCTTTTCTAACATCTCTAGGAGGGGCAAGAAGAAAGCCTAAGTGGAGAAATGGCTTTGCTCAGATCGGATTTTTATTGCGGAGCTGCAAAGCCTAGAAGACAGCGGTGTATAGTGGACACAGCCATTCATTTTTTAACTGTGGGCTTGGGATGAAACCGCTGTGATACAGCAATGAAAGCACTGCTAACCCTTTTTCTAATCATTTTTGGCCTCTCCCTGGCCCTCTGCTTTCTCTCTCTCTCTTCCCTGATGTGGTTTTGTGATTACCGTGTGTGAGACCCAGCCAGGCACTCAGCGGTGAGGTTGAGAAAAACACATTTAGCCATGGCCAAGTTGGAGTGGGCACTGGTCACTGACTTCTCTCTCTAAATGGCAGCATTCCGGGGAATTCAGAGCAATTTCTTCATCTCCGAAGTGGCAATGCTAAAAGCTCTTGTGTCTGCCTCACGGTGATGAGAAATAAAAAGGCAGGACATCAGGTGCACAAATAGTTGGTAGTAAAAGTCCAGCTTCTCTGCCATTAACTATTTCTGGGGCAAACAGGCTCTCTTCTGGAGGTCTTAGATCTTTCTCCTGCTATGCACTAAGGAGATAGAAAAGCTCAGTATAGTTAAAAGAGTACAGGTCTGACTCCAGATTGAATTCCAGTTCTGCTACCTACTAGCTGTGTTACCTTGGGAAATGTACTTGGCCTCTCTGAGCCTCACTTTCCTCATCTATAAAATGGATAATAGAACCTCTTGTGAGGTTAATTGAGCTAATAAAACCTGTAAGAGTCTTAGAACAGTGCCCGGAAGATAGTAAACACTCAGTGAACATTGGATTCATTCAGTCAGTAATATTTTTTGAGTGTCTTTTATGTGCCAGGTGCTGTTCTAAGCACTGGGCACAGCAGTAAAAAAGCAGTAAAACTCCCTGGGAGAGAGGCATTTTTAGTAGAGGAATTCAAAGTGTATTTATTAATTATAATTACCAGAGTATGTCACTGCCTTAGGAGCCTTCACAGACTGTGTTGCTTCATTTTATTTATTGGATTTTGACAGTAAGATCTTTTTTGTTTTTTTTTTAAGAGTTCTAATACTAAAAACAAAACAAATGCAGAACCTTGGGTTTCATTCCTAGCTCACCTGGTACTGTGTGACCTTGGGCAAGTTATATTAACTCCCCAAGGCTTCATTTTCTCACATAAAAAGAAGTTAACAAGTAATATGTTAATTAAAGGAGCCTGTGAGCTTTCAATGTATTAAGTGAGATAATGCCTGTAAAGCTCTTAGCATATGCTTGACTCCTAGTAAGGGTTCTATAAAGGTTAACTTTTATTTCCATTGCTTCTAGCTGTAGAGATTCTGGAAGTCAGTGGTTCTAAATGAAAAGATCCCCAGGCTGGTGGAAAGGGAAGTTGACTCATGTTCTCCTGTGGTGCCCACTCTATAAACAGGGTTGTTCAGGAATGCCTTGGAAACCATTTTCTTTTCCAGAGAAAAACAACAGAGATCCAGAATTTCAGTAGAGCTGCCCAAAAATGTAGTGAGTTTTTTTGAGAGGTAGTGAGTCACTCATCACTGGTGGTATCTAAGCTGGGCCACCAGTAGGCAGGGGTGTTGCAAAGGGATGGGCCTTGTTGTGAGCTCTGAGGTTATGGAGGCTTTGTTTAATTGTCAGCATATGATCCAACTGTGTAAGGAAGCCCTAGGGAGGGGCCCCGGTCATCCCAGGACTTTGGGGGCACTCATTTCTAAAGGGCAACCTGTGACTATAGAGGCACTCTGCCCCGCCCAGCCAGGGGGCGCATTTGATGTGACAGACTTTCCTTTAGTACTTTTCTTCTACTGAGTGTAGTTATTTCTTGGAGGCAGGCCTTAGGGTTGAGTTGGAGAGAGGCGGGTCATTCCATCACCACACTGTTTACCCAGAGAGTAGAGGGCACCTGGGCTTGGTGCCACACCTGTCCTTCTCTGGGAATGAGTAGACGAAGATGACTTCAGAGCCAGGTGGCCGGTGGAGGAGCATGCCTGTGTGTGGACCACTCGGCCAGCCCTGGGGAGATGCAGCCAGCTTTTAATTTTGGTCTCAAGCACTCCTTCAGCTGTTGGCCACCCTGGACTTGCCTACAGGAAGTGAAAAAACAAAGGCACTTGTATGCTGGATTCATTTGCTCTTTTTTTTTTTTTTAATGATAATTATCTTTAAAAAACAAAACGTTTGTTGTATCAGGCAGTTTATTTGGTTTTAACAGAACCATTTCCTGAGCATCTGCTGATACAGGTGCTCTTCCAGAGCTCCCACCAGAGGGCAGAAGAGAAAAGATGTGATCTTTTGTTTTTCTTTCCCCAAAGTAGCCCAGTTCTTCCATTCCCTCAAAGTGCCTACTATGTGCCAGGCACTGTGCTAGGCCCTGGTGATACAGGGCTGAGAAGACACAAGCGGACCTTCTCTTAGAAGCTGTAGCCCAGCAGGGGAGACAGGCACTGAGTCAGTAATTTTAAGGTCCTGGTTGTTTGAGGGGGAGACAGACCCACAGAGACAGTCTGAATGGTAGCTCTTCCCTGGCTTTCTTGCTCAGCTCCCTGTGGCCCTGCCTTTTTGGTTTGACAAACCTGGGACGATTGTCTGCTCTCCTGGTTTTCTGACTCACTTCCTGTGGCGATGTCTGGGTCTCACGAGATCCTAGGTGTCAGTGAAATGTAACTGGTCTGTCATTTCACCCTGGTTAGATACCTCTGTCCAGGCCGCTCAGGGAAATCCCCTTCACCCCACACACGTCTGCTATGCCCGGGCAACCTTTCATCATTCATAATCTTTGCAACAAACCAGGAGTCCTCTGGCTTGTAACAGAAGGAAGCCCTGGAGGGAGAAGAGTGACATGGGGATGTGTGTTGCCAGGCTAGCTGGTCTGGAGGAACACGAGAAGAGAAGAAAGGGGGGGAAGGTGGCCTTGAATGAACTGCTTTATGAGAGGGACTTAAAAAAATTGACTTTATTTTTTTGAGCAGTTTCAGGTTCTTAACAAAACTGAGCAGAATTTACCCTCCTATACATACACCTTTCACTCATATACCCATAGCCTCCCCCATCACAGCACCCCCCACCGGAGTGGCACATTTGTTACAGTTGTTGAGCCTACACTGACATGTCGTTATGACCCCAAGTTTGTAGTTTACATGAGGGTTGCAGAGTGACTTTTAGACTGTATCTGCAGGGTTTTATTTATTATTTATTTTTAAAGATTTTATTTATTTATTAGAGACGGAGAGTGGGAAAGAGCACAAGAGCAGGGTGAGGGGCAGAGGGAGAAGCAGGCTCCCCACTGAGCAGGGAGCCCGATGCGGGGCTTACTCCTGGGGCTCTGGAATCATGACCTGAACCAACAGAGCCACCCAGGTGCCCCAGTATTTTTCTTTAAATTGACACACTTAAAGCCACCAAAGTGAATTTAAAGAAATAATTTCATATTTGTTTTTTATTAACCTTCATAGCTCTTATCACTATTACGTATAACTATTATTTATAGTATTTATCTATTTTTTCAAGCATTCTTGCCACACCACACCTCGGGCACCCTCGGGTATTTGCTCCGCTTTTTAGGCAGAGTACCCAAGAAGTTAATGAATGGACTTTTAGGAGGTCCTTGAATCCCCTCAAACTGTGCAAAATTGTGTTTATGCATTTTTGTCCTGAGTGAGATAGTTTAAAGTTTTCATCATATGAAGGGGGCCAGGACCCAATAAGAAGAACAGCGTCGCAATCTGCAGTTCTTGGAATTACGTCTAATTATCATTTACAAAGATTTTATCTTCCCAGGAAGAGGAATGATGTTTTCTATAAGAAATGGACCTTTTACTTATAAAACATCCTATTTTTTTTAATGGTGCAGATAAATGGCACATTGAAAATCAATAACAGCCCATCTCACCCCTCCTCATCTCTAATCTGTTTTCAACTTTCAACATAAGAACATCAATTCATCACAGGAGAAGAATGACTGTTTTCCGATTTAAAAATCATGATGTATGTCCTGATGAGGGATTTGTATGTATATATCATGCCTTTCAGAGGTATAAAGGGAATACTCCAGTTCTATATTTAATAAGCTGTCTTTATTGAACAGAGAAAATTGTAAAAAAAAAAAAAATGAAAGTGGAGGTGGGGAAAGAAGGGAGCTTCTATCCTGGAATATCCAGAATATATGTTCATTGTAAATATAGGTCAGTGAATGTTTCAGGGAAAAATGAGCTAAAGGAAAGCTGCTTGTTAGGATAGAAATATAACATGATACAGTGGCTCTGGGAAAAAGCACCACTGTGCTAGATCACACAATCACAAGGAACGCACTGCTTGTACAAAAGTAGACCAAGCCACGTGTCTTTTTCTGCCTCTGGGGTAGCACGCCAGGCAGGATACAAAGGGCAGTCTGTTAATTCTTTCCAGCTCAGCCCCTTAGCCTTAGAAAGAGTATTAATAAGTCTCTGTTTGTATCCTGCTTCCTTCTACCCAAGATCCATGAACACTAGATACAATGATAAAATAGAAATAGGAATTTGAAATCAGGATCAGGAAAAATATAAGAGGAAGAAGACCAACCAAGGGGGTTGGAGAGAATATAAATACTCATGCATTAAGGGTTTGTATTATTATTGAGCTTCACATTTGACTTAGAGCTTCCTGGCAGCCAAAACAAAAAGGGAATAGTAGGTTTTCTGGATTTTACTGTTAGAGAGGAAAAGCATTCTACTTGTGAAGAGGAAACCAAGAGCTTCCTACTTTGTTCTTTTTAGTTAAATATCTTATGTAGAGCCCACTGAGGGTGTGGCAACAAGGTCCTCTTCAGCTTTCTTCCTTTTCTTTACTAAGCCCTTGTCCTTCTGCAGTTCCTCAGACTGGGCCAATTTCCTCATTTTAGGTGTCGTGTTACAGATGGCCATGTACCTTTCCTATATGTACTCATCACAGACGTACATTTATATCTCCTCCTGTGTTTATTTTGAAAGCTTGTCTTCTTCTTAGACTATAAGCCTCGAGAGGCCAAACCATATTGTCCTCGTGCTTGGCATAATCCTGGCACACTGTAAGATCTCAGTAGATACTTGTTTGCACAAATGAGTAAGGCAAAAGCAGCCAGGGATTTTATGTGACTGATCCTTGTACCTCTCACAGAAAATTGAAGCCCTTTCAAGGTTGCAAACTATCTTTTATCCAGAGAGCTTGACTACCATGGTGCCCAGGACACCCCCAAGTTCATTTTACTTCACCGTGCCCTTCAGGGATGTTCATCATAACAACTCCAGTGTATCGTGCACCTGCTGTAGGTCCAATCCTGTAGTTGGCACTTGGTACACGTTGCTGCTTGTCCTACCAAATGAGGGAAACTGAGGTTCAGGGGAGGGAGTCAGCTAGCCCAAGGTCACAGAGCTGGTAAAAGTTAGGCTGTTGGTCTGACTCCAGAGTGCATGCTCTTTCCTTTCTGTCGTGTCTGAGCCTGAGCCACAAGTGTCTGTGTGAGTTATGGGTTCTTATCTCTTGGCAATTAGAGCTGTGCAGCTAGGGTATTTCTGGCACAGGCCATTGCTGCTTTCTGACAGCTGTTACGTTCCAGTCTCTCTTGCGTTTGGGAAGGAAGGCCCACACCTGGAGTTGGCAAAAGCAGTCTCAGATCTCATTTCCTCTGGTTTTTGCACACAGAGAATATGTTTATTGCTCTTGTCGCATAGTCTCCTGAAGTACAGATGCATTAAAGTTGAATATTATTTTCATAAAAGTCACTAGGGAGAACGGGAGGGGAGCTGCATAGTTCAGTTGTCTCAAGGAATAATCGGATTTGCCCAAGGATTGGTAGAGTGCAGGTGGAAAATGACAGCATGCCAGGAAGCACATTTGATGGTGCATTTGATTCCAGATTTGTCAGGCATGTATTTTTAATGGCTTTGTGCCTGTTGTCATTATTTTAATAGAGACCTAATTTTGAGGATAGAGTTCATTATTACATTAAACTTTCTCTATTCACCAAGGTTGGCAGATGGAATATTCTCACGGCTCAGTGTTGCCACCTACCGTGTTCTGCATGGAGTGTCAATCTTCAAAAACCTAGAAGGCAATAAAACACATTTCAAACTACAACAAGGCATAATTTGATCTGTCTGTTCTTCTACAAGGTTGCAAGTCCTCAGGGTGAACATTATAAGCATCTGTCATCTCTGTGTGCTCTCGAGTGCCAAGACACTGGTTCCAGTGACTTCTGGTGATAAAAAATGTTAGTCAAAAATACCACTTTTCCTTTGCTCCTTTGAGAATGAGCCTCCTCAAAAACATTTGCTCCCCGCACATGGGGATCTGAATAATTGCTACATTCAGGTTTATGTTAGAGAGAGTGTTCCCGAAGAAGGCACTTAAGGGGATGTTTGTGAATGCGATGAGGCTTTTGGTTCTATCTTTGGCCCACTAGTCTCAGGAAGGATTTTGGCTCATGTCAGTGATTTAGAAAACCTAATAATTTTTATGTCTCCAAAGTTGTGTTCCCAGGCTGCTGGCTATTTCATATTCTTAAGCTTGTTCCTGCATTTAGGAGGACACCAGAGAATATGGCTTTACCTCCCCGTGCCAGGAAAGGACTGAGATTCCAGCTTTGTGGATAGATTTAGATTGAGTCAACTCTGATCTCCTTCAATGCTTTGACAGTTTCTTATTTGGAAGATGAAGCATCACAATGATTGAACTGGTATCCTGTTGTTCCCAGTTTGAATGGTAAGAGCCACAAAATCATCCATACCTATGTAGGACATAAGATTTCACCCTCTTATTATTGTTAGACAATATTTTGTCTACAAATATTGTTTTGTACAAATTATTGTTTAGACAATTAGGGACAGAAAAATATGAAAAATACAGGTGTTAATTATTACCAGACTCTGACTCTCTTTTTTAACATAAGGAGATCAAATTTTAGAGTGTTTTACATATTAATTGGGATATTTCCTCCCTATAACCTCCAATTAATATCCACAATAAACAGCCTTTATGGATTATGTAGATTTGTAAGTTTAATATCCAGGAATGTCGAGACTGTGCACTATTTGTCCATCTGTTGCTTTATCCTATTCCACAGTGGGTTTGAGGCTGCTTGTGGGAGGGAAAGGGATAAAATATGAATAAAAAATTAAACAATCAGCATCAGCTAGAGTCGAGTATAAATTATGTTAGGAGATTAAGCCTAAGGACACAAGGAGAATGAGAACAGCCCCGGTCTATTTCTGTTAAACTAAAAAGCCATTTCATTGGACAAATTGATGTAGCCATTTTTTTTTACAGCTACTTGGAAGCGGGTCTCAGTTTTGGAAAGCTTTGTGTAAACAGGGGCTGCTTCATGTTCCTGACATTTCAGCTGAACTTTAAAAGTTGCCATTTTTTCTTTCTTCCAACCTCTACCTGACCTCTAACGCACACACCCATTTCCTCTGAGCCAAGGAGGTGTCAATACCGAAGGTATTTTATCAAGCGAGGTTACTATTTTTCTGGGAATGCTGTAGCCAGGACGCCAGCCGGGAATTTGGGAAGCCTGAATATGGGAGGCTTATTTTGGAAACTCTTTCATTATTATCGCACTCAGGCCCTTGTGAGCAGTTGCAGGGACTCACACCCGGATGGGTTTCAGTGATAGGAGGACTGGAAAAAAAGTGTTGAAGTGGAAGAAAGGGGGTCAGAAGTCCCCTCACAAGCGAGCAAGATGCCCGATAACCTTCCTTCCACTCTCCTATTTCCAGCTTCTTCTCCTGGACCTCTAGGCTGTGTGTGTTGCCTTTTGGAGCCTGGCTCCCTGGAAGCTGGTTCCAGGAATGGGGCTGGAATGCAGACTTTACTGGACCGCAGAAGGTGGGCTGGGCAGGATGCTTTCTGCCTCAGAGCAAGTTGCAAGCTTATGTTGAGATACAGCTCTGCCCTTGCTTGTTACAACCAACCAGAAAGGTCGGTGGCTGGGAGAACCCTTTCCCTGCTCTCAGTGTCACACAGACACTAAGGAGTCATGTGGTAATGAGATTCCTGAGTGGAGACTGCCACAGCTCACTGCCTTTCAGACTTCTCTACTTGGACATCTAATAGACTCCTCAGACCTAATGTGTCCAAAACGGAGGTGGTTTTCTTTTTTTTTTTTTTTAAGATTTTATTTATTCATTTGAGAGAGAGAAAGAGCACAAGAGGGGGAGAAGCAGGCAGAGGGAGAGAGAGAAGCAGACTCCCCACTGAGCAAGGAGCCTGACACAGAGCTCGATCCTAGGACCTTGGGATCATGATATGAGCCCAAGGCAGATGCTTAACCAACTGAGCCATCCAGGTGCCTCTAAGAAAGAGTTCTTGATTCAGTTTAATGCCTCCCCTCCCTTTGGATTTGTTCTCCCCCCAGGCTTAATCATCTCAGGAAATTGCACTGGTATCCACTCTTGCTCAAACCAAAAACTTGGGAGTCTTTGCTTCTCTCTTTCCTTCACCCCTGTCATAAATCCTGTCGGTGGTGGAATTAGCTCCTGCCACCAAGACATGTTGCGCAGCTGACTTCCCCTCAGCATTTACACTGTTGTCAACTTGCCGGTCACCACCCTCTCTTGCCTGTACTCCTGCAGTGGTCTTTTTACCTTGTCTCTCTGGTTTCCCCCACTTCTTTGCAAGGCATTGGAGAGGCGTTGCAGTCAGACCATCTGGGTGTGTATATTAGATCCTCCACTTACTGGGATGGGCAAGTCACCTAATCTGTGCCTGCTGCGTTTGTCATCTGAGAAATTGGGAAATAATGACGCTCACATTACACGTTTTCATGAGGATTAAAGATCATACGTGTAAAGTTCTTTGGACAGTTCAGAGCACATAGTTTAAACACTAAGGAAATATTAGTTTTTTATTTATTGTCCCCAAGCCCCAGGCTATTCTCCATATATATGCTACAGAAGTCTGTTTAGAAAGCAAATTAGATCATGCTTCTTCCATCGTACAGTCTCTTCTTTTAACTCCTTCCATGGCTTCCTATTGCATTTGGAGGAGAATCCAAATTCCTACCAGGTAATCCATGGCCATCCTTAACCTTTGCTCTCTGAATCCTCAGCTGCTTCTCTTACTGTCCTCCCCCTGGTCACTGACTTCCAGCCTCACTGGCCTTCTTCTGTCCCAGGAACGTACTTTGTTCCCACCTGTTCTTGTGTCTAAAATGCTCTTTCCCTAGATCTTTAAGTGACACATTAGGCCTTTTACTGATACATAGCCTGAACCCCCATATCACTCTATCATGTCACTGTTTCATTTTTTAAAAAGATTTTATTTATTTATTTTTTGAGAGTGTGTGTGTGCACACGTGAGTGGGAGGAGGGGCAGAGGGAGAGAATCTGAAGCAGACTCTGGGCTGAGCATGGAGCTGATGCGTGGCTCAGTCTCATGACCCTGAGATCATGACCTGAGCTGAAATCAAGAGTTGGTTGCTTAACCAACTGAGCCACCCAGGCACCCCTGTTTCATTTTCTTAATAGCACACACCGATCTCTGAAATTATTTATCTGTTTACTATCTATATTTTTGTTCCCCTGTCTCTTTTGTCACTTACTACTGTGTCTTCTGGGCCTATAATGCCTGACTCGTAAAAGTCCCCAATAAACGTTTAGCCATTGAATGAATGATCACCACTATTTATTTAGTACCCGCTATGTCCCATTCACTTAGACAATTCTGTTATTTCATCCTCATAACAAATACTATGGGAGTGGATATTTTTTTTAAAGATTTTATTTATTTATTTGACAGAGAGAGATCACAAGTAGGCAGAGAGGCAGGCAGAGAGAGAGAGGGAAGCAGGCTCCCCATTGAGCAGAGAGCCCGATGCGGGGCTCGATCCCAGGACCCTGAGACCATGACCTGAGCCGAAGGCAGAGGCTTTAACCCACTGAGCCACCCAGGCGCCCTGGGAGTGGGTATTTTTAATCCCATTTTAGGGCTGAAGAAATAGTGGCTGAGGGAAGAAAAAAATTGGTAAGTGGGTGAGCCCAGATTTTAACTTCAGTCTAGCTGAGTCCATGGAGTTTTTAGGTACTAACACTAGTGAATTCAGAGTTCGTGCCCAGTTTATGAGTGCAAGGTGAGACTAGACAGGTATCAAAAGTATACTGTCCTCATCCTTTTAAAAGGGAAGAGTTTTATTAGAGCGTTTCCTACGTGCTGAGTGTTTAAGTGTATTTTCCTTGCTGTGGCATTCTTTATCATGCCCTAGTTTTATTGTAATTTTGTTGAGGTTTCACAAGAGGTATTAATTGGATTCACTCAGATTCAATTTTGAATTGATTCAAGCCTGCATGGGTGATGCCTGCTAGAAGATGAGGGGAGACAGGTGGTAGGCCCTCCTGGACTTTTAGCATCAGGTATCTCAAAGTGTGGGCTCTATGCCACACGCGCCAGATCACCTTGGGTGCTTGCTAAATGCGGATTCCTGGGTTCATCCTAGACTTTTACCATGAGGTTCTCTAGGGGTCGACCCCTGGAACCTGCTGTTTTTAAACAATCACCTGGAGGTTTTTCTGATTAAAATGGATATATGAAGATCACTGATCATAGACATGTGGTCTAGCTATTTAGATGTTTTGTGATTTGGTTTTCCTGATTTAACAAAATCTATAAAGCTACAAATTTAGTTATTCATTTTGTCAAAACTCATTTGGGTGACTTTGGTCTCCGACCATGGAGCAAGTAGGCTCTCCCCACCCCCCCATCTTAATGGTCCTTAGGCTCCAACTCCAGGTCCAAGTTGGCTTCCTTGGTCAGTGTTTTCAATATTTCCCGCTTTGGTGAAGTAGAGTGCCTTTTTTCTGTCCCTGAGCTGTTGCCTGGCTTTGGGGGGGCTGGTCTGTTCTCGAGGGGGCTGGATAGTTGTACAACAGTGGACCTTCTGATACACGTGTCCCTGTTCAAGTTATTTTTAAAAATCAGGTTTGTTCTTATTCCTTCCTTCCCAGAAAGAATTCTGGAATGATCAAAATTCCTAGCCCTTGATGGCTGAGCCTTCCTCCCCTCCACTCACTCTCTAAACAAAGGCCCCGTGTTTAATAGACACCATAACAGTAAAATTAGCTTTATTAGACTCTAGGTGGATTTAAAATGTAACCTATTGGCAGCTCTCTCTGGCTTGTCATGTGTTTTATTTTGAGCAGAGACCATGGGTAGTGGCAATGCCTGGTAGGGGATTAAATGATTATTGCATTTAAGTGGCCAAATTACCCAAGCATCCCTCATCTTTAGATCCTGCCCTGGTGGTTTTTGCCCATTGTGTTTTGAGAAACCCGCCCCCCCTGCCCCCCCCCCCCCCGCCCCTTGGAGTTTTTATCCCAGCCATCTTCTGTCTTTGACTTCAGAGCTCCTGAGTTGTGCCCCAGGAGAAGTCAGCACCGTTGTCTTTCCCACCTCTGCTCCCACATCCAGCTTCTTGGTGAGAAGCTTGAAAGGTGAGGCAGGTTGCAGTTAACCAGCCTTGTGTCACAGGACCCACAGCTAACCCGCTCCCTTCTTCCCCCAGAAGTCACAGCAAATACTTTCATTGAATGATAACACCCTACACTGACAGTGCTGTACACTTTGTCCTAATGCTTTTATATTCACCCCTCTTAAAAGAAAAGTAGAGCCGTTATTAGGCTATTTGACAGAGGGGAATCTGAGGCACAGATCACCCAACTAGTCTGGCTGAGCCCAGTCTGATGTATGGCCTGTTCTTTTCCTACTGGTCCTTACCAGTGTGATTGGTGGCACGACCAGGTCTTTGAAAAGCAGGCTGAATATTTTTAGTCCTGAGGACCAAGGGTATGTGCTTTACATGTTCTCAGCTTATTTATTTGGTAGACTTTCAGGGGTAAGGTACAGCTCCATTAGCGGATGGGCATGGCTGCTTCATTTCGGACCCTTTAGTCTAAGCTTCGAAGCATCATTATAAGCACAGCCTAGGAGGTAAATGTAAAAATAATCTTCTTGCCAGGTTTTCCAGCATGGTATCCTAGCGACAATGTAGTGTCTGTCCTTGTGTGTTGGGGCACCAACTGGGGCAGCATCAGAGCTTGCAGAGGGGAGGGATACGAAGGGCATGGTCAGAGTCACCCCTCTTAAAGTCAAGGCCTAGTTTCTTTTTATCTTTTGGAGAGCTTTTAGCCCACTTATTTTTAAGCAACATTTTCTTTTCTTTTTCTTCTTTTTTTTTAATGTTTTTTTTCTTTTTTAGATTATTTTTTTATTTATTTGACAGAGAGAGAAAGATCACAAGCAGGCAAAGAGGCAGGCAGAGAGAGAGGGGGAAGCAGGCTCCCCGACAAGCAGAGAGCCCGATGCAGGGCTTGATCCCAGGACCCCGAGATCATGATCCGAGCCGAAGGCAGAGGCTTAACCCACTGAGCCACCCAGGCACCCAACATTTTATTTTCTGATTAAAAATATGTTTCTTGTCAGACAACTTGGAAAACAGAAAATCCCAAGGAAGGAAATAAAAATCAACTATAATTCTAACATTGTTAATATTTTGGTAAATATCCTTCTGGTCATCTTTTCTCTTTCCTACGGTGATTAGGTTCTAAATTCAGAATGTAAGGGGGCACCTGGGTGGCTCAGATGGTTAAGTATTTGCCTTTGGCTCCGGTCATGATCTCAGGGTCGTGGGATCCAGCCCAGAGTCCTTGGGTTCTGGGGAGCCTGCTTCTGCCTTTGCCTCTGCCCCTTGCCCTTGCTTGTGCTCTCTCTCTCCTTCTCTCTCACTCTCAAGTAAATAAATAAGATCTTTAAATTCAGGGGGTAAGGGAAAAAAAACTCAAAGTCAAAAAGACTCTGAATCACCCTAGACAGTAATTTTTATGGTCTCTAAAGTTTGGAAACCTTGACTCAAGAACAACTAAAAAATCTATAGGAAATGAAAAGTCTGGAGAAAAAAAACAATCTATCAAATCTCTGTCATATCTCTAATGGTGAGTGGATGGTAGTGGAGAACAGGAGGAACTAACTATGTTTCTGCCTGTAAGGTTTATTTCATTCTGTTTTAATATTAAGCTTTTGTAATAAGTTATGGGTTAATAGATTTACTTGTGAGGATGGCATGCCACAGTGGCATCGTGTTTTGCTTTAGGGGTTAGGTTCTGAGTCAACCAGTAAGGAAAATGAACACAGTGCAACTCCACCATAGGTACTGCCCCACCCCCAAATGCACACACATGTGCACACATACATGCAACTAGGATCATTTGTTTTATAATCTTTGTTTTGTTTAATTCAACAGTAAATATTCTATGTATCATTTTTAAAGTGGCATATGTATATCTAATTGTAAAGATGTTTTAACTAATCTCTTGTACGTTTAGTTTATTTCCAATTATTTGCTGTTCTAAAAATGGTGACGTGAACATCCTTCTAGATAAATCTTTGTGTTTATCCATAATTATGTCTTGAGGATAAATTCCTAGCTGCGAAATTGATGGGTCAAAGGACACGAACATTTTTAAGTCTTTTAATTCATATTGCTAAATTGTCCTTAGGAATGTCGTATGTTTCCATCAAAGTGTCTGTTTCCCAGCATCACTGGGTTTATTATTCAAAAGAGTCTTCTACAGCATGCCTTTTTTTTTCTTTTTCTTTTTTTGGATGACCCAGGGCTTCTCTTCATTGCGTGGTCAGTTTATCCTGGAAAGAATAAACAAAATGAGGCTAGAGATGATAAGTGCTGGTGGGCAGGTTCATGTAGGAGGGACAGGGACTGATAACTGGAAAAGGGTGAGCTTGGAGACCATTTCTTCATTCCTGCCTCCAGGTCTTCAGCAGATATCTAAAGACAGGATATTAATATTTAAAGGACGTGTAGTTTTTTAATTTAAACTCAATTAACATGTAGTGTATTATTGGTTTCAGGGGTAGAATTTAGTGATTCATCAATTGCATATAACCCCCAGTGCTCATTCCATTAAGTGCCCTCCTTAATGCCCGTCACCCAGTTACCCCATCCCCACACCCACCTCCCCTCCAGTGACCCTCAGTTTCCTATAGGTAAGAGTTCCTATGGTTTGTCTCCCTCTCTGATTTCTTTCTTTCTTTTTTTTAACATTTTATTTATTTATTTGACAGAGAGATCACAAGCAGGCAGAGAGGCAGGTAGAGAGAGAGGGGGAAGCAGGCTCCCTGCTGAGCAGAGAGCCCGATGCGGGGCTCGATCCCAGGACCCTGAGATCATGACCTGAGCCGAAGGCAGAGGCTTCAACCCACTGAGCCACCCAGGTGCCCCTCCCTCTCTGATTTCATCTTATTTTATTTTTCCTCCCTCCCCCTATGATCCTCTGTTTTGTTTCTTAAATTTCACATGTAAATGAAATCCTATGATAATTGTCTTTCTCAGACTGACTTGTTTCGCTTAGCATAATACTCTAGCTCGATCCATGTTGTTGCAAATGGCGAAATTTCACTCTTTTTTATGGCTGTAATATTCCATTGTATATATACCACATCTTCTTTATCCATCCATCTGTAGATGGACATCTGGGCTCTTTCCATATTTTGGCTATTGTGGAAGGGCATATGTAGTTTTGAAAGCATATTTAATATAATTTTTGATTTGGAAGATGGTTTGATGTCTTGTCATTATACATGCTACAGAATAGGAATGACATTCGTATATTTACCCAAAAGGGAGTATGGTTTTCTTTATTTTTATTTTTTATTTTTAATAAGATTTTATTTATTTGAGAGAGAAACAGAGGTAGCAACAGAAAGCAGGAGCTGGGAAGGAGAGGAAGAAGCAGGCTCCCCACTGAGCAGGGAGCCCCATGCAGGTCTCGGTCCTAGGACCCTGAGATCATGACCTGAGCTGAAGGCAGACACTTAACCCACTGAGCCACCCAGGCATCCCGGGAGTATGGTTTTAAAAAGATAAATGGAGAAACACTGTCCCAATCCAACACCTCATCTTAGAGAAACTGAAACCAGAGAGTAGAAGGGATTTCTGCAGAGCCACACAACAAATTGATGATAGAGTTGAAGCCAGATAGAAAGGCTCCTGACTGCCTATTCAGAGTTCTTTTGTTGAGGTGGGCCATCATGGTTCAGGAGGAGATGAAACATAGATATAAGGTCCTCTGGATAGATGGCCAGGCTTTCTTCCAGAGCTGGTGAGCTGCCCCATACCCCTCCTGGACGAAGACCCAAGTACCTCCAGCATGGCAGTTCACTCCTGTTTGAACATCTCCACTTGTGAGTAGCATGAACTTGCACTTTAATAACCATGGTTTTTTCCTGAACTTTCCTCCCCTTCGATAACTTCTAATTTCTCTTCATGCCTCAGCATCTCGAATGTCACTTCCTCAGGGAAGTCTTTCCTGATTGCCAAGATAGTTTAGGGTCCCTGTGTGCATTCTTATAGCACCTCTTAACCTTTAATACCCTTGTCACAATTATAATTACTTTGCACTGTATTTAATATCTCTCCCTGACTGGACAGTATGTTCAAGGAGTGTTAAATATTGTTTATCTTCTGTTGCTCCTGGCCTAAGCAGTATTAAATGCTCGAATGTTTGATTATTTGGATGGATGCTGATGTGTGAATTGGAAGTGTGTGTGGCTGCTGCGCGATGCTGTTTCTAATTGCCTGCAGAACCAGGAGAACTGTCCCTTATTGCCAAGGGCATTGAGAGAAGAAAGAAGACATCTTTTTTGGCTGCTAGTATAGAGACAAGCCAGAGGGTATGGACCTGCTTTGCTGGTTCCCCATAGCGGCCTTCTGGGTGATGGGGTCAGGATCCCCCTGATTCCTGGCTTGTCAGAATCAGTCCCAGCAATTTAGTAGGGGTGGTTGGAGAGAAGCCTCCTTAAGTTATTCTGGGGAAGAGAATTCAAGGTCAGGGCTCTCTTCATCGGGGAGGAAACAGCAACCCGGGTCACCTGCAACCTGGTCTTCACAGTTAGTGGGCTCTTGCAGCAAGGTCTATAAGGTCTGCTGGTGGCTGGCTGGGCGCCCGTGCAGCGCCGCTGTTAGGCGGCAAGTCCTGTCACCTCTGCTGGCTTCCCTCCCCCTCCTCAGTCTCCTTACCCACTCCAGTTTGCAGCATCCTCCGCAAGGAGAGGAATGTGCTGCGCTCGGACGCGCCGTCCTGGCGGCGCGGCGGCACTCGGGGCGAGCTCTGGACCGCCGGGGTCCGCTGTCTGGCGTTGCGCCACGTGTTTTGATCCGCGCTGATGTCAAGTGGGTGTGGGCTCTTAGGGAAGGCCCAGGCGAGGACGAGGAGGGCGCGCGATGCGCCGCGGGCGCGCTGAGGCCCCAGCGCGCTCCGCCGCCCAGCGCTGCTGACCGGTGGCCAGCCCGAGGAGCAGGCGCATGGAACGGTGGCGCTGCCCGCCCGGGGACGCGTGCCCCGCCGCCCTGGGGGGCTGGCGGGGACCGCCGCGGGGGGCCTGCAGGTGTGTATGCGCGCTGTAACTTTCGGGGGGCTGTAGGCTATTGGGCAGGCAGGGCGCAGGGGCTGCATCAGGAGGTGCTTTTGTGCTTGGGCGCGGGCGTGACGCGAGCGGTTCGTCCCCGGCCGGCCATCCGCGTGGGAGCCGCAGCTCGCCGCGGGAGTTTCAGCGAGAGAATTTATGGGGCGGGCGCCCGGCTGGGGGTTACTCATCGGGAAGGACATCGAGGGAGCTGCCTTGTTGTGTTGAGCATTGGGTCTCCCAAGTACAGCCTGCGTTCATGGTAACAGGATTAGCTCTCAGCAGAGAGCTGGGCTTCCCGAAACCGGCGGTGGTTGGGGGCACCGATCGGTCGGTGGTGGTGGTGGGGGGGGGAGGCGAAGTGGGCAGAGGCGATCTCTCCTCCCCTTTTCCCCCCCTCCCCCTGTTTGCGGGGAGCCAGCTAAGGGGGAGGTAAGGGGTCAGCTTCTCGACGTTTGACAGGTCTGGTTTCAGACACACCTTCCCAGAGGAATGCGGAGGCTTTGTTCCAGGAGCCCGTCCCAGCCCTGAGCCCAGAAGCTTGCGGGCATGGGGCTGGGGCTCCGGTGCCATTACTCATCTTTTATGGCAACACCGGCAAGCTGCCGGCTAGGCAAGTTAATTATTAATGTCTCTAGGCTGGGGAGAGGGAATCTGGAAATGAGATTGGTGGGTTGCAGGTTTTTCTTTCCCTTTTTTGGCATTGGCACTGAGGTTTAAGCCCAAGGAATTGCAGCCAGTTTCCTGAGAAGGATTCTGGTGTTCCCCCAGTGACCGGCACTCCGCGGAAGGGATCCCTTCCCTGTCTGTGGGATAGCACCATCATCTCCCAGAGGACAGAGACGGAGCAGCTCTCGGTTTTTAATCTACTTTTGAACCAGCCTCTCCCTCTCCTCCTTTGCTTTCCAAAGCCAACCATACTCCCATCCCTTCTCTCAGGGCAGCTTTCTGATAAAGCTTCCAGGCCAAGTGTGTGAGCCCTGGGTCCTCCACTGGGCATCTGAGGCTTTCTGGAAAGGGCTGCCCTACCCTAGCCCCAGTACCTGAAAATCTCCACACTTGCTCAACAAGTGCCCCTGATCTGTAGGACTGTGGGCTGAGGCAAAACGGTCTTCCAGGTGGTCACCTGCCCTGTCTCTCCCAGTGCCCTCAGAGATTGCTTACTGGAAGGAAGAGGCCAAGGTGGGGAAGAGCTGAGGGTGGAGTGCAGCTCCTCCCTTAGAGGGTTTCAGTTTCCCTCCCCCCCCAGGTGGGAAAAGGTGGATTCTAAGACTGGTAGTCTCACAAGGTGCACTGTGTATTTCAGGTGGGCCCCTGTTGAGTGGGAATGGAAGAGCCCTATCTTCAATGGAGGGCTTTGGATGGGGCTTGGGTTTGCAGGGGGCGGGTTGGAGAGGGCTGATTGGAGGCAAGCCTGAAGAGATTTTGCCTCAGCTGGGGCCTGTGGAGAGTTGCCAAACTCAGCCCTCCTGGCAGCCTTGTGCTTTAAAGACCTGGGAAACTTTTTTCTCGTCAACTGAGTGTAGAGTGCTCAGCCTTGTAAACCGAGGGGTTGATGGATCTGTAGTTAGTGTGATGAGAAGATGAGCGTATCTTGGAAGTTGATGCTCTGAGGCATGCAAGAGGGGCTGGGCTTTCTGAAGCTAGGTGTAGGGAGGGGGATGGGCTTTGGGGGTGAGAAACGTGTCAAGGGGGTGGGTTTATTGGGGGTATGGAGTGCAGGGAGGGAGATTTTAGCTCTGGTTGTGGGCTGCGCATTGTGTCTGAAGTTCTCTGAGACAGGCTACTGTAGTGTCCCACATCTCTCCCCTCAGTGTTCTGCCCCCTACTTCAGCGACTTGGCTTGCTGGATTCCCCTTCCTCCTGGTTCTGGTCTCCAGGAGCTGGACTGTTCTGCTGGCTGCCCAGGGGCGCATAGTCCCCATGTCACTCCAGCTTTCCAGGGAGGAAATGATTGAGAGGGCTTGGCTTCAGAGAGGCTGCTGACCCTGATACTTGAGTTACTGGGGAGTCCGTGCCACCTGTCCTCCCACCTAGGTTTGTGGTGTGTATACTCAGTGGCACCCTCCCCCAGACATGCTTTCGGATTGCCACCTTGTCCAGCAGGGCTCCGTTCTGCTGCCAATCTGCTGGTGCTCTGCAAGTTGAGGGTTTGGAGATGGCCCTGATTAGGAACAAGTTTTTTCTATTATGGGAAGTCTGTCCATGGCTGCCATCTAATGTCTGCTTACCTTGCAGCCTGCTGGTGGTGGCTGAATATTCACTGGGAATGGCCTGGCCACCGCCTGGAGAAGCTACTCAAGGTGATGCTATAAAGAGTGGGTGGGGAGTAGGGTCCCTGGGGTGTTGTGAGGTAAATGGGAAGTGTGAGGTGTTGTGGGGAAAGTGAGGCAGTTATCAGAAAGACTGTGGGATTGTGGGGTTAGCAGGTGGGGGTCAGGATCACCATGGGTTGTAGGATCAGAGGACAGAGCAGGGCTGGTTTGGAGAGCTCCCGCCCACCATGTGTCCTATTCCTAATGTCTGTGCTGGACACAACGGTTTGTGGTGAGTCCAGCAGCAGCTGAGGCCTCTGTTCTGGGGCCTAACTGCCCCTGTGACCTGGGAAGAAGGCCAGTCTGTTGATGTTTACCAGCTCCTGGGCTTGTCTTCTCCCTTCCCTCTTAAAGGAGGCGCTGGGGATCTGGTGGCTGTGACTGTGTTCCTCAACCCCGCCTGTAGCTACGAGCCTTTTTCTGGGATGGACAGCAGGACAAAGTACCCAGGCTAAGAGAGAGGTGCCCTGAGGTTTGTTCTGAATCAGATAATATCAAGAGGAAAAGCACAATAAAGACCCTGGCAGCCTTTGTCATCTTGGTTTGCAAAAGCACAGAATTCCTCTGAATTTCTCTCTGAAGAGAAAAGAGGCCAGTATTCCAGGCCTGTGCCCTGAAGGTCCTTAGGAGCAAGGGGAAAGAGAATGAGGATTAATTGAGGCAGATGGTGTTTGGTTTCCTCGCCTGTTAAAGAGGGATAAGGATACCTCTGTTCAATACCCCCAACCCCCCAAGGATAATTGTGAGGATTATGAAAGGTTTGTAAAGGATTTAATACAGTGCTTGTTAATTGGCAGCTATTATTTTTTATTAATTAAAGGTAACTGGAAGATCCTTGGAACAGCCTCTGAGAAAGTTTTATGTCGAAAATGGGAATGTCAGAAATGTTATTTTTTACTAACCCAAGAGGCCATATGGGAGCTCCTAGAGTCAGATGTGAGAACTGCCCTGGAAGAGTTTCTTCTGACCTTCACATCAAACCTGTTTTCCAGCCTCAGATCATTTAAGGAGGCTCTGGAGACCCGTGATTCCCTGATTATAGACACACAGCACAGTTGAACTAGAAAGGTACCATGCTCAAACTCTCGCTAGCCCGCCTCTGGTCCAGCCATGATCATGGAATGTTGGTCGGAAGAGCAACCGGATACCTGGCACTTTTCAGCTGTGTAACTCTAGACATGTCCTTTTATCTCTTTGAGCCAGTGTCCTATGAGAATAGTCGAATCTGCCTCACACAGTTCTTATGATCAAACGGGATCACGTATGTTAAACTGTGATGTGGTGTGCAGATAACCGAGAATTTATGAAGTACCAGACACTGTTCTAAGTGCTTTTGTGTCTTATCTCATTTAATTTTCACAATGATATATGATGCAGTTAATTATTGATTAGAAAGTGGGTGAGGAAGTTGAGCTGTTAAGAATTGTAATTATCATTGGCTAACCAACCCCCTCTGGAAATCATGCATCTGAAGACCTATCTCCCATAGTAGAAATAAACCAAAGTTTCTGCAAAGGTTTGAACACTGCCTTTTTTTCCATTGACCTATTCTAACAACCTACACTAATTCTCAATATGTTTGTAAAATGAGTGAAAGCAGTCTTTATTGGTCAGTTTGGTTTTTCTGGTGTCTTTTTCTTATCTTCTTTGCTCCTTATCCATAGGCTCTGTGGGGCTTAGAGACACAGCAGCTTCTTGGCTGTGACTTTTAAGTGTCATTTGTGTGGGACCATAACCGTCTTATGCTCACTCACCTAATGGTCCCTTTTAAGAACAGGGTTGCTGGTGGGCCAGAGTTGACATTAGGGTGGTAATGCAAGGTGTATTAAGGGGATTGGACATTGGCTCGCCTCAGTGCTGGCCAACACTGAGATGCTGATGGTCAGTTTTTTTTTTTAAGATTTTATTTATTTATTTGACAGAGAGAGGGAGATCACAAGTAGTCAGAGAGGCAGGCAGAGAGAGAGGAGGAAGCAGGCTCCCTGCTGAGCAGAGAGTCTGATGCGGGGCTCGATCCCAGGACCCTGAGATCATGACCTGAGCCGAAGGCAGAGGCTTAACCCACTGAGCCACCCAGGTGCCGCCTGGTGGTCAGTTTTATCTCCTTCTGACTTGAGTGTAATTCATATAAACTAAATGTGGAGAAAAAAGAGAAGAGGTTGCTAATTGGATTCGACTTTAGGCAAGGGAAATGTTTGGTTTAGAGCCAACCGTTAGGCTCCAAGTTTCCAAGGCCTCATCCTTTCTGTTGGTTCTAGTTAGCTGTTCGCCTCCTTCCCTCTGCTCCAAAATGTATCTGCCAGGGAGCACTCAAGTCTGAAGTTTTAAATGTGTTAGGAAAAAAAAGGAAGAAACACTCTGTGAAAACAGGGGCTCACGGCTGGTGGTGTTTCCAGCACGGGTGGTGCTCATTAACAGAGACTTACGATCAGAGCCTCAAATCCATCCTCATGACTTTTGTAGCACATTTATAGGATAAGGAAGAGGCTCCAGCCTTGTGGGTTATTCTCTCTTTTTATGACAAGAATAACATTTATGAGGGTATGACAGAAAGGAATAAAGGTCTGGTTAGGAATGAGAAGTGAGAAGCGACTGGTAGGGTTCCAGGCATGCTCAGGAGGTTCTAGAGCTCACGGATCTGGGTGTCCTGCTCCCTGCTCCCACCTGCTCCCACAGCAGCCTGCTGATGCTGTCCGAGGAGGTAGTGTTGTTACTGTCATTTTACTGGAAAGTGGGGTGACTCACCTGAGGTTAGGTAGCTCGATGTATAGATAGGTTAGTGGCAGATACTGGACCCCACCTCTCTCTCTCTCTGACTCCAAGGCAAGCAGTCTCATTTATCCTTATAATAATTTAAAGTTTTTTCCTATTACGTATACATTTTGGAATATTTAGACTATTTCAGAGGAAGACTGAAGAAGGGGGGAAACATGGCTCAAGCACTGAAGACAGCTGTTTATATTTCAGTGGGTTTCTTGACTTCTTTTTGGGGGAAGAAGGAACATTTGTTTTTGTCGGGGAAGATTTGCTTGTTATCTGTACATCTCTGGTAATATTCAGTTTCCTGTCTTAGAGCAGGAACTCTTTCTGTAAGAGTGGATTCCCTACATATTCAGGTCACGTTCTTTTATTTTGTGTGAAACACTGCTAGGCACTGTGGGGGACAGAAAGATGAACAAGGTGTTTCTGCCTTCGGAGAGTGTGTGATTAAGTGGAGAGGCAGATGTGCACTGAACCAGCTAGCCCAGGCCTGGTAGTCATAGCAAACGGTGACATCCTCCAGCTCTGCTCCAGGTGCTCAGACAACGTTACTCACACTTCATCCCCAGACAGCCTCATGGACGAGGTATTACCCATTTCGCCCATTTTACAACTGTGAATTAGGTGAAATGGCCTGCCTAAGGTGATAAAACTAACAACCACCCAAACTGTGATGACAAAACCCAGGTGCCCTCTCTCTTGAGGAACTGATGGAAAGAGTCCCATGAAGGCGAACCACAAAGTCAGAGATATACGCCTTTGTCATTCTCTCTTCCATCCTTTTCTTCTTTCTCATTTTAAGACGGACGATTCTAGTTATATTGAGTGGTATTCATTACCTTTTCAAAAAGATCCCTGCCCAGATTCTTTTGCTTATTCAGACCACTTGATAATAAATCTCAGAATCTTGGGACTGGAAGGAAATGCAAAGTGGACCAGTCCATTCTCTCTAGTCTGTTCTCTTATTCGGGAGAAACGAAATCTCAGAGAAAGAAAATCACCTGAGCACACATGATAGTGTTTAGTTGAGCCAGGTTTTTTCACCAGAGTTTCCCAAAGTGTGAAAGCATATGATATAATACAGGGGTGAATTTTTTTTCCTTAGGATTTTATTTATTTATTAGAGAGTGAGCGAAGGAGCGAGCATGGGGGGGGAGGGCAAAGGGAGAGGGAGGAAGCAGACTCCCTGCTGAGCAGGGAGCCCAACACGGGGTTTGATCCCAGGACCCTGGGGATCATGACCTGAGCCAAAGGCAGATACTTAACTGACTCAGACACCCAGGCACCCAAAGGGGGTGAATATTTTTAATTTTAATAGCTTTATACATGAGTATATAATTTTTCATGTGTATTTGAAGAGAAGTATAGCTAGAACATCAAACGCCTTATTTGGCAGCTATTATTGTCTGTGTAGTCTATTTAAAGAAAAAAAGTGGAAGTACGGGTTGGGCCGGGAGGTGGCAGAAATCATGGAGGCGGTGTGTGGGCGGTGTGTGGGTAACATTAGGGAAACAGTGTATCTACACCAATTTGCCCTCTCCTAGAGGATAAACTTACCCTGCTAGCTTTATTAATCAGGGGCAGGAAAAGGGAAGACCAGCCCCTAGTGGAAATATACTACCTGCTAAGCATTTTACCTGGGCTCAGTATGTGTATATTGAAGAAGCTCAGAGAGATTGATTAACAAGCCCATGGTGACACAGGATAGATTGAAGAGTCAAGATTCAGATCCCAGCTTGGGCTTCTTCCATTGCCAACTCCTAGCCACCTGTCATATTCTGTAAAGTGGGTGAACCCTGGACCCAGCCTGCTCCTCTTCCCGAGGGTTCCAACATCTTCCTGTTCAGGTACCAGGCTCAAGTGGAAATGCCTGTGGTTGGGTTGCTAGGTTGCTTACTGTAGCCTGCTAATTTAAAGCTTGATTTTGATAGAATTTCAAAGAATGTGCTGTATTTATATGTGGTATTTATCAAATCTGACTCATGCTGTTAAGTGATAGAACCCTTATCTTGCTGCCTTTTGGATTCTGTTCACATTGTGATGCTGCCATGTGGATTGTGAGCTCCAGGAAGACATAGACTGTGCCTGTCAGTCTATCCAAAGGGCAATTACCAGATGCTTTTTGAGACTGATTCATCTAGCCATACTTTCAGAGTTCAGAGAATTAACTAGCAGATTTTTACCTAAAGAGTGGAGGTATGGAGATGTAAATGTGGCCTGTTTCCAAGTTAGCTGAAGAAATCTGGAGTTTCAGGTTATGGAGAGAGGGCCGTTTGGGATATTTTGACTAGAATGGCGGGCGGGGGCGGGGGAGGTGCTATCTAGGCTTTGGGACTTTCCTAAACCAGCTGAGAAGATTCTACTTCTCAGTGGTTTAGCATCACATGGAGCATGACCTCTTCCATGAGGGAGGCATGTACTAGATGTGTGATAGATGCTGTGATAGTGGGGTAGGCCACATGTTCCCCTTCCCCCTCCCCAAAGATGTCCGTGTTCTAATCCCCAGAACCTGGGAATATGTTACTTTACGTGGTAGAATGGACTTTGCAGTTATAATTCAGTGAAGGATCCTGCAATAAGAGATTAGTCTGGTTTATCTGGGTGGGCCCAATGTAATCAGAGGGGTCCTTATAAGAGGATCAGACTGAAAGAAGGAAACACGATGACGTTAACAGGTTGGAGTGCAGGGCCATGAGCCTCTAGGAACTGAAAAAGGCAAGGACTGGATTCTTCCTTTGTAGAAGATGTGCAGCCCTGCTCACATTTTGATTTTAGCTCCGTGAAACTGATTTTTGACTTCTGACCTACAGAACTGGAAGATCATAAATTCGTGTTGTTTAAGCCACTACATTTGTTGTAATTTATTAGAGTTGCAATAGGAAACCAGTACAGATGGTACTGAAGATTGGAGAGTGAATGTAGCCACAGTCTCTGCCTTCAAGTGGCTCTCAGTCTAGTGGGGAGACTGGCAAGTACACAGCCAATTTGAATAATAGTGGTGAGCATCTGCTAGGACTGTAAGTCCAGGAATCTATGGGACCTACGCCAGTCTGGGCAGATAAGGGAAGACTTCCTGGATGAGCCGAATTCAGGTGCCACTGATGGAGGGTTGGAATTAGGGCATGAAGTGTGGCAGGGAAGGGCCTTTTTGGAGAGAGGAAAGCACGTTCAAAGTAATTTCAGTAAGATCTGAAAACTAGGTACAGGCTATTGGCCAGGCCTGGCAAAGCAGAAAGCCGGTTCCATCTAAGTTGATGTGGGCCCTGATGACCCTGTTTTCAGACAAATCATTTTGGACCTTGCGTAGTGGGAAGATAAGATGGAAGTGCTCTACCTTCAGGGTTGTGTGACCACCTGCTAGCTCTTTTACACGTATTATCCCATTTAATTCTCATAGTAACTATGCAAAGTAGCAACTGTAATTTCTTCATATTGCAATGGAGCAAAATGAGACTTAGGTGGGCCATGCAGAGGGAATGGGAGAGAGAATCCTAGGCAGGGTCCACACTTAGCACGGAGCCTGACGCAGGGCTCAGTCTCACAAAACTTGAGATCATGACCTGAGCTGGAATCAAGGGTCAGACACTTAACTGACTGAGCCACCCAGGCGGCGCCCCAGAGACTTAGGTTTTAAGTAATGGGTCCAGGGTCACGCAGCCTGTAGGTAGCAGGGCTGAGATTCGAATCGAGGCCTTCAGGCTTCAGAGCCCAAGTTCTTAATATTCTCCTCTGTTAGAAAGATCACTGGGCCAGAAATCAGGACCTGAGTTCTAGTGCTACCTCTGTTGCTTATTAGACTTAGAACAGGTCAGTCTGTTCTCCAACCTCAGTTTTCACATTTGCAAAAGGGGACAAGAGGCCTACCTTCTTCAGAAATGTTGTGAGTATAAAGAAGATCGTCCTTTGTGAATACAGGAATATTCATAAATATTCTCACCAGGGTTTCAGACACCCCCGGAGAGGGCCTTGTTAGTGAGCCTGATCTTGTAGTTCTGGGTCATTCCTAAGGGCCGTGCGGCAGGTTGGGGAATTTGGCCACAGGAGGTCACGGAGGCGTCCACACGGGGTTAGAGTGTTTGCATCCATGGGTAGTGGTGGAGACAGAAAGGGGGCAAGAAACAGTGAGTGGCCTGTCTCAGGTGCCAAGGGTGAGGGGATAAGTCGAGAAGGAAGAAGTGTGCTCTGCATCTTGTTCCCTGTGAAGTTGCTGATGTTGGAGGTGACTGGGGAAGAATCCTTTCCTGACTTGGAGTTGGGCAGGTAGCATTTAGTCCCAGCCCTGGCACTTACTGTCTGTGTGATTTGAGGTAAGTTGGTGGCAGTTCTGGAGCCTCTAGTCTCTTCCTGTGTAAAATAGGGCTAATGATTCCTACTTGACAAAGTGTGTGAAAGCATCCTGTCCGGTTCCTGGCATAGTGGACATTGAGTAAAGAGTGACTGTCTCTAAATCTGGCAGTTCAAGACTTCTCAGGGTTAATCCAATAAGTCCCTGTTCTTTGCAGGATTCCACCTTTCTCCTTTGTCTTTCAGACTCACTTAGGCATGTTGTAATTGGATGTGAAGGGAGGGTCTGGCCACAAAATGAGAGCCCCGTGAATCTTTGAGGGGGAAGACCTTGTGCTTCCCAGTGGGAAAGGTAACAAGTGGTTTTGAGGTGGCTGCAGTGGGTATGCTGAGCCATTTTGGAAGCGAGAGTATGTTTGTCTTGCCAAGTACGAGATTGAGTGTCACCGTTTTGCTTTCTGGGAATAATGGCTGTGGAGATGAAGTAGATTTATGGCGCTGAGGTACGTCAGAGAACAGACTTTTTTTTTTTAATGTCTGCATTTTCTGATTATTAAGGTAATGTGCTGATTTTATAATATCTGGAGAATACCAATAGGGAAAATGAAAACGTTTACTTCCACACTCAGAATGATTACTGCTAACATTTTGGTGTATTTCCCGCCATTCTTTTTCGAAATGCACATATACTTTTTATTTTTTAAATGCACAGTTCATGCTTTATTCACTTAACATTAAATCATGTCATATGCATTTCCCAGATTATTACCTATTCCTTAAAAAATTTTATTTGCTACATAATAGTCTATGGAGTACATGTGCCATGAGTTACTTAATCATTCCCCATTCAATAGTTGGGCATTTAGATTGTGTCCACTAAAATAAATGAATGCATATTCCCCTAAAATACATAAAAATATTTGACCGAGGTTTGTTACCATTTTCTTAGATTGCTAGAACAAAGAATAAGTCTATTTAGAAGTGTGTATTGGTGGGGATTATCAGACTGTTCTATTTATCTCATATTAAGCAGCAGGAAAGTGATAGCGTGTTAGATGGTTGTGGGTCAGCCCTGTGAGGTCCTTGCTTCTGATCATCGTGCACAGAAGGCTGCCTGCCCGTAGCTCACTTCTTCCTGGCGGACAGTACAATCAGCCTCTTGTGGCTCCCCAGTGAAATTTAAGTAATGGGTCAGCCTTTCCAATGCTTCCCTTTCTGTCAGGAAGTTCATCTGTGAATCTAACCTAAATCTCCACCACTGCATTTTAAATCCTGACCCTCTGCTGGCTCCCCTCAGTGGAGCCGAGCGGAGCAGAGCTGTGCACGATCTGCAGGCAGCCCACTCGTCGTCTCTCCCCTCCTGCCTGACCATCGTCGTGGCTCTGGCCACCAGCCTCATGTTACCCTGGAGGAAACTCGAGGGTCTCTGGCTGCTGCTGTCTCGACTGGGAGGGCGGTCCCTGCATCGAGTTGCTGACGATAACGCCAGGTAGGGTTTCCAAACCTGAGAGTGCCCACGCTGTGAGGGCCAGCCTCCCGGCCTCTCCCGTGCCCCCTGCAGGACTTGTGGGAGCAATTAGCATTCAGAGCGGTGTTCCCTTATTGACACTGCAGGTCTATCAGATTCATTCTCTGGGAAAAAAGAAATGTGGCTGGAGCGGGGATTAATTATGTTTCAGTCCCCGGCGCATTGGCCAAGTGGTAAATGTGCAGTGAAGAAGGACGGCCAGGCAGGGAGGGGCATTTGAGTGCATTCTAGTGATGGGAAAGCGGGCTGTCAGTGTGGAGGGGTAGGGTCTTACCCTGGGCCTCCCACCCTTGGAATCGAGTAATTGCTCTGCCCTCTGCCCAAACAGCCTTGGCCACCTTTCTTAGGCAGCATCCTTTGTTGGGAGCTGACAGCTTTATTATGGGGCAGTAGGATGTTAATTTGGAAGGGAAATGAATATAGCTGCAACTTCACGGGCAGTAAGAGGCCCCTTGTGTCCCTTGCTTAGACATTTTAGAGCTGGCTGGCAATAGGCCAGCAGGGTGGACCAGATCACCCAGGAAACAGACTGGGAATTGAGTCCTGCTGCACCTGTGGGAGTATCTGAGCATGGCTGGAAGCCCAGAGGAGGCTGGAGCCTGAAGCCTGAAGCACCCCTGGGGCCGGGCCAGGCCGGCTGAGCTCCTCCAGCTCCTTGCCCTCCCCTGCAAGTCAGCACCAGGAGATCCTGCCTTAACATGAGCTGCTTCATGCTTCCAGTTTTCCCTCCTCAGAAGGGCTACACTTGCAGACGAGATGGCTGGTTTCACGCTTGGCTGTTTCTTTTTTCAGTGCCTGGTACAGGTCCAGCACTTGATCGAAATAAATATTTAGGAGGCAAAAAACCCAGTGGTTTTATGTACTTGGTAAAGAAGCTACTTCTCTGGTCTTCAGCCCCCATTTAAAATTTCCATGTCAGATCATTCTTTTTCCTTTTGAAGAGGGGAAGCTTTTTCTTCTGCCCCCTGTTGTTTTCCCAAATCCACTTTGGGGCTGAATGTCTCTGGTACTTTTAGCTGGCACATTGGAGCCCAGTGTCCCCACTGTGAGACCTTAGCCCAGTGGATGCCGTACCTGGCTACATGGTAGAATCCTTTTGGAGCTTTTAAAAAATATTGATGTCTGGGACTCAGTGCCAGAGATTCTGATGTATTTGCTCCGGGTTGAAGGTTTGGCATCATTTTTTAAAACACTCCACAGGTGATTCTATGTTAATTATTAATGTCCAGTGACTTTCCCAGAGTAAGGAGTAAGATGTGCCTGACATGTCCTATCAGCAATTTCCCTTTATGAGAAGACATGTGTTAGAAGCGGGGGATATCTACAGTAGTGGGTTGCTCCAAATCCACTATGGAAGCAGAAAGGGTGAAATGACAAATGAGAGGATTGTGTTAGTCCTTTCCTGTGTGGTATTGGCTTGCTGAGAAGTCCCTGTGGGGTTACCTAGCATCTCTGTCTATTACCAGCGTGTGCTCTGGCTGGGCCAGTCTGCCTGGTAGTTAAGTAGGGGAACTGGACAGGATGCAGATGCTTTAGTGAAGGTTAAAGATAAAAAGATACAAACAGGGTATGAATCTGTTTATATTTGGTTCATTAGCCCCAGGGCCTGGATTCACTTTTCTCAAACTTGTGGAGCATGGGCCCCAGGAAGGAAAGATTGGGAACAGAGCTCTGAGTGCATGGCAAGGGATGGCTTTCCATTTGGGTCTAGAGGACAAACAGGGCAAAGTAGCAGGTGCTTGCAGTGAACATTCAACCCTTCATGGCTCTCATTACCCCTTGTAGGCTGGGATTCCTAAGGCCTCACTACAACCTCTTGAATGTTGTAGAGATGTCTTCCCAGAAGGGTTAATAAGGGACTGAATTATTGCTGTGAATGAATGAGCCCCTTCTCTAAGTGTATTTGGATTTGCCTGTGGGTTCCTCTATGTGATTTGAGAATGGTCATGCTCCTTGTTGGCTAATGCATTATTCTTGGTGCCTCAAATCCTAGCACCTCCCCCCCCCCCCCCCCCCGGAATGTATGTGGCTGGGGCTTTGTTCCATGAGCAGCTTCTCAGGTTGAGGGGTAGTTTCTGCTGCTCCTTAGCTTGTCTCATGGTGGGGCTGCTTCCCAGGCCCTGGGCCTTAGAGAAGCTGGAGCTCCCTCGAGAGAGCCCCCATAGTTTTCCCACAGGTAAGGAGGCCTCTCAATTAACCTCTGCAGTGCTGGTGGCACCATTCCTCAAACTCACAAATCCTGCTTAGAAAAAGCTACACACACTTTATTTAACTTTTAAAAACTGTTCTCATGCTATTCAAATTGTACTAAGTATAAGAGATTCCCCTGGGGTGCTTGTTAAACATGATGACTCTCTGAAATGAAATCTAGGAATTTTGCCTTTTAGCCAGAATCCCAGGCCATTATCAGGGATAGAAATATTTGAGAATCACTTTGTTAAAAAATGTTCCTCCTCCACCATCCACCTTGTATTGTTTTACAGGGGAAATAAGGCACAGATTGGTCAAGTGACTTGCCTGGGATCATACAGGGAATTAAGGCTTGAGCCAAGCCCGGAAGCACCCAAGGACGAGTCCAGAACGTTAATACCTCCTCATAGGTGTAAAGAGCTTTGTTCTTCAAAAGTGTAGTTTATCTTTCTGTTCCCCTCGTTTGCTAAGAGGAAGAGTATCCTCTATCATCTGTTTCGAACCAGATTATTCTTTGTGGTGGTGGGGCTGCCCTGTGCATCGTAGGATGTTCAGCATCATCTCTTGCTTCTACCCCCTGAATGCCGGTAACATTCCCCAGGTGTGACAATCCAAAATGTCTCTAAACATCGCCACATGTCCCCTGGGGGGCAAAATCACCCTAGTCGAGAACCATTGCTTTAGTGGCAGAAGCTGTGTGTCAGGGATGTTCTCTAATGGCATCCTAAGACATTTATTTTTATGTTTGGGGACTTCACTTTTTAAATTTGCATTGTTGGCTTCTCCCCAACTTGGCTACTGTGCTGGGTTACACGCATAAATGAAAATCTCGCTGAATATAAGCTCTGTCCTCCTCTCCATTTTGGCTTGCAGAAGGAAGGCATAAATAAACTGGTAAGACCACTGAATTTGGACTGACTCCAGGCCACAGTTTGCCTGCCAGCCCTGCACTTCCTAGCTGTGGGATCTTGGGCGAGTCGCTTACCCTTCTTAAGCCCCCTCCTGATCTGATATGATAGAAGTGTTTGTTGTGAATGAGACTTAAGTGACACCTTAAATGTGTTAGTGTTTATAAAACATTACTCATATATTAAGTGGCGATGATAAGATTCAAGTCTAATTACCAACACTTGAAGGTTTTTTCAAATTCACAAGTGCAAAACAGCAAATCTAGACGTGTATTTGGCCAAGTATATTACCCCTGTCATCTCTCTGCCCCTAACGTTAATCTTCCCCTCTCTCACTTTAAATTTCACCTCCTCTTTCTTGGTGGCCATTGCGATACCTCCTTTGGGTCATTGTCTCTGCAAGATTTGTTGTTAGTTTATTATCTGTGATTGGTGAGATGGTTTCTTTTGATGGTGAGATTTCTGAAGGGCTGTCATAGTTTATATGAAAATCAAAACCAGTGTCACCTTTTTCCCTCACTGCCAGCACCCAGAGAGGTGCATGGTGACAGGCGAGTGAGGCTTGAATGCGAGCTGCGAAGTCTGCCCCGCGGTGCCGAGGTACATGCAGAAGAGCTTGGGGATTAGAGGTCTCTGAGCTCTTCGGCACAGCAAAGCTCAGCTAGTTCAGCACTAATTCTGCAGTCAAGGAAACTGAGCCCAGAGTGGGAGCGTATGGGAGGTGTCATGGCGGCCCCGTTCGATTACTGGCCACGCTTTCCCAGTGCCCAGGCTCTCGGTGCGGTCCTCACGCCTGTTCCCGCCGCTGCCTTGGCTGGTGCGGGGGGAGCAGGCTCGGCTGCGTACCCACGGTGCTACGCTGCCTTCTGTCTGACTTTAGATGTTACCTTGTCGGTCTTGTGAAATAGGCTCTTCCTGTTCAGTAATTTATGGATTGAAATTCGTCAGAATTCACAGTGTACATGACATGATTTTCACTGATTCTTTATAGCAGGGCATCTTGAGGCGAAAAGGCACCGCACATGAAGGGGCACCTGTGTCTTTGTGAACATACCGAAGTGGAAAAAGACTGAGAAACTGAAGGTCTTTTCGTTTCTTCCGTAACCTTGAACGCTGTCTCTTGGCTATCCATTTTCTCCCTGCTGTGATGTCATCTTATATTATCATCATCACCGCTAATATTAGTTGTTACTATTATTCATCCTTGCTGCTGTCTGTCGAGTGCTGACTGTATACCTGTGTGTGTGTGAAGTGTTTACCACGATGAACACACCACAGCTGATCTGCCCAAAAACTACAGAGAGGGCACTATAACCATTTCTGTTTTGTAAATGAGGAAACCAGCTAAGTAACTTTTTCAAGGTCACAGAGTAGGAGGGGAAGCTGAGATTTAAACCCCTCCAATGTGTGAACCCTGACTAGGCTTGCTCCTGGTGTGTAGCTCCTGACTCCCATGGGAGTGGTTATTGTAAACCCTGGCAGCTGATTCTCCTCCCCGCCGATGTCTTCAAGGATGTGCTCTTTGTCATGTGGCCTGTTTGAACCTCTAGGGCTATCCCCCCGCTGGGTGGCACCCGGCTCGCTAGGCCACCACCTCACTCAGACGTGTCCTCTCAGGCTGTGCCAAAAGCCTAAATAAGAAGAACTGTCCCTGACTTGGGAACCTAGAGGCCTGCTGTCAAGGGAGGCACAGCCTTTAGAGACTAAGACCTGGCTTTTGCCTACATGGATCCCTTAACCCTCCAGAGCCTCATCTTTCTCAGCTAGAAAGTGGAGGTGATTCCTGTCTCACGATTTTTTTTTTGGAGAGTGTTAAATGAAACACTTCCTTTTGAAAGTGTTTATAAACTCACGGTTTAGGTGGGATTGTGAGACTAATGATAGTAGGTTCTGGAGCAAGGGGAGTGGGAGCTTGGGGAAGAATGTTCAAAGGAATGAAATATGGGGACAGCTGGGGGAAAAGAAGCAAACTAATCTCCCTTGCCAGTCATTTCAAAGGCCTTCTTGCCCAACCTTAACCTTCACGCAGTACCATGACATCATGTGTGGATGTGTTTCTACTTCCCTGCCCCCTCTGGAGGAAGTGCTCACAGGCATGGAGTGGGGCTGGGGGTTCCTGCAGAGTCCTCCCTGCAGATATTCACCTGAGGGCTCCATCGTGCTGTAGCCTGGGGCTCTGCAGCAAAGAAGGCTGCCTGGGGGAACTCGGTTGTTTAAAGGGAAGTTGCTATTAGATACTTTGGATTATATGGTGACTGTGAGGACAGCATAGAATTAAAAAAAATGTTTTTTTCATCATCAAGGTAATGTAACTACATTACTTCCAAAATTGAATTATAGAGAAGAGGGGAAAAAAACACATTCATTTCATTTCATCTTAATGTATTTTTCCTGGATGTTTGGGGGAGGTAGGAGAATAATCATTTTCATTTGTTTTAAATAGGTATACATAACAGCAAAAATTGGACAGTACAAAGTAGTGAAAAATAAGTCTCTATATGCTTTTAGTCATCTAGTATATACGATTTTGACTCAGTAACTTTATCTTCATATGTCCAAGCATTTCTTATTCCTTCCCATTTTAACAATTTTTAAAAATTTTGCAAGCAAATATGTAAACCGTATTTGTGAATTTTTGGTCTTACGTAAGCAAACAGCAGAATACCAAGTTGGTAACAGTGGTGACATGTTACAGGTGACTTATTTTTATTTTTTATGCTTTTATTTTCTAAATTTTCTACAATGAGCAGGAATATTCAGAGAAGTATGCTGAGAAGATATTTTCATAATCTTAGAATTAAAATTTTGGCCAATTTTTATCCAGTATTTATTCTTTGTGTTTCATAAATATAGTTGAGATTATATTTTTATATCTGTGTGTGGGTCCTGGTTCGTTTTCATTTAACATAAGCATTTACTAACCTTAGATTCTTCATGGACTTTGCTTTTAATGGCCAGGCAGTATTCTATCAAGTAGAAACACCATATTTTGTTTAACCTATTCGCTTATGGTTTGACAATTGGGTAATTTCCAATTTTTTTTTCTTCCTGTTCAAATAATAATCATAATGAACAACTTAGGAAACAAAGCATTTAGAAGTTTTGACCCTGAAACAGTCTGATGTTTGGGGCAACCGGATTCCTGATGGACGATCATACAGCAGGCGCTCAACAGTTGTTTGTGCTTTGTGAATCAGGAGACATGTGTGAAGCAGTGTTCTGCAGGTGACTTGAATAAATGATAACATGAAGGAATGAATGTTTTACGGCAATGCAGGCCTGTAAAGAGGGTCCCCCAAAATGGACCATAAAGTCCACACCTGTCATGCTCTGAGAGCTTCCAGGTCTTTGAAAGGGCTCTGCAGTTGGGGCCAGGAAGGATACTGGGGGAAGATGATGGTTTGCAGAACTCTACGGCAGGAATGGCGGGCTTGCTCTGTCTTTGCACCGTGTTGGGGAACCCAGTGGCAGTGGCGCTTCTCCCGTCGGAAGGAAGGGAACATGGCAGGGACAGAAGCCTAAGGGGCGGTTTGTTGTCTGAATGTGCACTGCCCCAAACGGCTGCTGAAACCAAATCTGTTTGTGGAAGGCTGTGAGGGTTTTCTTGGCTTGACTCTCTCTTTTGGAATTGAATAGGAAAATAGAATTTCTCTGAAAAGTGTCTCTCTGTGTTTGTGCCTGGAGCACTCTGTAATTTGGACCTTGTCAGAACAGCCTGTCTTTATTTTGAATTTGGAACCACTGACTCCCCTTTTCTTTACACTGTGAGCTATTTATACGCCCAAAAGCATAAGTGGAGGCCTTTTCACCTTCTCCCTCATGACTTCAAGAAATAAATAAAGGAAGCAGCGTTCTCTAGAATCTGTAATTCCTGAGTGTTGGCAATAAAGAGCTGAAAAATATTCCAGTGTAGATATCCATGCAGTGGTGATGGGCCATGAATGGGCGGTGAGAAGCTTGGCTTGAAGGTCTTAGGTGCTGTTTCTCCGCCTTTTCTAGGGCCTTTTGGGGAAGGAGTCCTCAGTCACCGAGCTGAGCATATATCCCAAACACATTCTCTGTTTGTCCATTTATTCAGGTACCCATTCTGTTTGGTTTACTTCGGCTGTTGATCACCTAATGATCTATGTCATGCAGTTTTGCAAGGCCATCGTGATATGAGCCACGACTAAGCCTGCCTGCCTGTTTCAGTCAGGGTTCAATGGCAGTAACGGGAAACTTGCTATTCTAAACAGAAGTGGGTTTAATACTGTGAGTTACGTGATTTTTATCATTATCCAAAGGGTGGGAGAACAGGATCAAAGATGGCCTTTGGCAGTGATTCCTAAAACAAGACTCTGAAAGTGGTCCACTGGTAACTGTTTCTTTTTCCTTTTCTCTCCCTCTTTTGAACTCCTCTTACCTCCTGTTCCCAGGTTCTCTGTCCTGGAGGTTAGACTCTCACCTTATGGGAAGAACTGCTTCCCAGAGTCAGTGGAATGTGAAGTGTTAATGATCACATCTGTTGTTGGAAATACTCGCTGACTCCTGCTGATCCTTTACAGAGTGCCCAGCTGTGTGATAAGTCCTTTACACACGTTATCTCAATTCTCAGGCCCTCTGTTAGGTACTGAGTAGTAATACGGGTAAGGAACCTGAAGCTGGGAAAATTTAAGTGACTTACCCAGGATTGCTCAGCTAGTAAGTAATATTTGAATTCAAGCAGTATCCCTGTCCAGAGGTGCTTGCAGTTTAAAAGAAAAGCTGGGCCAAAGAAGATACACAAACAAATGGCCACTAAACATGGGGAAAGATGCTCAATATCATTAGCCATCAAGGAAATGCAAATCAAAACCATAACGAGATACTACTCACACACACACACACACACACACACACACACACACACACCTACCTGTTTAAAAAGATAATTGAAAAGTGCTGGTAAGAGGGGCACCTGGGTGGCTCAGTCGGTTGGGTGACTGACTGTTGGTTTTGGCTCAGGTCATGATCTCAGGGTCATGATATTGAGCCCTGCGTCGTTCTCCCTGCCCAGTGGGCCATCTGCTCGAGATTCTTTCCCTCCCTCTCCTTCTGCCCCTCCCCCTGCTCTCTTACTTTCTGTCTCTAAAATAAATAGGTAAATTTTTTTAGAAAGTGCTGGTACGAACATAGAAGAATTGGAACACCAATACATTGCTGGTGAGAATATGCCGCCACGTTGGAAACCAGTTTGTAGGTCCTCAGAAGGCTAAACATAGAGTTTCCATATGATTCACAAATTCCACTCCTAGGTACATACCAAAGAGAAATGAAAACACATGTCCACATAAAAACTCATACGTGAATGTTCAAAGCGGTGTCATTCATATCATCTCCTAATGTCCTAAATGTCCATCAGCTGATAGCGGATAAATGAGATGAGGTACATCCATATAATGGAATATTTATTACTTGGCAATAAAAAAGGTACATGCTATAAGGATGAACTTTGCAAACATGATGCTAAAGGAAGGAAGCCTGTTACAGAAGATGACAGTGTATGATTCCATTTCTATGAAATGTTCAGAATAGAGAAACCTGTAGAGGTAGAAAACAGAGCTGGAAGGGGAATGACAGCTAAAAGGTCTGGAATTTCTTTTTAGGGTGAGGAAAATGTTCTACCATTGATTGGGGTTATGGTTGTACAGCTCTGATTATATAAAAGCCACTGCATTATACACTTTAAAGGGATGAATTGTTTGACATGTGAATTATGTCTCAATTAATTTATCAACAAAAAAAAAGAAAAGCTAGAAAGGACAATGCTTATCCAAATAAATTACTAATGGTGGAATTTAAAGAATAGTACATAAATCCCATCTAATTCTCTGGGACTTTTGGGTTATATTAGTTTGTCCTCACTAGAATCTGGTTGGTGGACAGAGGTGATTTTTTTTTTCTCAGTTGTCTATTTTTCTAGGTTTTTCGATTTTTCTCTAAGGGGTGTGTATTTTTATAAGTAGGGAGCCTAAAATAAACTATGTCATAAAATATATATTCCATTGGGTTATGCAAAAAGAACATTATGACTTCCACATGTTGTACCACTTGAACTAGTTTGAGAATTTTTGTCCTAGAATGGAGATTTTTGGGGAAAAAAAAAGTTATCACAAGTGTTCATCCCTGCATTGAACTGGTGTCAGAATCCAGTCACCCTTGGAAGCCGCCTGCCTTTTACCCTCTCATTTCTTACCCTTTGAGTCTCTCCAAAGACCACCAAGTTGGTCCAAAGACCAAGGTGGTCCAAAGACCATCAAAATATTGTGTACAATTTTGTGTGTAACTTTTTTCTTTTTTTTTATGAAGGAAAAGAACGTGGGGGGATGGTGGCGGTGGTGATGGATAGTCAACATCAAATTGAGTACAAGTAAAAGGAAGAAATGTAGTGGGGTGTCTGTGCCCTTAGGTAATTTGTTCCATTTTATTTATCCAAGTATAATTGCTGATGCCAGCATTTTAGTCTACTTGGAACCCAGTAAAATACCTCATGAAATTTATAAGGCCCGCACAGAAGGGGAATTCACTGTGGCCCCTTCCTTTCCACCTGAGCTAAGGGCCAGCTGGACCATGCATATGCTTTTTTTTTTTTTAATAGGATTTATGGATCAGCGAAGTGAAATTTATTGAGATCCAACTGTATGTTTGAGGGCAGAATATGCTGTCAGGCAGTCAGAGTAAAGCTGAGGATTTACAACCCATGAGAGGCTTGGAATGCGGAGAGTTCTTTCCCCATTACACAGTAAGTTGGCAGCTTGGAGCATGACCTGGATTTCTCCGGTTCCAAGGCCCTCTCATTTATTGTGTGCACATGTGTCTTTCTGTAAGTAAGATCCAGGTGCCTTCCTGGTAAAAGGGGAAGTGAGAGTTGGGGGAGTATATGTCCACTAGGTGCCTCTCCCTGCACCTCACCTTGTGAGCCTGCCAGCACTTTCCTGTGCACCGTGGGCACCTGGGCTCTCTGTCTCCTTGTGGATACCTGGGCCCGGAACAGCTCACAAGAATGGTAGAAAGAGAAATCCCAGAGAGCAGGGTTCGGGTCCTCACTCTACCACTTACAAGAGGTCTTTTCCTTTGGGCAAATCACTTACTTTTCTTAAGGTTTTCCTAATCTTTAATAGAAATAATGCTGTCTACTTTAAATGCTCATGATGAGTATGAAATGGAAATCATATGGGAAACAGTGTGGTGCTGGAGACACATTAGGCCTTTGATAAAGATCATTTACCTCTTTCTCAGTCTGCTTTTCTTCTTTGCCTCCCCTTTCCCTGGCTTGATTCCTACACTGGGTTGGCAGAGAAAGTTACCCAGTTTTCTCCACCTCCTGTCAGAGGCCACCTGTCAGTACTTTGATTAACATATTTTCTCCCTGACTCCTTATTTGTGTGCTAAATTTGTCTATTTTGAACACATTTCTCCAAAATAAAACCCATTGAAACAAAAAATTGTTTAGAATAACACTGCCCAGTAGAACTTTCTACAGTGATGAAATATTCTTGGCTGTTCTCGTCCTTTTGCTCTTTAACTTAGATTGAAGATGGGTTTGTGAAGATCCATGAACATCCTGCGAGATCTGAATTGGTGTCACCCTGAATTTATAGATTAATTTAGGAAAGAATCAGCGTCTTTACAACATTGGGGTTTTCTAGTTCTCCTTGCATTCAGGCCTTTTAAAATGTTTTTCAGTTAAGCTATATTTTTCTCCATGAAAGTTTTGTCAGAGGTTCACCCAGAGCCAGGTGACCAGCACAGTTCTGGATTTTCAAATACCGGTTGGGTGGCCATGAGGACAGTGGACCCTAGAGAGCAGTGTCTGGGAGCAGGGAGGTCACTGAGGAGGCTGTTGCAATAGTCCAGGTGAGAGATGAACGTTGGGGTTTAGGCCTGGGAGAAGGGGGAGGAGCCAACACATGCAGAGTCGTTTCCTCGGAAGAGGGAACAGGACATTCTTAATTCTTCCAGGGCAAAATAAGGCAGAGTCATAGTAATACTTGCTGCGTTTTACTGATAGCCCACTATGTACTGGGCCACGTGCCGCTGTGTTATGGTCACCATTGCTTCTCTCGATGCTCTGAGGCAGACAGCGTTACTTCTGTCCTCCAGGTGAGGAAACTAAACCTCAGAGAGGTTAAGTAACTGACCCAAAGTCACCCAGGGGACAAAGCAGTTGTTGAAAGCTAGATCTCCTCCTGCCGCAAGGCCACTGAACCCTCGTCTAATCTTGGGTCCTCTCAGAGTTTATTGGAAGTACTTTATGGAAATATGCCAGACCTTTTGAATTTTATGACTGAAATAAAAATGACTAAAATCCTGTTCTCAATCATAGTCAGAAAATTAGGTTGGAGTGTTTACCTGGTTTTATAATGTTTGATAAAAGATCTAGACGTGTCTGGATTTATGAGATCTCTAAAATTTGAGTTGTTGGAAGGGGGAGGAGGGAGGGCTTTGGGGATGCGGGTCATGTGACTCAGTGGAAAGCCTCAGAAGTATTTTTGAATTCTGAAAGTGTTCCTGGTCATGTATTTCTGGGTAACATTTTGTTGATGTTTTTCTTCCACTGGTCAGACCAAAAAAATGAATAGCCTTAATTAAAATTTCTATTGTCTTTGCCACAGAGGAAGGAAGCCTTTCCCTGGTTGTCATGGTGATGTCTGAATGACACCGTTGAAGTGGGTAGTAATTGCCATCCAGAGCCCTGAAATGAGCATTTATCATTTTCCTTGCCCCCTGAGATGCTTGCAGAACCAAACTGCACATTTCCTTAATCGCCTTTTAAATTCGCATTTGAGCCAAATGTGTGTGCGCGCGTGTGTGTGCGTGCACGGGGAGTATGCTGTGCTGCAGTCATGGTTAGAATCAAGTCTGAAACCCCATTTCTATTTGCTTTGTGCTCCTGAAGCCAAATGGCACATGGGAGGTGCTCATGAAAACTCGAGAAAGTAAATGGGAACTATCAGCCTTCGGCGTGGCACGGCGGGACCGCTCATGAGGGATGCCTCCTCTCTGTCCCAGCTCTCTTGCCCCCGCTCCCAGGCACTCAGCAGTCTTGCCTGACACACCTCCTCTGTACACGGGCCATTCAGAAGGGCTTGCACTTAATACTCGGCAACTTTAAGTGCTGCACCTACCACCCGTCCTCTGCTGTGCCCCCTGCACCCAGCAGGCTCACTGGGGGCGTCATGCTGCTGCAGCCACGGTGCAGCTGTTTCTGACAGTAAAACCAGGCTCTTTTGCTGGCTTTGGGATTTCTGCACAGAGCGATTGGGGTGCAGGAAGGGGAATGGGGAAGAGTGATGTTGTACAGCTGGAGAATCTGGATGGGTTTTTCAGTTCTGTCTGCACATGAGGCTACCCCCCACCCAGGCCTGCGAGGACAGGACAATGACAACCCTCCTCCCCAGTGATGCTGTGCAGCCGCATAATGTAGATGGATTTTCCAGAGCTCTGTCTGCAGGTGAGATTACCCGCAGGTCTAAAGAAAACAGGCTTATGACACCTCTGCCTCCCAACTCCGTATCTGTGCGGTAACCTTTCATGTAGAATGGTGCTGTGACAAAGGGCAAAGAATCTGCCATTAAGTCTTGGCTCTACTTCTTAGCTAGCCAGGTGAGCCTGGATAAGAACTCAACCTCTCAGAGCTTTAGTCTCCTAGGCAAAACATAAAATGGTAATAATGACAGTAACTATCTTTCCAGGTCATTGTCTTGCATTAGATGATGGCTTTGTCAGCTGTAAGTGTCCACTGTAAGCTGGAAATTCTAATTCATGAAGCTTAGATTGTATACTAGGCTAAGTGTTGGAGAATCGGAGCCAACCAAGAGCTAGGGCAGGAACATCGGAATAAGATGGTAACTGCGTGATTCCAGTGTGCACCAACAGTTGCTTAACTCTGCCTGGTGTCAGGGAGGGCTTTTGGGAGGAGATTATCCTTACACTGACCCTTGAAGAATAGATGTTAGCCAGAAAGACAGGGGGGCAGCCTTCAGGAAAAGGGAAATGGTATGTGCAAAAACACTGAGACACCACTAAAACGTAGGTATCCTCAAGGGAGTGGTAAACCGTGAGGCAGGGAACAGATGAAGGGTGGTGTTCGCCTTTATCCAGAAGGTGAGGGGAAGCACTGGATGATTTTAGGGCAAGGAGTGACATAATTTGTAGGTTTAGAGATATTACAGGTAGCTGTGTGGAGGACTGTTGAAATAGGAATAGGTGAGTGAGTACAGAGACCGAATGATGACCATAGAGGCTACTGCAGTCACCCCGGTGAGAGTGCTGTGGGGAGTGGAGAAGATGGACCAGTTGGTGATAGGGAAGAGTGTTGACTAGTCTCTGACAGGGAATGAGGGAAAGAGGTGGGATGATTTCTAGCATTTCTTTTCTTTTCTTTTTTTTTTTTTTTAAAGATTTTTTATTTATTTGACAGAGAGAGAGAGAGATCACAAGTAGGCAGAGAGGCAGGCAGAGAGAGAGAGGGGGAAACAGGCTCTCCACCGAGCAGAGAGCCCGATGCGGGGCTTGATCCCAGGACCCTGAGACCATGACCTGAGCCAAAGGCAGAGGCTTTAACCCACTGAGCCACCCAGGTGCCCCGATTTCTAGCATTTCTAAATGGCGTTCCTGTTGGCATTTGGAGAGGGACAGATTTTCACTGTGCAGGACAGCGTTATTTAGCAGCCTGGGCCCCCTGCCCACTAAATGTCACCTAATTGTCATGACAACAAAAATGTCACCTGTTTTTCCGAATGCCCCTGCTTGAAAACCACAAAATAATGGTTTACCATCATGGCGAATGAAAGATAAGAAATATGGTGGGAAGGACTTCATTTTGAAATATGTTGATTTAATGGTGCCCAGGGAACATCTTGGGAGAAGTGTTCTGTAAGCAGCTGGATCTAGGGATCCAGGGCTCAGGAGAGTGGACAGCACTGGAAATACAGCTTCCGGAGTCCTACCCACGGCAGTGAATGAACTTTCCCAGGGAGGATAGCATGAAAAGGGGGAGATGGCTGGCAGAACCTTGGGGACCATCATGTGTCTTGCTTGATCTTGTGAGCCAGGGAGGAGCGATAGTATTCCAGGACCCATAGGGAAGAGGAGACCGAGGCTCAGGGAGAGCCAATGACTTTTCCTAGGTTCTCTTTTAATCAGTTTTGGCCCAGTCAGTGTCTAGATGAGGATGAAGAGAAATGGGTTTTGCCCCTTCAGTTGAGGGTTCTTACTTTGTAGCCAATTGGCCCGTGTCTCAATGACTGGGCTGTTCACTGCCTCACCTTGGGTTTAGAAGTCTTTGTGCATTAGTAAGGAGACTTCTCAAGATTTGCTTTTTTCCCTGCAATGGCGGATTTTTCCTTGGCGCCCTCTGTGTTCTTGGTTCACTGATTAATAGACACTTGAGGAATTGCAGGGAGGCGTTTAACATGCATCGGATACCATCCCTAGCAGAGAAAGCGATTCACTGAGTATTCTCTCTGCCATCTGCATCCCTCCCCGCCGACAGAGTTTGACGTTGGGGAATTGAGTCTGGACCTGGAAGAACACAGTGTAAATGTGTGATTCAGAGTCAGCGATGACATGTAGCTGCGGCTAAAGTCGGGGGTGCTCAAGGGTGGTGGATGGTTGGGCTTTCACTCTCATGTCCTTCACATCACTCTCTTCAAAGGTGGGAGTCATTTTAGGTTAAAGATCACAAGCAGGTTCTGGGCTCTGACCTTCAGGCTTTCCACCAGTTTCCATATTTTTAGCCAGAGTGTTGGGACTTCCAGACAGGAACGTGGAAGGCTGGTGGTTTACTTTCAGAGTGTGGAGATTCTAGTAAGAATGGTTTCTTCTACTAAGCCCTTATCCAATAGCAAAGTTTTTTTTCTTGCCATGGAAAAGTAAGGGCTAGTTTTGCTATGTTTGTCTTCATGGGAAATGGTCCAACCTTTGACTCCAGCTCTGGAGTTAAATACCTAGGTTTGAATTCTGGCTCTGTCTGCACTTAGTTGTGTAATCTTGCATAAACCCCTTAAGTGTTCTAATCTGTAAAATGGAGATAACAGTACCCACCTCCTGGGATTATACTCAAGAGTAATATAATGCCTGTAGAGTGCCTAGAATATAATAGGATACGCTCCCGGAAATTCCAGTTTGGGATATCTCTTTTATGTGGTTCTTTATCCACTACCCCTCCTTCCTGCTCATATTTTTGGCTCTCTGCAGAAATCTGGCACCCCAGTGTAGCAGGCTCGCTGTTTAGGGATGTGGAGAGCTAGTAGGTTTTCTTTAGGAAGAGAGACCTTGATAAGACCAGCCACCCTTATTGTTTGTCTCCTTGATGCTAAGCACCAGTTAGAAGGTCTTGCAACTGGAACCCTGTTCTAGCTCCAAACCCGCACTCTCCTATTATCCTATTATCTCCTATTATCCTATTGTCAGTCCTGCTTTGCCCCTGCCCTTAAAGAATCAAAAAGAAAACTAGAATAAAGCCAGAAAAGTCTGTCAGGATAGTCTCTCTGGGGTCAGTGGTTTACTCACTGGAAAGTCTGGGTACTCTGGGTCCTGAGGGTCAGGCTCCTTCTTCCTGCTGTGTTTCTTGACCTGAGGCTCCCTTCCTGAACGCCTTCACTAGGAAATTAAGAAGGAAACTGGTTTGGGTGGGGGGTTTCCGAAATCATCCCTTTTTTAGAAGTGAGATAGGCAGAGAGGACCCCTCCTGGACCGGATGTCTGGAGTCCTTTTCCCTCCCTCTACCCCCCTGCACCGAATGTGGAATGGTCCCTCTTCTCCGGGTCACGGAGGGATGCTGTGTGATTGGGCCTCTGGAGTCCCTTTGCTCTGACCGCCACTGCGAGTGGACTCTTAAAGAGGTAGGTGGGAAATAGGCGGCCTGAGGAGGTCCTGCGCAAGCAGGCACCTGAGAAAGCAGCCCTGGAGGCTGGAAGGGTGCCCTCACTGGGACAGCTACAAGAGGCTCCTTCCACTGGAATGTGGCTGGACTGCTTTACCTCTCACAACCCCATTGACAGCTTTGTCTTTTCTAAACAAAGACCCTGTGCTTTAATTCCTCATGGACATCCTCTGGGCTCTGGGCACAGCTAGCCTTCAGATCTGTGTGCTGATCCTTTACAGCACACCGCCCCTCCCCCCTGTTTATGGAGTAAAGTGCTACATGTCAAGATTTATGTGGGTCATTCTATGCTGCACACCTGTGAGTGAGCTCATACGGCTGACTTTGGGCCTGTTCTTGGTTTCCTCCTGTTACTGCCCTGACCTCAAGGTAGTATGGGAAAGAAGCTATGTCCCCGCCCCTTGTGCTGAATACCAATTACCCTGTCACCACTTGCTCAGCCCTACCAGTGTGGAGGTGACAAGGAGAAATGGAATTTGGTAGAGCAGTACCTAGGGCTTGGAAAAGGCTCATGTCCAGCCTTTTCCCATTTTACAGATGGACTGTAGACCAGACAGAGAAAGCCATCTGTTTGCTTCCCAATTGGCTGGTATTGTTATTTACCTTGAGCAATTTAAGTGCTCAAAGTAGGGTGCAAGGGAGACATCATGATGCAGAAAAAGAGTTTGGCTTCTGGACTTGGATTCCAATGGGAATCCTAAATCCTTCTGAAATGTATGACCTTAGACAAATGACGTAACCCCTCTTAACCTCAGTTCCCTGAGATAATACCGCGCAGCGCTGAAGTGACTGGTAGAGGTAATATGTGCAGGCATCTTAAGTAGTTACAATGATAGTTATGCAGAAAACAGTGGCTATTACTTTTAATATAGTCTCAGTGGCTTGTTAATGGATACTGGCCACAGTGGACTCTTAAAGCTGTGTATCTAAAAGAAAAAGCATGACATAGATACTGTCAATCTCAGCATAAACTTCCTGTGAGAAGGGGTGTAAGGAACCTAACCCAGCTTCCACTACTGAGCTATGACCCCCGCTAATGCAGCCAGGTTTCTGGGAGTAGGCATAGGTTCTTAATCATACCTGTGTACAGAGCCTTGTTTTTTTGTTTTCCCACCAAAATGTCTCCTAATGCTCAGGATCTCTTCATCCTACCTGTATACTTCAGATTTCACATAATTGCTAAACGGTATGTTTCATGGGTTAATAGATTCATAGAGCTGGAAAGGAGTATAAGGGCATCTGGGCATATTACAGACATGGGGTTGGTGTTCTTTCTTTAGCAACATCTTGCCAAATGTTTTTTGGCCTGGGCTTGAAAACTTCCACCAATGGAAGGCAGCCAGCCAGTCTGATGTTCAGAAGCTACTCTGACTTTGACATTGGTAGACACATAATTCCTTGAAAAATATGCTTCCCAGTAACTCTACCTACTGATCCTAGTTCTACCATGTTGGCCCTCAGGGAACAAATCGAATTACTCTTCCATATGATTGCCCTACAGAGATGATGACAGTGGTCCTGTGCCCTGAGTCTTCCTAGACCATAAAACTCCTGTTGCTTCAGTGATGTGGCTTTGACCCATTCATGCCCTTCACACTCCTGGCTTGTCTCTCCTCTACCTTTTCACTCGGGCCTGTAGGTATGGTTACCAGAAGAGAATAAAATATCTGAGTGGGGTCTGATCAGTTCAAGATAGAACATTTTTACCTCCTTTATTTTAGACTATTATGTGAGTCCGAACCAAGATCCTAGTAGCTTTCTGACTGCTTTTCCATGCTGTTGACTAGTTGGGTTTACAGTAAATCAAAGCCATTAAACTAATACTGATTCTGTATTCTTTCTTAGGGCTGCCATGACAAATTACACAGACTTAGTGGCTTAAAACTTCAGAAGCTTATTCTTATAGTTCTGGAAACCAGAAGCCTGAAATCAAAGCATCAGCAGTATTGGTTTCTTCTGAAGGCTCTAAGGGAGAATCTGTTCCATGCTTCTCTCTTTGCTTCTGGCGGCTGCTGACAATTCTTGACATTCCTTGGCTTGTAGATGCTTCGCTTCAGTCTTTGCCTCTGTCTGCACATGGCCTTCTCCCCTGTGCATACTTTTTATACCACTTGAATCTAGACAAATGGCTCTGGATTTCTGTGCAAGGTCTTTTGACCAGATACAAGGATTCCCAGCTCTAAAATATATTTTTCATGATCGTTAGTGGATATTAGGCACTGGCAGATGGATTTTGTTTAAGGCGGGAAATTAATTTTAAAACAATGTATGATTTTTTTCATAATTCCTGTTTCCAGGAAGCTAGTGTTAATTTACAGTAAGTAATCACAGTGACCTTGAGCAATTCGCTAACCTTCTCAGGTCTCCGTTTCCTCATTTATAAAACAGAGATTGGATGAGGCAAGCTCTGTGTCATTTTCAGCTCTAAAACTCTCAATACCGTGATTTCTGGAAAACAGGGGTTACCCTTTGTGACAAAAGGTTTCAAGTTGGCTTAATAAACTATGTACAACTCTTGACTAAGAAGACAGAGTATGATTCATGAATCTGAAAATCTGAAAAATTCTACCCTTGTGTTCACCTTTGACAGGATGTAGAGACTAAGCTGTTTATTACCTACCTGTTCCCACCCTCTTCTTGGTTACTCACATAGTCTAAGATACTATGGAACTGGCATCTATTTGGCTCTCAAATATTTGTTACATGAATGAATGAATATATTTATGTCACACAATTATCGGGAACAAGTAATGCAATCTCATTCCAGTATGATCATCTAGTAAGTGTGGGCCTTTTAAGATTTCTCCTGAAAATTATTATTGTTATTATTAAAGGTCTCACGCCCACCATGGAGCTTGAACTCACAACCCTGAGATTAAGAGTTGCATGTTCTACTGACGGATCGAGCCAGGCATCCCCTAGAATATTATTTTTAAAAGATGGTGGCCATGTTTCAGAGTTGCTTTCTGGAGCAGTTTCCTTATCTGTGAAGTAGGTGGCTGTTGAGGACTGGACTCCAAGGCTTGTGCTCTAAACACCATAGCAGAATGTGCGGGTTTTTGGGTTGGGGGAGGTCTGTGATTTTGTCCTAGACAGCACTTGGTCAGATGCTTTTCTGGTGCAGGAGCCCCTACCTGCTTTCAGTGGCCTTGTGGGTATCCCTAATGGGCTGCAGCCACTGGTACCTCCCTTCCTTTGGATTCTTTAGGGACCTTTGTTGGCAGTGCCTCTCTGGGTTTTTCATTTTGTGGAAGAAACAGTCTGCTGACTGTCTGGGGTCTTACCTTTTCAGGAGTCCCATCAGGGAAGGCTAAGGATGAGTTCATTTGCCATAATTGTCAGGAAGATTCTTCTAATAATTTTTTTTTGTGAGGGGGACATTTTGTGGCCTATTTTTGCCGCCTCCTCCCGCTCCTCCTCCTCCTCCTCCCCCTCTTCCCCTTCTTCCCCCTCTACTTCCTCCTCCCCCTCCTTTTTCTTCTTCTTAAGACTTTTTATTTATTTATTTGAGAGAGAGTGAGAGTGAGAGAGATCGGAGAGGGAGAGGGAGAAGCAGACTCGCCACTGAGCAGTGAGTCCAGTGCAGGGCTTGATCCCAGGACCCTGAGATAATGACCTGAGCCGAAGGCAGACACCCCACCGACTGAGCCACCCAGGTGCCCTATTTTTTGCCATCTTCTTTTAGCTCTTCCTCTTATACAAGAAATTTTCATTCTTTAAAACAGGGCTCCTTCCTAAAAGAAAGATCTTCTCTAGAATCTGGTGGTGGTACAAAATGGGGGTTGCAAACTCAATGTCTATAGAGGCTTAGTGGATAACAAAAAAGCAGACTGTGTTTTATGCTCTCCAATTTGTTTTTGGAATACTTGGGCTACTCTGTTTATCTTGGGTTTTCCCCACTGTGGTTGAGATATGGGTATAAAGAAATTGCTCTCCTGTAGGAAAATTAAAAATACAGGTGTGATGATAAATAGCATTAGGTGTACACCCTCAACCTTGGGAATCAGTAGGGAGTGGTGGGGACTGCAGTGAACTTGAAGGGCCATTTCACCTCTCATGGGGGCCCAGCATTGCCCCAGTTTTGTTTTTTCCAAAGCAAGCTAGATTTTTATATGAAATGTTCCTGTTTTTATTTATTTTTTAAATTAAATTAAATTTAATTTTTTAAAAGATTTTATTTATTTATTTGACAGAGAGAGAGATCACAAGTAGGCAGAGAGGCAGGCAGAGAGAGGGGGGAAGCAGGCTCCCTGCCGAGCAGAGAGCCCGATGCGGGGCTCGATCCCAGGACCCTGAAATTATGACCTGAGCCGAAGGCAGAGGCTTAACCCACTGAGACACCCAGGCGCCCCATGTTCCTGTTTTTAAACTTTGGTTCTATCGAAAAAAACTGGGTGGCTCAAATAAAACTCATGTTGGGGACAAATTGGTTTGCATGTCGTCAATTTCAAAGCTCTGTTAGGTGTGTGGGGCAGATTGACAATTCTAATGACCTCCCAGGCATCTCTGGCTATAGGGTGGTCTGGTCTGATCTGTGTAGGGATCCTAAGGAAACTGAGATGTGGACAGATTGCTATGTTCATCCTTGCATATGGATATGGGGGAATCCAAGATATGTAAAGTAAAAGGCACATTATAGAATAATATGTACCGTTTTATTCTATTTATGTAATTTTTTCCTAAAAAGATGTATAGGTAAAATTTTAAAAATTCATAAAATGTTCATAAAGGCAAAAAATAAAGGATACTTAAGAAACTGGTAAAGATGTTGCTTCTGAGATTGACACTGAATTGGACGCAAGAAGGGGAACTTCTGCTTTTTTCCCCCCTCTATAATACAGAGTAATTTTTGGAAAGTAAAATGAAAAGAATCCTTGGGATGTATAATTGCTACATAAAGAGTGTGAGCCTTCAGCGCTGACAGTGTTGAGGAAGGATGGAAGCAGTGTGGCCCGGAGTATTCAGGAAGGACTGTTGGAAAGAGTGGGGGCCTTGATGGTTGGGCAGAATCCATTAGGGAAGAGGATGGCAGCAGCCGGAGGCTGGGGGTAGGAAGGCATCTGTCTTGGGGACTGGGGAACAGTTACACTTGGCAGGAGCTCTGGGTAGGGGGAAGTGATGAGAAGGAGGCTTTAGCAGTGAAGGAGGGTGTTGTGTGGCAGGAGGTAATGGAATGTTTGCTGTGCTCCAGCACGATCCATCTGGCAACAAGGACAAGGGAGTTTGTAGGCAGGGCCATAGGGCAGGAGCCTCTCATGTGGCCTCTTCTGGCTCCCAGGTAGCTGCCACCGATCCCTGCTAGGGTGTTGCCTGGCGAACGGGGTTTATACCTATATACCTGATGAATAAGCTCATGGCACTTCCTGTTCCTCCACTCCCGAGAGTGTGGGCTTTGGAAGCTTGCCCACTGTTGCTGCCTGGTGTGGTTCCTGCTCCTCTGAAGCCAGCATGTCTCTCCAGACATTTTGGAGGTTCTGGAGAGCGACTGGCCATTGACTAAAGTGTAGCCACTGAAAACAGGCCTGTACTCTGGAGTCAGGGAGTTTGGAGCTTGAATTTTGACCTTGCCACTTACTGGTCATGTGGTCATGGGATGGCACTTGATCCCTTTGGGCTTCCATACCCTCTGTGCAAAATGGGGGTGATTTACCTTCTCGGGCTGTTGTACCTGGCAGATTGATACCTAGCAAATAAATGCGCCTTCCTTTACTTTTATATTATGATACCCAGTCTGACCTTTAGTTATGTATCTATATTATTTATGTTTAATATATGAAATATATACTTATCTATATCTATTTATGACCATATCAGTCTACACTGTTGGACTATAAGCTCCTATTCCGTGGGGATAATATATTCTAATCATTGCTTTACCTCAAAGCGCTCAGAGTGCTAAGTACATAGTAGGGCTAAATAGATGTTGGGTGAGTGGAGTCTGTGTTCTTTAACCTACTCCAGTCTTTATAGCAATTGACTTGTGATCGATTAGGATGTGTCTCTAGGCTAGGGCATATCTCCTGTGGAGTTAAAACAAGTGTTGTCAAGCCAAATGCCCTTGTTAGGACGATGTATCGGGATGGCTCGTGAGTCATTTATTATTTCGTTCCACTGTGGCACATCTACAGTTTGTGGGCCTTGACATTCGTTCAATTTAGGAGGTCTTCTCTAAAATCATATGAATTTGCAGAAGGCATGTGAACACAGCACTAGAGCCCTTTCTGGGGCCTTAGAAGGGACTTTTGGAATGAGGGGTGCTAATGCTTGAGCTTCACTAGTTTGAAGTAAACCATCTCTGTATTTCAAGATTCACAGAACACTCACTGAAGGCTGTAGTAGGAGTTATGAAGGATAAGGAGATTTCTAAAAGGGAAAAAGTGGTGGCAATGAATACAGGTTTTAGTAAAACTATCATCCCAAGTAGACTCAGAAGAAATGTTTGTTTTGTGTTTTTTTTTCATTAAACAGATATCTGTTGAGCACCTACTGTGTGCCAGGCACTATGTACGCATTGGAACATAGCTGTGAAAACAGAAGTCCTTGTCCCACGGAGCCTGTATCTCAAGTGGTCCCCTGCATCAGGACTTGCAGACCTACTTAGACTGCAGTGAAGAGCCACAGTACTGATGTGAGGCTGTGGCAGTAAAGGCACTTCGATGCCTTAGTTTCTCTTTCTGACTCCTCTCCCTTCTCTCCAGGCCTGTCCTGAAAGGGAGAGCCACATGGTTCAGCCTATGCTGAGAGGACCTGAGCCATCCCAAGCAGTGATGAAAGACTCATAGCCGGTTCCCTGGGGGAGTGGGGATGGTGGCTTGGGACTGCTCAGGCCCCTCCCTGCCCTGCCTGTGGGACAGAGTGATAAAGGAGCCATTACCTTCCCACCAAAGGCTGCGTTTTAGGGCTGAGTTCAGCCACAAAGGTAGCACAGCAAAACTGAAGGAGCAATCCATTCAGACTCCAGAGCCCATAAACGGAGGTGTTTCCTATGTCCTGCTTCCCGAGGGGCAGCCAGCCCCGTAGTCTCCAAGAAGAACAGCAGAGTCAGGAGACGGGAAGTGTTGGCCTCGCTGTTTACCCTCAGCCGGTGCTCTGGTGCTCCGCTTGGCCGCAGCAGGGCGGTGACTCAGAGCTGGAGCTGTGTTGTTGCCAGATTTTGCGTGGGGGTTGGGGAAGAGGGAGAATGAATGAGTAGGAGCAAGTGGCTGCTGGATTTGTAACACCTTCGGAAGCAGCTGCTGGAGAACCGAAATTGAGAGTAGGCGGGCTGTGAGCCTCCGCCTCACCTCTCGCAGGCAGCTGGGCCCTCCTTCCCTGTCTGACTGGAAGCCGGGTTTTCATAAGGCCGAGGCTGGGGAAGAAGACACAGTCCTTCGGAACAGGGAGCTCAAGGAGAGAGTGAGTGTGTCTGCCACCTTTCCAGGCGAGATGGGGAGAGCAGGTTAGTCCTGTACGGGTTTCACAGGGCCTCTGTTCACTGCGATGTATTCTGATTCATGAAAGTCAAGTAATGACTGAAGAGGGGTTTCAATGGCTTGGTTGGGAGTGCCTGCAGTTAAAAAAAAAAGCTAAAAACCAAACAATCCAATTTAATTGAGAATAAATAGGACAAAAGTATCATTAACTACACCTCCCTGATGCCATTACAAAGGATTCTCTGTTGGCAAGTGAGATCGGGGAGGACAGCGTTCCGCCTCGTTCCTTTGTGTTTCAGTTACGTGTAGTGTTGTTCCAGTTCCGTCTGTGGCTCCGGCAGTAGTCAGAGATGAACCCCAGTGTCTCAGGATGTGATAGTCGGAAGATCCCTACAATATCACTTGGTCCATCCTTCTCATTTTACACTGGAACCTGACTTATTAAACAGAAGCATAGAACTGGGTACTCTCTGAGGTTGAAAATGTTTCCTGTGAAGTTTTAAAAGTTGTGTAGCGTGTGTATCCTTGACTCAGCGTAGCTCGGTGGGGAGGCTGTTTTTCTTGGGCTGTGCTTTCTGAATGTTGGGGCTTGACCCAGTGAGGGACAGAAGTGGGGCTGAAGGCAGGAGCCCACTGATCTTAAAGTACTTTTCCTGGCAGGCAAGTTCCTTAAATAGAAGTTTAAACAGGAGGCTGGGTAGAGTGCCTTAATTCAAAAGGAAGAAAATGTGTTCTTGAGCCGCTGTCCCATGGCAGGCTAATAATACTGGCATTTGCAGTATGGAAAAAGGCAAAACAACTCTATTAGCGGGGAGTTTTGGAGCTAGCAAAAGAAAACGCTAATAAGCACTAAACGTGGAGTGCTGCAAGCCAGGCCCATCATCAGTACCCTTCATTTCAATCTTGCGGGGTTGGGATTGTCTTCTCTTTTTGCAGATAAAGAATCCAGCACTCAGAAAGGTCAGTAACTCATTCAAGGTTGTGCACCGCCAAGTGTGCAGCAGAGCTAGGGTTCGAACTGCAGTCGTCCTGACTCTGAACGGCAGCCTGGGGTTCATGCTTGGCAGGCTGCATGTGGCCTCTGCATTGGCCAGATGAGGGAACCAAGAGCTGGAGAGGCTGAGTGTTTGCTGGGGGTGTGAAACTGGTAGTAACAATGCTGGTACCTCGGCTCCTAGTACATTGCTTCTCTGCCAGCTTTCTTTAAAAAAAAAAAAATTGGAGCAGGAGGCTATCTGGGTTTGATTTCCTCATTCTGTCAGGAGCTTGGTTTTAATCTTTTCATGGTTCTTGAGGTCCTGTGAAGTCAAAATTAAAACTCCCTATTAACCACGTAGGACTCCTAAGTGCTAGGGCCCCATTTGGGAGCTCAGGAAGAAGGCAGGTCTTATACATGGGTTAGTGGGTCAGAGGAGGTAATTTATGAAATGAGTTGGCCACTGAGTGGATCTGAAAACATCTGGAGCGCCTAATGAAATATAGAGCTTTTCAAATCATGCTAGCAGACTTGAGTCTGTTAAATCCAGAGTTTAGAAAGCACAGCTCTCTTTGCAAGATAGGTGAGCTTTGAGTTTGCTCAGTTAATTCTGTGACAGCTTTATGCCCAGCTCTGTCTGTGCCAGGCTCTGCCCCTTTAGTGCCTTCGGGTGAGGAGAGCAGGGACTGACTGTCCTTCAGGTGGTAGGTCTGGGGTTCGGTTGGATTTCAGTGTCTCTGCTTAACTGGGTGTGTGAGTGAAAGCCAGGTGTGGACAGCGTGGGAGTGGGGAAGGCCGTTCCATGGTCTGTGCCATGCTCCTCAGGGCTGCTCAGTGTCTCAGGCTGCATGTAGGAGCCTTTATCAGGCCTGCAGACCCCTCTCTCCCCCACTCTCTCTGGGGGAGTCTTGACAGGTTGGGCTGCTGTGATCAGGAAATGAGGTGGGTTCTGCACAGCCTGTCCCTGAAAGTCGTGTGTGTTTGTGCTCAGGCTATCGAGATAAAGAGTTCAAGTGCCTGCTCCGTGGGTATTACTGTTCTGTGCTGCAGGAGATACATGAGAAATAAATGAATGATGGTTCCCAGCCCTCCAGAAACTTATGCTCTCACTGGAGGGAGGGAGGGGGGTAGGAGAACAAACACACATGAAGTAAGCAGAGAGCAATATAAGAGGGAGCATATAATCAGGCACCAAATTGTAGGTTTCATAGCAAATACTCTCCCAGTTCACAAAAGGGAGATACAGGTGATGTTTGTATTATCCTCCTGTGTGTTTTTAATCACTCAGTAATTTCCTCTCGGGTGTTTGCATTCCATTCTTTGATTCTCTGTTGAGCGTATTACCCTCCTTTGCAGGGGTGGGAGGGGGGGGTTTCAGGGGAGGGCTAATTTCTCCAAATTATATTGTAACACAGTTGGGAGAAAGCCGAGGATGAAACGTTCTTGGCATGTTGGTGTCTCATTCTTCTTTCTTTTGTCACTAAGAGGAGAAGCCACTGCCCTCTGATGACATATGACCCTTTAGATTCTTGTCTCTTTCTTACTTTTGCTCAGACTTCTGTAGGGGTTAGCTCGTATATTTAGACTCATGGCCTCACTTTAAGGTAGAAGCCTCTTTGGTTGTTTCCCATTCATTCATTCATTCATTCAGCAAACGTAACGGTGCCAGATACTGGTATAAGCCGATAAGGGCAGTGAAAAGACAGGCAAGGTCCAGGCTCTCCTGGAATATACATATTAGGGAGACTGACAATAGAACACATAAGTAAGAGAAATGACAGTAATAGTTAAAATAGAGTGACATGAAATGAAGTGACTGGGAGCCTACTTCAGTGGGTGGTTGGGCAGGGCTCTGAGATGGTGATAGTTGTGCCAAGATCTGAATGATAAAGAGCCAGTTATGTGAGTATGAGGGAAAGAGCTTCCGGGTGGAAAGGCTAGCTAGTACAGATGTTGTTCAGTTGGGAAGAGCTTGGTGTTCAAGGAGCAGAAAGGAGGCCAGTGTGGCTGGGGAGGGATGAGGAAGGAGAGAAGACGTGCATTGTACAAGAAGGTGATGTAGTTGGTCAGGGGTCAAGTCACCTAGAGTCAAGCCAAGGTAAAGAGCTTGAATTTCCTCTGTGCTGTGGAGCTGTTGTAGGGTTTAAAGGAGGAACGTGACATGATTTAACTTCCATTTGAAGAGACCCATCAGGCTTCCCGTGAGGAGAGCAGGTGGTACAGAGGCCAGGGAGAGAGCAGTTAGTTAGGCTGTGGCACTATCTTATCTAGACATGATTGCGTGCTGGCTGTAGGACTGGAGAGAAAGGGGTGCATTCAGAGATGTCTTGGAGATAGAGGCCCCAGGGCTTGCTAATGTAGTGTGTGAGGAAGTTATGGTGGAGCAGGGAATGGAGAGCGACTCCCAGGTTGCTGGGTTATGATGCTGTTAATGGAAATAGGGAAGCCTGGAGAAGGAATATTGGGTTTGGTCGGAGTTGGGGGAGGAGGCTTATTTTGTTTTTGCTCTGTTAAAATGTGGATTACTAGTAGTCATTGCACTGGTCAAGGTGCATGGTCAGATTCAGCAAACATCAACTGAGTACCTTCAGTGTGCCAGGCATTGTGCGAGTATCCTCACAACCACTCTTTGGAAGGATATTATTGCTATTCCCTGTTTGCAAATGGAAGCACCAAGGCTCAGAGAGGTGAGGGGGCTTGCTCGGTTTGAACCCAGGTCTTCTGACACCTGGGCTCAGGGCAGACACTGAAGGAGGCTAGTTAGTGCAGTGTTGATGGCTTTCACTTGAAGAGAGGATGGGGGTCCTATGTTGGCTCAAGGCCCAATTCCGATGATTCCTGAAGAAGGGCCTGACAGAGGAGTGCCCATGTGCAATGAGCTGTTGAAAATCTTGACATTTCCAAAATAGTGCAAGCTCTAAAGACCATTTCAGTAAGATTCTCAGTCCCTTTAGGAAATGCCACATGAACCACGGTGACACTTTGTACTAAACAAGCCATTTTATAAAAGTGTTAAATAAAATAAAAGGAACTTGGAAATGTTGAGGGAAGGTAGAGATGCTACTTCAGCCTTTGATTGCCACTTTTTTACTCTGTGGCCCAAGAAGGAACTGAAGAAGATAGAGAGGCAATTTCTTGTGTTCTTGGAGTTTCGGTGACCAATTTGGGGACCTAAGTAGGAGCATTATTAGGTTACCCACAGTCCTTGGTTTTCTTGAGACACTGAGATTTAAAACAAAGACAGTCAGTGCCTTAACAAGCCTGAGGCAGTGTTGAACGTGGCATCAGGCCTGCAAGGTGACACTCTTGCCGCATTCGGGGAGCCACACTGAGAAGCCCGAGGGGCCAGAGGGGCAGACGCTGCCGAGCATACCAATGAGAAGAGCCTTGATAGAGTCCCTCCTTAGACTTTCCAGCTGGATCCTTTTCTTACATTTTAAGCTGTTTCTTCTCTTTAGAGCTGGGCCAGATAAGAGCTCATGCTGACTGTGCAGGTTTGTCCCACACTCAGCATACCAATACCACCACTGTCCGGAAACCAGATTGGTCAGGGTGCTCTGACCTCCACTCGTGAGCACCATTCACATAACTCCAGAACTTCATGCTATGCCAAAAGAAATTGCCATGCTAAGTAATTGGAACCTTTATGTTTAACTGACCAGAATCTCACTGTTCACATTATGGTCAAAATCTGTATGAATGGAAAATTAATCTTGCAAAAATGTTGCAACTAACTGTAGGACTTGTTTACATTTTGACTAGTCCTGTCAATGGTTGTAGGTGGGCTCCTCCTTATATTGAGCTCCCTGCTCCTAACTCTGTCCTCTGGTGAAATCTCTCGTGTTTGCCATTGGACTTCTTTAGGGCCTAACCCAAGTCCTTCCGGGCCCCGGGCTTGTGAAGACGTGCTTGTTTATGTGGATGGTTATGTGTGGCCCGCCTTCGGGGGGTAATCCTTCCCTGTAACCTTCTGTGTGTCCTAGTCCTCTCCCAGGTGAGACCGGCTGACATTCGACTTAGAGGGGCTGTTCCTAGGAGGAAGGGCAGGATCTGAAAATAAAGCCTAGCTTGTGTTTTGCCTCATTTGCCAAGTTACTCTCTCAGTAGCGTGAAGAGAGACAGAAGCCCTTGTATGGAGGAAAGAGCGTTTCTGTGTTTCCTTGAAACTGGCCACCTGGCTCCCAGCCGGGCCATCTCCATCACTACCAAGGAGCAAGGTAGCAATTCAGGTTTGAGAACAGGTATTTCAGGGGATTTGTCTGTGCCTGCTAAATGTGTCTTGAGACAGGGTGATAGGACATAAGATTCTTCATGGATTTTAGAAAGTCAGGAAACGGAGTAGGGTGGGGGCTTTTGGGCTGAGGTTGGGGACAGCAGGTAAAGCCAGAGGACTTTGCAATCTCCAAATGGGTGTGGGGATCCTGCATTTACTATGCAGCCTTTGTTTAGTGAGGGTGAGCTTGGGTTAGGAGAAGGAGACCAGAAGGGTGGTGGTGTGCGGGAATGCAGAAGTCGACTGTCATTGTGGGCAAGTCATCTATCCTTCCTGGGTCTCACTTTCCTCACCTGTGGTCTGGTGTGATGAAATACAGCCTGCCATACTGGGTGTTTGGGAAGACTGAATTAAATAATCCAAGTACCTAACGCTTCTTTTACTCAAAAAGGGCTGAACCAGAAACTCTGCGTGCTGGGCAAGCTTGATCAGAAATGATCATATTGTAAGGCCTCAGTATTCAGGAGGTATTATTCTGGTTTATCTCTTTTCCTCAATGTATGAGTCCCTTTTTCCACCCTTAGTTTAGTGTTCCAGTAACATCATAGAACCCAGATCATCAGTTTCCTTACGTGTAACATGGGAGTAAAAACATCAGCCCTGCTTATCTCAGAGGATACTTGGGAGGGTCAGGTACAGTGATGAATATGACCATACTTGAAGCTTCATAGAAATTCAGGAAATGGTAGTGGTGATACTGTTGTTGATAACTATTTTTTGGCAAAAAGGGCAGCATCTACATTGGAGAAGGAAGGTTGGGGAGCTGCCTCCAGATCTGATCAAAGAACAGCTATATTTTTGTCCACTTTAAAAATCTATGTATCTTCTAATGTTAGAATGTAAACTTCATCTTAGTGTCTAAATCTTTCAGCTCAGGATTCATTTACCCAAAACTCTAGGCTTATTTGAGCTGGTGTAAGTTGGGTGTGGGGAGCCCAGGAGTTGCTGTCCAGGTCATGCAGCGTATGCGAAGAGGCTGCTGGATGCTGGGTGCTGCTCCGGGCATATAGAAGATTCACTCTTTGCGCACATCAGAGATCCTCCTAGCTGACCTTGGAGTAGGTCCAAAGGTTGTTTGGGGGCTACTGAGTGCCACACAGGTGTTGTCATTCAGAACTTTGGCTCTGGGCACAACAGAGGAGGGAGGTGCGGAGGAAGAGAGAGGGGGAGTAGCAGTGGATGGTGCTTTTTTTCTGAGGCTTTGTCTTAGGGATTTCTGGTCATGGCCAGGAACCTATGAGCCCCATAGACTCCTAAGGAAAGAGGACAGCGGGTTATCATACAAAAAGAGCATCAGATCTTTTTAATGATGTTATCTTGAGCAAGTCACGTAACCTTTCTGAGCCATTTCCTCATTCATAAAATGGGGGTCGACGGTTATAATTGCTAAGAGGCATAAGGAAAGGTTTTGTAGACTGTAGAGTCCTTGAGAAATAACAGTGGATAGTGGTGGTGTTGCTTCATTATTATGCCCGTTATGAGCAGGGTTTTTTTTTTTTTCTCCAGGTGGAAATGAGGCAGGCTTCCAGTTTGCGCTTTCAAAATTCCCTGATGAATGGAAGTGACTCTCTAAAAGCCGGGTATAAAAGAAAGAGAGAGAGAGAAAGAAAGGGAGGGAGGGAAGGAGGAGGGAATAAAGGAAGGAAGGAAGGAAGGAAGGAAGGAGAGAAGGACGGAAGGAGGGAAGGAAGGAAGGAAGTTATAAATAAGTCCTAACCCGTGAACATGGTGCAAGGATTTCTGGACCAGGTGTTACTGGGGCCCGCTTTTCATCCTATCTGGATGCCTGTGCTTTAACTCTGCTTTTTGTGAAGATGAGGCTGCTGTGTGCCAGATGGAGTCCTGGGATTCCATGGGCTTGCTTCAAACCTGGAGCTGGGAATTTGGAGGTTGGAGTGGTTGGGAGGGGTGAAAGGGTGGTGGGGGTGGTGCACAATCACAGGGCCGGGAGCAGCCTGGTGTGATGGCTCTGACTGCTTCACATTTGGCTTATTAGCAGTCAGGCTGCTCTAAACTCAGTGCCAGCTCACCCCAGCCACTGGAACACAGGACGCTCTGGCCAGGCCCCAGGGCAGAGTAAGAAAAACTTTGTGGGTGTAGAGAGATTTGTCTTTTCTAACTTTATACTATGCTCATTAAACCTACTAATCTCTGGGGTGGCCCCGTGCTCAGTTTGGAGATGGGGCTAATACTTTAACACTAGCAAAATGAGATGATATATTGACTCTGACAGTGAAAGCATTTTAACTGTCTGTATTAGGAGCCCTAAAAAATGGCCATGCTCTTTGATTAAGTAATTTTACCTCTGGGAGCTTAACCCAAGGAAATAATTGAAATTGCAGGAAGAGTCTGTACTAAAAGATGTGTAGTGACCTAAAATATCCGGCATTAGACGAATGGAAATCTTTCTAGAATGTAAGCACGAATGGGGTAAGGACTTCTTGTTCACTGTGTATCTCTAGCACCTAAAACAGCGCCTGGCACACAGATGGCCAATGAACATTTTTTAAATGGTTATAGGCAAAAAAATTTACATCCATAGGACAAAACTCTTACTGGTTTCACCTGCTATCTGGACGTAGAGCATTCCTATGAAACATTTTGTAAGACAGAATGATGTAAGGCAAAGCAGGTTACTATAACTTATATGGAAAAAATCTTGAGCATTCCCAGACCCCCAAAATAACATCTTAGGCTTTTCTGATATCTTAGGGCACGTTTTGGTAATAGATACACAAAATAAATTGAGATAAAACACAGCTGCTCCCAGACGCAATTCAAAGCCATGGCAACTTGATGCTGAGATGCTAGTGTAGTTCCCAGGTAGGGAGCTTGGGGGCGCCACTCGCTGCTCTGGGTCACCTTGCCTCTGAGGATTCCCTGCAAAACAAACGCTGGATGCTGTTTTTGCTTTTCAACTTTATTTTCTGAAAGTGAAAATTCTCTTCAGATTTCTTTCAGTTAGTGAAAACAGGTACTAATGTAGATCTTTCCTAAAAATGAGGTGGCATACCGTGAACTTCCAAAAAGGAGGGGGAGGGGGGCACACATGGATTCAGCTGTTTCAAATGAAGAAGTCTTAAGGACAGGAAATTTTCTATGTGACTAGGATGTGAAAAAGGTAGGAGACAGATTCCTAAATACAGCAAAATCATAATTTTTTTAAGACGGGGAAAAAAACCAGGGAAGGAGAAGATACTCAGGTATATCTAAATGTAAGTAGTGAGATCATGGGTGACATTTTTTCTTTTTATATTTTCTAAAATTTCTAAAAGGACTGATTTTTTGATTGGGGAAAACACTTTAATATAAATCACATTCTTTGGGGTGGGGGAAGGACGTTAGGTTAGTTTATTCATCGAGCAAACCAGCAGCCTCTAGAGCCCTCTCCTCCTTCCTTTCAAAGAACCAGGCAGCCTTTGTGAATACACAAAACACCTACACACTTTGGTTGTGTCTGTCAGCTTGGCATGGGAGCTGATCCCTTCTAACTTCAAAAGGAAGATAGAAACTCCTCAGTGTTGAAATTGTGCAGGTCACATTGCAGAGACATGCCCCTACATTTATATCCCATCATTGAAGTGAAGGCATTTTGTAGTAGGGAGAAGAATTTTAAGAAGATAGATTTTTCTGGGTGGGTGGTTAATTCTTGGAATTCTTTCCCTGGTTCATGGTTTTGGGAAGCTGTTGAAAGTGCTGTCTGCTTTCCTTCATTCTTGTTTTAGCTCGTGCCATCTTAAAGTAACTTGCCGCTGAGCCGTTCGGTCTGTCAGAGTAAGTACTTCACGGAATGTCTTTCGAAGATGCAATGTTCTCTTGCAGCCAAGGCTTTCCTAGAATTAAAATCCCTGTGTCTTAGGTGGGCTTGGGCCCCCGAGCCGAAAGTTCTTGTTTCTTAAATGCAACTGGGTCTTGACCTATGAAATGCGGCTTCGAAGAAAGGCCCACTCTCTCACCCTGGGAGGAATCTGTGCTGATCAGAGTCCTCAGACATTACTGACCTGTTTCCATTTCCATGACTTCTCATTCATTATCTCTCTTTCTTTCTCTTTAGCCATAACCAACAGACCACAGCATTCAGGCATCCTGTGAGTGGGCAGTTTTCTCCAGAAAATAGCGAATTTATTCTTCAAGAAGAGTAAGTACTTCTGTGTATTCTTTTCCAGGGAGAGTTTGGGAACTTAAAGGCATTGGCTCAAAACAGAGCTTGTTGGGACTATTTTCTGTCCCAGATAGAGGAACTTGGAGTGGGTTCGTTGATTCAAAGTGGAATGCAAGAATTTTGTTTTTGAATCTCTGGACTTCTCTCAGTGGGAAGATGTGGAAGTGCGGAGATGACCCAGGTTTGTGCCGTGACTGGTTCTGTCAGAGCCTCTTGCAAACTCCCTTTCCCCTGAATGACCCCCATCGCCCCTCAAGTATCATCAAACACACTAGCTGTGCTCTAAGAGGACCCACTCATCTGGAACGAAATGGCCTTCAATCACACCAATCTGGACCAGCCTTCCAAGGAAGCCTCAAATAAGAGTCTAAGGCCAGGGCTTTGAAGGGAGGAGGGCTGTAGCACCCATTGTCCCTGAATGTCTGCAGTTCTTTCTGCTTGTTTTTTCCAGTGTGGGGACTTTCTTGCTCCTCAATCCGATTTCAGCAGGTCCCCTGGTGTGCCCAGAGGTAGGTTCCACCACCCAGGGCTTGTCTGTTTAAAAATGCATATACAGCACAAGCAGGATGTGTTCTTCTCCCAAACACGGGAGAGAAAGGTATGCAAGTGGCTCTGTTTCCTTCTGCTCATCTGAGACAGTTGTGTTTGAAGTAAATAGGTCTGTTTGAGAAATTAAGAGAGATGTTGGCTTTTTCTCCCCTTCATGTCATTTTTCTGTTCCATCATCTAGACCAAATATGATCTGCAAATAAGTGATCAGTATTTATATTTTTATAGCATTTCCCTCCCTCAGTACTTACACTTTTAAACTTTCTATTATGGAAAATTTCAAACCTATACAAAAGGAGAAAGATAAAGTAATAAGTCTAGTGTATTCATCTCCCATCTTTAACAGTTTCCAAAATATGCCTGATTTTATTTCATCTATAGCTTCCCCTTCACCACCTAGATTGTTTTGAAGCAAATTCCAAACATCATTTTGTTCCTACGGTATTTTCAGTTTAGAATCATTATCTTACAGAACTTTTAAAACTAGAAATCTATAATGATGATACTGACATTCCTTGCCTGTTTATTCTGTGCTGGGCGTTTTACATGCATATCTCATGTAACACAACAATCCTGAGAAGTAGACCATTATCAAGTTTTAGAGATGAAGACACCAAGACTCAGAGAAGTAAGGTCATTTGTTAAAGTTGCATGGCTGGAAGTAGAAAAAGTCAGGAGTCACTCCTGCTTGATCTCTTTAGTCAGGGCTAACCCTTGCCACTAGTGAGAGGCTACTTGCTAAATTCTTTGGATGCTCGTGGCCCATGGGGTTGGGGTCTGACTTTGAAAGCATCAGTCCTATTAGAAAGTGGATGGGAGGTAAAGATTGTCTTGTCTCCTACATCGAGACAGAACTGCTATGTAAAAACAGAGCCAGAATGTGGATTCTCCACATTCCAACTTGGAGTGAGCATGTTTAAAGAATCCTGAAGGTCAGAAGCTCTTGGGAGGTCAGTGAGTTCAGTCCCCTTCCTAAGGCATCCTAGAGACACGGCTGCCTGTGAGTTTTAAACGTCTGGATGGAGAATCCATTCGGACACATAGTTCGGGAAGTTACCAACTTTAATAAAAGCTTCTAGAGAAATGCAGACTTCCCATCACTAAACACCCTTGTCTTATACAGACCTCTTTTTCCTCACTGTTAAGATTTTGTCCTTGGCCACTTCTGAGAAGGTAGCCTCTTTTGATCCTCCCAAAATATCTCTGTAGCTAATCTCAATTCCATCCAGTTTCCAAGAAAAACCTTTTTTTTCAAGGGTCACTTTTCCCCTCTAGATCACATTTTCTGGATGTTATAAGGACTGCTTGCTTGTCTCAGGTGGTGGGTGCAATGTCTGGGTGACCAGACAATCCTTGAAGCAGGCAAAATGTGCTTTAGGCATTGAGAGGAAGGGAGGATTCCTATGGACTGAGGTGGTGATCCCTGGATTTACTTATTAAATACTTACTAAGTACCTATATTGCATCAGGGACTGTGCCAGAGTCTGCCGTTACAACAGCGTGCAAGGCAAATGTAGTCCTGTCTGTGAAGAGTCGATGGTAGAGTAGGGAAGATAAAGAAACAAGAGGTCACAAATGTGATAAATGTTCTTGGTAGAAAAAACATAGGGTTCGATGGGAGTTGATAAAAGAGGGTTCTAACCTGGCTTAGGGATTGTGGGAGGCCTCTCCATCCTGGGAAGGGATGCTGTTTAAATTGAGACCTGTCCAGTCACAGTGCCCCAACCTGGGCAGTGACCTAGAGGGGAAAGAGCATAGAGCATGGGGGAATCTATACCAGTTGAATTAGAATGAAAAATGAGACACACCAGATGGACTCTGGAGGTAAAACTGGGCTTCGAAGGTAAAGTTGACAGGACTTGGTAATTGATTGGCTGTGATGGGGTTGAAAGAGAGGGAAGACTTTCTTGAAGTGTCTGGCCCTAAATTGGAGGAAGCAGGGGGATTTAGATAAGTGAGGATAAGTGTGCACGTGCATGCGCAGATCGTTGACAGCTGAAGGAAGTGTGACCGGCCTTGGTGGGGTCAGAGGCCAAGAGGGGGACTGACTTATAGCCGAGGTTTGAGGTTTGCAAAGGGAAATGAGGAGATAAGGTTGGAGAGGGAGTTGTGGCCAGTTATCTAAATAGCTTCCTCCTAAAATACACCCAGATTTACCCCTGGTGGAGCTCTGGAGGGTGAGTTTGGCATGATTTCACCTGATAGAAACCCAGTTTTTAAAAATGTGCCAACAAGGGGTGCCTGGGCGTCTTAGTTGGTTAAGTGTCTGCCTTTGGCTTGGGTCATGATCTCAAGGTCCTGGGATCAAGTCCTACATGTGGCTCACTGCTCAGCGGGGAGTCTGCTTCTCCCTCTCACTCTCCCTCTGTGTACTCTCTCTCTCACTGTGTTTCAAATAAATAAATAAAATCCTAAAAATATAAAAAGTGCCAACAAATAAGATTCGTATTTCATTCCCTTAAAGAAGCTTAGTTTTGTTGTGTAATGTGTTACGTGGTGAGGAAAAAAGACCGAGATGGCCTTTCGTGTGTCCTTTACACATCAGCTCTCAGATTAATGTGGGTGGAAAACTAGCTCCTTTCTTTTTCTTCTCTAAGGAGTATCCATTGAGGCCACATGAACTCCTCTTGCCAGAGCCTCCACCTGAGGTTCTTGACGTGAATCCTTCCACAGCAGTGGTTTTCAGTGTGGTCTCTGAACCTGCATCACCTAGGAACCTCTTAGAGATGTGAATTCTTGAGCCCCAGACGTACTAAATCAGAGACTCTGGAGGTAGCACTCCATAGTCTGTATTTTAAAGGCTTTAGGTGGTTCTAATTCAGGTAAAAGTTTAAAAACCACTGATTTATTAGACAACTTGCTATTTCCATCCCTCCTAAACTACTCCTAGATTCTTCCTTTCATCCTTAAATCTCCTCCAGATACCCATCATTCTCTGGGATGTGGTGACAATCTTAGAGATGGATTTTACTCAGACAATCTTGTGCTCCTTCTTGTGTGGGGGGAAAAAAAACCAAACTGATCTCCGTGGTGGCTTCCTTGAGAGTATTACTATGTGGACGGATAACACATCTACCCCACTGTTGGCAGGTGGGGCTTACCTGAGCTGCTTGGTGTAACGGGTGTATGCCCACTCAAAGATGACTTCCCACTTTACAGATTGGAAGCATGGAAAAGAGAAATAATGTGAAAGCTATGACCAGTGGGTCCAGAGGACATGAGCTCTGAGTATTTTAGTTTCTGCATAATACAGAATCAGCCAGGATAGGCTAGGGTCTGCTGTGGTAACAACAACAATCAAAATCTCAGTGACATAAAAGACTTAAGGTTTATTTCTCAATTAAAAAAAAGAAAGATTTATTTATTTATTTGAGAGAGAGAGAGAGAGAGAGAGAGAATGACAGTGCACAGGGAGGGGCAGAGAGGGGGAGAGAAGCAGACTCCGCAAGTATGGAGCCTGATGCGGGGCTCAATCTCACTGCCCTGAGATCATGACTTGAGCTGAAATCAAGTCAGATGCTTAACCAACTGAGCCACCCAGGCGCCCCTATTTCTCGCTTTTGCTCCATGTCCATCATAGGTCACCTAAGGGATTTTGTTCTGTCATTTATATTGAGGGATGCTTCATCTCGGTGCTTCCATGATGGCCAAAGTCAAGAAAAAAGGAACTTGGTGAATTGTGCACTGCTCTTTCACTTACACTTCATTGGCTAAAGCAAGTCAGATGACCTCCCCTAACTTCACGGGGCTGGGGAAGTGCATTTCTACCATACACCTGGGAAGACTATCCAAAATATTTGTTGGTCAGCACTAATGACTATACTTAATAATCCACCGTCCAGATTTATTAAGGGAAGTAGGACCTTTTCAGTCTATCACTGATAAGCTTCTTTTGCTGCATGATTAGAGGGTTTGACTTCTCATTTCCCCTTTTCTGTTACATGATCTAGCTCTTTGTCAGAACCTCAGGGAAGGTGGGTATCAGTCAACAGGTCCTACAGCCTTGTTCCCCAGGGGACACCTCTGTATACCCGAGCCAACAGGCCTGTGGAAATCCAACTTGGAAGAGCTAATATAAGTTCAGGTTGCATTAATAAAAGTACAGTATGTAGAGAAAGGATAATAGTTGTGGCATATCATGATGTTTGTGCACTACTTCTTTCATTCATTCCAAGTTTATGGAGCATCAAGGACATGCCAAGCCCCACTTTGATCTGGGTACTAAGTTTCAAGAGGGATATTGAGCAATTGAGATTGCCCTGGGGAGGGGGACCATTAAGGTGAGGGGTCTGGAAGCATTGTCCTTTCATGTTCAGTCTGCAGGAGAGAAGATGAAGGAGGATGTGCTATAAGCCTACAAGAAGGCTGGCAGGCAGAAGTGGAGTATGAGTCAATGAGTAAAAGGTCTATGCCGGCAAATTTTAGCTTCGTTCATAATTTTCTAGGAAAGTGATTTCCTGACATCCCTTGTTTTGGGATCTAGAATTTCATCTTTAACATTAAATGAAGTATAATCTACCTCCTAGAATAAGAGTTGGCTTTTTCCATTAATAATAATATTGTTATTAGTTTTATAGTGAACATTTAGAGCCCTTACTTTTATTACCAGGTACTTTTGTAAGTGGTTTGCGTTCATTTAGTTTTTTAAAGATTTTATTTATTTGAGAGAGAGAGAGAGAGAGGAGAGAGAGAGAGAGAGAGAGAGAGAGAGAGAGCATGAGTGGGGGGAGGGGCAGAGGGAAAGGGAGAAGCAGACTCCCTGCTGAGCAGGCAGCCTGACATGGGGCTTGATCCCGGGACCCCAGTATCATGACCTGAGCCAAAGTTAGACGTTTAACCTATTGACTCACCCAGGCGCCCCAGTGGTTTACGTTTATTAATTTAATTTCCACAGCAGTCTTAATGAGGAAGATACTATTATGGTCATGGATACTGAGGCACAGAGAGGTTAAGAGACTTGCCAAAAGTCACAGCTAGTAAGTGGAAGTTAGGATTTGAATCCAGATAGTCTGGCCCCAGATGCTGTACCTCCAGCCACTCTAATACTGCCTCTCGTTAGAGTGGTCTTCGAGAGACAATCCTCTTCCCTGGCTTAGGTGTTAATGTGCCAACTAAGTAGGCTAGAGATTTTTATTGTATTTGTAGTAATGAGGTTTGATCTAATAACTTCATTCTCGCGTGAAAGATGCCAAGCCAAAGTAGTCTTTTCTCCAGAAAATGTTCTCAAGCTTTTCTACAGGGCCTCATTTCCAGTGACTGGGTCATTTGAACTCCTCCTTTTCAGCCTGTTTTCCTGATTCTCTGTGATTTTCTTGATTTGGGAGCTTGTGGTTTGCCTTTGTGGCTTAACGGGCCACACATAGGGGCCTTCCTAAAGAGAGAACCTTGGCCCCAGGGGCTCCCAGGCTGTGGCTCTGGGGTTGGGGGCACGCACAGGAGCATTTGCACAGGAGCATTTACTCCTCCGAGCGGGCTGTCCAGGAAGCCTCTGACAGACGCCTCCGCAGCTCTCCGGGAAGAGCAGAGAAGAGCATTCTGGAGCGGGGACGCTGGCAGCTGACTGACAGCAGGCTGTGTGCGCGGATCCCTAGGCTCTGTCAAGCATTTGATGTTGAGGTGGGGCCTAGCTGAGAGAGAGTACGTGCTCTGGGAGTTCAGAAGCCTGCCGCTGTGCTCAGGAGCCAGGTGGATGTCACCCCAGGTCTCCTAGATTCCTTAACCTGGAGGGGACCCTTTCCTGGCCTGCCTCTCCTGGCATCTTTGTGAGGTCAGTTTGTTCCTTCCACTGGAGTCTGAGCAGCCCCCTGTTTTCTCATTGGATTGTTTGGAAAAGAATTGTAAGTTGGAATTGCCTGAAATGTCATGAGTGGTATTTGGAGGATACCACTTAAAAAGGTATCTTGCTGAAGGTAAGAATTACCTTCCTGACCTTTGACTTCATTGTATAGAGGCAGGCTCTCCTGCCTCTCCCAGACTCTCCAAGGCATATGCAGAGTATGGGTCTGGGGGTGAGCTGTCTCCTGCTGCTAGGAGACCAGAGGACTCCTGCTCCTGCTGCAGTTAACAAGTTGGTAAAAATTTGCAGTGAGAGATTAAGAGCACAGGGTGGGGGTGGGGGTACACGACAACTCTGAGCCCGGAGGAGTCTGTCCTGTGGCTCATCTGCTGAGCCCAGACTGCGCAGCTGATAGAACCAGCACCTTGTCTCTCCAGCCTGGCAGGCTTGGCCTAGCTTGGCCTGTTGCATTAGGTTGCCATGGCAGCAGAAAAAAAAACGAGGAAAAATGGAAACACCTGGCAAGCAGATGCAGAAACTTGACTGTTCAGTTTTCCTTCCTGGTCTAGGAGACGGCGTTTGTGACAGTCACAGGTAGGGCCGAGGTGGTGCTGGCGTTGACCTGGCTGTGGCGTCGATGTCTCCAAGGGCAGCGGCACTGGGGGTGCGGTTGCTGCCACGCAGCAGTCACGTCTCAGGCTCTGTCTGTGTGGGGTGAAGATGCTGCAGTGGCGGCTCTCCTGTGTGTGGAGGGAAGCTGCTGCTTGCAGTCATTTTGTTTCTTCCTGGGACTTCCCCTCTGGTCTTCCTCTTTTACCTCCTTGGTCTGGGAAGCACTCCCCCCACCCCCGCCGCCATCTTCATTAGAGAGGCTGTTTTCTAGTGGGGGAGTGGCTGCCTGGTAAGCCAAAGGGGAGCCGAGAGGCTAGAGGAGGGCTTGCCAGTGGCTTCAGTTAGTATTGTAGCATCTCTGCAATAGCAAAGCAGAGGTGGAAGGAACAGTAGAGGTCAAGGTCTGGTTCTTCCCCTGCACAGACTGAGGCACAGGGTGTGGACAGCAGACAGCGGAAGAGACTGGTCCAAGGTCATATGACTGAGCAGGACTCAGGCTGAGTTCAGAGCAGTGCTTGGGTTTGGGGCTCACTGGGCCGTTTTCATGCCAGGTGAGGAGTGCTCTTCAGGTTGGTTTCCAGCTCCTAAGTTGGGGTGGGCTGAGGAACTGGAGCCTGCGTTCCAGAGAGGAGTTGGGGGGGGAGGGGAAGGAGCACAGAAAGCCATAGCTGAGTAACAAGGCCACACTTGCTGAATGAAAACCCGTGTCAGACAGCCTCCCCCGGGGTGTTGGGAGTATACAGTGAGCGTTGGCGGTCTGTCTGTGTGTGTCTCTTTCTCTGAGAAGAGGGGGTGTGGAGGTGTCTGCCTGCTTGGGACAAGAACTTTCTTTTATTCCTGCTTTTCACTGTGCATTGCTTTTCCCAAACCCCTTAGGTGGTGGGTGTGAGCACTTTAAAAAATTTGCTGGTTGTCAGCGAGTGTGCCTCTTCTCATACACCCTCCTCTGGTAGCATTCATTCTGTCTGAGCTCTCTGTGTAGAATCCTTGAGGACAGGGCATGAATTTGGGGGCCTGTTTTTCCAGGAATTGATGGGATACAAGTGACATCTAATGATGGCTTCTCAATAGGGGAGTCCCCATTCCCCATAGCTTTCCAACCTCCTGCGGAAAGAATAGGAGTCCAGTCCCCCAGCCACAGATTTATTACACTTTAAAGGAGCCCCACTGAGTTAAGGCGCTTATAGGGGTGTTTCTAGGAAATGATTTGTTTAGAAGTTAATTGTTTGGCACCTTGAACTTTCTGGGAGAGAAGTGCCTTGGAAGTAGAAATAAGAGTGTACCTGAGATTTAAATTCTGGAGTCTCCGCTGGTAATAGCCACAACAGTGCTTTTCATTTAGTGCAATGTGTCATGGTTTTCAAAAGGTCATTAGAATCCACACAACCATCTTTGGAGATGAGAATCGTTTTCACCCCATTTTGCAAAAATGGAAACTGAGGCCCAAAGAAAAGATGTGACTTGTGGAGGAGTGACTAAACTGCAGAGTTTTGTTGAGACCCAGTTATTCTGGGCTCCTGGTCTTCCCACCACCCCAAGATCCTCTTGGTTTGGGGATGGAGCTTGGGGCTGAGAAGAGCACAACAGCCTGCTTCTGTCGCACCTTGGGACTTGCCATGGGATGATGTCTCTGTGGCAAAGCCCAGGTTTTGGAGTCCAGCTTCTGTCTTGGACAAGTCATTCATCTCACTTAGCCTCAGTTTTCTCATCTACAAAATGGATATGGTAAAGCTGGCTCTTTAGGGTTAAGGGAGATAATGCAGGCTGAGTGCCTGGCACAAAGTAGGTGCTGGACAAGCCCAGCCCAGTCCCTCTGCTTGGTTGACCTTGTGTACCGACCCTAAGGTTGGCTGATTCTTGGCTTGATGACCTACCTATTAAGACAGCCTTCCAGGGTAGGGAAGGGTGTCACTGTGATCTCACTTCAGCTTACTCTTGTTCATGATGTTGACCAAGAGGCATCTGGGGATCCCAGTTACCAAACTCAACCTAAATTCAGACCCAACAGAAAAAAAATGACTTCTGAATTTATAACCTCCCTCTTACCACATTGTCAGTGTTGTATGCATTTGCTCCTGGGTATGTAGGTAGCAGAAGCAGTTCCTTTTATAGAGGAGGAAACTGAGGGACAGAGAAAGTGATTTCCTGTCCAGGCTCACTTGGACACATCCTTCAGGAAGTTTAGAGTAGGATGAAATCACTTTCCTACTGGGCTTCTCCAGACTGATTTTTGTCTAGTCCTAACTTCTTTTGTTCATTTCAGCTGGGAGGCAGTTGAGTTAAAACTCTAGCTCACTGTTTTGAACTTCAGCCCACACCCCTCCAGCAAAATAATCAGCATTCATGTAGCCCAAGCCAAGGAAAGAGACGTCTTTGTTCAAACCGTCCCACTGTACTTTGGGAGTCCAGAAACCTGGCAAACAGGCTTTTTAAGTTAATAGATTTTATTTAATGACACCAAGAGTCTGCCTTCCCATAGCGTGTGCAGGTGTTTTGGTCTCTCCTGGGAGCTGTGTGACTCATGTGCCTGAGGGCATGCTGTTAACTGAACCACCTTTCACAGCTGCTCCGCTCAGGGGCACAGGCTCTTCTCTGAGGGAGAGGACAGATCTTGAGTGAAACCTGTCAGGAGGATACCTCAGTCTGAGGAGTTGAAGACGAGTCAGTCTCTGCCCCACCAGCCTCTTAAGTGGGGAACACGCCTTTAAGATGATTCTTTCAGTATTGTCTCACTTCAGGAGGCTATATATATAACACCATTGATAGTCCCATTGTTCAAAATGTATGATAAACGACCTCCAGAACTTCCCATCCAAGTCAGCTTTTCAGCCAAATGAGAAAATTGTTTTTGAGGCTCTTTTTTTTTGGGGGGGGGTTGGGGGGTTATGTGGAGGGGCAGATGGAGAGAGAGAGAGAGAGAGAGAGAGATTCTTAATCAGGCTTCATGCCCAGTGTGGAGCCCGACATGGGGCTCGATCTCAGGACCCTGAGATCATGACCTGAACTGAAATCAAGAGTCGGACCCTTAACTGACTGAGCCACCCAGGCGCCCTGAGACTTTTTTTATATCCTTATTTTTGGGTACCAAATGGTATCCCAAGCATGACCATCACGTGTTTTGTTTTGTTTTGTTTTTTTAAACAAAAAGTTGTAATTCCAGATAACTAGTTATTTCCCAAAGTCCTATTTGCCCTTGGAAGACCTAGGAGATCATTACCGTTATTGAGGAGATTCAGAGGAACGTCCTCTGAAGGCCGATCTTGTCACTGGGCTGAGTGCGTGGCTGTGTGCACCTTGTTCTTTCAGAGAGCCAGGTCAGGGACTGCCAGGTAGAGGTTGAAACTGTTGCTCGAGTTGGGAGCTGGCCCTGCCCGTGGGGAGCCCTGATGAAGACATTCACTGTTTGTAGAGACAGCGCAGTCTCTTCTCTGGGGCAGATATAGTTTGGGCTTTAGTCATATCGCCCGATAAGCCAGTTTTCTCTGGGTGTGGCTGAGCAGAGGTCTCTGTAAATGAAGATGGAATTGTCTTCATGTTTTTCTTTCTTCTCTTGTACTCTGCCACCACCCCCCACCCCCACCAACTACTGTGTCACTGTGTGCTCCAGTGTCCCTCACTGACATTCAGTGTTGGGACCACAACTAGTCCTTCTCCAGCTGAAATCTTTTCATAATTGGCTCTTTAGGTAGTGGTGGTACCTTCTTTCCTCACCCATCCAAGGTGTAGGACCGTATGGTTGTTTGCAGGCGCTCCCTGACCAGCTAGCCTCCCCGAATGGGGTGGGGACATGGGACTAGAAAGCAGGAGGTGATTAAAGTCAGAGCTCAAGATTGGAAGGTACAGAAAGGGTGCAAGTGGCCATCATCCTGGATCTTCCGGGCCAGTCACACATCCACCCGAATAGCCTTGTCTTTGTCCCACAGAGAACAGTATAGCCAGTTGATGGAATGTGATGTGGTCATTTAAAATGATGTGGTTGTGGGGCACCTGGCTGGCTCAGTTGGTAGAGCATGTGACTTTTGATCTCAGGGTTGTGAGTTCAAGCCCCGTGTTGGCCATAGAGCTTACTTAAAAAAAAAATAAAAATAAAGAAATAAAATGATGTGGATGTGTTTAAAATAATGGAGAAAATATTTAACTTACAATAAGTTTAAAAAAAATCCAAATGCAAAATCGTAAACATAGTACAATAACAATTATATAAAATCAAAAAAGCACTCTTTTCCCCCACCCCACCCCCAAAACCAGACATATAAAAAAGAATGGAAGTATATATACCAAGTGTTAAAAATGGTTTTCCTGGGGTGCCTGGGTGGCTCAGTGGGTTAAAGCCTCTGCCTTCGGCTCAGGTCATGATCTCAGGGTCCTGGGATCGAGCCCCACATCGGGCTCTCTGCTCAGCAGGGAGCCTGCTTCCTCCCCTCTCTCTGCCTGCCTCTCTGCCTACTTGTGATCTCTCTCTCTGTCAGATAAATAAATAAAATCTTTAAAAAAAATGGTTTTCCTTTGGGTAGCAAGACTATGATAATTTTTTCTTTCCTTTTAGCTTTTTAAAAAATATTTCCCAAATATTCTATAATAATCCTCTGTCTGTGTTTTAAATGGGAGCAAATTCAACTTGATAAATTCCAAACAAACCTATAGTATTGTCAGACTTTGTGTCTGACAATAGACATATTGACAATAGACATATTTGGCACAGAGCTACAGCTGCTGTAACGGAGAACTCATCTTCGTCTCAACCTCTGGAAATCCGAACGTCAGGCAAGACTAGGTTCCAGGCAGACGTTTTGGGCATAGTTCTGCCTGGAGGTAGGGGCTGGACAAGGCAGCCTCTCAGGGCCCTTCTCACCCCCGGTTGGTGATTATCTCTCTGCTGCATGCAGCCTGTGCCAGCAGTGAGCGGGCTGAGCGCCGTGACATTCTCTGAGTGGGGAGCAGTAACAAAAGTCTGGCTGGGATGGAGGCCGGGGGCGGGGAATCTGGAGTGAGTGCCTGAGCTGATAAGGAGCCAGTGATCTTTCTGCCTGGTGGGACTTGCACCTCCGGCTACCAGGCATCCAGTAGAGCTCAGCCCCTTGGAAAGCTGGTCCCACTGCCGTGGTCCTGCTGTTGGCGCAGCTCAGAGAGCACAGTGGTCATGGCTACTTCTGCAAAGAAGTAATGGTGCAAGGTGTCGGGGCTCTGTCTTGGGGCGCAGGAAGGATCCCTTACCTTTTGTGCAGTGGTGGTTTTGAAGGAAGCTGCCCATCTCCAAGGTGGAAACTAGGATTTTCCCTTGTGGCACCTCTGTAAAAGTGAGCCTGGCGAATGGACACCCAGAGTGCTGCTTCCTCGCCGGGTCTTGTCTGGATGCCCCATCTCTTCAGGCTCCTGGCCCAGGCCTCCAAATCTGATTTCCTCCACTCCTCAGGCAGAGAGCCTCAGTGTCCTGCAGCTGCCTGGATCGTGTTGCCCATCAGAGAACCCAGCCACAAAACAAGGAGACTCGCACTGTGAGGAAGGCTTGCGGATCCCGGAGTTAGTAGAGTCTGGGAATCAGGCATCAAGCTCTTTGAGGATAGGCACTGAATTTGCCGGTGGCACTTGCTGCCATCCGGGCTTGGAAAGACTGGCGAATGCTGGGGCTGTGTGGAGGCAGGTGAGAAGCGTTCTCTGTAGTGTCTCTTGAGTGTCCTACTGAGATGTCCTCAGAGTTCTGGCTCGCCCAGGGCAGGTGGACCGTCTTGACGGGAAGCGTGGTGTCTCTGGGTGCTGTTGGGGATGCACGGAGGGGCTCTCCACTGGGGGCCCAGGCATGTTTCATTGCTTCCCGCTCCCAGGCATGGCACAAGGGGTTAATATTTCTGATAGTTCTATTTCGGGGCAAAGGAGTGTTCCTAGAATAGGGTTCTTTGTTGAGTAATCTATTTTGGGAGGCAAACCCCACTGGCGTTTATGTAAGCGATTCTCTGTGTATATCTGGGGGTGTGGATGTGTGCGCAAGTGATTTCTTATTACTAATTATAAGCAGCTTCTTTTGGGAGCCAGAGAAGTGGAGGGGTGTGTGTGTGTGTGTGTGTGTGTGTGTGTAAGGAGTATGAGTTGCTCTCGTGTGAAGAGTGGTACAACTGTGTGTGCCCATCTGATTGGGCAGCTGCCAGAGACACCCGAGTAAGAGAGTCAATGTGGGGACCTTAGGACAGCAGGCAGGAATGACGGCCTTGGCCCCTTTGTGGGGTGTCAGCCGTGAAGTTGTGCCCATCTGTGATCGTCTTGAGTCTTGAAGCACATGGACATAGCGGTCCTCTGGCTACAGTCTGGAATCAGGTAGCCTCCAAAAGATCAGCCCTGGCACATCAACCAGTTCTAGTCTGGAACAAATCTCAGATTCCACTTCCACTGCAGCCTGGCACTTACTGGACTCTCCCATGTCTTCCCACAGGCCGCATCCACATATGTCAAAGCAAGAGAGAAACCAAAGACCGTCCAGCATGGTCAGTGAGACGTCCACAGCTGGAACCACGTCCACCGTGGAGGCCAAGCCTGGTCCCAAGGTGAGCTCCTGGCCACTCACTCCTTCCTTCCACCCTTTAATATTTTGCAGGTGCCCCTCGACCCCCTCCATTGTTTTGTGATACTTTCATGTAAGAAGTATCTTCCCCAAATGACAGATCAGGAAATTGAGACCAGTTGGGGTTATGTCACTTGTCCGAGAAAGCAGGTGATTGCTGGCAGAAGCGGGACTGACATCTGCGTCCTTAGATGCCTTCTTCATTTTCCTGACTTGTCTTGGGAGGGCCACACTTCTGTTCACAGGTGTGTTATGAGACTGCCTGGTGGGATTTGTGACCGGTGGGCCTGAGGAAAGGTGAGATGTGGGACCATTGACTGAGGAGCAGGGAAAAGAACCAGCATTGCAGAGAAGGGGTGAGTGCTGAGGACTGAACCCAGATAGGACAGTAAATACCCGGAAATTGGCAAAATCTGTGACCGAAAAGTAGCTTTGCCCCAGAAAGACTGGGACATATGAGGGCCAACAGCTGCTGGTGAAAGTTAACTGAAAAATCCCTTTTTCTTTTTTTCCCCCTCTGTGACCTAGACGGGAAGCTTGCTAGGCCTTGGATTCGCCTTTTAATTAAAATGCTATGGACTTGTTCCCACCTGTTCTGGTCTCTTTGCTATTCTTTTGATCAAAGGGCACTGCCACTTAGAGTAAGGCAGAGGAGCCTACAGCTCTCCTATCACACAGGTGCTTTTTGTGATTCCCGAAGTCCCCTAAATGCTGCTAGAATTCGAGTCTGCTTCTTCCTAGATCATGAAGTCCAGCAATAAAGTCCACAGCTTTGGGAAGAGGGACCAGGCCATTCGGAGGAACCCCAATGTTCCAGTGGTGGTGAGGGGGTGGCTGCACAAGCAGGTGAGGAGACCGGGAGGGGAGGGTGGCGGAGGGGGATGGCTCTTGCTGATCTCCTGCCTTACCCTGGACCCTGGAAGCTGAGAACACACTCTTAATCAGCTCTCTGTTCCTGGGTTTGTCTGAGGCAGGTGTGCTGTCCATTTTTATGAGTAGACTGTCTGCCTAATGGCTACAGCTTCTCTCCCCAAACCCACTTGACCCCTTGGCCCTCAGTGCTATTGGCTGCCCTGGGACCCAGGCACTCATGTGGGTGGGTCAGCATGAATCCAGCCTTACCACCAATCCCCGGCCAGCACTTGGCCTCTTGATGTTAAAGAGCCTTTGCTATCATTTGGCTGAAAAATCCCATCTTTTCCTCTCCCCTGGTCTAGTGCACATATCTAGCTCCCCTAGCACCTCAGATTCTGAATCAGCCAAACTCAGCTTATTGCCTCCTCACTCCTTACCTCTCTTTTTCCCCTAGCCTACTTTTTCTGGATCTTGGTGATGATACTACCATTCTCCTAGGCACCCTGGTTAGAAACAGCTCTTTCTTCTCCCACATCCCTCCACTCAGGAAGCCGTGTCAGCTCCGATGACGCTATCGTGCATCTCTAAACTCACTACCAGTTGTTCTGTCTCATGTCCTCTGGCCACAAATAGGCTGTGAGCTCCCAGGGCCAGAGAGCATGTCCCTTTTGTCTCCTTCCTTCTTTCCTTGCCATCCATCCATTCGTCTGTCTGCCCATTCGTTTACACTGCCTGCCAGGTTCTTTTTCTTTTTTTTTTTCCTCAAGATTTATTTGTTTTAGAGAGGAAGGAGAGAGAGAGAGAGAGAGAGAGAGAGCGCGAGAGTGAGCGCATGCAGGGGGGAGGGGCAGGGGAGAGAGAGAGAAAAATCTTAGACAGACTCTGCACTGAACACAGAGCCCAACGTGGGGCTTGATCCCACAACCCTGAAATCACAACCGGAGCTGAAACCAGGAGTCAGACTCTTAACCATGCCACCCAGGCGCCCCTGCCTGCCATGTTCTAAGTGCTTTCACAGCACAGATAAAGAGGTGAATAACATGTGGTTCCCCCCATTGAGGAACTCAGTTTGCTGGGGAAACAGACACATCTCTCACATGTCCTATCGTCACCCTCACAGTCTCTCACATATCATACCATCCAAAAAAACACAAACTCCAAGAGCTATGATGTTAATTTTTACCACGTGCTTTGTGGGAAGACAGAAGAGGGCATTATATTGCACACCACATGGAAGACTTCCTGGAAGTCTGCTTGAAATCTCCTTCCCATCAGACTCCCCAAGGCAGCTGCATAGCTCTCTAACCTTCTCTGTCAGACACAGAGCTGGCATCTCTCTCAGTGATACCTCTGCCCTCACAGCTGTGTCTCTTTCCTTGCCTCTCTGCCCAACTCTTTGCCTAAGTAACCTTCTGACTTTTCCATTTGCATCCCCATCCCCATTAAACGAAAGTATGCTCCTTTGATATGTGGAGGGAGAAGGAAGAGGCTGTAATTCTTCTCCCCAGTCCCCACTGCCCATCCCAGTAACTGTAAGAGGCCTGTGTGAAGTGCTGTGGACACACGACACAGAGAATGTAGCTGTGCTTGGGGGAGTCCTGAGAGGCTTCCCAGAGGAAGTGACATTTGCGCTAGGTGTGGAAGGATGGAGAGGAGTTTTCCAAACAAAGCAATATGGCAAAATCTTAGAGATCATCTAGTCAGAGCAGAAGGTAAAACCAAGAAACGCATGAACTGAGCAAGTTAAATTTGTTTTTGAGCAATTTAGTAAGTGGAGAGAGAACAAACTTCATGTTGTGCTTAGGTTTAGAGACTGACCCAACTGTTATTTTTTTAATTTAAACTTGTTGAAAACTTTTGTAGAAGGAAAACAGTTTTAACAGCTAAAAGCAGCTCTGAAGTTTTCCTAGGTTTGGGAGAAAAATGACCCTACAGCACTACTATTTTCCTACCCTGGCCTTATTATTATTATTTTTTTAGAATGTTCATAATCACCTAGAATGTTTTTAATAAATGCATTGAGTTACATTTTATATGCATAAAAACAAATACATGTTATGAGGCAATTTGATAGCAAGACAATCCAAGTCTCTTTACACTGAATGGAAGGAAAATCCATGACAAAATTAGCCTCTTATGATAGAGAACTGAACTTAGTCAAATGAGAACTTTGCCTCATTGATTAATTAGCTAACTTAAATTCCTTGTTCCATTCTATGTAAATCAATTTTCTCTTCAGCATAAGTGAAGATATTTTACAGAAGAGCACCTAAATAAATAAATAGCTTCCCTTTTGTTAAAAACTGATTTCTTTCTTAATGGAAGAACTGTAATTTTTGAATTCACATCTTCCTTTCTAAAAGAAGGATACTTATATTAATCTGTTTCCAGAAAACACACAAAACTTCCTGGGGACAAACCATCATTGAATCTAAATTTTAATGTCCTATTAAAAAATGGCCATGCAATAAAAATTTATTAATTCATTAATTTATTGAAAGAATGAGTGGATATGGGTAAGTCTTGGTTCTAACATCATCCCGTGCATGATTGGAAAGGGGGAAGAGTATGCTCTGATATTGTCTGATTAGTTTTCTTTACTTTGCAGGACAGTTCTGGAATGAGACTGTGGAAAAGGAGGTGGTTTGTGCTTGCTGATTATTGCTTGTTTTACTATAAAGGTGAGCCGAGGCTCAGGCCACCAAGGGCTCTTTGTGGGAGAGGGGATGGTGAGGTGATGGTGGTTATATTCTCAAATCCAGTGACTGGACCAGGGGCCCGAGCTAATTTATAACCTATTTACTTGCCGAAGTGTTCACTTTTACATATGTGAATGGCTGGTGACTTCATTTTTACCAGTCCTTATACTTGAAGTGCCACTTGTTGAGTTAAAATAAATAGAATCCAGCTTATCTGCTACTTAGGCTCTCCAAGTCTGGAGTTGTCTCAGCTTCTCCTCCATTTAGAACACAGGCATACCTTTAACACTATCTGGAGAGGTGGAAAGTATAGATAAATCCTTGTATTTTGTAACTTGTTGTCTGCATCTATCCCCTGTAATACTGGATGAACAGCTGGTGAATTGAGTTGGCCACATGTACATTTTTGGAGTGCCAGGATGTAGAGTAAGGGGCCGTGCAATAGTGAGAAAGAAGTAAGACTCAAAATATGGAGGAAGAGAGAGTTTTCTTATAAGACAGACTTAGAAGACATTCAGCGTGCTTAAGCAATTCAGGGGGAGCAAGAAATTAATTCTATATTGGAGAATTGGGGGAGGCTTTTCAGAATAAATGGGATTTGAGTTGGGCTTATAAAGATAGGTAGAGCTTTGCCTGTGTACGGGGCAGATGGGCATTTCAAGCAGAGGAAACAACTTGAATAAAGTTCTAGAAGCAGAAGAAAGCGGAAGGACAGACCTGTGAGCCCAGAGTGAGTCTTGCATGCAGGACATAGTAGAAAGAAGGCCCAGGAGGTGGGTAAGGGGGAAAATGCAGGAAGGTTGTGACACTAGGTAGAGTAAGGTGGACTGCGTTTTGCACCAGTAGGCGGTCAGCAAGTGTCTTTGAGTAGGAGAGCAACAGCACCAATGCTGTCATTAGGAAGTGACCTCTGTCATGAAGATGGTCTGGAGGAGGAGGAGAATAGATTAGAAGGTAGGCTATTTCACACATGCTCTAACTTTGCCCATGAGGTTTGTTTGCTCTTCCCGGAATGCCCTTCCCCATCCTTTAAAACACTTTAGATTTCCCCTTGTGAAGCCTCCTCCGCCTCCCCAGACTGTGGCCACTTCTGCCTCTGTGTTCCCACAGCACTTGGTGTACTATCCTGTTTCAGGAGTTTGCAGGTTGCGCTGAGCATGTCTCCATGCCTGTCTCTGCCCCATGTCTGACTCACCTGTGTCATTCCTGCATTAGCCCCGAGGTCCCCAGGGAGCACCTGAATGGACGATCAGTGATGGCCATAGTCCTAGGGAGCTATAAGGGCCCTTGAACGGGGGCAGTGGGATGGACCAACCCAGGGAAGGTGCCACAGAAGATGATCTGATGTGTTTTTTCCATTCAAAGACAGCCGAGAAGAAGCGGTCCTTGGGAGCATCCCTCTGCCCAGCTATGTGATCTCGCCTGTGGCCCCTGAGGACCGCATAAGTCGCAAGTATTCCTTTAAGGTACTGCCCCTTCCCCTCCAGGGCAGCAGCTCCACTCTAAGAAACTTTGTGTTCCTAAAAATGGCTTCATAAAAGCAGTTGTGTTATGTGGAGAGTGGGGAGAATTTAAGAAGCTACAGTATTTCAGGTGCACGTTAACAATGTTGTAAATTATTTAAATAAGAATAGTACCACATCGTGGCACCTGGGTGGCTCAGTGGGTTAAGCCTCTGCCTTTGACTCAGGTCATGATCTCAGGGTCCTGGGATCGAGCCCCGCATCGGGCTCCCTGCTCGGTGGGGAGTCTGCTTCCCCCTCTCTCTCTTCCTGCCTCTCTGCCTGCTTGTGATCTCTCTCCTCTCTGTCAAATAAATAAAATCTTAAAAAAAAAGAAGAAAAAAAAAGAATAGTACCACATCAAAGGTACTTTCATTTGTATCTGAGCTTCTGAGTCCCCCAGCTTTGCTCAAGTATTCAGACCCGTCTTTCCTATCACTACCAGTCCTGTGATTACTAGTCCCCCTCATGCCTTCTTATCCCTGTAATCAGCCAGTCTAACTAGTGTCCACCACTTACTGCAAGTGACAGTCACTCATCATGGATTTATAGCAATTCTATTATGAAAACTTACACTGAGGGTTAGAAGCTCATGTTGAAGAGATTTTCAAGTCTGTCTGCTTTGTTTTTCTTGTTGAAAAGCAAATAGAATCAAATTTGATTTGTTTTCTGGATCACTAAAGATTCCCAGGGAAATCCCTTCAACAGTAAAACTCCTTTTCTACTTTCTACTTTGTCTAATTGGTCACATGCCAAGTGAGTATGGCCGGGATGATTGATGGTGGTCCTTTGACGGCCTCTGGCATCTTCAGAGCTGGGCACAGAGGCTCCAGGAAGGCGGTGGTCAGGCCCAAACTTGGGGAATCCTGAGGCCACCTCGCTTGGTGACCTCCACACATTCCTTCACTGCTGCTATTTCTTGGGTCTCCTAGGGATGGTAAGGATAGGGTAGGTTGAAGGTATGGTAACTACTTTACTCGCAGTTGAGTGCAAGTCTCAGCACTGAAGCAAGTGGCCTTTGGTGCTCGTAGCCACAGGGAAACGCCTTCTCACACTGCTCAGCATACAAGGCAATGACGAGCATTTCGAGTGGGGGTAGGGGCCCCTGCCTCCACTACTCACGCAGCTTAGCTGTTCCTGTGTTGAGGGTGTAAGTTGAGTGCTGGACATTAGGCACTAAAGCAGAGGTTGAACAGAAGTCAAGTTTGCCAGCCATGGAGAGTTAAAGGATCATGGAAAAGCACAAGCTAGGACACCCAGCGTTCTCTGTGAGGGTTAAAGAGAGCGGAGGTGTGTGGTATCCACGGAGTCTGCATCAACCTCTTATCTGGGGTCCATTGTAGGGGTGGTAGTTGGAAAGTCAGTCTCATCTTCTGTCTTTCCTTCCTGGGCTGATGATTTAGCTTTGTTCATTGCCAGGTTTGAGCTGTCCCTCTCTTTCCCTTGGCCGTCACTATCCCTGATGACTGCAGAGCTGCTATAGAGAGAGAGCATTGCCTTATATTTGTAAAATCTTTTATGACCAGAGAAGTACTTCTATCCACGTAAGCTCATTTAAGACTGTGGAGAGCCCATGGTGTAAGGTCAGTGTTACTAGCTTTGTTTTATAGATTAAGAACTCGAGGATTAGAGTACTTAAGAAACTTGCTCAAAGTCACAAAGCCGGAAGATGATGGTGACAGAACTTGAATGTGAACTCTGTCCTCTTACAATTGCATTACAGGGAGGGAGGGCAATTTCTTTCTCTTCCTCCCTGCCTTTCTTCCACGTCTTATTTTGGTCACTTCTTACACACACATTGCAGGAGGTGAGAAGTGATTCGAACGAATGTCTCTTGTTATCATTTTAGGAATACTCTTTTATTTAATCATTCAGAAGTCTCACCTGCTGATTGATGGCTCTGAAAACAGTGTGTTCAGTGGGTTTCAGACTGGTCTTTTGCAGCCTAAAAGTCTTCCTCAGAACACCTTCCTTTCTAGGGTTCAGTGTTGCTACTGGGCAAACAGTTGGGATAATGTTGTATGTAATTTTTGGGGACAGCATTTGAAATATGGTCGAAGGAACTGATTGTAACTATATATATTTCATCTTAACACTTCACTGGGAGGTGTGAAAACAGATTTAGAAAAACATCTTTTACGTGTCGTAGATTCTTTTCTTTTTGAAAAAAAATTTTCTTAGAAGGACTTCAATAAGAGTGTTCCTTAGCTAAATGTTTTGTCTGAGAGACAGAAGGCATGCATGTATTTGGGGGATCCCTGGGAGGGGATCCTCAGGGTTTGTGAACAGACAAAAGCTGCAGCAGGCAGGTCGAGTGGTGTTCTGCTGGTTCTCCACAGAGGGCTGTGGTTTCCTGAGTGTAGAAGAGTTCCCTTTCCCTTGGGTTGCAGCATTGTTCTTTTAGGGGCCAGGAAGTGGGACCTTTGGGCAGTTCAGGATCCATGTTCTTGGGCACACTAAGGAATGCACAGTGTTTAGTGTGCTGGGCCTTATGCCTGCTTCTGATGTCAACTCTTCATTATTTCCAGAGCTGAAATTCTCTGACTGTTGCTAAGGGCACCTTGCCTGAGATTGTTGAGTGTCTGTGGTGGTAGATAGGTACAGCCTGAAAGATTATATGGTCCTTTCCTTGTCTTTCTTTTTTAACTGTACTTGCAGCCTGGCAGCCCCTGTGCCTTACTGTGCTAGATGGACCCTGAGATGCAGGCAGCTCTGTGGGAGGGCCAAGCGGGGCTCTTGGTAGCATCTAGAAGACATTCTACAATGCCCTGACCAGCAGGCCTTTTGTGCTCTGCTGGCTCATCTGGGTGCTTCCCAAAGACCTCCTACTGGATGCACAGCCGTCCTTGGCCTGCCGATCACCTCTGAGCAAGCTTACCCCTCATATCCAGGATCTGGAGCAAACAACATCTCCACACAGCAAAGGGTCCAAGGATCCTTAATGGGGAAAAAGCCTTTATGGGCCTCTTTTGAGCTGTTCTTCCTCTCTTAAGACTAAGGGTTCCTGACCTGAGTTCTACAGACCCCCGAGTGTCAGTGAATAAATCACATCTTTACATTTTTAACCTATAATGTTTCCTTTGATTAAGAGAGCAGGGAAAAACAGGTATCTGTGTGCCTCGGTCACCTGTAGAAACCAGAAGGCTCTTCATATCACATTATGACTATCACAGATAGCTTGAAATAGCATTATGCTCGTCACCACTTTGAAATTACAATACTTATTACTACATTTCTTTTGTAATGATTTATTAAAGAAGCAGCCATATCATTATACGACATTTAAGAAAATTTTGGTAACTATATTTCAGTACAACAAATTTCCTTTGGTTTATTTGCATACGTAGAAACATTCTGAGAAGAGTTCTTAGGATTTATGAAACTGTCCAAAGGGTTCATGCGCCCCCAGAAAATGAAGAGCCCTGCTTTAGATTCTGGCTGAAGGCCAGCCGAGACATGTGGTTTTTCAATTATTTATATTCAGCAAACTTTCAATGTGCCCCATTGTTCTACTTGGTAGGATACAGATTCTGGGGACACAACAGTGAGAAGGATAAGGTCCTTGCCTTCACAGGGCTTATATTCTAGACTCTCCATCAGCATGGAGGTTATTAGGAGGTAAGAAGAGAACGGGGAAGAGCTGCCCTTTTCCTCTCCCGTTTCAGTTTTGCCCTCCATCTACTTTTCTCCACCGTCCCGTCACTATTCCATCTTGGCTGTTGTCATCCCTCCTGTTGGTAACTAACTTTCTGCCAGAACAGTGCCTGGCACATGGTGAGTGCTCTCTAGGTATTGGTTACCCCTCCCTGCTTCACCCCGGGGCATTTCTTGCCCACAAGCCTTTGCCTGAGCTTCAGCTACAGCCCAGAATGTTCTTTCCCCAACTTTTACAGGTCCTTCAGGTCTCTGTTTGGGGGTTCCCTCCTTTAGGAAGCTTTCCTTGAGCCCTCTGGACAGTTTAGGTGCCCTTCTTCTGTAAATCCCCAGCTCTTATATCATTGCGTTGCACGTGGTTGATTTACCTGTCCAGAGCTTTCACCATGAAAACTAGCCCATCAGCTAGTTCTTCCTGGATAGATGGAGCTAGTCTCATTCTGCAAACAGAGAGCACATGGAGCAGTCATTTGTAGTGGGAGTCGTGGTCAAGTGACTACTTCCACTTCCCAAGTTCAGGCTTCCTTGTAATTTGTGTTTGGTTCTCTGAACATTAGCAATGGGGAGAGGGCAGAGAAGAGTCTTTTCCAAGTTTCTATAAAGTTCGATCAGTCAGTCAGCTTAGATTATTCAAGTGACTGGTCCTACAATAACCTCAACGAACATATCTTTGAGCCTAAAAAATGGTAGGCGGTACTGTAAGTTCCATATATGCATTATCTCATTTAATGCTCACACAGCCTTAAATGGTAAACACCATCATCACCCTCAGTCCCATTTTAAAGATGAGGAAACAGAGGCCTGGGGAGGTTGAGCAGCTTGTCCAGGGTTGCCCCGGGGTAAGAGGCAGGCTCACCATGCATGTCAGGCTGACTCTAGGGCCTGAGTTCCTACCAAGTTCCATGTGCTGCTCACAGTCAGCCCAAAGGTTGGGCATGAGGAGTTGCTTCTGAATGTCAACGTGTACCACAGTCTTTGTAAGTCATAAACCTGACAGTCTTAGCCTTGACAGTTGCCGTTCTCAGCTCTCATGTCCAGTCCATCCCCAGGTCCTGCTGATATTATCTGCTACTTTTGTCCAACCACGGGGCGATCCTCTCCTTCTCAGCCCCTACCACCGCCTCTCACTTGCACTCCTGTAGTGGTCTCCTGCCCCCGATCCCCTCATCTGCCCCAGCCCGGTTCTAACCTCTTTATACTACAGCCAGAGTGCTTTTTCCAGACAAAAATCTGATCTCCCCAGTCCCCCGCTCAAACCCTTTAATAGCATCTCCTTGCTCTTGTAAACGAGACAAAACCCTAACATGACCACAACCTGGTGACTTGGCACTGCCAACTCCAGTAGCTTCACCTCACCCTGCCCTCTCCTTTTCTCCCTGCCAGGCACGCTGGCTTCATCCTCGAATGTGTCATACTCTTGTCCACCTTGGGGTCCCACACGTCCCTCCGTGCTACTCCTACTAGAATATCTGCTTCCTATGTAGAGGGCAGCTTAAGTGTCACTTCTGTAGGTAGGTCCTTCTCCAGGGCAGGCCAGGTTCCCCAGCAGTCCTCTCATAGCCTCTTGAGCTTCTTGGTGACACTTATTACAGTTGTAGGTATTTGTGTGTGGTCTTTCTACGTGACCGTCTTGGCATGGATTAAGGCTGTCCCTTCTGGTATAGTGCCTTTCACATAAACAGTCAATGACAAATTATTGTTAAATGAATGAGTTAGAGAATGAGTCAGTCAGTTGATGGGCCCTGGCCTAGGCCTCTGTGTTCTAAAGGCTGATGCTGGGAGCGTGAGGTATGAGCATTCCAGCTTCCTTCCCTAGTGCTGGATCAAGACCAGAGTCCTAAAGGCCAAGAAAGCAGTCCTATCCTAGGGACCTTAAGTTTTTGAGGTAAAAATCTTCCTTGCTTACATCCTCATTTCCTTTAGGCATAGCCTAAAGTTTTCTCTTTAGTCATGCATAGCCTAAAGTCTCTCTTCAGTCTCTTCAGAACATTGCCTAGGAGGACTATGTTAATTGGAAAGTGGAGAGCAGAGGGGAAGGGAGCATCTTTGAGATGAGACTAGGGAAGGGATGAGAAGACTTCTGATCATCTTGGCTCTAGCATCTTCCTCAGACTCAGACTCAGTGCACTTTGGACTTGGGTCACATGGCTGACTCCCTGTACTTCTCACCTTTACAGTTAATATGTCTTTTATGCCCAAGCACAGGCAGAATGTAGTTAGGAACCTGTTCTTCAGAACCAAGGGCAGCTGGACAGAGCACATATTAGCAGTTTGGCTAGAGGTTGTTTGTGATCGTGCGTAGCTCCTCTGTAATGATGACTCTAACTCCCAAGGCCCATCTACAGACATGCCAACTCTCCATGTTTGAAGAGTGTCCTGTGCTGATTTCCTGGACAAGCCTGGCTCCACAAACACTAGTATAGTAGGGACCTGCTCTCTCTCTCATACCCTTGAGGGCAGAAGTTCTGGGAGGAGGTATCAGAGATGTTATGGGGTCATCGTCCAGGGGAACTTTTCCAGGAATTTCTGCTGATTCATAGTAAGACACAACATGTTCCTTTTCATTCTTTTCTCACTGTCATATCTCCACCTTGGTAAAACAGGAAGAATCTTTTCTGGGACAGTGACTAACCTCTTACACATGCAAGCAAGGATATCAGGTTTGCTTTGGTCACTGTAGGGACTCTTAGCTGCAGGCTGTTTGCCTGTCCTCTCTTAGAACTAGCTGGATAGATTCAGGTATGTCAGTGTCAGTAGCAGGCCCATATTTTACATGCATTTTGGACCTAGATGTTAGTGTGGGTTGCAGAAGCCAATGTTGACAGTTCATCTGGGAGGTTTCATCCATAACCAATAGTGATTCTAGAAGCATGCTATTTCCCAGCTCCTAATTGGTTCTTTCATTTTGTTTTCTCTGACTGGCCCTTGCATGAGGTCTGCCTTTCAATCTGGATCCAGATTATTGGACCAGTGATCTGTGTAGTCATTACTAATTTCTGGGTAGGACCTGGGAACATTGTATGGAGAAGCTTGGACTCAGAGTCAGATAGACCTAGGAGTAAATCCTGGTTCCAACTGTTCATTATTCAGCAGACATTTATTGAGCACCAACTATGTGCCAGGCACTATTCCTGGGGATACTTTAGTGAACAAAATAGACAAGTCCTTGCTCTCATGGAGTTTCTATTCTGGAGGGAAGAGACAGATGATAAGCAAATTAGTGTGTAAAATAGATAATGCCAGGTAATGTTAAATGCTGTGAAGACTCCGTTCCTGGGCATGGAGATCAGGGAAAGTTACTTAACATCTCAGACCTTCATTTGACACATGTGTAAAATAGAGATTCTGTCCCTACCTCTCAGGGCTGTTGGGATTAAAATGAGATTAAAGTCATGGAAGTACCCAGGAGACACATAGTAGGCACTGATCAGCTTTGCTGATCTTCCTCCTTACACCATCATCTTATGTAGATTTGGTGGGATTTTTCATTACAAAGTGAAGATAGGCTTCTGCCTATCAGGACACAGAGGGAGGAACTGGTGGCGTTGCCTCTTGGTTGCACCCATCCTGGCTGCTTTTCAGTGGTCATTTCCAGTATCTCTTCATGGGTTTTTTGCAAGGACACATGTGAAAGCACCTTGAGGCTTCCTAGCACATAGTAGGTATACAAGGACTTTCAGTCAAATGTCAAACTTTGTAGTGCCTTTGGAGAGAGAGAGAAGAGCAGCAGCTTTGATGGGTACACGTCACGTTTCATGGCCAAGCTGGGAGGACCGGTGTACACCTGCGCCAAGCCACCTGCTGCTACTGCTGATTGTTGGCTCAGTTCCACTAATTGCGTGCTTCAGGAGAACCCAAACAGGGATTCCAGGGAGTTCGTTTCTTCAGAGTGAGGGTTTTGAAAATTCTCTCTCACATATGCCTTGACTGTATGCCCCTCCCTAAGCAGGAGTAAGAGAAATAGGAACAGGTACAACTGCAGGCCTCTACCGTGGGGACCAGTCACAGCTGTCCCTGGGGCTGACTGCACTAGGAAAGGGGAATCCCGCCGTGATGTTTTCCAGGTGTGGGAACAGGCTGGGTGGTGCTTGGGCTTTGAATCCGGAAGAGGGGAGAATATGGCTGGATTGTCTTCTTGTTTCGGCTCCCAGAAGTAAAATGTGCGCTGACCTCTCTGACCTGGGTTTCCGCCTCCTGTTTACAGGCTGTGCACACAGGGATGCGAGCACTCATCTATAATAGCTCCACGGGGGGCTCTCAGGCCGAGCAGTCGGGCATGAGGACCTACTACTTCAGTGCGGACACCCAGGAGGACATGAATGCGTGGGTCCGGGCCATGAACCAGGCCGCACAGGTGCTGTCTCGATCATCGCTGAAGAGGTCAGTCCCGATGGAAGGTCCCTGTCAGAGTACTTCCCACACTAGGATGGGGACCCAGATAAGAACACTTGGGTGCCCCAAATTCCACCTTTCACTCACTTGTCTTAAGCACTGCCCTTTCTTTGAGGTCCTATTTAACAATCGATTCTTCTGGGAGGAGAATGCATACACAGTAAGTTTCCCCAGAAGTTACCTGGTCCTCTCTGCATTGAGCAGAGAAATGCAAAGACCTGGAAGGGTGAAATGATTGCCTTGGAACCTGGTGTGTGTGTTTCTCATTTGTCCTTCTCTGCTGTGGGTGGGAGGGATAGTCTTGGGGCACCAGACTGGGAAGAGAGAGACAAATGAGAAAGATCTGGCAAACTGAAAATGTGCCTTAGACTGCCCACCATGTTGCTGGGGCTAGCCAGGGAGCTATCTTCCAGCTACCCCTTCCCTCAAGTGGGCAAACCAAGGGTACACTCAAGGATCTTGAGATTCCTGAGTCTGTTGGCTGTGGGTAATTCCCTGAGAGAAAGCGCAGGACGAAAAGTGGAGTCAGGGGCTCAGCGAGGGTAGGAGGGCCCTGGAAAAGTCAGGGTGTGAGTTAGCCTGTCCTCCTCTGGCGTGGCCCTATTTTTCACTATCTGAACACTGTGCTCTGCTTGGAGGCCTCTTTGACTGTGGTCTTTCAGTGAGGCCTCGAAACAAAAGGTTGTTCTCCAGCAACCTAAAGGAAGGATTTCTCAGCGATTGTAAGTGGATTTCATATGGTGTATTTTAGCTTGTCAACCTTTCCCCCCCCAAAATTCCTCTTTATCAGTGTATGTGGATCAACTTTATTTTGGACTGTTGTATATAGTATTTTATAGGACCATAATGCTCCCAACCTTGGATGGTTTATTTTTTTGTTCTCAACGTTTACCATTATAAATAGTCCTGTAATGAAAAACCTCTTACAGGCCTCTGCATGTGTGTCTTTCAAACTGCTGGGTCAAAATACAACGCATTTTTAATTTTAATCAGTATACCAAGTTGCCCTTTAAAGAAAGCTGCATGGTCCCCTAATGAGAGTACTCATTTCCCCACTTCTTTGCCAGTAGTTGATATTATCAAGCTTTTAAATTTTTTACTGAGCTGCTGTATAGATAAATAGTATCTGATTATTTCAATGTGTATCTGCATGATGGCGGAAATCTTTTCTGTTTATTGGGGGCTTCTATTTCCCCTTCAGTGAACTGCCTGTACCTATCCTCTGCCCATTTTTCTACTGAGCTGTTGCCTTTTCTTGGTGCTTTCTTTCCTGTGTCTGTGAAATCTGCCCAGTTAAGGATGCAGCTTAGCCTCTTGGTTGGTGGTAGGCTCCCAGTCTTATGGTGAATGGAATCTGATGTTTCCCATCTTTTGAAAATGAGTATGCTGTTTGCCATTCTCTAATATTCTGGCCATTTTCCCATTCTCTTTGATTCCTCAAAGATCACCTGAGAGGTTTCTTGACCCTTTTTCCACGTTCCCTTAGGGCCCTGGGGTGCTGATGCCTGGAGCCTTTCCCATCCTCCTCCCTGTCTTGGACTTTCAGTCTCTCATAACTAAGGTTGTTTTCCTTTTCACAGAGAAGCTCATGCTTTCTTGATGAAGATATGGAACTAAATCCAGAAGTTAAAGCAATTCAGCTTTATTTATGTGCATCATCTTCCCCAAGCAGAGATACCTATGTCTCATATTCTTTTAAAGCTCTCCCCTCCTTCATTTTAATTCTTAGAAAAATAGAAAGTTTGTTTTTGTTTTGCTTTGCTTTAAATAAATGAAGTTCAGCTCCTTCTAGACTCTGCCCTTTTTGCCATCATTCCTGTGGGCCCATTCCACTGTGCATCTGTGCTTGATTTCATGCCCCACCTTCCATTTCTTGTGCATGCCCTTTTCTAACTTGAGCTCTGAGAGCTGCCTGTGTTATTATACTGGCTCCTTTAGACCAGCAATGGCAAATGGGTTCTTTCTTGGGTCCCATTACTGCTCAATTCATCATGGCTGACTAAGGCACTGTGTCAAAGGTAGCCTGAGAATGAAATCAGGCTTAACAGGAAGAAGTATTGTGATTGAAAAGTGATGCCTGCCTCGAACTATTCAGGATTAATTTGCTAGCTGAGATTTGGCTATTTTTTAAAAAATTTTTTTCTACCTGAAGATTTTGTAATTAGCTATCCCCAGATTCTGTTTCAGAGAGGTTCCATCCCTTATCTGTTGGGCTGCCCTTCCTTCTCTTTTAGGGTCTCAGGTTATTGTCCCTAGATTTTCTCTGAACTTTTAACATTTGTTCTTATTATGCCCTTACTAAATTCTTAAAATCCCATAATCATGCTTGCCCAATGTTCCTTCCTTAAAAAGCAAACAAAAAAACCCAACCAAACAAACAAAAAAACAACCAAAAAACCCAACTTGTTTTACCTTCTGAGTCTAACGAAAGGCAGAATAGCATTTTCCTTTAGCTTTCTGAGAGATGAAATAGTCAACTAAGCAAATCCAGACTTATTAAATGTTCTATTTTCCCAGAATAAGATGTTCAGACATTTGGTTGGTTAGAATTATTCATCAGGCAGTACTAAATCTTCCTTCTCCTCCAGTTTGGTGATCTGCATTGGAAAACCTCCATCTGTGTTAAGTGGGGGGCCCCAGTGGTCATGTATCAGTCTCTGCCCAACTTGATTCTCACCAGATGCTTCTGTTCTTATTCATACGGGCAGATGCTTTATGTATGTGGTATATATAGCAGGACTGCTGATTAAGGTAGCAGAAAAAACAGACAAATTTATCTTTTTTTTTTTTTTTTTTAAGATTTCATTCACTTATTAATGAATGAATAAGAGAGCATGAGCAGGGGGAGGAGCAGAGGGAGAGGGAGAAGCAGACTCCCCAGTGAGCAGGGAGCCTGATGCCAGGCTTGATCCTGGGACTCCAGGATCATGACCTGAGACAAAGGTGGACGCTTAACCGACTGAGCCACCCAGGTGCCCCCAAATTCATCTTAAAAAGGGAGCAATTCGTTGGTTACCTTCACTGAAAAGTTCAGGATAGGTCTAGCTTTACAAACAGGTGGGCTCAAGGCTCAGACAATATTAGAAGTCATTGTCTCAGGCTCTGGGATCTGGCCATCTCTGGTTTGGATTCATTCTTCAATTCCATGTGGATGTCCCTGGCAGATCCTAGATCTGATGGCAAGGTAGCTGCAGTAGCTCTGGACTCCTTTCATCCGGGGAGGGTGGGGAAGTCCAGCAGGAAAGAGCCAGAGTCTTGTCCAGAGCCATTCCAATTAGACAGGCTTAGATCACATTTAAACCCTAAACCATGTACTGGGGCCAGGGAATGCACATGCTGATGGGCACAAGCCCAGGATACATGTTTCACTTCTGAGAACCAGACCACAGAGACTGAGGGTGAGGTAGGGGTGAGTGCCCAAGTCAATGCCGGGGCTGTGGGCAGAGGAAGGAGAAATGACTCATTGGGATGGGATAAAGGAGGCACAGACAATGAACGTCCAGGCCAGCTGATTCACTCCTCACTTTCTCCTGTATTAGTTTCTTTTATCTTTAGTTTTCTTCCCAGAGCTTAGTGTCTGAAGTCAGATAGATGTGGGTTCAAATCCCAACTCTACTACTTTCTAGCTGAGTCACTTGTACAGATTAGGTATGCCTATTAAACCTCAGTTTTTCTTAGTCCATAGGGCTATTACAAGCATTAAGTTAAATAAATGAATGTAGGGGCGCTTGGGTGGCTCAGTCAGTTTAGCATCTGCCTTTGGCTCTGGGCATGATCCTGAGGCCTGGGATTGAGCCTCACGTCAGGCTCCCTGCTCAGTGGGGCGTCTGCTTCTCTCTCTGCCCCTGCTTATGCTCTCTCTCTCTCTCTCACGTGCTCTCTCTCTCACGTGCTCACTCTCTCTCAAATGAATAGATTCTTTTTTTTTTTTTTTAAAGATTTTATTTGTTTATTTGGCAGAGAGATCACAAGTTCAGAGAGGCAGGCAGAGAGAAAGGGAGAAGCAGGCTCCCTGCTGAGCAGAGAGCCCGATGTGGGGCTCGATCCCAGGACCCTGAGATCATGACCTGAGTCAAAGGCAGAGGCTTTAACCCACTGAGCCACCCAGGCGTCCCTCAAATGAATAGATTCTTTAAAAAAATAAAATAAATGAATGTATAAAGCTTACTTCGTAAGATACCTAAGATACTTTATAGCAGATATGCTACCTTCCATAGGGTTTGGTTTAACAATGTCATGGGCTCTTTTTTCTTTATACCCTTCCAGTTTCATTGTTTATCCTCTGGATCACATTCATGAGGAGTCTTCTAGGAACAAATTGCACTCTCTCCCTCAGCAGGATGTACTCATCCCATAGCAGTATGAGTTGTGGTTCTCTTCTGCCCAGGCTCCAGCACCATCCCTCCACCTGCTCCTCCCCTCCTTCCTCCTCCAGCCTCTTCCCGCATGGTTCCTCCGACCCAGGAGCAGAGCTGAGCACCCTTGCTGCAACTCCTGACTTTATCCCCTTGCTTCCTACACAGGCTTCAGAGTCTCTTGATAGAAATTCATTCACGTATTCTTAAGATCCCATCCCACATACGGGAAGGGCTACTACCCAGTGCTGCCAAAGCCTGCTCACTAGCTCCTTCTGTTCATAATTTCTTCCTCGCAGTTCCACATTCTTCCACTTGCCGGACTCTGGACTGCCTTGAAATCTGTCCTCCCAACTCCCCTGCCTTGGACTGTTTTTTGTCTTGTCTGAGGATATCTTGTTCTCTCCAACAAGTTAAAGCACTAAGCAAGGAGGTCAGCTTGCCTTTACAGCTCACAAAACTGACAAACAGCTCAGATAGGAGGGCCTATCAGAAAACAACTTATCTCTTTTCTGTTTCCAAACCTCTCTGGTCTCTGTGTAACTATAGTCCTGTCTTTGGACTGAAGGAACTTAGAGTCTAATCACCTTTGGAGTAAAAATCAATTTCCTCAGGGATTTTGAGCACTGCGTGGGTCTGGTCCCTATGACACCTTTGGCTCATGTCTTGCTATTCCCCATTCTCTATGCCCCAACCATACCAAACTTCTTGAATTGGGTGCATTTGTGCATGTGTTCATCTGTTTAGTCTTTTATTCTGCAAGTATTTTATTGAGGGCATATTGTGCATCAGACACTGTTAAAGATGCTGAGAAATACAGCAGTTTTCAAACAAAGAGGCGAAGTCCCATGCATTCTTGGGTAGGGATGGTGGAGACAGATCATAAACAGGTAAACAACAAGACGATTTTCTGTCATGATCCATGCATGAAGGCAGTAAAATATGGTGCTGAGATGAGAGGGACAAGGAGGCAGTAGCCACTGTTCTTTGGATGGTCAGGGAAGATATGGAGGAGAGACCTGATTGATATATGAGGCTGAGGCAGAGTGCTTTAAGCAGAAAGAATGGCGCTTTCAAACACCCTGAGGCAAGAATGAGCTTGGTTTATTCAAGAAACAGGAAGCTAGGGAGTGTGGCCACATCTCAGAGAGCAAAGGGGAGAATAGGCTGTGGTGGGATCTGGGTAAGAGATGGAGGTCCATCTCATGAGGCACCAGGATCCATCTGGGCCTTGCTCCTCTGCTCCCTCAGCCCTCACCCTTATTAGGAGAATGTTAGCGCATCCTTCCGGCCTTAGCCTAGATGTTATTTCCTCCTCCTCTGACCTTTCAGAGTGTTAGATGCCCCAGCCTGTCATTCTTTTTTGCACAGGACTTTCATGCTCAAGTTATGTTGGCCTATTTTCTCATTGTCACCCCTAGTGGTATATAAACTCAAAAATGGAACAATGTCTAGCACATAGTAAGCAATCAGTTAATGGATGGACACATGGATATTTGGCTGGCTGGGCCAAATATGTGGGTGGATGGATGGATGAACAAAACAGCTATAAAACCTCTACCTGTAAGGTGTTCCAATAAGGATTTGGGGTGTTTCAGAGTGATCTGACTACTGTTGTGGGATTGACATGTGGGGACTCATCCTGCTCAGAAATGGCCCATACATTGCTGGCTATCTGCACTGTCTTCAGAGAACTAAATATTTGGCCTTCCAAACCCAGATCGTTTTGAGTAAAGTGTAGCAGGAACACCTGAGGTTGGAAAAGCCCCTTGGACCCTGAGGAGAAGTAATTTATGGCGATATTTCAACCAGGTGCAGGGCTCTGGAGTCAGATCAGATGGGGTCTGAATCCTGCTTATGTCACTGGTTGCATTCAAGGCAAGTTGGTTAACCTCTTAGGGCTTCACTTTTATTACCTATAACGAAAGATTAATAATATCTCTAGCTTTGGAGGATTGTACAGTGATAAGAGGAGGTAATAATATTTAACTTGCTTATTAGCTCAGGGTTTTGCATTTAGTGAGTGCTCAGTGATGACTGTTGCTGCCACTGTCCCCATTCTTTAGTAGAGACAATTTATTGTAGGTAATCTGGTACTTGAGTGCCCTCAGCCGCTCTGGGGTCGACAGCACTGACCTTGCAGGATTGTTGTAGGGATTAGAGATGGTCTATGTCAAGTTCCTGGCACATAGTAGGACCCAACATATGGTAATAACAACTAAGCATTGGCCACAAAAATGAGTGACCTACAACTGTGACTGCTATAGGGAGATGGGAAGTGAGTGAAGTTGGCCAGAACTCCAGACTGGGTTGGGTTGAACTGTGATGGTTGAACATGACTACCCACTAGAAAGAAGGAAGGGTTCTCTAGGTAGGCATGAACAAAGTGAGGAGACCTGGAGTGACCAGACCTCCTTTATCTGATTTGTCAATCCTTAAAATTTCATAAGGGACTTTGCCAGTACCCACCTCTCTCAGGCAAGAGGCACCTCAGCCTGGCAGTCTGGTATTTCATTTATTCTTTAGCCCTGCTCTTCTTTTGGGGAGAACAGCCTGGAGAACTGGGGAGTGTGTCGTCAGAGCGGCAAGGCCCTCTGTTGTTAATTTAGAGTAGACTGTGCAAGGGAGCCGGATATCTGGTTCACTCCCAGGGGGACTGCCCTATTTAACTCTGCGGGAGAGGAGAAACAGACTCCTGTCTCTATTTCCCTCCAGCCATTTCCTTCCTTAAATGCTAGGAACTTATAATTCAAGTGAGCAAACCTGCCATAGGCTCCCAAGATACTTTGGGCCCCTTTCTCTTCAGCCTTTTGTACAGTCTACGGACACTGCCTAGGGTCAGTTCTGACTTTTGAGCTCACTGTCCTCCTGAGAGTGGGATCAGTGCTCAGGACTCAGTGTCTGTCAACATAGGCTGAGCTGGTTTCCCAGGGCAGGACTTCTACTACCTAATCTGGTTCAGACTAAACTCTCTTAAGAATATCGGTGGCCTTTCCCTTGTTCTTGGGTTCCTAGTTTGGTCATTTAGGTGTGGAGAGTAGGAAGGGATCCTCTAGTAGAATTTTGATAGAAGGGTTGTATCTGCCACTGGACCAAAGTCCAACGAAGGCCCTACCAGCTGTCATTCCTCTTCCCACCCAAGTCTTTGAATAAGAGTTAATGTGTATGGTGGGTGCATGCGTTTAGCATTAAGATAGAGGGAAATAGTAGTTCTTATTTCCTGGTGAGATAAAGGGTTTAGACGCAGAATAAAATAATAATCAGTGCTTGGTATGATCTGTGAACTTCCAAGTTCTTGTGAAGGAAAGGAAGAAGAGAGAAGTATCCCTAGTCTGAGGTGAGTGCTTTTCCCACTTGTAGGAGGAAACAAGAATATGCTCTAAGCAGGAGCACCTGGGTGGCTCAGTCGGTTAAGTGCCTGCCATAGGTTCAGGTCATGATCCCAGGGTCCTGGGATCGAGCTCAGCATCGGGCTCCTTGCTCAGTGGGAAGCGTGTTTCTCCCTCTCCTACTCCTCCTGCTTGTGTTCCCTCTCTCACTGTGTATCTCTCTGCCAAGTGAATAAATAAAGTCTTTAAAAAAAAATATGTTCTAAGCAGACACAGAGCATTGCTGTGATGTGCTAAAAATGGAAGGATCCAATCCCTGCTAATAATGTTTAGCCCCTGATAACAGTTAGGGATGTGTCTGATTGCTAGTAATAGAACAACTCAACTTACGAGAGCATCATCAAATTGGGTTTTCGTTTCCTCACATAACACGAATCCAGAGCTAATAGTCCATGCTGGTAGAGTAGTTCCATGATGCCATCAGGGAGCTGGGCTCTTTCTCATTTCTACCCAGGTTTTAGCAGGTGGCTTTTATCCTTATTTTTGTCACCTTGGAATCCAACATAGTCTAAATTCCAGGCAGGAAGAAGGGAAGAGTTAGCCAAGCCAGCTAAGTTGACTTAGCTGGAAGACCCACCCAGCAATTTCTGTGTACATCTTAATATTTTCTTGGCCAGATCTAAGTCCCATGGTCACCCTCAGCTCCAAGGGAGGTTGGGCAATGTGACTTTTTGCTGGATACATTGCCACTTAGAAAAAATAGGGTCAAAGAAGAGGAAGAGAATAGATACTGGGTAGTCGACGCATGTGTATTTGAGGGCATGCTGTGTGCCAGGCACTGTGCTGTGCTCTTTCTGCGCACTGTCTCCTTTAGCTCTCACCACAGTCCAGTGACACGGGAGTTGTTGTCCCCATTTTGCAGGTAAGAAACCTGAAACCAGAGAAGTCAGAGACTTGCTCAAGGTCACCCAACTTGTGTTGGGTGGAACCAACCCTTGAAACCAGGTCTGACTGGCTCTAAACCCTGTGCCTGCTGAGTTCAACACATTTGGCCAACAATGGTCACTGAATGCCTAGAATTCCCTGTGACTTTGAACAGTCACTGAGGCCAGGTGCTCACAATAATAGTAGTGACCTGCACTGGAAAGGCTTGTGTCATCTTAGCTAAACGTGTGTGCCTGCATGGCCAACTTCTCTGAATGACACGGTCATTGAGAACTGAGAGGTGCTTCATTTTTCCCACCATTGTGCTAAATGGAGCATTGCAAATCTATTTTGTGACAGGTCTCCTGATTTGAGAAGTTGGTTGTTAAATTGTAGGGAATACAGGGAGATGGGGGAAAACCAGAAAACATTTTTGCTTTAAATCATATATCTTAGTAAGTTAACTGTTTTAAGTCAGTTAAGATGGGAGAGTAGAGGACATTACCTTCATCTTTCTTACCTACAGCTGTAGCCTGAGTTATTTTGGGCATAAAGGCATCTTATGTAAGTCCCAGCAGTCAAGAGACCAAGAGCTGTTTATAATCCCAAGTTTGAGGGCCTAGAAGGCTGCCAGGTGGCAAGCAGACTATCATTCTTTTAGCCACCTTCTTAAGGCTTATTTTGCATTAAATGGTGGTGTTAATCTGAGAAAAGGATTGGTCATTCTCTATCAACTTTATCACCAGGATAAACTGGCTTGTGTGAGGGTGTGTATATCATATGTACACACATAGTAAAGACTGAGATTTATAGTTATAAATTAGCTCCAAGGTGAGAAAAAACTGGAAACCTCCACGATTTTGGGTCAGTTAATGAGAACAGTATTAAATGTGGTTACCATGATTAAATCAGGCTTTAAGGTTGTCTGGCTTTGATGGCAGGGGCCATTTTCTCTACTGTCTTCTTATACCTCCAAGTGCCTGCCCCAGTGGGGATAGATGGTTGCTCAGTAAATACATGGAGGTTGATTGGTAAAGAAAGGAAAATCCCCATTACAGTTGGTTGAGCTGAGGCATCATACTTAGAGTACTTGATTTCTGGAGTTGAAGAAACCCCTTTTTCCTTTAAGTTCTAATGTCATTTATGTAGGTGGCATGTTTGTTTCACAGCCTGGTTTTTGTGACCAAGTGCTGTTTATCATTGAGGTGGAAATAACAAGGAGGGGCAGTTACTTAGGTCTCACAATTGGAGTAACCAGGTTATCAAGCTTTGGTGACTTGGCTGGAGTGTGACCCAGACGGCAGCCAGAGCTCTAGTCCTTGAGGCGGCAGCCTTCACACAGATCACCTGGGGGGTTTCCCCCGAGTGTGAGAAACAGTCAAGAAGATAAAGGCCAACTTAGGCAACCTGAAGGCTACCGGTTGGGGTTACACTGATGCAGTTATGGAGGATTAAAGGAACAAAGGACAACAAAGTTAAAACCTATAATGTACACTGTGGAAAAGAGTTGTCCCTTAATGAACGTACAGTAAGAATTGCTTTGTCTTAAAGTATAGCCCCTGAATATTTCCCAGATATTCCCACTACTGGAGCTTACAGAATGAAAGGGCCATCAGAGATCATGATCTAAATATGTCATTATAAAATGATGTAATAGGACTCCTTCCACTTAGAGTAACAGAGACCAAACTCATACTAGCTTAAGTGAGAAAGAGAATTTATTGGTTCACAACCAAAAAGTCCAAGGATATATCTGGTTTAGGTATGGCTAAATCTCAAAGCTCAGGCCAAGTTTTTAGGATTCTGTTTCTCTCCATCTGCTTTCCTTGGTGTTGGTTTCATTCGCAAATAGCTGATTCCCATGTAGTTATAGCAGCTCGAGACCAGCTCCTACCAAAGCCCCAGAACTAATTCTGCTTGGCTTGGGATAGCTGATGTGTCAACCCCCAAACTAGGCCCTGAGACTGGGAGCCTCAGCTGGACAGGGACTAGTCGAGTCAGCAGCACCGAAACCATATGGATCGGGAGTGGGGGAGGTGATCCCCAAATGAAAATTGAAATGCTGAAATTGATTTTTTTTAAACAAAGCTTTGTATTTTCATGGAAAAGTCAGGAGAGTACATGAACAGTGAGATGTGTGATTGCTCTCCTTAGGTGTTATATTATTACTTTACATTGATATTTTAACTCTCTCCCAGACTGGATTGATTCTGCCCTGAGGCTGTGCTGATTATTGGTAGCTGAGGTTCCTAGGTTGTTGTAAGGATGCTTGGGGTGTGGCCATGACGATGTAAATGCAGCACCATTTCCACTGTATGGTTTCATGTTGAAATGGAGAGCTTGGCCATCTGAGGAGTGATGGAGCTCAAGGCCAGGACCTTTTTACCAAGGAAACTGGCTGCCCCAGCCAAGGGTCCTTGGTAATTTTCTGGTCTTTCTGGGCTGGGCTGGAGTGCGTTCTTCCTCCCTAGTTTAAATTCTGCAAAGCCTATGGAGCCGCTGCTCTATCCTTGTTATCAAGTAATGGGGATGTAGACATAACTAGGATCCTGCCCCAAGGAAGGGGGGTGGGGTAGAAAGGTTTTACAGTAGGAGACAGGCCATGAAAGAGGAGCCCTTCTCGATGCCCCTGGAAGTTCTTCCTCTAACCTCCGTTCACATCCTGACTGATGGTCCCCACCCCTTCTTCTTTGCAGTTTTTAGGTCTGCATGTACATGGGCCATGGGCACACGTACGGAGAGGCAGTGGGAACCACATGGGCTCTGCAGCACTATAGCTTTGGGAAAATCATTTCTCTTCTCTGTGCCTCAATTTCCTTATCTCTAAACTCTGACTAGTGATACTTCAGAAGATTGTTGTGTTCTCATGGGTTCCTGTTTGAGCCCTAGGTATGCAGTCATATAAAGAGGTTGCTGAGCCTGTTCTCCGCTCAGCATATTGGGAGAATGTTAATTGTGCGTTAATTGTCCTTTGGGCTATGCTAGAAGCCAGTGGGAGAGACCCTGGGCTCAGGAGCCTTCTATCCAAGCTGGACTGCCCCAAACAGACAGCTGGACAAAGAGAAAAGGGAAAGGCGTGAGATTGTCACATGTATCATTTATTTGTTAAGGAGTATTTATAAAGTACCTACGCTATACCGGTCATTGCACAGAAGTTCTGGGCATATCACAATTGGCCAGATGGGGCTCTGGCCTCAGGGAACTCATGGTCTACTTGGGCATTAGACGAATAAACACAATTATGGTGCAGTGTGATTAATGTGATGGTGGAGTCAGCTAAGGTCCCAATCTCGACTGGGAGTATGTGACTGCAGTGGCTTCCTGGGGGAGGTAACTAGCACGTAGGCCAGGTCGAATAGAAGGAATAGGAGTTAGGCAGGAAGAAGGAGAAGTTAGGCAAAGGAGTAGGAGTAGAAGTTAGGCAGGAAGAATGAGGGACTAGGTGTGAAAGGTATTCCAGGTGGAGGGAACAGCCCATGCAGGGGCCTGGAGGAAATCCGAGTATAGAGTGTGTTCTTTGGGGAGTCTTGGAGGCCCATGGTGCTGTCTGGAATGGGCTGAATGTGCCTCTGTCATTGCAGGGACGTGGAGAAGGTGGAGCGGCAGGCGGTCCCCCAGGCCAACCACACAGAGTCCTGTCGAGAGTGTGGCCGCGTGGGACCTGGACATGCGAGGGATTGTCCTCATCGAAGTCACGAGGATTCCTTTGGCTTCGAGAGGCGGGAGCAGGAGGAAGAACGGTACCGTTCCCAGAGGGACCCACTGGAAGGCAAGCGGGACAGGAGCAAGGCCAGGTCCCCGTACTCGCCGGCTGAGGAGGATGCCTTGTTCGTGGACTTACCTGGTGGTCTGAGAGGCCAGCAAGCACAGCCCCAGCGGGCAGAGAAGAACGGGGTGCTGCCCGCCATGTATGGCCCAGGAGAGCAGAACGGGACCGGCGGGTATCAACGAGCCTTTCCTCCCAGGAACAACACTGAGAAGCACAGCCAGAGGAAGAGCAGCCTGGCGCAGGTGGAGCACTGGGCGAAAGCCCAGAAGGGGGATGGCAGGAGGTCAGTAATGGACTCAGGATGGCTGCTACTCATGAGCATAATAATGTAACAATAGGAGCTATCATTTCCCTGGCACCTGCAGGGGGAAATGCTGGCCTTAAACTCTTCCACCTCCGCTAGCTCCGTAAATTCCTGTAACAACCCTGCAAGGAGGGGGTGATATCCCCAAGTTATAGGCAAGGAAGCCGGGGCTTGGAGAAGTGAAGGAACCTGCCCAGGGCACACAGTAAGTGGCAAAGCCAGAGCGCAGACCCAGGTCCGTGAACCTCCCAAGCCTATATGAGATTACATCAGGTGGCTTCTTGGTTCCTCAGCGAGTGCGCCTTGAGACACAGTCAGTATGTCGATAGTAGCTGATCTTCTCCTCTTATTCCACTACTTCTCCGCATCCAGGAAATATTTGTAGAGACTAGAGTAAATACAGATCCATTTTCAATTCCAGGCACGCAGAGAAGTGCTCAGGCACTGTTGACAGTAGGCTTTATCATACCTATTCCTTCAAGAAGCAGTTTTTAATTATTTAGAGGGCATGCAGTTTTTGCTATTTGCAAAGCACAGTTTGTATTTTATTACAATTTTAGATTAATAAGGGCGCTTTTCTGAATGTGAAGAATTCAGGGTCACCGGCTTCCCCATTTTCTCCAGAAGCCGCTGTGTTTTGTCCTCCTTATGAAGACAGTCAATCGTTCCATCATCCTTGGGCTTCTGAAACCGACCACTGACTGGAGAGGAGATAGCAAAGCCCTGGTGCTTTCAGAAAGCTCCCCGGGGACCGGAGGGGCTGCCGTGGATGTGCCAGAGCTCAGACCCAGTCTGCCACAGACTTACCGCCTGATAAACATGTTCTAAAAACCACAGTACATTCTCCCTGTTGGTGGAGCCCAAACTTTCCCGCTGTGGGCTGTGGAGGCAGGAGTGCTCCTAAAGGAATAGCCTCGGCCTCTTTCCAGGCCTGTGGGAATGCTGTGTGTATGCAGGTTGTGTAATCTCTTGAATCTGGTCTAGGTGGGCAGTTGTGAGGGATGGTGGAGAAATTACAGTGGAAATACCCCAGCGAATTGGTAGACATTATTGTGGGACAGACTAGGAAAAGGAAGGCTTTTGGTGGCGTAGCTACCCATTCCCAGCTGGGACTGACCGGGTGTCAATTCTAGTTGTTCAAATTTTGTGTCTTCTTAAAAACAGAAAGCTACCTCCCAGGGACACAGGGGAGAGAAGCTTCTATTCTTGGTGCTGGTCTAGGTAGACCCCCCGGGAGGTGATTCTAAGTGCCCTCACTGCTAAATAAGATTGGAAAGCTAGCAGGCATTATATCATGTAGGTCTCCTACTCCAAGGTAAAATAATTAGGATTTTATTTGAAAAAGCAATAGGGGAAGCCACTGGAAAGTTTTAAGCAAGTAAGTGATGTGATCTGATTAATAATTCAGGTAAAAGATCCTGGGGAAGATGCTGTTGCTATAGTCCAGGATGGTAACAGTGGAAATAGAAAGAGAAAGATTCGAGATACATTTTGGAGGTTGAAACAGCAAAGTTCGTTAATGAGTTGGATGCTCAGGATGAGAGAAAGGGAAGAACAAGGATGATCCCTAGAATTTTGACTGGAACAACCAGGTGGTTGCTGAGACAGGGAAGGCTTAGGAGGAAGATCGGGGGGAAATCAGGGTTCCCATTTTGGACAGTAAGTTGTTTTTTGTGTTTTTTTTTAAGATTTTATTTATTTATTTGAGAGAGAGTGAGAGAGAGCATTAGAGGGGGAAGGTCAGAGGGAGAAGTAGACTCCTTGCGGAGCTGGGAGCCCGATGTGGGACTCGATCTATGGGACTCCAGGATCATGACCTGAGCTGAAGGTAGTTGCTTAACCAACTGAGCCACCCAGGCACCCCGGACAGTAAGTTTGAGAAGCCTGTTAGCTATCCTGGAGGAGATGTCAGGTAGACAGTTGGGTATGGATTATGGTGTTGGGGTTTGTGGTCTGGTTGGGAGCAGTCAGCACATAAATGGTAACTCAGCACTTAGGAGTTAGCAGCAGAAGGGGGATCTGGCAGAGAAGACAGTGTGGTCAGAGAGAAGCTACTTATGGTAAGTTACCTATTTTCTCTTACATGTCACACCTCCTAGGAACTGTGGTCAATATGGGCATGCAGGGGGAGGTAAAAGCAGGAGAAATCAGAACTAGGGGAGGGAGGATAGGAAAGCTAAGGGTTTAGCTCACATGAGCCTGTATTTCTTGCTAAAGAGTTTGGATTTAGTCTTGGAGGCCTGTGAAAGCCATTCATGGTCGGTCTGAAGGGTATCGGCAGGAAAGAGGCATTGGGATGCCTGGGGAGATTTTGCGGCCTTGACAGTCCTTACTACACACCATCTCCAATACAGCCAGTCCATGTATATAGTGAAGAACTCCACCAGGTGATTCTGATGTGCCCTGCCCAAAATGTGAATGGTAGTTTTAGTTACCCCTTACTCTTAAAAGATTTTTTTTATTAATGGATGCACATAATTTAAGTAGTATGGCCCCCATCTGTCCCTACTCCTGATTTCTGTCCCTTTGAGGCAACCACTTTCAATTCTTTCAGTAGTTTTACCAATTTATTTCTGTATTTCCAAGCAAGATACTTACACTGCTTTCTTGATTTTTCAATTTTAGTTATTGATAGACCTTTTACTCTAGAAGATAAGAATTGAAGTCTCTTGCTCCCTGCTGTGCCTTTCCAATAGACATACACTTATCCTTATCCTAGCTTCACAATACAGCATACTTTTTGTACAGATCACTAGTCTGTTTTATAATATTACGACAATATAAATATTCACAGCTGGGCCATAATGTACTATAATTAAATTTACTTTGTTGAACAATTTTTTGTTTTCTGATGTTGACAATTTTCACGCTTGTGGTTTACTTAGTTTTCTTTGTACAAATTACTAATTTCATCACCAAATTCATAGCTACATGAGTAAATCTCCCTTTTCTCAGTATCCCCAAATAATCAATAATCCGCTCACAAAGTAAAAAAAAAAAATAATCAAAATACCAAAGGATAAATATTGAAAACTAAGGGTCCTTCTACTTTATTTTGGAAACCTACTTTCACTCCCTAAAGACCAACCACCTTAAGAAAAATAAACCCTGTCCTCCACCTTTTTTCACTTAATGTATCAGTGTATATACAAGTTGGTACATTAATATCTGAATGTACCGTGGCTATCTTTCCACATCAGCACATATAGACATATATCATTAATTGGAAATAAGCAGAGTACTCCATCATATGGATCTATAGTGTTATTTATACCATTCCCTATTGATGGACAGTGAGGTTGGTTACAAACATTTGCTGTTACAAACCATGCTACAGTGACTATCCTGCCTCATTGTGTCTGCGTACAAGCGCACGTGTACTTAAAGAACAGATTACTGGAAGTGGAGCGACTGAGTCAAAGGATATATGCCATTTTAATTATGATGGTTATTGCAAAATTGCCCTCCAAAAATGCCGTTTCAGTTTATACTCCACCCAAAGTGTCCTTGTTCGTCCACCTCCACATCAGCACTGAGAACTACTGTTTCAGATTAACTCCTTGCTCCAGTGACCATATGAAAGATGGCTTAGATGGAGAAGGGCCTGGAAAGAGGCAATGATCGATCGAGTATAATAAGGTGGTCATAGCTTGGGTAGGAGGCGGGGAAGACCCAAACCGAAGCAGTGAAGATGATGAGACTTTTGAGGAGGATGGGTAAGATACACAGATGTTGAGGTTGGGTAGGTATGAGACTTGGTAAATTGCTTCATTGAGGCCGGGAAGGTGAGGAGGGGCACAGGTGGAACTGACATCGAACAGTTTGGCTTGGGCTTGGTTAATAGGGAGATGTGGCACAGCCTGGATGTCAAGAGTTTTAACAACACACCCCTCCCTGCCTGCCGTGTGATTCTAATGTGCAGCCAGGCTGGAGAATCCGTAGCGCAGAGTGAACCATAGCAGAGGGCCCAAGGTGGAGCACTGAGGACCTCCAGCCCAAGGGGTGGACGAAAGCAGTGTCTATGAAGTAGGTGAGCAGGAGATGGGCGTGGGGCGGCGGGGGGCGAGCTGGAGTGTCATGGAGGGAGTTTCATTTAGAAGGAGTCCAGTTTGTGCTGGGAATGAGGACTTCTTTTTGGGGCTGGTGCCTTCCAAGGAGGCCGGGAGCCACTGAAAGAGTGTCTGGAACCTCAAGGCCTCTGCTGTCTTTTGCTCAGTCACTGGGGCTTTTGGTTCCGCTGAACTCCTTAATGGGCTTACATGGGCAGACACGACCCATCCTTCTTAGCAGAGCTAGGATTTTCAAGTTAGGTTAGGAGGCATAGTACGAGGAGGGGAGGACAGGGAGAAATCAGAAAAGGTTGCATGGCCAGTGAGAAACCCTTTGTGGCGGGGCACAGAAAGAACTTTCAAAACCTGTGTGACTGACAATACAGTTGTAAGTTGTTGGTTGAAATGTCTCCACCTAACTGCTCCTGGCAGCCCACAAGCCTGTGTTACTCTGCTACACACAAGGGCCTGTACTTGGGGCTCGGGGGCACCCAGGGGAGCTAAAGGATGATGAGTCAGTTGCAAGTAGATGACAGGGCGGGGGAAAGCATTGGACTTGCCTTGCATCTGAGCTGGAAGTTTGAGCCTTTCTTGTCTAAGGGGCAAGGTGACGTGAGGTCTGTAGATGAAAACAGTTCATTGGCCTTGGAGGTCACGGAGCGCACAGCGAAAGGAACTTCAGTCTAGTGATGGAAGCGGATCTCGATGGGCTGAAAGGGAAAAGTGAGGACTTGAAGACACCCTTTTGAGAAGAAAGCTGTCTTTGAGTAAGTGAAGTGCACAGTCTCTGATCATTCACATATATCTGGGAAGGACTGCATCTTGCATTCTCAGAATTGCTGTTTACCTTAAAGGTACATTTGTAATCTCTTACAGTCAAGTAGTAAGTAGATCTGGCTGCTTAAAGAAGGAGCCTCCAATATTTGAAAATACAAAAGAGGGATGTCTGTGCTTTGTATGATTAAGACTGTGCCAATCTCATTAGATTGGGCACATTAGACATAGGAAGGAGGGTTATTTGCACTGGAATATGATCTCATATTTGTGGATCTAGACCACACAAGAAATTATTTCTAACTGTTCTTTTAGTACTTGGAGATATGTATTATGTTTTCCATCATTAAACTCCTTTAGAATGATCTTTTGCAAGGACAGGGTGACATACCCTTAGAATTCCACATTCTAAGAGATCATTTTGAAATTCTAGCCTTCCATTTTTTCCCTTTGGTATTTCAAGTAATTTACATACTTATAATAAAAAGGCAGGGGTGGGGATGGAATCAGGGACTCAGCTATTACAGTGAGGAACAGTGTAGAAAGTGAAAGTCCTGCACAATTCGTGTGGAGGGTAGGGTGAGGAATATCTGCTGTATATGTAAGTGGTTATAGAAATTGATTTTATATTTTGATATGACCAGTTTGTAGTGGCTCTATCAGAATATTCTGTTTGGTGCCTTTTGGAACAGGGAGGCCCCTTGGAACAGAGCAGGGTGTGAGGGCAGGAGACCTGGAGCTTTCTTTTTTGGGTAAGGATGGATTTGGGGGCCAGCCAGTGGATCTGCTCTCAGGGACAAAGCTGCTCTGGGTACTCTTGCCTGTTTCAAGAGCATCTTTACCTCTTCTTGCAAACCTTCTTCCTGTGTCTCTCACTCTACCATTGGTTAGTTGTCTTGGTTTGGCCTCTGGAGCTCACCATTGCACGGGGATTTTGGGGTTTGCCCCCAGATGGCCAGCAGTGAGGGCTTGGGGGTATGGCTGACAATGCAGAAGCAGAGGGCACAGGCTAGAGGATGAACTGAGGGCTTTGGGGCACCACCCTATGGGGGACTCTGACTGTCAGGGTGGCAGGTCCCGAGAGCAGGCTGCAAAACGAGACTGAAGGGGTTTGGGAGCAGAGCTAGGACATACTTTGCGTAGTCTGAATTTTGCTTCAGCCAGAGTGACCAATGGTTGGTGAAGTCATGGAGTCCCCACAGGAGGCCCCCAGCCTGGTTTCTGCCACTGCCACCACTGTTGTTTGAGGATTTAGCCACTGCCCCTCGCTCAGAGACGCAGTCTCCCCTGACTTTGGGAAATCAGTGGCAAACCCTGCCACCTAGTGGCAAACAGACATACTAGCCGGACACACTAGACAAGTCTGGCTGAAGAGATCTTAAAATTACCTCCTGTAATTGCAAAGATAACAATAAAAAGAGAAGAAAGCTACCATTTTTAAATGACAACTATTTCTAATCCCCACAACAATCTATTAGAATAATTCTTAGTATCCCCATGTTATAGTAGGGAGAGTGAGGACATAAAAGACACTGAGGTCGTAGTGAGGAAGTGATTAAATGAGATGAATTTAAGAACAATTAGAATAGCACTTCTCAAACTTTGGCCGCCTGGAGGGCTTGTTAGAACACAGGAGGCTGGGCTCTACCCCCAGGGTTTCTGATTTGGCAAATCTGGGGTGGGGCCCGATAACTTGCATTTCTAATGAGTGCCCAGGTGGTGCTGATGCTGCCCATCCAAGACCATACTTTGGATGCACTGGCTTAGAACAATGGCCGGCTGGTTATGCATCAGGACTTTGTCAGACTGTGGACAATACTGCAGAATGCGAGACATAGTTCCTGCCCTCTGAGAATTTGCAGCGTGGCTGGGGAAGAGATGTCTTGCAAGGATGAAAGGTTGCATCAATAAAAAGACCTTGGACAAGTTTCCTACAACATAATAACTAGGTCAGAGCAGAGTGGGAGCCCTGAGGGCTGTAGAAGGTCTCTCTGGAAGGAGCATAGGATAGTGTCATGGAAAATGAGTGAGATTTGGGTGAATAGGGCAAGGAGAGCCCATACAGGTAGGGGAGGGAAGAACAACATTATGGGAATAAAGAGAGGTAGAAAGGGAGAGCCTATTGAGAAGTAGCTCCTGTGCATCCAGCATGGAGCCCGCATTTTTTTATTTGTCTCATTTACTCTTCAGAACAGCTTTATGAGGGAGATAGTTCTGTCCTCATGCTACCTACAGGCGAGGAAGCTGAGGCTCAGAGCCGTCCTAGGGTCATCTAGCCAGTGGATGGTAGAGCTAGCATTCAAACCCAGATCAAGCTGTCTCCGCATTTTTCCACTCTGAGAAGTAGCCCAGGTGTATAGGAGGCTAGGTGGGGTTAGGGTGAGGCTCTCATTCCTAGATCCCAGCAAGTGCAGGGGTGCACCTGAGTGGATGTGCCTCTTTGACTGTTGGGCCCTAGATGCCTGGCTTGCCCCAGCCCAGTCCTGTTGGAGAAGCAGTGAGAAAACAGCAGGACTGCAAGGTGGGTTGGGATCAGGTGCTAGAGAGAGGTGAGTTCCAGGCTGAAGAGTTTCGATTTTATTTCATAAGCAGTGGGGAGTCATTAACGTTTTTGGAGCAAGGGAGTGATTAGATCCAAGCAGTTGACTGTGTTCAGTGTGGACACTGGTTAGGAACGTCTCTGGCCCGCAGGCTGATGTCCTGAGTGATCTGGGGGAAGATGATTAAATCAGTATCTGGACTAGAGTAGTAGAAAATGAAAGGAGCTGGTGCCAGTCACTTCCTTTAAGAACCTCCAGAATTTGGTGTGAGGATACCAGCAGAGGGCAAGGCTCGGTGACTGGGGAATTATGAGGCATTTCCTAGAAATAGACACACCCATTTGGAAGAGCTGGCTGACAGTGAGAGGGAGAGAAGGAGGCAGGTTTCACCATCTTGCACTTGAAGCAATGGGTGTGGGGCAGCCAGGCTGCTTGGCAGGGAGGTTGATACTCACAGGTGGTCGGAGAACAACGGTTTTGGAGTGCTCCGCATAGGGAGGGAGTGACCGAGGTCCTAGGCGTCTGCTTTGATTGTTCTTTGGGGCTCACAGGGCTCCCTCGTGTGCCTGGCACTGTGGATTTACCTAGCTGTGTTTCCAGGAGCCTGGCAGATCCCGTGCTGGTCGTCTTACCCGTCTTCCTCCTCTCTCCGCAGCCTGCCCCTGGATCAGACCCTTCCTCGCCAGGGTCCCAGCCAGACACTGTCCTTCCCGGAAAACTACCAGACTCTGCCTAAGAGCTCCCGACATCCCTCGGGGGGCTCCTCGCCCCCTCCCCGCAACCTGCCCAGTGACTACAAGTACGCGCAGGACCGAGCCAGTCACCTGAAGATGTCGAGCGAGGAGCGCCGGGCGCACCGGGACGGCACTGTGTGGCAGCTGTACGAGTGGCAGCAGCGCCAGCAGTTCCGGCACGGCAGCCCCACGGCGCCCATCTGCGCCGGCTCCCCGGACTTCGCCGACCAGGGCCGGAGCAGAAGCCTGCTGGAGGTGCCCCGCTCCATCTCTGTGCCTCCGTCTCCCTCCGACATCCCTCCTCCGGGCCCCCCGAGGGTCTTCCCGCCCCGGCGGCCGCACACGCCAGCCGAGAGGGTCACCGTGAAGCCACCAGACCAGCGGAGGAGCGTGGACATCTCCCTGGGGGGCTCCCCCAGGAAGGCACGGGGCCACGCCACCAAGGTGAGCCTCCGGAGGGCTCCCAGGCTGCTGGGTTCCGCGTTAGGGCACCAGGACCCTTACGTGGTTTGAACACAAACTTGAGCAATTTCGAATAAGGAGAGGTGACACCTCTGTGGTACTTTTAGGTGCCAGGTGCAGTACTGAAGGCTTTGCTTTAATGCCTCCCACAACCCGATGAAGTAGGTGCTATGATCATGCCCACTGCACAGATGAGAACTCTGAGGCATTAAGAGATGAAAGATCATCCAACTGGAAGTCTGCGGGAACAGATGTCTGTGTTCAGTCGGTTCAGTAATTTATAATAACCCGTAATAACCCAGCTTCAGCTTTACTTCTCCAAGAGGCTTTCCCAGCTTACTGTTGCTATAACCCAGTAAGAAATACGTAGACCCCCCATTTCACAGATGAAGAGGAGTAGTGCGGTGGGGCAGGCCACCCCGGCGGAGAGGGGCAGAGGGGCAGAGGCTCTGGCCCGCAGGCTGATCTTCTGTCTCCCCCACTTGTAGAACTCCTCTCATGTGGACCGCCGCTCCATGCCCTCCATGGGCTACATGACCCACACGGTCAGCGCTCCCAGTCTCCATGGAAAATCGGTAAGCCGCTCATCTCCCCCACCCCATGAACGTGCTATGGCCTGCAGAGTGCCGGCTCAGCCGGTGTTCCCCCCACCCCGAGCCGGTCACCTGCAGTGTGCAGGGCAGCCGTCAGCCCCCACGTTAGAGATGGGGAGGCTGAGGCTCAGAGAAGTCCAGTAACTTGCTCCGTGTCATCCAGCTGGCTTGGGGTCCTTCCCAGATCGGAGGAAGAGGTTGGGGGAAGTGAAGGAGAATGTGGGCTTTTTTCTCTTTCAGGCAGCATTTGGCCTGCAGCATTTTGCCAGCCTCTCTGTCGTTAGCTCCTCTCCTCTCGTCCAGGTCTTTGCTTTGGTTAGTTAACTTTGCCTTCAAAGCTCCAGTCGGGGTGAGGTTGCACTGTTGGTTGCTGTTTCCTAAAAAAAAAAAAAAAAAAGATAAAACCTGCTTCCTGCCGCCCCTTTTCTGCCAGTTCCTTTATTTGTCCTAATGACAGAATTAATGCAATAATTACTTAATGGTGTCACATCAGTGCTGTCCTGGCCCCGGGGTGAAGAGTAATTATAGCGTCGTGCTCCTGCGGTGGCTAATTTCCTCGTGATGTGTCTACACACCTGCAGCTGGAGGAGCTCTCACGGCTTCTCACCCGCTTACGGCGGCACCAGGCCCGGTTGGCCAGTGTGCGAAATCTCGCCATCGGCCAGTTACTGCAGCACCAGCTGACATTGCCCGCCTGCCAGGTCAGCGCTGCTGGGCTCTCTCAGAGCCGGGGCCTCCCTGCTGGGGGGCAGTGGAGTGACGTGCTGGCCCATGTTTTCTCGTGCCCACGCTCTAGTCTGTATTTGCTGTCTGGCTCATCCCCCTGTTCCCTGCCTGTTTGCTTCTGGTCGCTATTGCCAGGCACTGCGCAGGGGTGGGGGGCCCGCGCCTCTGGTGCTGGGGAGGGGCCTGCATGTGGCGTGAGGGACCTCGACAGTGGCTTCTCCGGCTGTGAGTAGTGACTGCCAGGCTGGTGTGTGGTCATGTCTGAAGGGCTGTCCTGGCTGTCATCCTTGTTGCCACTGTGGCCACTCCTTGGGGTGCGGAAAGGTGTGTTTCACTGGTGTCAACCGGAGGGAAAAGGCAGAGTGTCCTCTGATCTGGACAAAGCATCCTCACGTCCCTTATCCTGGAGAACCTCACTGTACCTCGGAGACATTAGGGAAGCTGGAAGTTACTACCACACACAAAGCACCAGATCCAGAAGGGGAAGTGACCTGCCCGGGAACCCTCTGCCAGTAGCATGTGGGCTGGAGCCAAAATCAGGTCCTATCTGGCATATTGTACTAAACCTTCTGGGACATGGAGGTTTGCAGGCAAGCTCCTCAAGGAGTGGCCAGGGAATTACTCTCCCTGGCATCTTGAGCAGCTTAATGATGTCCATACAAGCTTGGTCCCTCCGGGCTGCACAAAAGTAAGCAGGGGACAGACGAAGAAGATGACAGGAGTGTCACCTTCCTTAACTGTCCTGTTTTAGTGAGACCTGAGGGACTCAGGAAATGTACTTGGAAAAATGAATGTGAGGGAACACATGCAAAACCCCTAAGTTGTGAATTTGGGGTATTTTTAATAATATTCCTCTGCTCAATCCTCCTGACTGCTGTTGAAAGTGTATAGGGACTAGGCTAATTGGGGGAGTACGAATGGGGGAGGGGACAGTTTAGGGATAGAAATAGCATTTCAGAAGTCACCAGTGTCCCTGTCAATGGTCCTTCAGGTCTTGTCACGCTTAAAAGCACAGCCTGAACATCTCACATTGTTTACTTGCTTGACATCAGAGATGTAAACGGGGCCCTCTCCTGCAGCTCTGGCTTGGCTCGGTTTGCTGGGAGACCTCTTAGCTGGTTGAGAAAGTGATGCCTGGGTTTTTTTTCTTAAACTTTTATAGCCCCTCCACCTAACAGTTAGCTTTTGTGGGCTATCAATGGGAAACACAGGTCCTAGAAAATGAAAGAGTCTTTTGCTTATTTTCACTGTTCCTGGTAATTACACTGAAGAACTCAACAGATTGTCAGAGACAGTGCAGGCAGATAGGTCTGACATTGAAACTTCCTCAACTAGCTCCTGACATGGCCCCATGCTGAGCAAAGGGAGCTGAACCTTCCAGTAGCTGCTGGGGCTTATCATCCTAGAACCCAAGGTCATGTCAGGACCCTCCTGGGTCCCCAGGTCATCTCCCTTCCCCTTCAAGGCATTAGCCACATTAATCAGAGGGTCATTTTGCTTCATGCATACGAAGTGGGCCAGTGCGAAGGTTCGATGACAAGAATTGGAGCACTGGTGATGGATGGGTCCCTAGGTCAGGTGTTGCATGTGCTCTTCCAGCTAGACCTCTCTAGTTCTGTCTCAGGAGCTCACTACTGGCCTTGGCTGCACTGCTGTCCTAGCCCTGTGGTGGAATGTGTGCTGTCTCCCTCCTCCCCATCAAACTGCGCTCCCAGCCAACTGCAGGACTAGCTGGCTTTTCCCCACGGTGACCTGCAAGACCCGCCATGCTGAAAGAAGGCTCTGAGCTACACTGAGACACTTGTGCTTCCTCCGGGGCCCCGGATATGTTAGCCCGCTATACAGTTCCTTGACCCTGAAGCTGTGCAGTGTCAAGGATTCACACACAAAGCCCGGAGTTTTGGAAACCCTTGGTGTTAAAACCTGGCTTTTTTCTCTGTGCTTCATTTGAAGGCTGATGATACCTACCTCCAGCTGAAGAAGGACCTGGAGTACTTGGACCTAAAGGTGAGGGATGTCAGGCGTCTTGCCTTCCTTGGACATGTACCTTTCTGAGCATGTCAGCCTCATGGAGCCAAGCCCAAAGCCAAAGGCTGTGCAGTTCTTATCAAATCTGGATCCCAAATGAAGACATCTCCTGTTTAAATTCTTAATGCCTCGAACTCTGGGCTCAGTTCCTTGTGAGTTCTGCTATAAGATTTCAGTCTTATGGAATGAGGGCATGAGATCTTGATCTCTTCCATCCTTGGTCAGGACCCAAAGGCTTCTAAACAGGAACTAGTTCCTTCCTCAGAGCTGCCAGCGGGGTTGGGTTTGGTTCATAGGGTGCCACTGACATGCGTTTTCAGCCGCGATTATCTTGGTGGATTTTTTTGGCTTTGTTGCTGCGGGAGCAAGTTCCACATGGAGTTCTGCAGCTCCGAGGCCCACCATGGTGTCCCGGATGGGAGCCTCCCGTATGGATAATCTCCCGTCCGCATTCAGGAGATGAGCGCTGGGCGTCTCCCTGTAGGTGAGAAAGCTTCAGGTTCGAGATCAGCCTTCAGAGCATAGAGACTGAGAGCGAGCTGGCGGAGAAATGTGAGAGGCATTCTGTGTGAAAGAGAGCTGCCGTTATTTCCTTACCACAGCTCTCTGAAAGCTCCCACTGTGAAAAGCACTTCTGATGCTTAAACCATGAAATTGACTGAAGCAATGTGACCTTTAATTAACTGTGGATGTGAGAGAGTGGGGGGGCCTGTGGAAGGACACCCAGGCGACTGCCAGGGGGCGTGCCTCCCCCAGCTCCCCTGGGTACCTGGCTTGAGGTATTTTTAACATGGGGATTGTCACCCAGCCTTGTAGAAGCAAAAGGATGAACATCAGGCCTTGCGGCAGCAGATGGGGGAGGGCCTCCCCACACTGAGACAAGATCAGAGCCTTTGATTAGGAATCAACCAGTTAGCTTCCGTATCTGATGGGCACTTGCTGTGTAACCAGCTCTGGAGAAGCTTCAGGGACATGTAAGAGGAAAAATGAGACTCTCTGAGTCCCTAAGAAACTCCCAAATGGTCTGGGTTAGAAAAAGAAAATCTCCCAAAATAACACAGACTTGTTTATAATGAGCTTACAAAGATCTGTCTGGCCTAGTGCTCAGAGTTGAGACAGTGATGGTTACCGTGGGCTGTAATGCTGGGAAGGCTTCTGAAGGAGGTGGCATGTGTTTGGAGCCTTGAAGAGCCAGAGGGTTTGAGTTGGTTGGAATTAAACGGAAGGAAACAGTGGGAGCCAAGGAGAGACAGGCGGAGGGTGGTGTGGCTAGGGCTGGAGGAGGCAGACCGTGCATGTTCCTGATTCTTTAGGAAGGAGGGGTGCAGTGAACAGAAGTCAGACTTGACTTTCTGACATGAGCAAAATAAGGAGGGTTCTCTCAAAACCAGGACATTTTCTAGCTTATGTGGCAGTCAGAAATCACAGAGCACGAGTGAGTATTGTAAGTATGGTAGTCATGCCTTGGGATGCAAAATGTGCAGCCCAGACCATCCCTCTGTGCCCTGATTCTGGGCAGGGTTCTTCCACCATGCCCACTACCCTCACCTGACCTGGAGAGCCGTCCATCTACCTTCACTGCCCTGTGTTACCACCTCGTCTGCATTTGCTGGCCTCCCCAGTAGCCAGTCACCATGCCACCCCTTGGTTCTTCTCACCTCTGCTCCCAGTCCATGCAGTCAACAAGAAGTATTTATGGAGCATTCACATGTACCTAGGCTGGTAAGAGAGGTTTGGCTCCCCAGCAGCACGAGTGCACCTTGAAAGAGTCCCCAGAGTGCTTGGTGCATGGTGCAGGAGGGAGCTTAGAGAGCCTGAGCTGGAGTAATAGGAAATCTCTGTCTTCTGATTCCTGTTTGTATGGGAGAGCAGAAACTCACAGCTGGTCCTGGAGGGAAGATTCAGTTCAGGTCTGTTTTATTTCAAGATCACAGAATTGGAATTAAAAGAGATTTAAAGGGAGAAACTGAGGCACAGGACAGCAGGGCCAGGAGTCCTTGGGTGTCCTGACTACCAACAGAAGCTTAGTATCAATAGAGGGTATAATGTGTGATGGTCACTGTGTTTTACTTCTGCTAAATTATGTAAATCCCACAGGAGCCCTAGAAGGAAGGTGGTGTTATCTTTTTTCCACTGACTGAGGCTCAGAGAAGTAAATGATTTTCCCAAGGCCACATAAGCGGTTACTGGGGAGTTGGTATTTAGGTATAGCTCTGACTCTGAAACTTCAGTCACCTTGCCTCCCAGCCCCTCTTAAAACACTGCTTGCACTACTGTGAACCCAAAGGCATTTCAGTTTTTGATGGAACTGAACTGGGGTCATTATCCCAGGAAGTGTGCTTAATGTGATAGAGGCAAGGTGCATCCTTGGGGTGTTTCACTAGCTGGGAGCTGTCTGCGCCCAGAACATTAGTGACTTTCTGGAAGTTGTCACTGTCACGGAAAACAGCTGTGTTGATACCAGAATTTCCCCAGTCTTATTTTTGTTGTTCCAGTTGCTAAGCTCCTCTCGGAGAACTTTACCCCCAAATGAGCCGCACTGGTAGCAGGGAGATGCTGGGGTTCGTGCTGTGTGTGAGTTGCCTGTCTGGCGTGGCTGCCAAAAACATAGACGCCACCTTGACCTCTCTCCAAGATACAATAGGGTGCCCACCTCCGGGAGGCAGTGAACGTGCTCTGCTCTGCTCAAACCCAGCTGGGCCATAGGGTTCCAAGATGGTGTCTCACTTCAGGACCCAGCTGAAGAAAGGGCCGGAAGCAAAGCAGAGGTGTTGAGAGCCCATAGAACTATGGCTGAGGATGTATTAGGCAGGATGCTTTTGTTTGCACGTGTCTGAAACCCATATCAACATGCTAATAAGCCAAAGAGGGAATATACTGGTTCTTTTAGCCCAGGGCTACATCATCCCAGAGGCTCAGGCCATGTCATCACTGTTCTCGTTTCCCTAGTGTGTGGGCTGTGTCCACATGGCAGGGAAGGTGGCCACGTGCAAACCTAAGTTTACTTTCTCCCAGCCCAGCATCCCCATGGGTGACCACTTGCAAATCCAGACTCCCTGTGGAGTGAGGGAGGAGATCCCTTATGGGAGAGCATGCTGGGCAAAAACAAGAAAATCAGCAGCAGTTAGCACAGCTGCACTGCAGAGTGGCGGAGAGAGTTCTGGGTAATTCAGGAGACCTAGAGACAGTGTACAAAGCTCTGAAATGTTACCTTGTGTCTTCTGTGACTGCAAGGGGGAATGAAGACAAATGGATAGCGTGAGTCAGCTGTACTTCAGTTAAAAAAAAAAGACAAGCGGATAGCAGCTGCAAGTAGAGGGGTTTCTAAAAGGGCCTGCTCAGGTTGTGGTGAATCCCCCTTCTCTGGGGTGCAAGCGAAGGTAGATGAGTACTGTGGGGCAAGGGGGGATAGTGCGTGACTGTCAGGAAAACCCTAAGGCCCATTGGCTCTTGAGATGGCGACATGCTCAACAAAATGAGCTAATGCTGAGTTCAGCTGGGGTCCCTGAGATGAGGGCCTCTGTGGACACGGCTGAATGGGCCCTGAAGCCCAGCCTGGGTGTGGGGATAGCGGTGACAGCCCCGCCATGACTAGCTGCTTGTGAGAGGTTCCTCTGGGTTCTTGGGTGGAGAGGAAGGAGGTAAGCGTCGCTGGAGAAAAACAGCCTCCCTATCCCTACCTGGTTGCTCTAAGCTCCCCCATGTCCCGGTTCCAAAGGCCACAGACTGAAGGATCCAGACCCTCCCTTCACCACCTCCACCTCCACCACTACCACCACCACCACCACCACCAATCAGCCGATGCTCAGCTTCCAGAATCAGTTGGCGGTGTTTGCTTCCCTCCATGTTGTGGAAGCTTTTTCTCCCTAAAGTGAGCATTTCTGTTGTGGAGCCCAGTGTTGAAACAAAAGTGTACTCCACTCTTTTAGAAGACACTCTGTATTAATGTTCTTTTTGCAAAATGTTTACTTGTCTGGCATTTTACTTGGTGGTGCAGGGTGGACAGGGCTCCACCCCGATGAGGCATCTGTTCCCTCCTGGCGGGGTTTGCGCGCGGCTTGTTCATTATGGCTCTTGGTGTTCTCAGCAGTTTCCAGCAATAGGAGTGATTATAGCCACCTTCCTAACCAAGAATCCAAGTGTCAAGAGAGGTCACTTCCACAGCGATAGGTCTGGAATTTAAACCCAGGGTCTGACTTTATTCCTGCCTTCTTTCTTCCATGCACCATGTACTTTGCCCACCCTAAAGTTGTGTTCACTGAATTGTGTTTCTGGCATCATGGCTCTGCTCTTCCGAACCGTATACCGCGGCTGGGTCTGGAGAAGCAGTTGTGGCGGTTGCTGTTGTTGATGACTTAGACTGCTTTCTTGCATCTGTGAAGACAGCCGGGAAGGGGAGGTGGAGGGGAGGGTATCTGCGGCTGTTCAGATGGTGCCCCCAGAGGCTGTTGTTCCTGACTGAGGGGTGTGTCAGCAGGGGCTCTGGTCGCTTGGCCTCTGGCCTCTTCCTGACTGACCCTGAGATCAGGGCTCCTCCGTTCAGGGTCTGTTTCCAAAGTTAGCTTCTGGAGCCAAGTTTCTTAAATTGTGGTCTGGGACACCACCTATTTCAAGATCACCTGGGAGCTTGATTTTTTTTTTTTTTAAGTACAGATTTAGGAGGTTCTGTTGAATTAGAACCTCTGGAAATGGTGCCCAGAATTCTGCTATTTTTGGTGGTGGCAGTGTTTTGGGTTTTTTTGTTTTTGTTTTTTAATCAAGCTCTGGGATAATTCCTGGGCACAAAGAAGTTTGAGATCTGTTGTTCTGGAGCAGAGATTTTTAACCCTGGCCATGAACTAGAACAACCAGGGGAGCTCGTAAAATGAATATCAGTGATGGGGCGCCTGGGTGGCTCAGTGGATTAAAGCCTCTGCCTTCAGCTCAGGTCATGATCTCAGGGTCCTGGGATCGAGCCCCGCATCCATCAGGCTCTCTGCTCAGCGGGGAGGCTGCTTCCCCCTCTCTCTCTGCCTGCCTCTCTGCCTACTCGTGATCTCTCTCTGTGTGTCTGTCAAAAAAATAAATAAAATATTAAAAAAAAAAAAAGAATATCAGTGCTTTGATCCTATCCCTTAGAGACTCTGCTCTAATTGGTAATACTCAGGTATTATTTTTAAAAAACAGATAAACAGGGGCATCTGGATGGCTCAGTTGGTTGAGCGTCTGGCTCTTGGTTTCAGAGAGGTCGTGATCTCATGAGTCATGGGATCAAGCCCTGTCTGCTTGAGAGTCTCTCTCTCTGCCTCTCACTCCCATTCACGTGTGCTTTCGCTCTTTTTCTCTCAAATAAATGAATAACTAACTCTTTTTTTAAAAAACCAGATAAGCTTAGGTGTTTCTAATGTATGGCCAGGGTTGAGAAACATTGTTTCAATAGCAGTGGTTCTCAAAGTGTGTTCCCAGACCAACAACATCAGCAATACCTGGGAATTTGTTAGAAATGCAAAATCTTGGGTCCCACCCTTATGATCAGCTCATGAGGACCTCTGAAGGTGGGGCCCAGCAAATCTGTATACAGTTCACCCTTGAACAGTGTGTGGGTTAGGGGTGCCAACTTCTTGCACAGTTGCAAATCCAAGTATAACTTGATCCCCCAGAACTTAACTATTAAGAGCCTACTGTTGACAGGAAGCTTTACCGATAACTGAACAATTAACACATATTTTGTACGTTATATGTATTGCAGACTGTATTCTTATAATAGAGTAAGCTGGAGAAAAGAAAATGATAAGAAAATCATAGAGAAAAGAAAATTTCTAAGACTATATTGCGTTTATTGAAAAAAATCCACATATACGTGGGCCCTGACGATTTAAACCATGTTCTCAAGCATCAGCTGTATTAGCAAGCCCTCCAGGTGATTCTGAAGTGTGCTGAAGTTTGAGAATCCCTTTTTGCAGTAGTGGTGGTGCCCAATCTTGGCTGCACATCAGTGTCATCTGGGGGTGCTGTTAAGGATCTGGATGCTCAGGCTCCACCCCAAACTGATTTATATCCAAGTCTCTTGGAGTGCGACTCAGGCATCAGTTGTTTTTTTTTTTTTTTTTAAACCACCTAGATCATGCCGGTGTTCAGCCAGGGTTGAGATGCACTGTTTTAGCGGGTGGGGACACTTTTCCCTCAAATGAGCTGTAAACATTTGGGACCACTGGTCAGACATTATTTAAATGAACATAAGTGTGAAGGTGAGGGTCTGGGGGACTGAAGGTGGAAAATATGGGGCAGGAATGAGACTAATGCCTAGCGCCTCCCTAGTGATTTGGCGTCTCATAGCGAAAGGTGAAGGAGGACAAACGACAAAGGAGGACAAAGGCAAACTTTCCTCTTGCCTTCTGCAGGGGGAACTGGAAGGCAGTGGATCCTGCCATTGGTCCCCTCACATAAACTAGCCTGCACAAAGATGCTTCAGGCAGAGTTTCATCGGTGAGGGAACGGAAGTCTGGAAAGGCCAGCAGCTGGGGAGCAGCACAACCAGACTGAGACACGATCATTTGAATTGCACAGCACATATCCTCCTTAAGGTTTCCCCTGGCCAGTTCCCCAAATTCTGGCTCCTTCAAGTGTCTTTTGATGTCTCACCTGTTACGTTTTGTTATATTTGCCTTTTTGTTTGGAACAGATAAAAAATAATGAACCTTTGATCAACGTGCTTTACAAAGTGCTGAAGAAGTCAGCACGGGGCTGTCGGCCCAGGAGAAGCGTAAGATGATCTGATCTGTGTCTCCAAGCGGGCCATTCCATTGCTTCTGGCTCAGTGCTGACCTCATCACTTGCTTAACCAGGGGCTCTCCTGACTGCCCCCAGGCTTCCTGCAAGTCATTTTGGTTTATTTTTTTCTCCTATTGAAGCTCCCTTCAGCATTTTGGCTGGTGCACCGGGCTGAGCCTCTCATCTGCGGTGTTCTGTGACTCCATCTTTTGTGTTGCTTTGGGGTTGCGGGGGGGGGGGGTGGGTGGGGCGGGGGGCTTGCCTGGCTTGCCACCAGCTTGTGTTGTGTTCCCATTCTTTCATCTGCCTCCATGGCGAGGACTGACCTCAACCGAGACCAGTGTGGTCTGTGTAGTCAAGCATGAGTTCCTTGGGAAGAAGGAACAGCGGTTCCTGAGATCCCACCATGGCCCTGGGATTAGGGTGGCTTTTCTTCAGGGCACGGCGTTGATATTTGAAAACAGTCTAAAGCAGGAATAGAACAAGACGGTTCTCCCCCGCCCCAGACGGCTCCCTTTGATGCAAAAGTAGCACCTGAAATATGGCCAGCTTTTACAGCTTTCCAAGGGAGGCTGCAGGTTGGGAAGCAGGTGCTGTGTGCAGTCATCCCCAGCCCTGAGAAAACGTGTGTTGGGTGAAGGAAAACGGGTGGAGGGGGAGGTAAAATGCCTGGGTGGCCTTCAGTTCTTTTCTGGTGCACAGACTCTTTCAAAGGGATAAATGCCCACTGACTTTCACTTTTCCTGGTGACAGAGATGTGGAGACCTAGAGTTGGCATTTTAAATGGATCTAAACATTGCTATCACAAAGCACAGTTTTAAAAGGAAAATTAGATGTAATAAACTACTTGTGGATACTTTGTAGTAGCCTTGACTCTCTGGAACAAAGCTAAATTCAGAAGTTTCAAGGGCCTCTGAGCTGTGTGAACACTTTCATGAAGCTCATGCTCTAAAGCTGCCCTTTATTCCAACTCACTCTATTTTGTTACATTCACAGGTTCATTAAGCAAACATTTCCCAAATATCCTCAATATGCTGGGTCCTGGCTGGACTTCAAGGATACAGAGAAAATATGAAAATATGTCCCTGTTCCCACAGTCACCCCCTAATCAGGTTACTGTCGACTGAGGGGAGACAGAGCATATCATCTGAGGTAGCTAAGGCCCGTAGACTGGGAGACACGAGGTGTAGGAGGACCTCCCCTGAGGGGCACCAGACCCACTGGAGGGAGGGAGTTCCGGAAAAGCAGCAAGTGTCACCTCTGTTGACTCTCCCGTCCTAACGGACTCAGCCATTTGAATTCCTAACTTTCAGCACCTGAAATGCAGCCCTTAAAAGGGGACAAGAGAGACTTGGAAAAGAAGGCATACTAATATTCTGAGAGGGAAAAGAAACATGTGTCAATCTACAACGGAAATGAAAGCACAGAAATTTAAGAGTGTTTAATCAAGGGGCATAGTCCTAAAACACTGACTTCTAAGAAATTCCATATTACTGATTTTTATAACGACTCTGATTCATCCCCAAAAGGTCGAATTTATATTCAGTTCTATGGAGGCAGCGTAGGACTTACTTTTAGAAACCTTCCCGTCAAAAAGTTTAAAAGGTTCAGCTTTCTCAAAATGCCCTTTTTGTGTAGAATACGTCATTCCTTTCCTGACAGTGTTGGGTAGATGAGGCATTGCTCAATTAGATTCTCTGCCTTGCTATTTCAGTATCAAAAAGATAGTATCTGTTAAAAGCTCCAGTGAAATAAAGGGAAGAGTTTTGCTATGAGAAAAAATCTCCACAGCACATCTCAATTTGAAAATGATTTCTTCCTAGGAAATGAGCCAAGAGTCAGCCCCTGGAGAGTAGACAAGCTCATTGTCCTCTGCTTTGATGAGGGACTGTGACACAGAGTGACCTCCTTACTTTTACCTGCTGGGTTCCCCTGAGTTTAAAGGCCCAGTCCTGCCTGGGAGGTCAGCTTTTCCTGGTTCAGCATGGTTAATTCCACCCCTCCCCACCCCCTCTGCTGCCTCTCCCCACCCTCCCCAGCCCTCTGTCCTTGAAGGAGCCAACAGTTTGTTTGTGGATTGTGGCAGTAGTCCATGTGTCCTGTGACTGTGTGCGTAAATGTATGTACACATAATCTGCCAGTCTGAAGAGCAGAATTTGGCTGGAGTTCTTTTCCCAGGAATTCTACTGATCCACATGTATTTCCTTTTGACCTACCTCCAATGCAGTAAGCATTTGCCCAGTGCCTTCCAGCATACCAGACTTTATGTTCAGGGCTGGCTTTACCAAGATAATTAAGACGGTGGTCCCTGCCCTCTGCTGTGTGACCAAAGGGAACATGGGAATGGGTTGAGGATGTGTCTGCAGCTAGACTCTGTCTTCAGCCCAAGGCATGGAGAGGGCATCATCTCTTGACCTCGACCTTGGCATTTGCTGATGATGATAGGGAGAAGGAGTGCAGGACAGTTGGGCACATGAGTGGCTTGACTTCTGAGGGGAATGTTTGCCAATATATTTCTGCTGCTTATTCACACCACTTACTGGACCTCTCAGATGGAGTAGGGAGAAAGTGAGGGCCATCTCTCCAGCAACTGTCTGTCCATCCACACTGGGACCCCTGGCCTAGTATATACACCGTCTGTCTCAGGGAAGAGATAGGTTCTACCCTCTGTTTCCATGGTCACATCTGTAAAATGGAATTCAGCAAGATGGCTTTCCACGTATGGGGCATATTCGACCTGGCTCTCTCTGACCATGGCTTGGCGGTGGGGGACACAGCTTTTGGCAAGAAGGAGATTAGGGGACGTGAAAACATGAGCTAAAGAGTTGGGTTTAGCTTTATAGGGGTCAGTGGGAGATGCCAGCATGGTGCCCACATGGGGTCAAGGGAAGGATGGGCAATGTTGTGAATGCTCACTGACCCATAAGTTTGGGTGATATCTGTCTACTGATTTTGATTTCCTTTCTTGAGAGGACAGGGTGACTTGTGACTTATACAAGTATGACCTGCCTCAGTTATTCAGTGATCAATTGAAAATCCCAGCCAGGAATTACCTAGGTTCCTTCATCCCTTGACCTAATTTTCTTCCCAAATGGTGTAGGATGAGAAAGGCCGACCTTGCTCATAAGGGAGGTTAGCAGCTCAGAGGCTTCCTTAAACTAAGGCTTGGCGATGCCCCAGGGACTCACTGGTTCCTCCAGGTCCACCTCACTGCCCTGGACTGGGGGCCATAGACTTCTGTAACTTGGGTTTGACCCCAGGTTCGGTAGCAAAACTCTGTCTTTTAAATCTTCCAGGATTCATACTGAACTCATTTTGGGCAAATTTAAGCTTCCACACTCACCGATACTATAGCTTGAATGTCTACTTTTTCTTTAAATTTGAGAAATTTACAAGTGCTTCTTGGATTACAAAAAGGTTTTGTTTTTTCCCTAAAATGAAGTAGGCATAAAAATCAGGTCTCGCCTGAGTTTTTGCCCGTTTCATGCCATGACCCTACCACCAAGACTTCCACACTTGTCCATCGTGGGGCTAGCTCTCCTTCTCGAGATCTAATCCTGAACCTCGTGGTTAATCTCCTTCGAATTGTTCACCTCTCAGATGACGGGCCGGGACCTTGTCAAGGATCGGAGTCTGAAGCCAGTGAAGATCGCGGAGAGTGACATTGACGTGAGTGAGCAGGGTGACGGGCCGACGGGCCGGCTGCCTGCTGCCCCCAGACCCGAGGCGGGCAGCTTCAGGCAGGGCTTGGATGGCTCCGTAGCCAAAGGCTTTCTGATCACACTTCAAGGTTGTGCCCTTTACTCATCATCCCAGGCTCTCTCCAACCTGTTCTTGCTCACAGGTCAAACTGAGCGTCTTCTGTGAACAAGACAGGATCCTCCAGGACTTGGAAGACAAGATCCGAGCCCTCAAGGAGAACAAAGTATGCATCAGTTTTGCATAACCTTGGGCTGAGTGGAGGAGGGTTTTGTCATGCTGTCTTTCCTGAGGTATAGATTGGACTCATATGTCACAGGTACTCATTTATCCAGAGCAGGTATTAGTTTATTCAGAACAATATGTTCGCTTCCAGAGGCATTTCTGCCTAAACCTTAGGCAGGAAAGAGGAGGAAAAGAGGAGGAAATCTTATGGGGAGACTTAAGCCTGTTTATTCCAAGTGCGATCTCCCCCTCTTCCACGTTAATTCTGCTCTGGCCTACCTCTCCTTGGAGGCCTCATGAGGTCAGCCCGGGAGAGGAGGGCTCCGCTGGCTCATGTGCGATGACCCCAACTGCCTGAACTCCATGGAAGGGGGCTGCCTTGGAGAAAGTGGCCACACTTGTAACAGGACAGAGGCTGTCATTTCCTAAAGCTCCTTTCCTCCTAGGATCTGGGCCACGGAAGGAGCAAGTCTGGATGGGCGGGGAGGAACAGGCCAGGGGCTGCCCATGTCTGGTTTCTTGGATACTTAGTCTGATTTTTGTTTTCTTTTTTGAACTTTAATAAGATATTATCCTTGTGATGCTGGAGGTTCGTAACATGCCCTTTTCCCCAAGAAAAGAGAATTTTCCATCTACTCTTTGATGTATTCTCATAGTTTATCCCATAAACTTAAGGTGGACGACCTTAAGCCCACTTCATAGATGAGAACATTGAGGCAGAGAACTGTTAGGTGACTGGTCCCAGGAGCCCACCCAGTGGGCAGAGTTAGAGCTGGAATAAGAGCCCCCAGCTGAGCAGCGGGCCCTTCAGCCTCAGTTAGATCCAGCAGGTTTGTTTAGTTCCTGGCATGAGAAGGGGAGGCCTCCAGGGGCTGTCCTGCTATCCTCTTGCTCTTTGGCCCTTGCCTGCTGTAGGACCAGCTGGAGTCTGTGCTGGAGGTACTGCACAGACAGATGGAGCAGTACCGAGACCAGCCCCAGCACCTGGAGAAGATTGCTCACCAGCAGAGGTTGCTGCAGGAGGACCTTGTCCACATCCGGGCAGAGATCTCCAGAGAGTCCACTGTGTGTAGAGGGTGTGGAGGGTGGCAGACACTCCCCTGCCCCCGTCACCCAGCCCCAAGACGGGCTGGGCAGGGGGCCGGGCAGGAGGCCGGGCAGGGGGCTGCTTCTCCTATCTCACAAGCTGTAGTTGAGTTGGTGGCTAGGGATGAGAGTCTTGGAGTAGCAGAACTTCTCCAGGCTGCCTCCTGATAGTAGCTCACCTTGCCTGGGGTGACATGTCTGTCTCTGCTGGCACCTCAGGATGCTTTCCATCAGTGACTGCTGTATGGCTACAGTGACACCCAAGGGACCAGATTTCCCTGATCTGTGTGCAGTTAATTCCAAGGCATCAGAATTTCTACTTTTTTATTTGTCCATCTGATGTGGTGCAGGCCCTTTCTGCCAGGGCTGGGGACCAAACATCTCCAGTGGTGGGAGAGGGGACAGTTCAGGTGGCCAGGGTCAGAGCAGGAATGAGAAGACCAGCCCTGTCTCTCTCCTCCCAGGCCTGCCTGAGACCCTCTGGGTTCCCCTTCCCTCTTCCCTGGCTGGGTCAGCAGTGGTCAAGAGCGCAGGTGCTCATGGGGCCGTCTGGGGGACAGGAGATAAGACTCAGGAGCATTTTCTTGGCCAACAGGAGATGGACAATGCCTGGAATGAATATCTGAAGTTAGAGAGTGATGTGGAGCAGCTGAAGCAGACCCTGCAAGAACAACACAGAAGGGCCTTTTTTTTCCAGGTGACCCAAGGGCACTTCATCCCTTCTGAGCTCTGTTCCTTCTGAGAGCCCTCACCTGTGGGGTTGTGAGCCCTATCCAGGGGCCCTTTCTCCTTCAGCTGGGACTCAGCTTCCTTGCCCCCCACCTCTCCCTCAGGGATCCCTTCCCCCTGCCAGGCTGTGATGAGAAAACTCACCTCAGCACCCCCTACCGCTCTCCTCTCGAAGACAAGTTGTTGGTGTTTTTGTAAGGGTTTTACTGCTGATCATTTGGGGAAACAGCCCTGAGAGGAAAGAAATACCAAACTTGAGAACCTTACAGAGACTTGAGGGTGATCTATCTTCCCGGCCCTATCTTGGCGCTACCTACTTAGATAGCAGCAGGAAGCCCTGATTCCTCCCTCCCTTCATCCTTCCCTCCCATTCCTGAAGTTAGATGTTATCAGTCCTTCACCTGAAGAGGTAGTGTGAATCCAGGTCCATCTCGGGGCCTCTGGTCTTCAGGTGGTCACTTGCATTTCTGGAGCCAAGCTGGGCCACTGCCCCACTCAGGAAAGGCAGCTAAGCATAGAGCCCTTACAAACCAGGCCATTCTGTTGATGGCTGCCTCTGCCCCCAAAGGTGAGAGAAGAAAGGCCCTGTGTGGTTTTTGTTCTCCCCAGTTGGGTCCTCCAGCTGCCCATTGTTTCCCCACTGTGGTGCCCGATCAGGCTTCTGCTCCACCCTCAAATTTTTTAAAAATGGAAAATAATGTGCTTTTGAACCCAGCTTCAGCTCTACTATATCTCCTCTGTCAGGGTCCTGACGTAAATTCGATGTATTTGAAATCAGCAAGCATTAATGGAGACTTCTGTGCCTGAGGCACCATGCTAGGCCAATTTTGGTGCTAAGCTTGCTAATCTCTGAACTAGGTCTAGCCCAGGCTTTTCCTTCAAGTGATTTCATGAATATATTCACTCTGGATGTCAGCGTGCCCAGAGAACGAAGGAATTCAGGACGGGGATTAGGTGTGTGGTCTGGGAAAAGCCTGCTGTCCCTCCACTCACCGTTGGCAGCTGATTCTCAGAAAGCCGAGTCCACAGCCCTGTGGGAAACACTCTTGTGGCTCAGGGCTGGCCTGCTAGGTCCCCCAGAAGTTGTCTGTCTCCTGCTGCTGTTTTTTTTTCCCCCCCATAATTTCCCTGTATCCAAGTTAACATTTTCCTATTCTTATTTGGTACCCCAGCACTTGGCATAGTGGCCTGAAAAATACTAGGTGAATGTTGTTGACAATGTCTTTCAAATGATTATTTCTAGTTACTAGTTCCTTAAACTGTTCCATCCCATTACACTTATCTTCTTGGATCTTCTTTAATTAATTTTAGCAGTGATTTTTTTTTTTTTAGCTTTTCACTCCTTGTGTTTCTATAACTATAAAAATAACCATGAGGGACGCCTGGGTGGCTCAGTTGGTTAAGCGGCTGCCTTCGGCTCAGGTCATGATCCCAGGGTCCTGGGATCGAGTCCCACATTGGACTCCTTGCTCAGCAGGGAGCCTGTTTCTCCCTCTGCCTCTGCCTGCCACTCTGCTTGCTTGTGCTTTCTCTCTCTGACAAATAAATAAATAAAATCTTTAAAAAAAATAAAAATAAAAATAAATAAAAATAACACATGAATGCATCTCTCTGAAAAGGCCAAACAATAAGAAGCAAAAGCAAAAAATGACATAAAATCTCTTCTGCCTCCCTTCCCTTTCCCATCACTTTCCGTGTATATAATCCATGCCATCACTGTGCGCTGTCGCCTGCCATACTATTTTATGTCTGTTTTCAAATATATGCCCATCCATAGGATCATATAATGTATCTGGCAGTGGGAGTTGGTTTTACTTAAAGAGAAATCATACTTACACATTGTTCTGTAACTTGCTTTTTTGTCATAACTTCATGTTGTGCAAATCTTTCCAGGAGAGATACCCAAGTTTATGTTGCCTGATACAGTAGGTATTTAAATGTAAACATATATTAATTGAAAGTAACTAAAATTAAATATATAGTGCTCAGTCACACTAGAATCATTTCCAGTGTCCCGTAGCCACCTGTGTCTAGTGGCTGCTGTATTGAACAGCACAGATTATAAGATTTCCATAATCTCAGAAAGCTGTGTAAAGTAAAAGAAATTAGTTCTTAGCTGCTGCATAGTATTTTGTAGTAGATACGCCATACTTTAGCCATTCTTTTCTGATGGGCATTTAAGTTATTTGCAGTGTATTGCTTTTATAAATGGTACCACAGTGAGCATCTAACTGCCCTTTCTAGCTCATTTATAAGCTTTTATCTAAGATGGGCTCTGAGAGTGGACTTGCTAGATTGAAATGAGTGTACATCTTAAATGTTGATGGATGCTGGCCAATCACCCTCTAAGAGGCTGCACTCATTTGGCCTCCCACCTGCAGTGAATGAGGGTGCTGAACCTTCATCCACATCTTCTCCAGCACTTGATGTTATCAGTCTTTTTAGTTTTTGCCAGTCTGCTGTCTGGAAAAGGACATCTTGTTTTAATTTGTATTTATTTAATTACTGGTAGGTTAAACATCTTTTTATATGGTCATTAGCCATTTGTGTTTCTACCATGCCTTATTTCATGGTGACTTAACATACCGCAGTCCCAGACTCTGAAAAACAAATGGGTAAAATGTACAAGTCTTGTCACAGACTCCCTGAAGAACTTAACCATGTAAGTAAGTTACGAAGAGATAGTCTAGTTTAAAGCCTAGCCCCTCCAACTTGACTTCCACCTGCCTGGTGGCATTGCTCGTGCTTTCCCTGAGCTCCACAATGATCTGGGAAGCTCACAAAGCCCTTCTTTGAACAGGCTTTGTGGTAACTTCTTTGGTGTAATTCTAGGCCAGGCAAGCTGTTAGAGTCCTGAATAAATCATGAGCAGTGGAGATATGTGTGCAGCCCAAGTACACATTCTTAGGCATGGGGCTTGAAAACTTGCCCCCTTTAGCCAGGTTTGGCTGTGAGAAAATTCACAGACTTTTCAGTAAAGGTGAGTGGCTTTAAAGATCCTCCTGACTACCTGCGCAGGCAAGCCAGAGGATAAAAGAACATCGAGGTAACTGAGAGGCAGTGATAGATGAGGCTGCCTGTATGTGTCCCTGCTTCTGGACAATAAGTCCGGCCATTTGCTGAACACAGTCCATAGGAGCCTTTCTGCCCTGCATGGTGTGAGGATCCAGGGATGAAGCACCACCCCCTGCGCCCCAAAAGCTTCCTTTGCCTTGTCATTCAGTTCTGAAATTCCATCGTCCTTGGAGAACCTTAGAGGTTCTCTGACTTTTGCTTGTCCTTGCTCTTCTCTTACATGTGGGAGTGACAGAAGGTGAAATGGGGGCAGGACTGCAAACTGACAGGTAGAAATATGCCAGGTAGACCGCGAGAGGAGAGGGGGAGAGTTGATTTTAATCTAACACTCCTCTTTTACCTGTTCCCAGCACTCTGCTTGGGGACCTCCGCTCCTGAGACAATCCTGTTAGCTTATACACACACACACACACACACACACACACTCTGGGTTCAATACCACGTCTGGTTTAGGACACCTGTGCTTTGGGGTGGAGCTGAGTATCAAGCCTGATCCTTATTTATCAGCCCGGAGGATGTGCGTTGGTGTTGGAAGGGTGGAGAGAGTATGAGAATGTGAGTTCCCTTAGGAGGGAGGCTTCGGACATCTGTTGTCACAGCTGTTGGATGGCATTTGATCATGGAAATTTATGTGATTGGGCCTTTTTTTCACTCACTATCCATGTACTGAGAACCTGTTGGGTACCCAGGCCTGTGGAGATACACCAAGGGCATATAGTCTACTTGCTGAATCAGGCAAGTCTCTAAGTATCACACATGCAAGAATTTTTCCACTCGAGGGTGGCTGGGTGCCTTGAGAGGAGATGGAGTGTGAAGCCTTTGTTTTTAAGTCCGTGGGGAGTGATCAAGGCTACCTTCTCCCATGACAATTTAAAAATTAAAAAAATTTTTGATGTTTAAACAACTCTATTAAAAGGTGCCCACAGATTAATATCCAAAATATGTAAAGGACTTATACAAGTCAACACCAAAAAAAAAAACAAAACAAAACAAAAAAACCCAAAACCCCAGAGAACAAAAAACATTTAAAAACGGGCAGAGGACCCTAATAGACATTTTTCTAAAGACATACAGATGGCCAACAGACACGTGAAAAGATGGTCAACATCGCTTATCGTTAGGGAAATGTGAATCAGAACCACAATGAGATTACCTTATACCTGTCGGAATGGCTAAAATAAAAAAGACAAGAAATAAATGTTGGTGAAGATTGGAGAAGGAGGGCCCTCACGTACTATTTGGTGGGAGAGTAAATTGGTACACCCACTCTGGAAAACAGAATGGAGGTTCCTCAAAAAATTAGAAATACCGTATGATCCAGCAATTCCTCTGCTGGGTATTTAGGCAAAGGAAATGAAAACACTAATTTGAAAAGATATATGCACCCCTATGTTTATTGAAGCGTATTTACAATAGCCAAGATATGGAAGCAACCTAAATGTCCGTTGCTGGACAGATTTCTATAAGATGTGTTATACACACACACAATGGAATGTTAGGCAGTTATAAAAAAGATGAGCTTATGCCATTTGCAAGAACATGGATGGATCTGGAGGGCATTACGCTAAGTGAAATAAGTCAGACTGAGAAAGACGAATACCATATTATTTCAGTCACATGGAATCTAAAAAACAAAAGACTAAACAAAAGACAGAATCAGACCTCTAAGCACAGAGAACATACTGATGGTTGCCAGAGGGAAGGAGTTTGGGAGCGATGCACAAAACAGGTGCAGAGGAGTGTGAGGTCCAGGCTTCCAGTTAGGGAATGAATAAGTTGTGGGAATAAAAGGCATAGCATAGGGAGTATAATAATAATTGTAATAGCATTGTATCATGATATCTAGTAGCTACACTTGTGGTGAGCATAGTGTAAGGTATAGAGAAGTTGAATCCCTATGTTGTACACCTGAAACTAATGTATTTAGTTTACATTGTATACATAGTACGTATTTACATACTAATGTATTTAGTTGACATTGTCTGTCAACTATACTCAGGAAAATACCCAGAGCCTCTTAATCACGATAAAAGCTGCTCACTTCTTTCTAGGACCTGTCCTCATCTGATTTTGTTTGTGACTCGTGAGAGTGTGCATATGGATGTGTCCTTTTAAAAAAATAAGTTTTATCACATAATTCACATACAACAAAATTCACCCTTTTAAAGTCTACAATTCAGTGGTTTTTAGAATATTCAGAGTTGTGCAACTATCGCCACAATTTTATAACATTTTCATCATCCCCGAAAAGAAACCCTCTCTCTGTTAATAGTTCCTCCTCATCCACACCCCCAACTCCCTAGCCCTGCTCTAGCCAACGACTATATTCTATTTTGTGTTTCTATGGATTTATCTATTCTGGACATTTTGTATAAATGAAATCATATAAAATGTGGCCTTTGTGTCTAGCTTCTTTCACGCGGCATAAACATTTTCAAGGTTGATCCATGTTGTAACACGTATCAATACCTCATTTCTTTTTATTGCCAAATATTCACTGCCCATTGTGCTTTTAAATGAACCTCAAATCCTGGGATTCAGCTTTGTCTTTTCAGAGATGCTCTTTATATTCTGGGAATAGTGTAACCTCTGGTATTTGCCTTCTCTTCCCTTCTGCCATGGTTGCCTAAAACAGTCTTTTTTTTTTAAATTGCGATCAAATATGCATATAACATAAAGCTTATTACCTTAGCCATTTTTAATGTACAGGTGAGTAGTGTTAAGTACATTCACACTGTGCAGCCAATTTGCAGGACTTTCTTCATCTTGCAATGGGAACTCTATACCCATTAAGCAATAGTCCTCATTCCCCTCTCCACCCCACCCTCTGCTAACCACTCTCTGTCTCTGACTTTGATTACTCTAGATACTTTGGAAGTGTACAGTATTTAAGGCAGTCTATTATTAAATTAGGGGGAACTAGGCAAGGTGAATCACTGAAACCTCCTCTGAATTTCTCCCCTGGATCTTGGGTGTCTTCCATATGTGCGCTTCCGTATAAAGTTCTGAGGCAGGCTTGGCTCTAGCCCTGGTGGGGTTTCCAAAGGGGATGCCGCCCCCCAGGGTGAGGGGCTGTGTCTGAAATGATAGCATAAGTCCTAATGAGAAACTTCTGGTGAGGTGCTGAAGGAAGTGAACCACCACCTTGTCTTTCTCAGGAGAAATCGCAGATACAGAAGGATCTCTGGAGGATTGAAGATGTCATTGCAGGCCTGAGTGCAAATAAAGAGAACTTTAGAATCCTGGTGGAATCGGTCAAAAATCCAGGTGAGTGGGCCATCTTTCTGGGGGCAGGGGGTTGGAGGCCAATACCCACATATATGGGCTGTCCCTTGGGGAGGTCAGGTCTTTATGGCATAAGTCACTCCCCTTGTCCTTCAAGGAAGAGGGTCTTTGTTCCATCCCATCCTTTGTTTCCCTCCATGCTTCTTAGAGAGAAAAACGGTGCCTTTGTTTCCTCACCCACCTGTGCCTTCACTCTCGACTTCTGAGAGCAAGCCGCCCCCACAGCTCAGCCCTCCCACCAGCCCCGTGCGGACCCCTCTGGAGGTTCGACTCTTCCCCCAGCTGCAAACCTATGTGCCGTACCGACCTCATCCACCCCAGCTGAGGAAAGTGACGTCCCCTCTTCAGTCACCAACCAAGACGAAGCCCAAAGTTGTGAGTATTGATGACCAGGAGCTGAGTGCCATTGTTTTCTCTCTGGGAGATGATTGTCTCTCTGTCCTCAGGTGCGCTTCTGTTGGAAGAGAAGCTTTTGGGGAAACCTGGGGAGATGGAACCAGCCAGAGTCCCAAGCTATGAACAGTTAAAGAGTGGTGGAGCCATCCATTGTGCTTTAGACTCCCAGAACTGGAAGGGCCCTTAGAGAAGATCTAGCCTAGTCTTCCTATTTTGCATTTGGGAAAACTGAGGCCCAACAAGAGGAAGTGACTGTGCTAAGTAGGATGGAGTTGTGATACATACCACACAGAGGCAGGTGGCTGCCCCACGTGGACTCCATGCCAACCTGTAGTTACACAAGCCTGTGGGTGATGGACTCCTCTCAGCAAAAGAGTATCTTTGTCTTCCCAGGCAGTTGAGCACTCTGCTGGGTTGTAGGACACAGTTGATCTTCATAGTAACCTCATGGAGTATGGACAGGAAGGTCTCTATCCCATCCCACACGTAAGAGAACTGAGGCCCGAAGGTGTTGACATTTGCTGAAGGTCTCCATATTAGTGGATCCAATCCACATCTCCTGTTCTTTGTGCCATCTGCCATCTAATTGGACATTCAGTCCAGCTCCTCAGATCAGGTTTGTGTCCCATGTGATTGCCTGAGCCAGCACCTTGGCTCGCCTGGCAGAGAGAAGGGCCAAGGTTTTGACAGCGTCTGGGAGCACAGGAGACTTTTAGAAAATAGAAGATGTGATCAGGAACTGGGATGGCTCATGTCTCCAGTGCCAGGCCAGCCTTGGCTGGAGAATACAAGGGATCTGGTCCAAGTGACAGGGAAGCCACAGTAAAGGGGATCTTGGAATGGGGACCTCCAGGTTTTGCCAACAAAGGCTTAGAGGAGCTTTGCCTGGGCATGGGGTATGCCTAGGACCTCTGACAAGGTTGGTGTGCAGTGCTGGCTCAAACACACAAGTTCCCAACCTTTGGCCCTCACTGTCCACCTGCTTCCAGCCATTGTCCAGGGCCCAGAGCTGGAAGACAGGTGCTGGGACTGAATCATTGTGAATTTCTTCATGTTGAGATCTCCTTCCTGATTGTACATCTAAGAGGCAGTGGGGTACCAGCCACAAAACAGGAGGTGGGGAATAGCAAAACCCAGCAGGAATGGCTAGGGAAGACAGCTCCTGACTTAAGGCAAGGTGCCTGCTAGCAGGATGAGGAGCAGAGGGAAAAGGTGGCAGCCTGGGAGCTGGACTGCCTGGATTGCGGTTCTCGTTCTCTCCCTGGGTCCTTGGGCAAGCGCTTCCTCAGTTTCCCCTTGTGCACTACAAGCAGCTTGGAATAGATGGCCACAGAGGCTCTCCACAGCTGAGTCCTCTGTGGCCCACAGGCAGGGCCTCGTCTTCTTTCCGTTTGTTCACCATGTTTACCATTTGTTATTGTTGTTTGTTTTATATTTCTATTTGTGGAACAATAATATCCTGAGATTGACATAAAACATGAATATATAATTTAACGAATAATAAAGAGACCACCTGTTTATACCAACACCTAAACCAAGAGATAGAGCTTTGTCAGGAACTAGCGACCTCAGGCCCATCAGTCCTTTTCTGCCAGAAGTTAACCATTATCACTATCTTGACTTTTTGGATAATTTCCTTGTTTTGTTTTGTTTTGTTTTGTTTTTGCTACCTATGTCTAAACTTCAGTTTGCCTACATGCGGTACTGTATTCTTCTGTATCTTGCACTTGTCATCAATATTATTTTTGGGAGACTTATCCACATTGTTACATGTAGCTATAGTTTTTTCATTTTTATTTGACTTATTTTCTTGAATTTAAGGTCACTTACTTTTCTATTAGATAATATTCTCGAAGAGCACAAAATCAAAAGATAGGAAAAAGTATACAATAAAATGTCTCCTCCCACCCTCCATCTCCAGACATTCTTTTCCCTTCAGTCAAAAGCAGTTTTGTGTTTGTGTCAATGTTTTGTGTTTATCTTTCTGGGGAGCTTTTTAGAAATTGGTGATTCCAAGACATTGTCAGGGTTGGAAGCTGCTGATGCTCAGAGCACGTGTGGGTATTTGGGACACGAGGCTTAACTTTCACACAATAGTGAACTGTGTCCCTTTACTAGAATGCTGATAAACCTTCATAGAGCAAGCTTCAGCACCCTTTCCTGACCTTTCCAGCAAAATTAAGCTAAGGAAGGGGGGTGGTTAGGAAGGATGGTCCCTGATTCCAGGAGTGGGTGTTTGTGGCCGTCAGGGGCCAGGCTGTTGGTCTGTGTAGAAGCCACAGCCCTCAGAGAGCATTTATTAGGGGGCGGGGTTCAGTTTCAAGGAAAATAGTTATATTCATCACCGCCCAGCGAGTGGGCTGCCGGGAAGGCAGTGAGTCACCCATTGCTGACTGCTTATTCAGTCCGTGAGTAAGGAAGGAGGAAATATTTTGTAAGCACACACATTTCTGATAGAAAGGGCATGGACAGGGGATATAGACTGTCCTTGTTCAGATCACAGCCTGTTGAAGGGTCCAGAGACCGTGCAGGGGCAGTGAGCCAGCTCAGTCTGAGAACTTTGGAGTGGGGTAGGTGTTGGTTCTCCAGGTGGTGGCGGGGGGGTGTCATAGACATACAGATAAGCACAGAGTTGCCAGCCCCCTCCCCACCTTGGTACGCTTCGAGAAAGTGGAGTAAGACCACAGACCCAGGAGACCGGATTTTGTATAGGTAAAGCTTTGAAAAAATGGAAAATGAGTGAACTGAAGGGAAGAATAGGATTAGCGCAGAGGCACCCCCCTTCTCCGCAGCTCATCTGGGCTGGAGTGGTCCTACTCTGCAGGCCTGAGATGGCCTGCTCCAGTCTCGTGGGCCACCACTCCAGTGATGCCACATCCTCCCTCCAGTTCCCCCTCACCGGGCACTGATTCTGGTTCTTTTTCTGAGCAGGAAGACGAAGCACCTCCCAGGCCACCACTCCCTGAGCTCTACAGTCCAGAGGACCAGCCCCCGGCCGTGCCACCTCTGCCAAAGGAGGCCACTATCATCCGGCACACTTCAGTGCGGGGTCTGAAACGGCAGTCGGACGAGAGAAAGCGAGACCGGGAACAGGGGCAGTGTGTGAATGGGGACTCAAGGGTGAGCAGGGGGGACCTTGGGGCTGCCCCGCTGTGTGTGAGGGGAGGGAAGGTGGCATCAAACTGGACAGGTACGACAGCCTCAGACTCTGCCCACAGGTGGAGCTCCGGTCATACGTTAGTGAGCCCGAGCTGGCGACTTTCAGTGGGGACATGGCCCAGCCCTCCCTGGGACTAGTGGGCCCTGACAGCAGGTACCAGACACTGCCAGGCAGAGGTAAGGCAAACCTGTCCATGGAGGCTTTCTGGGAACCCCCGCTACAACCATACCACTGCTCCCCAGTCACCCGGTACCTTACACCCTTCTGCCTGCAGCTGGGGGCCTCAGCACGGGCAGCAGCTGTCACGGAGACTCTGGGCTGCAGGGAGGGCCTGTCCTTCCTTTCTCTGGCCCACATCCTGACTCTCTTCCTCTTTTATTACATAAATAAATATTACATATTATTTTATGTAATAAAAGAGGAAGAGAGCTGCCCCTGGAAGAGTATTGCCCCTGGAAATAATAATAATAGCAATTACTTTATTTTTTTATTTTTTAGATTTATTTATTTATTTGACAGAGAGAGAGAGATCAAAAGTAGGCAGAGAGGCAGGCAGAGAGGCAGGCAGAGAGAGAGGAGGAAGCAGGCTCCCTGCTGAGCAGAGAGCCTGATGCGATGCGGGGCTCTACCCCAGGACCCTGAGATCATGACCTGAGCCGAAGGCAGAGGTTTTAACCCACTGAGCCACCCAGGCATCCCTAGCAATTACTTTAAAGCCCAGCACTGTTTCAAGCTCTTTATATTCACCTAGTTAATATTTATAATAATCCTGTGAAGGAAGTACTATTATTATCATCCCCATTGTAGAGATAAGAAAACTAAGACTCAGAGTAATTAACTAACTTGCCAAATAGCCAACAGGTGGACCGAAAATACGATGCCAGTGTTCTGACTCCGGAGCCCCTGACCCTGCAGGCTGGGATGTTGGGTGACTGCCATCAGTGTGGCCGTCTCAGGCCTTCCAGAGGGGTTTTTGCTGTCCTGTATCACTCAAAGACTCCATGAGTCCTTTCCTTAAACAAATACACTTTTCTCAGTTGGGCCTCCTCGTCATTGTCCTCCCCATCCCTTCCAGATGGGGATGGGAACAGACTTAGGCCCTTAGGCTTACCCATACCCCCTTGGGCCCCACAGTCAGACCCTCTTCTCAGAAATCCCCTTAAAGGGAGATCTGACCTTTTTGCACCTGGGTCTCCTGGAATCCCTGAGCAGGCTGACCACACTCCTTCATCTGTTCCTCCCCTGATCCACCTGTCTGCTCCCTAAGGTGGGTGGTCTGTGCTTTCCCCATCAGCCAGGTGCAGAAGCAGAAGGAGCCACAGCTGTGGCTCTGGCACCTGCAGGGTTAGGGGACTCCCAGCCTGCCACACTGCCCTAGGCACGCTATGGCCTGAGCTGGTCCCGGGACAGTGTAGGCTCGGGATTTTGCTGAAGGGGCTACAGCGACCCTTGGCACTGTGCCCAGGGACACTGTTCCCTTAATTCGTTACAGCCTAGAGTGAATATCAACGGCAGTGTTAGTGGCATTTGGGGCAGGACAGTTCTTTGTTGCTCAGGGTTCTTTTTGCATCGCAGGGCATCTATCGCTCTTTCCTCTACATGCCAAATGCTAGTGGTGTCCTCAGTGGATGTGATGCCCGTTTCCAGATGTCAGGGACCACCCCTGATAAGAATTGGGGTTAGCAGAGAAAGCACAGGTGGCGGCATCAGCCAGCCAGGGTGAGATGATTCCTCTAAGCCATAGGACCCAGACGTGGGAAGCACATGGTCGATGATATTCCTACCATGTGACTTTGGACGAGTTCCTTGACCTCTCTGAGCCTTAGGCGTGCATCTCTACAATGGTCAGGTAATGCTTACGTGGTAAGGCCAGTGGAACAGAATCTATATAAAACACCTAGCACAGTGTCTGCCTGTTCCGCAGTTCAGTGCTCAATAAATACTTGGTGCTGCTGCTTTCTCTTCATTCATTTATTCATTCGGTCATTCAGTCAGTTGGCCAGGAAGGCATCATTAAATTTACAGGCTAGTTGGAAAGGTGTGTTGGCACTGCGGTCAGTGTGGTAACCAATGCATGTACTGAAGGATACAGAGGACAGTAAATTCTGCCTGGGGCATTTGAGAAGGCTTCACACAGGCAGGGCATCCAGGTTGGGTCATGCCGGATGCATAGGAATGCACCAGGAAGAAAGGATAAAGGGCATTCCTTCCCCTTTATTCTTTCTACCTGCCAAGCAGCCCAGGTCTTCTGCATGTGAAGGAAGACTAGGGTGGTCTATAGATCTCTGGGGACGCTGTTCCCCACTGGGGACAAAGAGCATCCCTGGGCTGGCCCCTCCTCCTCTACCGGGCCTTGCTCTTCTACGCCCTGCGGAGGAAGAGGAATGGGTTGTTGGCTAGGTCCTCATGGTCCCCTCTCAGGAGTGGGAGGTGATTCGGGAGGGGCTGGTGGCCTGTCCACCCCTCACAAATACACTTGCACTTGTTTTTCCTCATTAAGGGCTCTCAGGGTCCACGTCAAGACTCCAGCAGTCGTCCACCATTGCTCCCTACGTCACGCTCCGAAGGGGTCTCAATGCCGAAAGCAGCAAGGTGACTTTCCCTGTGAGTGGCCTTGAGAGAGAAGGGCTATGAGGTGGAAGGTGACTGGCAGTCCTGGAAGCCCCGGGGATGGCCTCTGAGGTGACCTCAGCCCCTCCTGAGCTCAGGGTCCCTGTCACCATGTGCTCAGTGCTACCTTTCCCACCGCCCACCTAGAAGGGCATCATCTGGCTCTCTTTGTTTCTTGAGGACCACCCCTCGCCTTTCTCTCTAGCCTTTGAGGCTCACAGGAGGGTACCCAGAAAGTCTGTACCCTGAGTTCTTGCCCCATCGCATGCTACATGTGTGTCCAGCTGGACAGGCCTGGGCCTCAGTGTCTGCATCTGCAGAATGGGGTCCTCTCCAGAGAGCCTGAGTGTGGTTAGAGAAGCTAGAGTGTGTGTGTGTGTTTATGTGTGTGAGAGAGAGAGAGAGAGAGAAAGGATGGGAATGATGGCTGCCCTCTGAGGCCCAGCCCAGCTGTCCTGTCTCTCACATTCCTGCTCCTCAGAGACCCAAGAGTGCCTTGGAGCGCCTGTACTCAGGGGACCACCAGCGGGGCAAGATGAGCGCGGAGGAGCAGCTGGAGCGCATGAAGCGGCACCAGAAGGCCCTGGTCCGGGAGCGCAAGAGGACGCTGAGCCAAGGAGAGAGGACGGGTCTGCCCTCGTCCCGCTACCTCAGCCAGCCTCTCCCCGGAGATCTCGGCTCAGTATGTTAGGAGGGTCCAGGCAGGTGGGGCTGGGATGGGGAGCAGAGCTTCCCCGAGTTCCCCAAACACACGAACATCACACCCCGGAGAGAGTAGGCCTTCGACCAAAGTGGTTCAGAAAACACCCCATAGGCTGTGTGTCCACAACCTGGGCCCCAGGTGTGACCCGGTCAGAGGGCGATCCGGAATCAGAGAAGGAGTGAGGATGTCACGGCAGGAGCCTAGGAGCGAGAGAAAGTGTCCCAAGCTTGTTCTCCAAGCTGAACTTGAGAGAGGACTTTCTAGCCTTCGGAGTCTCAGCTGAACCAAGGACTTGGGAGTACAGAGTTCAGGAATGGAGGAGGAAGAGGGTGATATGATTTAGTGAGGAGGAGCGCAAGCCAGCCAGCCTCCCAGACCTCTAAGCAATACCCTGCGGAGCAACTGAGCACAGGGTCGGGCTCCACGGCCCTGAGGGCTGGCGGTCTCCCCCAGCTTCTGGTGCTGGCAGGCCTCATGGTACCCCCCGGAGAGCCGGGGGACCTGTGCTGCCCCCTGGTGTGCTTGCTGGCACTGTACCCTGCCCGCAGTCCCCTTCTGTCCCTTTGGGAAACATTCCATTGGACTTCTCCCTGTTGTCTGAAATCACGTGCTTCCCCAGCCCTCTAGCCAGACTGCTCTTTCCCTAATTCATCGCACAAGCTCTTTTGCTTTTAGTGTTACCGCTCATTGCCTCTCTAATCCTGCCTGATTGTGTTTACGGAAGCTTCTAATTTGCATTGAACATTCTCTAACTGGCCTGTGCTCTTTGTTACCAGGCTTGTAATAGCAGTTCTCATCTCCATAGCCTAGCTAGCACTCCCGTGTGTGACTTGCCTTTCTGCTGCGTCCTTGATGCAGGCCTACTGACTCGAAATTCACTTAACCCAAAAGCCGCCCCACAAGGCTGAGCCAACCTGCTGCCTGAGGGCCGTGATCGTGGGCAGAGGTCTGGGCATTATGAGTTGATCAAAGTCCATGCCTTACACCCGGATGGTAGACACAGGCTTCAGAGATTGCACGTTTAAATAAATACTGCCAAGTCTAAAGCGGTTCGGTTTTAATTCCTCCAGTCCCATTGCACAGTTTCTTATGGAAAACTTTTGTGTTTCTAGTATTTAGTAATTTGAATGGATGCCAAGATATATTATGTTCTGTATTCAGAGGGCCTCTCTGCAGCTGTTAGCACAGACACCAAAGGGGTAAGACCCAGCAAGCACACTCATATCCTGAAAAGCTGCAAAGCCGGTAACTTTTAAACTTTATAAGCAAATGTCATTTGGGGTAACACTGACCTTTTACAACCTGATGTCTCAAATGTAGAAAGATTATCTAAAAATCGTAACTCGAGTATCTTGTAATTTTTTGCTTAAAAAAGACTTGTGTAAGTCTCTGCATCAGCGCCAATAAACGTGTTGCTTAATGACGATGGATTGGCGTGGTTCTTCCCCAGGATGCATCGTAGAGTCCCGTGAACTTTTCCTGTTTGTGGAAACAATCAGGCTGGGTTTCAATGAGGACTTGTCTATTTGGGGCACTTGTGAGCGTGTAAGAAAATGTGCATCTTCTTTGTGAATCATTAAATTAATTTTTCATCCTTAAAACTTCAAATGCCTAATCCTTTCATATTGTAATTGGAAATCATCACCTAAGAGCAGTCACATTGGCTTGGAGTCAGTATTGAGAGCTTGTGCATGAATGGGTGAAATGTGCCCATATGGCTATGGGGTTGGGGCTTTGGGGGTACTTGAGGGGGCATCAAAGACGATCATGACCACTTGGGGCTTTGTGAGATGTGTGGGGTGGGACGGAGGAGGTCTGCTGGGATGGAGAAGCATCTGCTTGGTTTCTGCTCAAGAAAAGAGAGGCTTTGAGCCTGTTCCCTCCTCTCGACAACCTGCTGAGTGTCAGAGGCCTGTGAGGACGCAGGCCGTAGATGATTTGAAAGGCCCCAGCAGAGTTGCAGAGTTGCGTTTGGATCTTAAAATGGCCAGTTTAGTTTTTCCCTCTGTGAAGAGATGCTTGTTACATAGCTGGTACTGAGGAAGAGCCTGGGAAATGTTGCATTTGATTTAGCATTTCAATTTTACGTAGTTTCATCGTTTTTCTAACTTGAAGTATTTGCCCCCAAAGTATCTGCCCCCCAAACCAGCAGTTTAGCTGCCTCCCTAGGCCCAAGCTATTCCTGCTTGGACCTTCCCTACCCTGCTGTGGCTGCAGTACCCTCCACCCCTAAATATATCCTCTTGGGACTGTTAGAGAAGGTCTTGGCTATTGGTACGTGCGTACCAGGGCTTCAAAGGGCTTGTTTTTCCCATCACTTCTGAGCTGAGTTGTATGGTTCCTGAACCAGAAAGCCTTCTGCAAGCTACGGGGAGGCTTCTCTGGAGCTCTGTTCCAGGCTCTGTTTTGGGGTCACTCTCTTAGACCTAGAAACTTCCTGCATCTCTGGGGACCATTGTGAGTCTAAAGTCATGGGTTTTAGAAGTGGGCCCTAGAGGTACATGTGTGAATCCTCTGGGGGCCCAGATGGAAGAGAAATCAGCAGCCTGCCATCAGGCCATATAAATGGGGCAAAGGCCTCATTCTCCATTACATGGGGTTACAGCAACCCGCAGGGACCACCCATGCCCCACAACCGCTGCCTTGTCTTAGAGGTGAGGTTGAGGGGCTCATGTCACACAGCTTTTCTCCAATGGGTCACAGGCCCCCTTCCCAAGGACGCCAGTGCCTGCAAGCCCCATCTGAAAGGGGACAAGCCTGGCTCTTGTAGCAGTCATGAAGTGACTACATTTAACCTTCTTGTTCTGTTGCCAGTGGAAGCGCGAGCAGGACTTTGACCTGCAGTTGCTGGAACGGGCCATGCAAGGGGAGAGAAAGGACAAGGAGGAAAATGGCTGGTTGAAAGTGCAGGCCATGCCTGTCACTGAGTTGGACCTGGAACCTCAAGACTATGACTTGGACATCAGCAGAGAGGTGAGGGCAGGGGCTTCCTTCGAGTCCCCCGCCAGGAGAAACAGCCTTCGGCTTGTGGCCTGACCAACCCTCCCAGTGGCACTGGGGGGGAGGTGGTGTCCTGAATGGGGACAAGGCTCAGCGTCAGTGTGACCAGGAGAATGGATGAATAGCAGTTTGAGGCAATAAAAGGAGCCAAGGCATTTTTTAAAAAAGATTTTTAATTTATTTTTGCGACAGAGTGAGAGAGAGAGGGAGGGAAAGAGAGAGAGAGGACGAACAGAGGGCGAAGTAGACTCCCCGCTGAACAGGGAACTAGATGCGGGACTCATTCCCAGAACCCTGGGGTCATCCTGGGGTCATGACCTGAGCCAAAGGCAGGGGCTTAATGGACTGAGCCCCCCAGGCGCCCCAGAGCTAAGGCCTTTTGATGCAGATTCAGACCTATCCATCTCTCTCTCTCCACAATTGAGGGCAAGTCACTTAACTTCTCTGAGCCTCGGTTTCCACGACAGTAAAGTGGGTTGTGGTGAGGATGAGGTGACTCAGCACGTTGCCTGGAGGATTAGCAGTGGTCAGAAAACCATGAGCACAAGGCCTGGCACATAGTAGGCGTGTGATGAGGTAGCTGTGGTTATTGAGAAATGCTCCCCGGAAAACCGGGCGTTGACCTCGCACTGGCCAGTCATGCCAACTTGGGCAATTAGACTTGGTGGGGAGCGGATGAGTGTGGAGGTGAGAAGGTTTGAAAAATGACAGGTGAAATTTCCAGCCCTGGCGGAACCTAGACCTGCACGGTTGTTCTGGTCTGAGTTCTTCTAGTGCCCTCTGGTGGCACAAGTGCATCATGACTGGCCAGGCCCGGAAAATCAAGTAACCCTTGGGTCTTCTATCATTTGGGAATGTAAGCCCAAGGGAAGAGCAAGGAATTAAAGGGCGATGAATTCAGGGTCTTCAGGACATGGGGAGGTCTCCTGTGGCCTATATTGTGCCATTTTTAAGCTCTGTAGAACAGTGCTTTTGGCTGTTTGGTTCACTTCTGTGCACTTAGTGCCTAGCACAGAGCCTGGCACATTGTAGGTGCTCTGTAAAAACTTTCCGGGTGACAACTCTGTTGAATGAAGTACACAGGGGCCCACAGATACCCCACAAATATTTATAGGAGGACTTGGTATGCCCTGAAACTGCATGAGAGGAAATGTTCTTGCCATTCGAAGGATAGATTTAGCAAATTGACACCTGTGGGGTTGCTGCGTTCTGGGGCCAACTGGGGCTCCAGGGGTTAAGGAAGCCGGTCCCCGGCCCTCAGACTCTTTCCCTTTGGCACCTCTGCAACAACCAAAGGTCTGTGCTTTCTCAGATTCACCCAAGAAGCTTCTCCCTGCTGCCTTGGCAATGGAAGTATGCTTCGTGGTGTCCTGATTGGCCTGCCAGTCAGGGGAAAAAGTCCTTTCTTATCTATAACCTAAATCCCTCCTGCTACAATGTAATCTACTTCCTTCCTCTGGATCTGCCCTCATTGGAAATAACAGAGAAGAGCTTATTTCTTGCCATCTTTCACCAGAATGAAAGGTCTACATGGGTTTAAATTCAAGTCCAGATCTGCCCTGGGATTGGATTTAGCTTGTTTTTAGAAGCTTTAACCAACCTCATTTTAATGTACTTTTGTAGTTCAAGGAGGAAGAAATTCCCTGGGGTGTGCAAAAGTTGCCTTTAGCATTCTGAGTCTAAGCAGGGTGTCACCAGGCTGAGGTTGCTGCCGGGCTCACGTCAGAGACTGGTGGGGGGAGCTGGGGACACTGTCCTCTTGCGACCAGTGGATACTGCATGGCTGCTGGCTGGCTAGAGCAGAGGAGCTTCTAAGGGACAGAAAGCATTATCACTTCCTTTCATCCACCCACCCAACCCCCTGTCCCTCTACACATCTATCCACCCATCCAAGGAGTGTTTGCTGAAGGGTTACTGAGTGTCAGCTCCCTGCACCTGACAGCAGAGAGACAAATAGAAAACAGGACAGGATACAAGGGGTGGGGTGGGGAGGGGCAGGGAAGACTTCTGGAAGTGAGGTCCGAAGGGTCAGAAGGAGTGGGGCGAATGGAAGAGCACCCCATGCGGAGGAGAGAGCGGGGGCAGAGGCCACACGGTGGGTCAGCGTGGCTGTGCAGGTTGGCAGGGCTCTGCTCCTCCTGAAGGCGGCAGTAAGGGTAATCATTTTATCCTGAGGGCTTCCAGTCTCGCTGTCTTCCTTTCCCCCTCCCTTCCCTTGGCCTGAAGGAGGTTGTCTGGTGTGGCGGAAAGAACACAGTTCCGATCCCAGCTCCACAGTGGACTGCCATTGATCTTGGCAAGTTACTTAACTCTGTGGGCTCCGTGTGCTTCCTCATGCTGGGGGTCAGGGCGAGGAGCAAGTTCTAAACCCAATACCTGAGCCCCCCTGCCGGTGCCGCCTGGTCCTTTCCTCAGCTGGCCAGACCAGAGAAGGTCTCCATCCCTGAGCGTTACGTGGAGCCGGACCCCGAGGAGCCGCCCAGCCTTGAGGAGCTGCAGGCGCGGTATCGCAAGGCCGAGAAGATCCGCAACATCCTTGCTCGTTCCAGGTCAGCGCTTACGATGCTCAGGTCTTGACAGCCTGCGAGGCCGACCCCGGGGGTGTCTCCACTACCTGGGCCCCGGGCTGGGCTGACTAGGGTGCGTGTTTGGCCAGGTCTCTGACTCATGTAAGCCCTATTTATTGCAAAGGGCAGGCTGGCTCTCAGGATGGCACCAGTGGATCTGTGAGGAGGCTCGCCAGGTCATCTGCAAGTCCTGAAATATGCCGTAGAGGGCCACCCTGGTCCTTTGTCTCTAGATCTGTGTCTTGTGATGCTGGCCAATACAGGGAGGGGAGCCAAGTGTGACAGCGAGGTGGACACAGCTGGAGATCAACCCCAAGGCTGGTCGTCCGGTCTTGGGGCCTATGTTTCCTCACACAGATCCCTAGACCAGAGCCAGGGCTCAGCCAGAGGCCTTGCCCACTTCCCTGGAGGCCAGGACCGGAGGCTTTCCTATCTCCTCAGTCCCTGAGCTTCAGAAACCTAAACCCGGTATTTGAGAGCCTCTCTTTCAGAGTTAGGTTAGCCTTTTCGTGTCAGGATTTAATAGGAACACAGAGCTGGAACTCTCTTCTTAAGGTCGTGATCCCCCAGAGGAGGAGCAAAGCTGCAGCTGGGTGTTTGGGAGAAGCACATACCCCTTTGTCTAGGGAGAGAGAGCACCGTGTTTATCTGATGCCCCCTGAAAGGGCAAGAGCTTCTAGGCCAGGGAGACCCTTCTCCTGGGACAGATGCCTGGGGTGGAGGTGCCCACAGCCTGCTCTCTGGCCCTCCTGCAGCATGTGCAACCTGCAGCCGCCGTCGGGCCAGGACCGGAACAGCGTGGCTGACCTGGACTCGCAGCTGCAGGAGCAGGAGCGCATCATCAACATCTCCTACGCGCTGGCCTCTGAGGCCTCCCAGCGCAGCAAGCAGGTGGCAGGTGAGGCCAAGGGCGCCAGCCTCCAAGTCTGGCTCCCACTCGCTGCTTGGGCTCAGAGCCCAGCAGGGCCTGTCAGGGAGTCGGCAGAAAACCAGGGGTCAGGCTTGGTAGTTGAGGGCGAGCGGCATGTTCCCCTGTCCCATCAGCGCCCCAGGGCTTGGGAGTGAGCTGGGGTGGGGCGGGTGGTGGGAGAACTGAGGCTCAGGAGTGTCAGAGGCAAGAGGTCTGGGAGAGGGTGTCTCGAGCTCCTTCTTAAATCTGGGAGTGGTGCTGCTTTTCAGCTTTCTTGGAGAATGTGGGTTAAGAATAGGTTTTTCAGGCCCCTGACACGGGGCCGAGGCTGTTTCTGGCTTCATGAGAAGGGGGGCAGGAAAGCATTGGTGTTTGGATTTCTTGCTGGGGCAGGCAGAGGTCTCCTCCCTGGGACCCCTGCTTTGGGCCCCCAATCAAAGCCACTGTCCACTTTGTCAGAGTGGCGTGTGCCAGTAAGCAGGACTTGGGAAGTGGGACTTTTTGCTGGCCAGTGGGGAAAAAACACCATGGGATGGGAAGGGGTCTGTGTGCGCATGCATACGTGTGTGTATGTGTGTGTATACAAGGCTTTCTCTCTCGGCCAGGAAACAGACTTGTGGCTCCTCCCTCCACCCACATCTCTGCTCCCTGTGTGTGCCCTCCCAGTTGACCCAGTGCTATTTGTCCCCCAGGTGTAGGGGCCACCGTGTGTCTGGGTAATGCCCGTGGCCAGGTGTGTGCTAGGCCTTCCGGGGAGGGTGTGATCATAGAGCCTGAAGTGCTGTCACAGTCCCCCCAGCCCCCTAACCCTGGCCAAAGGGTCTGGAAGTGACAAAGGGTGGGGCCTGCTGGGCCCAGAGTGGACTGGCCCTGGAAGACTGGTCCCGGGAGGAGAGCTTGAACAGCGCTTCAGGAAGCCAGGGGAGTGACCTTGGGCAAGGCGAAGGCTGTTCTCTGTGCTCCCACGCTGTAATCCTGCAGAGAGTCCCTGCAGTCCCTGCTGTCCTCACTTCCTTGGAGACACACTAAGTGGGCTGAGAGGTGGTTGGTGCGGCTGGGAGACAGTAGAAGACTCGTCCAGATCCCTCCTCCCAGTGATCCTGGGGGCTCCCTGTGGCCCATCTGGGTCATTTTGACTCCTTTCCATGTTGAGGGGTCCAGCAGGGATACTGCCCCACCCCCACCATAAGGCGTCCTCCTGTCTGGCCGGTGCTTGCCCTACCCACGGGGAGCTCAGCTTCCTACGGCTGGCAGGCAAGCTTGCCGGGCCTCCCGCCCCTCCCCACGAGTGGCCACCTTTGCCACAGCCTTTCCTTGCTCTTGCTCCCTCTCTCTAGCTCAGAGGCAATATCAGGGAACTGTGGGCCAGTCCCAACCAGGACCCCCCGGGCCCCCTGGGTCTGCTGCCCAGGCCGTTAGTGACGCGTGGCACGGCCCGCACCCCTCCAGCCCTGCTGAGTGTGGGGCATCTGGTGCTGCAGGAGCAGATGAGGAGCCTAACGCCCCGCTTAATTCCTGTGTGCCCGTCTAGCGCAGCAGCTGGCCCTCCTCCCGCCTAACGCCCCCCTGTCCTCCAGGACGGTGCCACCTTATCCCCCCTTAAGCAACGGACTCCACTACACCTTTGTCTAACACCTTCCAAGTAAGAGCCCTGCCTGGCCTGCCCCTCCCCTAGCGCCGAGCATGTCCCCCACCGAGATGATTGCAGTGCCACCTGCTGACGCTTCCTTCCCCTGGCAAAGCCGCCGCTGGGGAGACTGCCCTGGACTGGTAGGCGGGTGGGGGAGGGATGGTTTTTAGGAGCTCAGCTCTCAGTGGCTTCACTACAGTAGGGGCTGGGTGATCCAAGCCCCTTGCTTCCCTATTTCCCTGAAATAGAAGCTGGAGCTGTACCCCTTCTACCCTGCTCTCTTTCCTGCAGGGAGCCCAGTGCCCGAGGGACCAGCGCAGGCCAGGCTGCCAGCTTGGGGGTGGAAGAGTTAGTCTCAGCCTCTCTGGGCTTTGGCCAGAGAATGTGAAGAACTGAAAGACCAGAAAAATCCAGGAAACTGGGGCCCAGTGAGGAGATAGAGGCTCACTCCAGACCAAATGGAATTGGTGTCGGAGCAAGGACTAGGACTGCCCTTTTCTGCGCTTGAGCACCTCGGGAGGGGGTGGGGAAGGGAAGCTTCGGGGAGAGGGTACCAGGGCAATGTGACGTTGGCCCTCAGCATTCAGAATGTTCTGGTACCACCCCTTGTGGGGCCTCCCCACGAGAGCATTTAGTGATGAGAGGCAGGGGGGATTAGGCAAGGAGCACTGGAGCAGGAGTCAGGAGGCCCAGCGTCTGGACCAGTCTTGTGGTGAGTTCGTGGCCTGAGCCCAGTTGCCTCACCTGGACAAGGGAGGGTCAGACCAGAAGTCTCAGCAGTCCTCTCCTCGACATTCCATCTTGCCATCATTTTGTAGGGTTTCCCTCTCTTTCCTTTGTGTGTACTTACAGTTAGCATGGTCGAGTACCTGCTGTGTGCCAGGCATTATGCCAAGCGTCTCCTTTGATCCACACAACCACCCTAGGAAGATATTCACCCCCATTTTACAGGTGAGAAAATGAAGCTCAGAGACCTTGAGGGACTTGCCCAAGTTGAAGCTTACAGTTGAAGCTGTAAGCGTGAGGGTTTGAACCCCTATGGTGCAAGTTCAGAGCCTTTGTTCCCTGTCACTACTGTGGACTCATCTGGGCACCCCCAGGAGCCCTAGGTGTCTGGAGAAGGGAGGGACAGGGTGTGCCTTGGGGGTGGGGTTCGTGATTTTCAGCAGGTGTCCCCCAGCCTGGTGCCCTGCCAGCCTGAGGGTAGAAGGAAGAGGTTGGCCCGCTTGGGCCAGGCCCTCGGAAAGTGTGTATTAGAGACTCCGTGACTGAAGAACCACAGGGAAACGCTCCAGCCATGTCCTTTGTGAAGGCCACAGGGACCTGTCGGGGCCACAGTAGGGTGTGTGGATTCCTCCTGGAGATCTGAGTGTGGTGACGCCACGCCAGGCCACAAAGAGGCAGGGTAGAGGCCCTGTTCCTCCCGGCCTTTGACACCCCTGCAGTTGTGAGATAGGCCTTTAATGCTTTGTTTCAGAGCGCATCCACATTCCCATTTGCCCTCCTGTTAGGGTAAATCCTCATTAGGAGGTGCGTGTGACCATTCTGTTTTTAGGTTACTAAAATGAGACTCATGGAGGCTGAGTGCGAGCGTTACTCAGAGTCATTCGGTGAATGAAGAGCAGGGCCAGAACTAGATCCCAGAGTCCTCTTTGCTCAGGCCTTTTACCCTGTCGGAGCAGAGACCCAATCTAGGCGCATGCACATGTCTGGCAAAAGTTTCTAGATGTGGTAGGGGTAAAGAAAGGGTGGGGCCGAGTGCCCATGAGTCCTAGAACCTGAGGGTCCCCCAGCAGCGGCCGCATTGCCCCAGCCCCCTGCCCAGCTGCTCTCTGTCTTGCCAGCCTGCCATTCCCTGTCGTGTGTGTATACAGACATGCCCACTGCCTGCTCCCCAGATGTGGGCTGGGGTCCTGCCGGCCTCACACTGTGTCCTGTGCTTTTTGCCAGCCCAGGCAGTGACTGACCCGTGACCCAACGTGCAAAGGAGAAGTCTGGAGCCTGGGGGCCCCGTGGAACCAGTTTCATCCGAGAAGATTGATCTTCCTTCCCCCAAGGAAACCCCTTCCGGCTCAGCAGGGGTTCCGGCTGGAGGAAGGAGCCGCCCACCAACGGTGGGGAGTTCAGCATAGGGCTAGGTCCTAACAACTCTCCCCCCAACTTGTTTTAGTTCAGACTCCTTTTTACATATGACAGAGGCACTTTTGATACACACTGTAAAATAGTGACGCTGCATTTTAGACTCAGAATATATTTTATAATGTTCGCCTCAAGGGCTGAGAGGCTGGAAAGGTGAGGATGCAGGACTTTGGAGCTGCCCCTGTAGATTCAGGTACCGTGTGGGTGGTAGGTGTGGGCTGGGGAGAAGGGCGGGGCAGGCGGAGGCCAGTCTAGCATCCAGTGAACTCAGGTGAAAGTTGGATTTGACCTGCGCTTCCAGGGGGGGCCCGGCGTTGGGCTCGTTGGCGTACTATCTGGGGGAAGAGGGGCCCTTAGCTGCAGAGGCCAGCTGTCCCTGACCTGGCCAGATGACCAGCTCTGGAGGGGGAAACTCCGCCAGGCTGTCACGTGGAGCCCAAGTCTGTGCCTTGGCCTTTGGGTTTGGTTTGGGGCAGTAGTGTATTCACGAGATTTGGCTCCCAACCTGTTCATGAGGCTCTCTCAGCAAAGGGCTCTCTTGGGAAAAACAGAACAGTTTGCTTTAATTAAAAAAAATATATATGTGTGTGTGTGTGTGTGTGTGTGTATGTGTATACACGCTTTGAAATACAGAAAAGGTGAGAGGAAGCACCTTTTATTGTATCATAAGCAATAAACTTCACCCTGGGTGGCGTCTACCTAAAACTCCCTGACTCCACACTAGGCTGTGACAGGGCTTTGCTGCCCGCCCTGGAGAACCTAGGTCAGCTTCCCCGAGACATGGGTCTGGTGGCCAGAGGGCAGGCCGTGCGCCCCCAACATCCCTGATGGACAGCAGCAGGATTTGGACTTGACTTCCAGTCTCAAGTGAGGAGGGGGCTGCCAAGCCAGGCGCAGTGTTTGTGGCCCTTTATTTAAGTCACGAGCTCATGATATCCTGCATACAGAAAATGATGTTTTAAGAAAAAAAACAAAAACAAAAAACAAAAACCTCCATCGGGTGGGGCCACCCTTTAAATGAAAATTTGTCTTTGACTATGGTCAGGAAAAAAAAAATCTTAACTATATTTAGAAATTGCGGTCTATTTTTAACTAACTCCATATGCTGCCAGTATCAACTTCATGACATTTGCCAAAATAAGATTTTATTTTTGCCTTTATAAGATTTTGTTGGAAAAATGAAATGAATATTTTGCAAGAAAAAGTTAATTTAAATAAAAGTGTAATGGTTTGCAAAAAAAAAAAAGTGATGTACAGATTAAAATATTAACCTGATATGCTTCCTGCTTCTTACTGGCTCTATCCTCATGAGTGGCCTTAGTTTTTTTTCCATTCCTTTGGAAAATCCCTGGTGTCAGCTCTCAATCTTGCTTGTGTTCACTTATGAAACGTTTCTCCTGCTGACAGTTCCTTGACACTTGATTGACTTTGGAGGCCTGGGGGAAGAAGGCCTGTGCTTTTGGGTCCTTGATGGGGCTTCAACTGCTGCTCACAGGCCCCCCACCACACCCCAGTCAAGGGGCCTCCGGGCTGTGGCCTCCCTCGTGGGGTTGGTTTGGCAGGCAGACTGCAATCCAAGATAGCAGGAGGGACGCCCGGGGACCCTGTCCAACCCACACACCGCCGGCTTGTTCCAGTGAGGCAGGTTAGTGACGGACCATTGCAAACTGGATTTGTATTTAATTCGTTTTGACTTGTGATGTAGGCTTAAAACAGAAGCCAAGAGGCCAGTTCAGCTTGGGAATGTGTGTATTTCCAAGTTTGTTGTTATGGCAGTTTTTCTTTATTGCCAGGAAGAGCACCCACGGTTTAGAGTGACTTTCCAACTATTTAAACTTGGGAGAATAGGTTCCAAGGCATTCTGAGCAGGGAACACGCTGCTTTTTAGCTACTGATCTCTTTTTGAATTTTAAAATAAAAAAACTCCCTGGTTTTAAGCATTACTGGGAGAGCTCTCCATAACAGATGAGAGAGGTTTGGGCGGGGGAGCGGGGGCATGGGAGAGCAGAGATTCCTCAATAACTCAGTGCAAAAGTAAAAAAAAAAAAAAGATACAGGAACCAATACCCCCTACACACAGGGTGGCCATCGGTAGACATAGACTTTTTTCAGCGAAAACATGTCCACAGTTTTCTTCTTACTGTTGGTCTCAGTTTCTGTTTCACACATATAATCCCGTGTAGGAGGGAACGTGGCAGCTCTCTGATCTCTCCAGCTCCAGCCAGGAGAAGGGCTAGCCTCCTCTGTAAGAACTGCGACCCAAACTTCAATCTGCAGAGAGCATGACAGGCCCTCAACTCAGACTCCAGGAAGAGCACGTGTGGTTTGGACGAGGCCTGCTCCAGCCACGTCACGTATAGCAGGTCGCGGGGCCTGGCCCTCTTCTCAACCCAATCAAGAGGATTCGTTACTTGAGGTAAGATGGGGCCATCTGTGAAAGTACGCGCCGACTGGGGACTTTCCAGGTGGGGACCACTCCGGAAAACCCCGTGTGGCCTAGCGATTCCAGCTTTGCTTCTTAACAGGGGCACAGGGCCTGAGCAGAGTTTGATTGATTGATTGATTGGTTTTGATTTGTTTTCTTCTGAGCAGAGTTTTAAACAATGGGATCATGGTTGACAAATGTGAGCTTGCTGCTCCTGCATCCGTTTGCGACATTCCCCTCCCAGTTGTCACGTTAACCTGGGCTCAGGTTGAGCCCAGGATGTCTATCTAATTTTAGCAAGAACCGACGAGAACACTTTAGGATCTAGTCTGCAGTGGGGGTTAGGGATAATTCCCACTTTAGCTTCCTGAACTGCCCAGGTCCTCAACATGTCCAGGGCGTTGTTTCGGTGATTAAAGCTGAGATGCACTTGCATTTCTGAGTGCACGTGAAATAGAGGTCCCCAGACTGCTGTAGATGCTGAAAACCTTTTGTTTGCTCCCCATCATCCACTTTTCTGCCTGCCTTCGTGGCTGATTGTGAGAGTAGAAACTTCCCTGAGCCTGTTTGCCTCCCTCTACCCCCTTGGCTGTAGTCTTCAGTCACACTGGGTTCTCTAGAATTTTCCTGGCTATTCTAGATTGCAGCCCAAGGCCAGGGAAGCCTCTGTCTGCCCAAAGTCAGCCTGGGGATGGCAGGGGTGGGGGTGGATGTGGACCCTGTCTCAGCTCGGCAGGAGCCCATTTTGGGCTTTGGAATTTTCTTCCGCCCGTGGTTACAGTACTCCATGGCAAGTCCTTTTGTGTTTGCACCAAGGGTGGGAAAGAAGCAGCAAATTATTTGTCTAATCCACAAATCACATTTCTGAGACATTGTAGGCAGATTCTGGGAGCCCCCTGCTTCTGATTCAGTATCAGACGCCGGAGTGCACGAGGGGCTTTGCCCATGTGGGTTTTGTGCCGTTATGAAAAGAACAAAGAGACAAGGCTGGGGGGCTCTGAAAAAATGGCAGCCCCTCCCGGCCCGGTAAACACGCCATCGCTTTGCCGCCTCCACTCCAAAGGCTATCACTTTCATTGCTCTCCGAGCAAAGAAACCTTTCTTCAGAGCGAGTGGCGGGGTACAAAGGCAGAGTACAAAATGTGTGCACATCAGAGTCTCTGCAATTCTGTTTGAACAAGCATATTGATTGGGTCTGACCCTGTTACATTTTTTCCCTATTATTTGAAAAGGTGCATCTAAGTGTAGTGAATTGAACCCGCGGAGCTGAACTTTCCATGAAAACTTCTCGAGATATTTCTTTAGTTCAAAGCTTTTGAATTTTAAAGGGCATTTTTAATATGAGTCTGTTGAGTATTCTCTGCCACAGCCCAACAAGGGATGTTAAATGCAGATGAGGCAGGAGCCAGGGCTCAAGTGGTGGGGACCTGCCTGCCCCGTGAGGGGTGCCGGTCATGGTTGGAGGGGGCAGACGAGCCCAGGAAGGGCTGGGCTCTGGAGCGGCCCCTAAAAAAGATCCTAAAAAGGACCCCTCTGAGCTCACTGGGTCCAGCTAAGGGGTCAGAGAAGAGGCTCCCCAGCTGAGCTGCTCAAAGGCTTTTACACAGAAAGCCAGAAAAAGCACTTGCTAAGAGCGCTCCTCATAAACGAGGGTTTTGGCCTCCTGAATAAGGGGCTCCTGACTGCTCGGCTGCTAGCTTTCTCCCACACTCTGCTTTAGAACTGAGAGGGAATGAGACACGGGCCCTCCGCTGAGGTCACAGTCAGACATGAGGCTCCCTTTGTCCTCAGCCCTTGGGGTGACATCACTAATCAGTCACAGATGCTTTCCCAGAGCCCTGAGCCGCATCTCAATCCTTAACTGACTTGACATCTTGGGGCGTTGTGGGCTGTAACCGGGGTTCCTCTCGCCATCCTAGTCCTGGGCCCTGCAAGCTTCCACAAAGTCTCATTTTCCCCACACGTAGCAGGGGTTCTCCTCGCCCCCCGAAGGCACCCAGTCCCCTTTGACTGAGTCCCTGGCTCACCATTGGTCCAAATCTCTGTTTGCCTCTGGAGGCCTCTTGGATCTAGAGGGCATCTCCTTCCTAGACCTTGAATCCATGTTCAGAGGCAGAATTGTCCCTGGGAGGAGTGGAGTGAGTCCTATGGCTCTGGATTCTGGGTCACTTGAAATAGAATTGCCTCTGGTAAGAACCATGAGCTCATGCATAGCCTGCAGAGAGGCCTACGGGACAGTGCCTAACACTGTGCCTAGTGAGTAATGGACGCTGCCATCGTGGCTTCGATTTGACAGTGAGCATCTCCTGGGGATCCCGTGGAAAGGTGTTGCTTTGGCATGCTTGACCCAGCCCTCCGTTCTGGGGCTTTGGGGCTCAGAAACCAGATTTGCCAGCCGCAAGAGTTGGGGCTGTTTCTCAGGGCAACGATCACACTCACTGGGCTCTGAAGATAGATGGAGAAAACTGGGTGAAAACCTAACTCCCAGGCCACTAGTGTTCACTGACACATACACCCTTCCCGAGGCCAAGTCTTCCTTGGAAGGTCGCCTGGCAGTCTTGAGACGAGGGCAATCTTGGACAGTCCTGGTGTTACTGAAGAGCATCAGCTGAGGTCCTATCTCCACTGTAGGCTGCTCCCATCCTGAGATCTGATGCCATGTTTCTGGACCAGGGCTTCCTCTCTCGGGACAGAGTAAGATGCACCGCCCCTCAGGTGCTCCCTTCCTCTGTGACTGTGGCTAGCCGGTCTTCTATTAGGAGGTTGACCCACGGAAAGGAGGCAGTCAGGAGGCAGAGGGAACAAGCACAGGCTTTGGGGCCAGGCTGCCTGGAATCTAACCCTGATGGCTCCATTTGGCCAGCCATGACCTTGGGCAAGTTACTTAACCTCTTCATGCCTCAGTTTCTCACCTGTAAGATACAGGTTTATATTAGCAACTACCTCAGTAGACTTGTTGTGAAGATCACATGTTATTACACAGAAAATGCTAAGCACAGTTTCTGGCCCCATAGGAAGCACTAGGAAAAAAAAATATATGTTATTCACCTGCATTTAAGTTATGATCATTTAATACATATCACACTCTTATTCCTTGTTTATGTATTCATTGACTGTCTCCCTCACAAGAATCTATGTTTCATGGAAGCAAGAGTATTGTCTTGTTCAAATTATCTCTAGGGCCCAGAATGATGTCTGCCGCAAGAAGGGGCTAAGAAATAGTGCGTTGAAAGAATGAGAGGAAGTCAAGGCTTGTTGACCGGGGAGCCTCCTCTCTTCTTCAGATGATGTTGCCTAGCTCTGCCGTGAGCTGTGTCCTACTCTAGCCCCCAGGCAGCATCGCTAGTACCCTCTTCAGAAGTTCCTTGGCAGTAGCTAAGGGGGGTGGGGGGGGGAGTATGGAATTCAAAACTACCCTTATTAACTCTGACCTTGGCCCAGTTCCTGAACCTCCCTAAGCTTCTGTTTCCTCCTCTGAAAGATGGGAGTCATAGTACCTGCCTTCCTGGGTGATTGTGAGGACCGAACGAGATCCTGCTGGGACGCTGTCGCTGGTGCGAGAGCACTCAGCCGAGGTTCACGGTGCCGCTTTGCCCTCATGTGTAATCCTTACTGTGAAGAGCGGGGTTTCAGGTGGTTTTTCCACGTCTGGACTGTCTCCTTTTCCTGATTTGGGAGGATAAACAGGTTTGGGGTCATCTGTTATGCCCAGTCTGCTGCCCTCCACCATCTGTCTACCATTTTATTTATTTTATTTTTTTAAAGATTTATTTATTTGGGGGGGGGTAGGGGCAGAGGAGGAGAGTACTCAAGCAGACTCCTGCTGAGCCTGACGCAGGGCTCGACCTCACGACCCATGAGATCAGGACCTGAGCGCTAACCAAGAGTTGGATCCTCAACCAACTGAGCCACCCAGGCGCCCCTGACTGCCATTTTAGACAGGTGCCTGCAGCAGGTGAAAACGGCCCAGGGCTTTGAAGTGGGGGCTCACGAGGCCGTGCCCCTGCCAAGCTGCCTCCCGAAACTCTCCAGGGGCCGAGGACAGGCGGATCCTCTGAGGCCTCCCCCTGCAGCCCTGTGGCTTTCTACCCGACATCAGATCAACCTGTGCCTGCGCCTTTGATGTCAATTCCCAAACTGGAGCCCCGTGCCCTGCTCTGAGGACCTGGGCTTTGAAGTTGGCCTGTAAACTGAGCTTTCAGGAAGAAAGTTGTCTGTTGTGCCTCAGAGCACGGCTGGGCCCTGTAAAGGCACTCGGAGTGCCATGAACACCTGATAAATAATTCTTTCTGGGCCCAAGAAAGATTCATTCCATTTAAAGGGGAGAAAAATTCCCTTGACCTTTTTGTTGAAGTTCTGGGGGCAGGGGTGGGGGGAGGTGGATAGAGAAGTTTTTTGCAGCTGCTCACTGAAGTCACATGGGGCAGGCAGGTTGTCTCTGAGAGCTGAGCTGTCCCTGACTCCTGACCTGAGGGCCCCTCAGCCAGTCCTGCCCCCCCTCCCATTCGCTGCCTCCTGCCTGGAACAAGGGAGAGACTGGGCCCTCTCAAGGGAAGAGAGGCCTCAGCTCCGTCCCCTGTCCCCACTCCGGGCCAAACCCTGCAGCAAATGGCAGGCCTTCCTTTCCTTCCAGAATCTGTCATGGTCAAGAGATGAGGTAGACAGGATTTCCTACCTGCAAGAGTCCTGGAAATGGTCCCGATTTCACATACACTGAGCGCTTAGGCCAGGCCCTCCGCTGGGGCCCCTTTTGTGCACGGCTGGATAATAGGATGTGTGTTTGTGTGTGGTTTCATGAAAGCTCTCTTTAGGGCAAGGTCTACCATTCATATGTATGGTACACAAAATCACAACGTACAGCTCGGGGAAAGATCAGAGCACCAGCCCCTGTGCTGCCTCAGTCAAGAATTCCCTTGGCCAGGAAGCCGGAAGCCCCTCCCGCTCTCCTTCCCGCTCAGAAGGCCCTCCCTCCCTCTCCTGTGCAAGATGACTTTTGTGGTAACTTCTTACTTGCTTTTTCTTCACAGTTTTACTATCTAAGCAGGCTTCACCACATTCTATAGCTTAGTTTTGTTTGTTTTCTGAAATGTGCACGAAGGGACTAATAAAGAATGCATTCTCTTGTGTCTGGCTTTTTTTTTTTTCACTAAACACAGTATTTATGATACTGTGTTTATTTCACTTGTTTTGCTGTTGTATAGTATTTATAGGAGGAATATTCGATGAGTGTTTTATCCATTCTATTGTCAAAGGACATTTGGGCATTTCCAGTTGGGAGCTATCACAAATAAGACTGCTATAAACATTTGTGTATGTGTCTCTTGGTGCACGTACATCTTTTGGTAGGTACCCAGTGTAGAGTTGCTAGGTGATAAGATAAGCGTATCTTCAGTGTAGGTAGAATATGTGAACTGTTTTCCAAAGTTGATTTACAGTCCTATGATGAATGTGAGCTGTGCCACATCCTCGCTGTGGTGGCAGCCTCTGAGGTGACCCCCAGTGATCTCTGCCTTCTAGTATTTGCATCCTGTGTAAGCCCCTGTCGTGACAGAACATAACAGGATGTCACTTCCAAGATGAGGTTACAAGAAGACTAGCTTCTGTCTTGAGTATTCTCCCTTGCTCACTGTGAGGGAAGCCATGCTGTGAGCTAACCCGTGGAGAGGCCTACAGGGCAAGGGACTGATGTCTGACCAACAGTCAGCAAGGACCTGAGGATGGCAGCAGCCACGTATGTGAGCTGGGAAGTGGGTCCTTTCCCCAGGCAGACCTGGAGATGATGGCAGCCCTGGCTGCCATCTTGATTGCAGCCTTGTGAGAGACTCTCCTCCAGAGGCACTCAGCTAATCAGATTCCTGACTCATGGAAACTGTGAGATAAATGTGTATTGTGTTAAGCCATTAAGTTTGGGGGTAACTTATACAACAATAGATAATCTATACAACAGAACTTTATTTTTAACTTTAGCCATTTTGATGTGTATGAAGTAAATTTATTAGTATCTCTCTGGTTATTAATGATATTGAGCATCTTTTCAAATGTTCATTGACCATTTGGATTTCTTTTTTGGTAAAGTACCTGTCAGGGCTTTTGTCATTCTATGTGATTGCATATCTTTTCCTTGTTGATTTGTAGGGTTTCTGAATATAAGTCTGTTTTAGCTTGGGTTACTCCTAGAAAGCAGGGCCTAAGGCAAGGGCTTGCAGGAAGATAGCTTACTTGGGAAACGATCCTATGGAACAGAAGTGGAAAGGAAAGAGAAGAAACCAACAGAAGGGTGCCTTTTCAACCTGGTGACTGTGGTGGGAAATGGGCTTAATCTTATTGGGGCCTTCTGAAAAGCCATGTAAAATGCACCTCAAAATTATCTGAGGTATGAAAGAGAAGATCACTTATCTACTAGCTCAGGGACCCCATTGACCAAGGGTTCCCCCCATAGGGTGTCTGGCGTATCTCCAGATCCCACCTGTGTCTCCCAAATGAATCCCATATTGGGGCAGCCAAGAAGCCATAGGGCATCAAATGAGAAGTGAGGCTAAATGAGATCCCACAGCAGTAATAGCTAGAGTAAAATGGGGGCCTAGGATGTGCAGTGGAGCACAAGAAGTATCTGACACAAAGCCTCATATTGATTATAACGAATTGCTAGATTGCTAGTATTTTCTTATACTCTGTGGCTTGTATTTTATTATTTTTAAAAAATAGACATTACTAATTTTAATGGAATCAAGTTTATAAATTTTTGCCTTTTTAAAAAGTTTGTGGGTTTTTGGGATTTCTTTTGCATCTTGTTGAAAGAGTCTTCCTATACTTAAGTCATAAAAATGTTCTTCCATAGTATTATTTTTTCCCATAGTGTTTTCTAAGAGCTTTATTGTTTTGCCTTTGATAGATCTACAATCCACCTGGAATTGATTTTTAAGTAAGGTGTGAAGTGGACATCAGTTTTCATTTTTCTATGTAGATATCCGGATTATTGAAGAATCTATCATTTCTCACTGTTGTACTGTGCCACCTTTGTCAGAAATCAAGCATTCGTATGTGTGAGAATTTATTTCTGGGCTCCTTTTTTTCCTATTCCATTGTCTATTTGTCTATTATTATATCACACTATTTTAATAACTGGAGCTTCATAGTAAGTGCTGATACCCAGAAAAGCAAGGTGTCTGTTTTATTCTTCACAAATATCTTACCGATTTTTGGTCTTTGGCATTTCCTTACAAATTTTAGAATCAACTTGCCAAGTTTCACCCCCCATCGTCAAATGGATTTTTTTTTTTTTCTATTGAGACTGCATTACATGTAGATTACTTTGGAGAGAAGTGTATCATCTCTATAATATTGAGTGTCCTAATCCATGAACATGATAAATTCCTTCATTTATTTAGGCCTTTAAAATTTTCTTTCCAAAGTATTTTATAGAAAGAATTCTGCTTCTAGCAATGGTGGACAAGGTGACTTTGAATCAACTTCCTCTCTGAGAACAAATAGAAAAGGAGGCTAAAGTACAAAAACAAACAACAACAAAAAAACCCATGTTTGAAGGCACCAGAGAGTTGTCAAAGCTCTGTATGGAGCCAAGATTCAGAGGACAGGTAGAAGTGTGAGGTCAGCATTTGGTACTATTTTCCCCTGGAGGTGCATGACCCATTCCAAAGGCAGTCAGCCAAGGAGCCAGGGGAGTGCTTTTGTATAGATTTGGGGCTTGACAGCTCCCCCATCTCCAGTACTCTTACTTCCAAATCCCAGTCTCCTCGACAACCTTGCATGCTGGTCTGTTTTTTTCCACCCAGTGAATCTGTTCCTTCTGTTTACACTCCTTTCCTTTACTGTGGTTGGAAAATAACCTCAGGAGCAAGAAGGGTTGAATGTGGAAATCAGAGTGTGCTTCCTTTCTGTCAATGATCAGAAGCCCTGTGTGGGTTGGCTAACACAAATTTTTAATCTTTACTCGTGAAGGATATTTTCACTGTGGATAGGATTCTAAGTTGGTTTTTTCCCCCCAGTGTTTTGAAGTTATCATTACCTTGGGTTCTGGCTTCTTTTGTTTATGTTGAAAAGTCAGCTGTCTTATTTTTGCACCCTTAAAGATAATGTGTCTTTTCTTTTCTGTCTGCAGTTACTTTTCTTCTTGTCTTTGGTTCACAGCACTTTTACTAGAATATGTCTAGATGTGAGTTTGTCTTTATCCACTTTGGAATTTAGAGATTTCAAGGCTGTGAGTGTATATCTTTTGTTAGTTTGGGAAGATTCTTTTATCTCTTTAAAAATTTATTTTCCTCATATTCTATTTTTTCTTTAAGGGATGTGTAATTGTATGAACGCTAGCTCTTTTCACTCTATTTCCCTGCTAGGAAACAATACTGCATTATGCAAGAATTACATCTGTGTGAGAAGGATTTGACAAATCAATTAGTCTTTCTCTTACTGAGATGCTTTTGCCACTCAAATTCTCTCATACTCTGAAGTGGTGTCTGTCTCTGACATAGCAGTGGCAAAACCCATAAACCATCATGGAATTTGGACAGTCACCTTTTGTTTCAAGGACAAAGGGAAAAATATGTGGAGGATTTTCCTTGTCACAAGGTTAAATATTTAAGGTTTTAGGCTGTACTATGCTAGCCCAGAGTGGCAGATTCTGAGTGATAAAGGCGCCTACTTGCTCTTTGATAAATGTATTTGTGATATGCAGGGCCCTTTAAGGCATGGGCCCCAGGATAGGAGCCCATCTTACCTGGGTTTAAGGGTAGCATTTCTCAGTCTCAACACTCATATTTGGGGCCAGATGATTCTTTGTTGTGGGGTTCCGTCCTGTACATTATAGGATATGTAGCAGCATCCCTAGTCTCTACCCACTAAATACCAGTAGCACCCCCCCAGTAGCAACAAATAAGAGTATCTTCAGACATTGCCAAATGTTCCTTGGGAGGCAAAAATCCCTCCTGGTTGAGAACAACTGGTCTAAGGATAATAGTCCAGACGAGCCCCGCATGGTAAGTTCCACTTAGAACTTAATACCAGTAGTCTGCTTTATAAAAGAAAGCACATAGCCAGTTTAACTAGAGACCATGGGTTAGGAATGAGTTGTGTTTTCCTTTGGCTTTGGAAGGAAAGTCTTCCTATGTGGAAGCTTTTCAAAGCTTAAGTTTCATGTTTATTACATTAACTGTAAGCCTCAGTTTTCAGGACTGATCTTTCATCTCTAATATAAGAATCCTTTTGGAAATGGCTTCACTTTAATTTGAAGAGTGGCAGGCAGAATGTCTCCATTTCAATTCAGCCTGAGGAGGCAACATCTTAGTACTAGTAAAGACACAAGAGGCACTGTGTTCAGTAGAGCGAATTAGGCTCCTTGAAGCAGCTTTGAGAGCAGTGAACGGCAGTTTGGTGAGATGAGAAGAGGAAGGCGCTGTTTGGTATCTGGGGGGGGGCATACCTTGTGGGGAGCATACAGATGTTCCTTTGGTTTATTCTGTGCCAGAAGTAATTGTGGAATGCTTTATGAGAGTGGGCTGGGGGGCTGAAGTTCAGAACTCAAACTAGTGGGGGTTTAAGCAATAATAATTTGGGTGTGATAAGTTAATGTGTACTTACTTCCAGTTTGGAGACAGAAGAGTGAAGTCACTTCTCTCTTTTGGAAATCACCCAAAAGCAATAAGGAAAATGAGAAATGGACCTGCAAACTCTAGCTTCAACCAACCTAAGAGACATCTGAAACTTGTAACTCTCAAATGGGTGAAAGACTTGAAAATGTAGTGAATATCAAATGAAGAGTACAGGAGAATACTTGCTTCTGCAGTATCTGAGAAACCTAGCTAGTGTCTTCTCTAAGGTGAGGCAATTTGCAGGACGTCTGTGAAAGTGGCAGGGAAGGGAGGAAAACCCTGCATATGAAGAGCCCTCTACTGTAGCATATGATCTTCACTGGCAGGGCTAGAGGGGTTCACACACATAACTCTGGATCACAATAAAAAAATCTGTTGACTTGTCCCCTCCTCAATATGAAAATCCTGCAAATACCTGGCCAGATCTTAAATTTAAGATGAGTCATCAGTTTTCCTCATATAGGTAAAGGGCAACTCATTCTTGACTCCCCTCTCACATGCTACATCCAGTCTTTGGGCAAATACTGGTGGCTCTACCTTCAAAATACATCCAGAATCAATTTCTCATTACTTCCACCATTACACTCTAATCTACATTCCTGTGCTCACCTAGAATACTGCAATACTTTCATAACTGTGCTCTCTATTTTGACGTTTGACTCTCAAGAGTATTTTTTTCAAACACAGTGGCCTAAGCTATGTTAGATCATGTCACTCTAATCAAAAACTCTCCAATATCTCTTCTCAGCATAAAATCCAAAGTTCCTTTTGTGGCTCTAATGGTCTTATTCCTTACTGCTATCTCTTTGAACTCATCTCACAACTCTTTGTGACCCCTAGCTTATTCAATTACTTATATTGCATCCCTTTACCCTGTTTTCTTAATATTTACGTCATCTGATATGTTTGTGTATCACCCCTCCATCAGAATATAAGCCTCATTAAAGCATTAAAGATTTTTGCTCACTGCTGTACTTCCAGTGGCTAGAACTGTGCCTGACACACAGTAGGTGCCCCGTAAATATTTGTAGTTGATAAAAATAAAAAAGAACTAGCACAGGCTTTGTATGAGGATATTACAATAGAGGAAAAGATCAAGAAAAACAGACATTACATGAAGACCAAAGAAATATTGCCTCAAAGTAGTTGAGAATTATGATCAAACATTTCATGATAACCTGAGTATCTTAATGGAAGATTCATCTCAATAAATAAGAGCAGACATCAGAAATACAAGAGGATATGATGAAACAACAAAGAATGAAATGTGAGCTGGCAAAGCTTGGGAAAAAAAATTTACAAAAATGAATATAGAATTGGAATGATAGAAGATATAGTGCTTAAATCACAATAAGGGGAACAAAAAATAGGGTTTAAAAATAAAGAAAAATGACATGGAGATAGAAGCAGCAACATGCATAGAACTTGGAATTTCTAAAGGAGAAAATTTGTTTTCTATTTTTATAGGTGAAAGCACTGAGAAACCTTGCTCATATGAAGAGTTGGCAATAGGTCTTAAACTTCAAGCCTCTGTGGAACTAAGGGTATTATGCTAAGCAAAATAAGCCAATCAGAGAAAGACAATTATCATATGATCTCTCTGATATGAGGGATTTGAGAGGCAGGTCAGGTCATGAGGGGGAAGGGAGGGAAAAAATGAAACAAGATGGGGCCGGGGAGGGAGACAAACCATAAGAGACTCTTAATCTCAGGAAACAAACTGAGGGTTGCTAGAGGGGAGGGGGTGGGAGGGATGCGGTGGCTGGGTGATGGACATTGGGGAGGGTATGTGCTATGGTAAGTGCTGTGAAATGTGTAAGTCTGATGATTCACAGACATGTACCCCTGAAGCAAATAATACATATGTTAATTAAAAAAACAAAAAACAAACTTCAATCCTCTGAACTCTTGGCATCTAGGCCAAACATCATAGTGATCTTTCACCAAAAGGTATCCCTAATAAATTAGCTGACAATTCACTTTCTCTACCAATTTAATTAAAGGCATAGAACTGAAAACCGCCTGGCTTGCATTCAGGCCTCAGTATCAACATTTCAAATTGTCCCCTTTTTTGGAGCCTCGACTTCACCCACTGGGAAGATATATCACTGTGAAATTTGGGATGGTGAAGAGGTATTGCCTTACCTTCCTTTACAGAGAAAGTCAACCACGAAAGGAGAGGTAATTTTCAGAGATCAATTTAGGAACAAGAACATATGGATATACAGAAATTGATTCTGTTGAATCCCTTCATGTACCCCAAGAGTGGATATTCATCTGAAGACTGCTGGTTAATAATGCCTAGTACTGCTAACAGGTCAAGCAAGGAATTAACTGAAAAATCTGTTTTAGGGAAATGAGAATCACTGATTTGATGAAAGTAGTTTTCAAAGCAGTTGTGTGAAGTTTGGGTAGAAACCATACTGAAATGAACTGAGGAGGGGGGGATGGCAGTGAGGAAGGCAGTGACAGAAGCAAGTTATTAAAACTGGATGTGGAAGGCATGAGGTAGGATGACAGTAGCTTAAGTATGTATTATCTAGAACAATTATTTTTAAGATATGAAATACTGGAGGTACAAATGTTCACAGAAAAGGGTCGACAGATGAAGGGAGAGGTTGAAGATGTAAAGGAAGACAATCAAAAGCACTAGGTTCACAAGAAGATGCAAAGGATTAACTGTAGCTAGTATTTATCGAGCACTGAATACCTACCAGTATGAAAAGCTTTTAATCTGCTTTATCAAATTCTCACAGTAACCATACAAGGTAGTTGCTATTGCTATCCTCATTTTACAGACAAGGAAAGGAGACCCAGAGAGATCTAGTTATGCCCAAGGTCACTCTCAGCTTCTTCACTATGGTGGGAGAGCTGGGCTGTGACCTAAAGCTGTGGAACTTCTCCACGGTTGTGAATTTAGAAGGCAAGCGCATGTTAAAAATGAAGGAGGGTTACAAGTTTATGAGTAGAGGCTTTAGACAAGAAAATGGGAAGAGTTGACTAGAAAAAACAGTATTGATAACATGCAGTGTTGAGGCCAGTTAACATTAACTTTTAGTAATACTGGGTCTTCTCCAGAAATAATCCGTGGAGGATTGGATAGATCTATGGATGGGATTTTCCAGGAAGGTATGACTGAAGATTATTTAGGACACTGGCAATAGTGATATTGAATTGATTGACCAACTAATAATCTGGACAGGGATTGTGAAGCAGGTGAAAACAGACTGACAATGACCTAATTTGAATATGTGTAAAGGAATAGAACTGTGATGGTCAGAGGTAATTTCTAAATTAGCAATTTCAGAGGTAAAGTTGTTTTTGGATATTGGAAGTATCCAGGATATGGTTGTGGAGACAAAGTAATGGAACCAAAGCCCAGTAAGAAGTGGTTATTGAAGTCAGACAGGTAGTTGAAAATTTTTCCTCAAAATTTACTCAAAGAACGTGACCTGTCTTTCTGATCTCAAACTGCTGTTTAATCAGAAAAACAATAATTTCAAACTTTCTTCTGTAACTTCATTTCTCCCAGGTTTAAAATATTACAGATTTGAGGACTTTTACCTATTATTACACACAAAATTGGAAATTGTGTTCCTAAAAAGCTTTGCATTAAAAGACTGTTAAATCATTGGCATAGGTAAACACTCGGGAGAAGTGCATTTCAGGTAAGAAATTATTAGTGATAGAAATTTGCCATTAAACTTTTGACTGAAAAGTCTTTCATGGCACAAAAATAATTTGTATTTTCCCACCTGATTCTTTAATAGGGATATCAAGATGGCAAAGCATCTGTCTTCTTGTTTTTTCCCTAAAATTGATAATGAAAAAAAAAAAACCACAAACCTGATATTCATGCTTAAAAGATAGCCATGATGTTTAATGTAGTGCTGGGACACTAGGCCACATGGACCAACAGACCTAAATTTATTCCAACCCTGAATTATGTAAGTGGTCCAATAATATATGAATTAGTTGGAATAAGAATTTCTCCATTTGGTCATGAAGAAAAAGGGTCTTCCAGTGCAGCTATTTTAGAAGAAGGCTCTTCTACTTACATACTAACAACCAGGACTTATAAATAACCCAGCATGTTTCAACAATAAGCTAATGAAATATTTTAAAACGTAATACTGATCTCTCCCACTTCCATTCTTAAACATAAATCAGCCTTCATTTACTACTTAATTTAGTTGTAATAAGCAACCCTAGAAACTAGATATTTAAAAATCTGTGGCCAACTGAAATTTGAATAAAGCCAAACATATTCAAAACAAGTATCTATTAAAGGTCATATATCCTGTCTACTATCCACTGACTCAATATTTTACTATTTAGGGTAGCACCTATTATAAAACAATATAAGAAATAAGAAAAATCAAAAGCCAAATGTTGGAGGGGTCTAATCTATGAATGGATTGCATAAACCATATTATCACCTGGTTCAAGTTGCTACACCCCCAACATTTTAAGTTTCAAAGTGACATAGGAATTTGTTTAAGTCCAACACATTAAACACATAAGTAGCTAGATATATAAAAATTCAGCAAACAAGTTTGACTCATGCCTCTGAATATGTTACTTAGAAACATTTTGGACCCAAATATTCAAAGATCATGGATTAGCCCATAATGCAGTTTGTAAATCTGCTGTACATATCAACCACATAACACCAGTCAGAGGATTCTAATCTCACTCCCACAGAAGCAATAAAATCAGAAAGCAGTACTACTTTCCAGTAATTCAATAATCAAGATAACAGCATTGAGATAAAATGAAGAGAATTTGTTTCAGCTTCTTCTCCAATAAGGCTATTCCTCATTTTAGATAATGAGGATAAAGGTATCACAAACCAAATATGGGAAACTGCTTTTTCTTTATTTAGGCCTTAGGAAGAAAATTAACTTTGGTCACATATTACCTTAAAAAAAAATTCCAGTTTTACATATTCCTAAATAGTTAGGACCAAATGATCAGAGAAATAATTTCTTCTGTAAAAATTGGCCAAATTTTATCAAAATCTAACATACAATGTAATTCAAATTATATAAAGACTGCTTGGGATCATAACATTCCAAATGTATGACAGTTGCAACTCCATCCTAACAGGTGTGAAAGTATTTGCTCTCATGTTGCTTTGGTCCAAAAGAGTAGAGCTGAATCAGTAAGAGTAAACTAAGTACCTAATCTTTTGCAAACAATTTAGATAGTTACTGGCAGCAGAAATATCCATGATGAATAGTTCTACTACAGCAATTTATAATAACTGAGAATTTTTCATGAACACATCACAGTATCAGATTAAACTTCTTATAAGAGAAAAATATGAAGGAACAAAAACGATGAAACAGCTACCACAAAAAAGTGTCTCCTCCATTACTATCTGAAGGGGTAAAAAGGTGAGATTAGAGTTTGATGATGCTAATATGAAATGAAATTGAGTATTGTATTTATTTCTTATTTTATACAACTCTTACTCTTTACAAAAATGGTTATAGTCATGCCCATAAAAGTGTAATCCATGGCATCTGAAAGCAAACACTCTTTGTAATTATTTAAAAGGGCCTTTTTAAAAATTATAATACAAAGGTCTGTGCTCTATAAGCAGTCCTCCACTGTGCATTATAACAATAAGGCTTACTTTTAATACAAAGACTAGTGTTTGGGAGTTATGAACCACTGGATTTAACAAACATCATTTTATAGTTGGTTTTTGCATCTTTTTTGTTTTTGGGATCCTCCACTTCATCAGGGTGCTCAGTAGCTTGGAGTTCTTCAGCAGACTCTTCTTTCTCTGACTCTGAATCACTTTCAGAGTCATCTGGACTTTCAGGATCAGGTGAATCATCATCATCATCATCATCTCCAGCCACATCACCTTCTCCATCATGATCTTCTACCTATGAACATCAACCAACAGGCTCTTCTTAAATACAATTACCCAGTACAAAAACTGGGAAAGACACTAATTTTTGTCACAGTCTCAAAACACCCACTCCCTAGCCATTAACATCAAGTTTTATGACCAGAGGCCGCCAAAGGAAGACTGGAAGATTCAGGCATCCCGGTGTTTTACCCATTAGGACTTAAGTAGGATTTTGTTTTAAGAAACAGCTCTGAAGACCACTCACCTGACTCCCCTCCCCCTAGTTTGAAAACTACCATATCTTCCAGAAATATATTTTTTAAAAGTAAATAAGGCAAATTAACCACTGACCCATGGAAATGTGGAAAAGTGATCAATGTTTTACATTTTGTATTACCGTGGATAGTTAACCAGCACTTATAACATGAAAAGAGATCACTAGGAAACTGAAAAAGATCCTAAACTGGTGTTTACATGAAATATTTTCTCTAACTTGTATGTTGTTCATGCTTATTAAAGATGTGCCATAATGATTATCTAAGCAGAATTTACATTAAGCTTCTATCAGAAAACATTTGTAAAACTCAAAAATACCTTTTCTCATTATCTACAAAGACCTATTTGGGCATAAGGAAAACGAAGTAAATGTAAAAAGAAAGCTTTCTACATAGGATTCTTGACTGCTAGAGTAATCTAACAGAAATTAAGAATATCAATTTAGAAATTATCTTCTCATTTAACGAAAATGTTAATTGCTACCTCACTGAAGCCAAGTCCACAATGACGTCGATATCTTCCTGATAATTTACTGTCCATACTTTGCTGATATTGAGACTCCAGTTCTTCATTAATTTTCTTGTCTTCTTCCCCTGCATGTCCAGTGTACTTTGGTTATGTTTTAGTCAAATTAATAAAAACATTTGATTACATAAAAAAACCCATATTACAAATGCTAATATATTCGGGGCTGATTTCTCTGTGACTAATTTTACAGCGCATTTTGTGGATGGATTTCCTCTATGCAGTAGGTGGTTACCTAATAGATATTAAAAAATTGAAGGATGTATTTATGATTACTTCTCTAGTAACCAACCCCTGAACTACAAAAGTGTTGACAAAAGATGAAGAACTTCTATTTTTCTATGTGATAAGTTAAAACTAGACAAGTTTCAGAACTGCCTGAAGTTCAGATATTAAAAATATTAATTACCAAGAACTTTGGGCCTTAAAAATTTTAGCTTACTTATAGTCTGATAAATAATTGTTCTTCTGAAAGTGAGTTTTCTCTCACATTTAAAATACCAGCAACAAACAAAAGTTTGTCTTTTAACCGATATATAATGAAAAGGCAGGCAATTCTGTTCAGAGAATGGCTAAATAAATGACTCTAATTCACGCCTTTCTTACATAGCAGTTTACTGAAACAACATAAACTTACTTAGAACTAGAACATTACTAATACCATCAAAGCTTTCTGAGGGGTTGCCTGGGTGGCTCAGTAATGTGAGCATCCAACTCTTGATTTCAGCTCAGGTCATGATATCATGGTCCCAAGATCGAGCCCCAAGTGGGGCTCCCCACTCAGCGGGACGTCTGCTTGAGAGTCTCTCTTTCCCTTTCGCCCTCCCCCTGCTTGCAAGTGCTCCCACGCTCTCTAAAATACATACATAAATCTTAGGGAAGGGGCGCCTGGGTGGCTCGGTGGGTTAAAGCCTCTGCCTTCGGCTCAGGTCATGATCTCAGGGTCCTGGGATTAAGCCCCGCATCGGGCTCTCTGCTCAGCGGGGAGCCTGCTTCCCCCTCTCCCTCTGCCTGCCTCTCTGTCTACTTGTGATCTCTCTCTCTGTGTCAAATAAATAAATAAAATCTTAAAAAAAAAAAAAAAAAAAAAAAAATCTTACGGAAAAAACAAAGAAGCTGAGTATGCCATTTTAATTTGTAAATATAAGGGGAATTTCATTTTAAATCACAAATGGTGGTGCCTGCATTATTTTTATTCATAAATTCCACAGTTTTAAAAGAATGCAGTAGTTAAATATTTTTCCATTCTAGAAAGCTCAGGTATTCTTTTTGCCTCAGAAAAATTTTTTTTCTAACAGTGCAAATCAGTTTGCAATAATTATTTGAAAAAATAAAAGACCTGTTAATTTCTGAAATGTGCTACGTATTCTAGGTCAGTATAAAGTTAATTTAAATAATTTAACTAAAAAGTTTGTTAAATATGACCCAGGCCATTATGCCCTATTATTAATAATGTCCAAGATTAGCGTCAATTTTATATAGGAGAAAATTTCATTTTTCAGCAGCCTGAATTCAAATCCAAACTCATTTTTAGTTTTTATTTTAAAAGTTTTTCCACTACTTTTAATTTCTTCAGGCTTTGCAACAAGTTTATATTCTTTATTAAGGATTTCAAAACAAAACTTAGTGAATAAATTCAAAACCAGTTTCATATGCCAACAATAACACCGTATGTTAAACAATTTATTATGTAAAAAATTCATAAATGCATACTATGTAACAGTTGGCAAGATGAGGCATAAAACCTCACAATAAATATGTTATGAATCAGTAAAAACGAAGACAGAAAAAGGTCAGTTTCTTGGTCAGAATATCATTGATATATACTCTCAAATCTTTAAATATTAAAGTATATGCTAATTGTTACATATACACGTTTACATATACATCTCCAGATCTAATATTTTAATCATTAACACAATTATACAGAGTATCCCAAAATACATATGAATATTTCATATTCCAAATCTAGCACCACCTCTTAAATCATATTTTACTTTCTTACCTGTTCGGAAGTGAGATGTTGATTTGTGGTCTCCTATGACAAGACGACCGGTGTGTTCTTTCTATAAGAAAGTAGAAAATATATTAGAATTTGAGACCACTAACTTAAAATAATTACTGAGTATCTACTATGTGCCCAACATTATTTCAGGCTTCTGGTATACAGTGAAGAAAAAGAACTAAATTGAGATCCTTGTCTTTATGGAACTTAGAGTCTAGCAAAGGTCGAGATGAGGATGGGAAATGAAATCAGTTAAGTAAATTATAGTAAGTTAGAAAGTTATAAGTGCCTTTAAAACACACAAACAGAGCACAAAAAGGAAGTGGAGAGTATGCAGAGGTCAGGCTGGAATTTTAAATGGGAAAGATAACTAAAAAATTGCAGCAATATAAACATTTTCTTTCCTAAAAGACCAGTTAAATGGGTTGCTTTAACTTTCCCACCTCCTCTTTCTGATACCTCAAGCATACTTCATAGAAAGAAAGCAAATGAAATTATTTAGCTAGATAAAACTGAAGTAATAGACTTATAAGGAAAAAAGTGGTAGATCTTTAACAAATAGCCAGCTTATTATTATTTGACTATAGTAAGTACCCAATTTTAAACCGTCAAAAAGAACAGAATTTAAAGCAATCTAGTTCTACTCTAAAACATAAGAATAAATCCTGGTTCAATGTTACTAATTAATCAGGCCACATCATAATTACTTTCAATCATCAGTTACAATCCACTCCTTATGGTTCATATTTAGTTTCACAAGATAAAGAAATTCTTCACTAAAACACAGTGAAGGAGAGATTAAATGTGACTTTGCAAAGTAATCTTAACCAATCACCTGTGAAGATGTAGTACATAACAGATCTTCCTATCGTGAAAGGATGACAGACACATTTTCCATACTCCAAGATATTACTGAAAGGCTTCAAGCATTAATACTGAACTGCTTTACAGGCCGTTATCACAGAAGCAAGTCAATGACTCAATACGCTGATTCTTTAGATTGCAGAAGACACTCCATTATCAAGATTTGAAAATGTATAATACATTGTTATTTGAGAATGATAGCAGTGCACTAGTCTATTCATACTTTCTCTTAGCTGGTTCTTCCTGTGACCAGTAAAATACTCATGGTAGCTGGCTAGGGTTAGGAATATACTTCGTTGCCACAGAACAGAATAAAACTAAACGGCCTATATATAAGATCAAAGCTACAATCTTGGCCTTGCTAGGAAATTATTTTAACGTATGTTAAACAGCTCATATACTGGTAGTCAATTTTTTTAAGTTGTTCAATCTGTTCTTTCTTCTCCACAGTTTTAATGAGATACATTTGACTATATAACTGGTATATAAAACTGGTAGCTAAATTTCATACACTTTATGTTAGGGTATTCTTCCTAAGTACTTAAAGAGTTTTCATTCTACTAGGTTGAACGCGTCCCCTGAATTATTACTTACTTCATATGTTCTTAGCAAATATTTTATTTGCATGAATTAAGACAAACTTCAGACTACTTTCTATGATAAATCACAAAATTACTGGGAAATCTGGGTTAAAAAGATATTATAAAAACGCATCCTTGTACAGGTCTTACTGTGTTGCACGATTTCTCTCTACCCTGAACCCCACTGTTCTGGTCTGGCTAATTCCTCTTTGTTTCACCAATTCTATTTCTGGGATGCTTTCTTGTACCACTAAAGGCAGACTTAGCTACCCTTGTCTGTTGACTCCACAACACTATGTGCACAGTACTTTCATAGCAATTATAATTCTAAATTATCTGGTTTCCTCTACTACATGATGGCTCCAAACATGTTACCCCCATGTCCTAAGACATGTGGTCCTAGGCCCCAGGACCTAGCATGGTCCCTGGCATCTTGTAGATAGTCAATAATGGTTGGTAAAATGCATGAATGAATCCCCATATGAATAACAAAAACAAAAGGCAGAACTTAATTTTGAGGAGCTTAAAAGAGAAAAAAAGTTTTATTTTATTCGCATTTGGGGCAATGTTAGAAAAATAAACTGACTTGCTTACACAAAATAAGTATCTAGAGATAACTGTATTTGCATGTAAAAATTATTGCTAGGAACAAGACGGGTTCTTCCCCAATAGGTGATGTTTTCCTGGCACCTATATTTTCTATTTTCTACTACGTTAATCAATTTGAAAGGGATTTCAAAATATTTTGAACATTTTAAAGATTAAGTTTTTGATAAAGGCTTGGCTAGTACTTCAAGGGCTAGAGGGAGCTATAAAATATGAAAGGTCTACCAATTGGTCTGCTCAGAAAAGAACTTCTATTAAATCATTACGCTAACAGATAGCAAATCATTAAGCTTTCTTCCACAGGAGTGTCCTCAAACCAAGGTTTCTCTCTATTCAGTCTCAAAACCTTACTGCCCAGTGGCACTGAGAATCCCCGAAGTGGTTCAGAAATAGTATAAATTTTAAGTGCTTGGTTAGGTCAGCTGTATTTCCAAGAACAGGAAAATGGGATCCAAGTATATTCAGTCTGGCTCACTCAACAGACAAAATGACATTATTTTCACAGAAAGACTTAAAAAAAATACATACTGTTTGATGCTTACCTTTCCTGCACCCATAAGTCTCAAGAACTTTTGTTTTCTTTCTTCATTACCTAAGTCTGCTGCTTCCCAATTGCTAGATCCAAGCTGCAAAAGAAATTAGCCAATTAGTTTTTTTGCATAATAATAAATATTAAAAAATTTAAAGTCTACCTATAACTCCCAAGGTTTTTTTTCCCTGTCATTTTTTTTTTTTTAAAGATTTTATTTATTTATTTGACAGAGAGAGAGAGAGAGAGATCACAAGTAGGCAGAGAGGCAGGCAGAGAGAGGGGGAAGCAGGCTCCCTGCTGAGCAGAGAGCCCGAAGCAGAGCTTGATCCCAGGACCGTGAGATCACAACCCGAGCCGAAGGCAGAGGCCCCAACCCACTGAGCCACCCAGGCGCCCCTTCCACCTGTCATTTTAACTATAAACAGGGCTCACTGATTTTGTTTAGGTAGGTAAGCGTATATATCATACTCAATGTATACTCTTTTTCTGTTACCTCAAGGCAGAATCCTTTATTTCTTCTGCAGCCAGAGCTTTGTTCCTAAAGTTTGCACTTATCAGAATTACCTGGAAGGTGTGTTAAAACCCAAACCGCTAGGCTACACCCCAAGAGTTTCAGATCCAGTAAGTCTAGGGTAGGCTCAAGGGTTTCATTTCTAATAAATTTCTAAGTGACGATGATGCTGTTGATTTTGATGTGAGGACCACACCTTGAGACCTACTATCCTAGAGCCTTGCAAGGCCCTAGAGTACCTAGGATTTTGAACCCAGAGGCTACCACAGTTGTTACTTCAAAGTTAGTCTGGCTTTAGTGATAGTCTAAAGGACCATGGAACACAAAATGGGTCAAATTTCAGGTTTTCAATTTCTTTTTTGTGCAGTTCTAGTTATTTGTAAGGATTGATATGTTAAGACTTTTATTCTTTCTTAAAGGTCTTCTGAAAGAGAAAACAGAAAATGGAAACAGAGAAAACTTATTTTAAAAAAGAGTAAAACTCATTCTACCTTGCAATTATCAAATGGTCAGTTGGGCCTTTTTACAAATCTAAGAAATATTATGGAGTCCTAGTGATATTTTTCCCTACATCTGGAAACAAATGTAGGAAATATTTCATTATGATTTACTAGTTATTCCCAACTATGCTAAAAATGACTAAAATAAGGAAACAGAAAAAACTGTAGAAGAGTTTTCTTATCCTATTGTCCAAGGTAGTGCATCATCTTTCAAGAAGACGTCACTCCTCCGTTGTATGCTTCTAGCTTTCATGGACACAGCTGAGTCCAGAATTTTCATTTCTACCCATAATGGCAACTGGGTAAAAACCAGAAACTGACAAAAGCCATTTCACAATTATTAGATGAATAAGGTAAATGCAAAATGATAGGTGGTGTACCCTAAACTAATGATAATGGCAAAATTCACTGTATATGCAAAAATCTTAGACTGAATTTTTGGATGTTGAAACACTACATGACTTTTTTCCAACCCAGGAATCAAGAGACCAAAAAAAAAAAAAAAAAAAAGACAAGAAAAAATATGGCACTCTCATCTAGAGAGTCATTCAACAGGGATACTTCCATCTTGCAATATTGCTCAGTAAGAGCCTGGACCATCCTGTTTTTCTAAAAGAAAATGTGTGACTGCTTCATCTTTTATATTTGTACACCAATATTTACTTGATAGGATTTGAAACTGGACAAGTGCTAAAGGCAGATGTATATACAAAGGTGACTGGAAGGAATGTAGAAAGAAAAAATTCATTGGATTGATCATTCTAATTGAGTTTATAATCTAAAAATGGAAATGTTTTGCAATTATGGAACAAAGATGACAACCCCCCCTTTCAACACAAAATTATGAGCATAAAGGTTTAAATTCTTCATATTATATTTTGATGATGCAAATGCTAGAACTACAAATAATGATAAAGCTAAAATCTATTAGAAATTACTTGAAATCTGAAACTATATGTCCCAGTTTTACACACAAGAACTGACAAGTAGTTAGCTGATTCAGAGGATGCTAACCATTTTGGGTATGTATGCCACGAAAATCAGAAAGCCATGTAATAGAAATTTGGGTTTGCTATGGTTACATTCATATTAAAATTTTCAATAAAATTGTTTTTCACTATTTTTATTCTTCTGGCAATTATTTGTAGAAGGCTTAGAAAATATAAAAAAACAATGGTGGGCGCCTGGGTGGCTCAGTTGGTTAAACAACTGCCTTTGGCTCAGACTCCTGCTCAGCGGGGAGTCTGCTTCTCCCTCTGACCCTCCCCCTTCTCATGCTCTCTCAAATAAAACAAAAACAAAAAACCAAAAAAAAAAAAAAATGAATGGTGACCATTTCTCTAGGGATATGAGTGTTAAAGTATTTGTACATGGAATACTAGCCATCGAAAAAATGAAATCTTCCCATTTGCAATGATGTGGATGGAACTAGAGGGTATTTCGCTAAGTGAAGTCAATCAGAGAAAGACAATTACATGATTTCACTTATATGTGCAATTTAAGAAACAAAAGAGGATCATAGGGGAAGGGAGGAAAAAATAAAGATGAACTCGGAGAGGGAGACCAACCATAAGACTCTTAACTATAGGAAACAAACTGCGGGTTGCTGGAGCAGAGGGGGTGGGGAGGTGGAGTAACTAGGTAATGGGCATTAAGGAGGGCACTTGATGTAATGAGCACTGGGTGTTATATACAACTGATGAATCACTGCTCTACCTCTGAAACTAATAATACACTATATGTTAATCAACTGAATTTAAATAAAAATAAATTTAAAAAATTAAGTATCTGTACAACACTGGATACTTACTTGTGGTTCTTCTAAATTCCTTTTGGTGAGAAGCTTAACATGCTTTCATGATTTTGGCTACCTAACTTCCAAATCTCCACTTCTTTCCATCTGACAACTCAATATCTTTTTATATGCCAGTTAGTTCTAACCTATTTCTGGCTGAACACAGTTAAGAAATAAAAAAAACCCCAAAGAACTAGTGAAGGTTAAGTTCTGATTCTCACTAAATCACTTGCTCTCTGAGTCTGGACCGCGCATTTAACTTCTGTTTTCATTCCTAATCTACACACAGTAGCCTCTTTAAAAGACTGTCTTAAGAATAACAACACCTAAGAATAGTGGAGTGTTTTACAACTTACAACATACAAATGACTGCTCATATATGTTCTCTCAAGAGTGCAGTTAATAAATAAGAACACTGAGGCAGTCACTTAAAGGTTTAAGTGACTGATCCTCTTGCCTTAAGTTCTCTGCTCTTTCCATGTCATACTGTACATGACCAAGTGAGATAGAATATGTGACAGTTTATAAACTAGTTACAAAAGTTACGGAATCAAGTTAAAAAAGTTACAGAATCAAGTTAAAAACAACTGTCTAAAAGCCAAAACTTTTCCGAACTATTTCTATTAAAAGAGCAAGTATCTTCCAATGTCTTTACAGAAATAATCCTATCATTTACAATATCTAATCCTAATGTTTTTTCCAATCTTCAAGTCCTTCTGGTTCTTCCTTCCTTTCAAAGACCTTAGCATACAACAGCAACTACCTTGCCCAAGTGCTGCATTCTCAAAAGCACATGGGTGGCTGATACATTCTTGGAGGGTCTCCACCAGTTACTAAAATTAACTTCCCCTCACCTCCTATTCTCTTAAAAATAGTTTTCATTTCTCCACTTCAATCAAACCAATGAGACCATTTCTAGGTTATCCTTAATACCTTTTATTATAGAATTGTAGTCAATTCTATTCCTCCTGAATACATATTGTAGTAACTCAGAACTTACTTCTAACAGTCAGCATTTTCTTAAAGCTGGATTCCATGTTTAATATCTACTTTAAACATCTTTCTTTTTTTAAAAAAGATTTTATTCATTTGAGAGAGTATACACGAGCTGGGGAGAGGAGCAGAGTTGAGAGGGAGAAGCAGATTTCCTACTGAGCAAGGAGCCTGACATGGGGCTCTATCCTAGGACTCTGGGATTATGACCTGAGCTGAAGGCAAACACTTAACCGACTGAGCCACCTAGGTGTCCCCTGCTTTTAACATCTTTCAAAATGTTTTGTTATCTCCATTTAATATGTGAGGTGAGTAGGCAGGAAAACTGATTATCTTTTACACGCAGTATATGTTCATTAGAAATTGATGACCAATTACAATTTCAATTATAATTAATTGATTTTCTACAACTTAGATGTATATTTCGAAAAAATTTTTTAAATTTTGTATATAGTATTTAAAAATGTTTTTAAAACAAGTAAAGATAACTCCCAATTACCAGTAAAAGTAATAGTCACATGAAAGAAACTGACTTAAAAAAAATCACTATCAAAAGACAGTTACTCTATTGCATTTTAAATTAGCACCATAATCATTACTAGATAGTGTGTTAAAGTTGCAGGACCTAATCTTAAATTGCAACTATAACAATCCCCTTCAAAAGAGAATGCTTATAAGTTTGGAAAAAATCTTACAGGTCATCTTAAACTGATCCCAACAGAAGCTGTAGTTAATTACTTAATCCCTTTAACTTTCTGTTAAATTACATAACATCAAGAGTTTTCTGTCAAGCTAAAAGATATTTCTGAGTCTAGCAAAACAGGTGCCTGACATTCTAGGAAATAAGTCACAGCTAAAAACCAGGAAAAAAACAATGTAATAGCTTTTAAAATGGCACCCAGGTTACTCAAATGCCTTAGATAAGTGCCTAACTACTGGATTACCATATTAACAAGAAAAGATCTAAGAGCCAGTAGCAGGGAAGAACAGAGGGCACCAAAAAAATCTCACTATATAATTATTCATCCTCAAATCTTTCCTGATTACTAATCTTTCTGCAGAGTTAAATTCAATTTAAGAATCTTGGTATTCCAGTCCTAACCCCACCACCCATCCAAAGAAGGGTGGGTCTTATATAACTTGTACACTAGTAGTAGTCTTTAGCGAGCTTTTAACGGTTCACAAAGTAAGGTATTATTAAAGTGCACTGAACTGCACTATAAAGAATTCTACATATTCAGAAATAGTGCTTTAAACAATAACTGAAAATTAGATGTCGTTCTTTTTTCATCCTTAAAGATGACCTCTCCATACCCCCACCTACCCGTCCCCAAAATTTCTCTCCATGCCCCCACCTACCCGTCCCCAAAATTTCTCAATGTTTCCATGGCGTTTATTCATTGTATGAAGGACCTAGTTTTCCGTTTACTGCAGTCTCCATGACACTGCGCTAAGAGCTAGGACAAATATACAAAAAGACCTAGGATAAGCGCCGTACTTATTCATCTTTGAATTTCCAACAGCTGGCATAGCAGTAAATATTTAACGGGTTACTTTACGGAATGAATGGTTTGCTATTTAAGCTGACAAGCTTGGGGTGGGGGAAAAAGGAGGAAGGTAGCTGAAATCAAAATGGGCTTCTAGGTCTCAACATCTTAGACCTCATCACCATGCGTCAGTACGAAATGCCTCTGCCGGTACAATTTTCGGTTCAATACTGCTCTCGATATACTCTTAATAGTACATTGCGAAAATAATTTCTGTCGGAAAAATCTGTCCAAACGTGCACCAACATCTTGACATTGTCACAGGAGCATTTTAAACCTCAAACAGGAAGGTTCTTGCCATTCCTATCCTAAGTAAAAAGGCCCGACAAAGAAGCTTCATCGGCCCCGAAATACGCTTCCCAACCCTCCCAGGACTTCCTTCCTCGATCCCTCTTCCTACGCAGGTCTCTGGCTTTTAAGATGTAGACCTTTTCAAACCTTCCGACCCTAAGTAAGGAAGGGAGACATTTCCCAGTCATTCTTCTGGTTCCTCCCCTTTCGGGCCACCTCGAACCCTTCCTCCTTCTTAAACCACCCTTCCCGGCCTACCCCAGCCTTTAGTAGGCCTCAACCCTCATCCACTCCGCCATTGTTATTTACATCGTCGTCTGGGGAGGCTGAACGCTTCACCCCGTGCGGATGGGACTCCCTGGCAGCACTCATCGTTGCTGGGACCCGGACGGGAAACGCCGAACCCACTCGCCGTACTCTTCAGCAGCGGCGCCAGCAGCCTGCAGCCTGCCACCGGCCCAAGCAGCGCCACTCCAGAACGCAGCCCTCCAGGCCTTCTTCGCCACAGTCGTCACCGCCGCGGCTACTCGCCACTACGGAGCACTCTGGTAGTTGTAGTTTTCCGGCTCACTCCATACCGATCTGAACAAAAGGGATGGATGGGAAAACTAAAACTACAATTCCCAGGAAGCTCAGCGGCGCAGATCGCGCGGTGTGGCGGGAGTGCCCTCTGAAGTTCCGCCTTCTTCGGCTGGTGGAGGGAGCTTTCCCGCGGATGGGTATGGCGGTGAGCGTTCGATTAAAGCGTCGTCGCCACGGAAAGCGGCTTAGAGGCTTCGTCACCACAGAAAGGGGCATTTAGCTGTGAGATGCTGCGCGACTGACAAATGCATCAGTCATAGCTAAGCACCTAGGTTTAAATGTAATGTTTGAAGATTATTGAATCCTCACTGGTACCGTCCCCCCGCGACAAAAACCTTAAAAAAAAAAAATGGCTTCTACTGTTTCCACCCTCGTGTTTGCTGTTGCTCCTAAGGATTTCTAGATGACCGGCGGTGCGGGTTTCTAGAAGATTCTGATGAATATTTTGCCGCTTTCTCATTCTCACCGAAATGAGTTCAAGATGGTTCAGGTTAATTGGCTGTTATTGAAACTAGGATCTGCCCGAGGGAATTCTGTAAACTGCCCACACAGCGTTTTGTGAGGTGGGAGTGACCCTAACCGACCTCCCTGCTGGTATATAGGCATTGTACTTCTCGGGCCTTCACTAAGTAAAGTCCCTTTCTGCCAGAAGGCCCTGTACCTTTTAATTTTCATTGAAGTTTTTTTTTTTTTTGGATTGAGGTGAAATCCACATAATGTAAAATTAACCACTTTAAGGTGTACAATTAAGTGGCACTTGGTACATTCAACAATGCTGTGCAACCATCACCTCTATCTAGTTCCAAGATATTTTCATCACCCCAAAAAGAAGGTCAGTACCCAATGAATAGTCCTTCCCCATTCCCGCTACCTCACCCCCAGCAGCCACTAGTCTACTCAGAAAGTACTGTATCTAAAGGTTTTATTCAGATATTGGAGGTTCGTTCATGCAGTATCAAGGTGTCTGATTTTTTTTAACCAGGCCTGAACCTGTGTGCCTTCAATCCTAACATTCTGCCAGGATCCTTGTCCTTATTTATTTTGAAGCTTTCTGACCTTGATCGAAAATTTAATTTTTTTTTTAAAGCAAAAATCAGTTAACGGTATGACAGTATAGATCTAGTATGCATTTTGGTGATGAGAGCAGCCTGTGAAACTGCTTAACTATCAGCTTCTGAATTTAGCAATTATTGTAGCTTTGACTGCCTCTGTAGAAATAATATTACTGTATTAGATTTCAGATGATTTTTGTACCATTTACAGAACTGTGACTAGTGGAAGATAGTTCTTTAATTTATGCAGTCATATATTCAAATTCTCCTTTGTTTTGGAAGCAAAGGAATGACAATGCTAATTAGGATTATGTGAAAAAAATCTCAGATCGGGTCATATTTTATAACCAAGCAAGGGACCTTAATCAATTAGTTCTATGGTAAGAATAAAACAAGTGGAGGAGAAGAGTAAACCTATGAAGATAAATATTTTGGGGAAGTGGTTATTTGCTGTTTACTATGAGTGAAAATATTTTGCATATTAACTGTGATTCTACAAAGATTCTATAAATATAATTACAATGAAATTACAGTTGTTACAGAATTTTCTAGGATGAACTACAGTTCATATCCAAAGGGTTTGACAGACTATAAATTATACAATTTAGAACTTAGCTTTATTAATAAATAAATAAATGAGGTGGCTGAATAGGTAATTTTGAACTGCTAAAAGAATTCAGAAATAAAAAAGGACTATCAATAAGGTTAGTAGTTACTAAATAGTTTTAACTTAAATTGGTGACTGTCCAGAAGAGTTTAATGAGCTAGCAACCTGCCTTTTATTTCTTTACCAGAATTGTTGGCACCTGGATGACTAAATCTTCAAGTTATCATAAATCAAGATCACAAGCCAAAAAGTAACATAGGAAATAAAAAGGACTGGATCATTTTACCAGACTTTACTCAGTTTCATTACAGAAGTCTATATAGGTAAGGATGGAATTATAGTGCAAAGGATATTCATATATGGCACAGAAACTCAGTAATACCCTTCCTCCTTGTACTGTGTGCAACTGTTCCATTTTGGGGGGCCAGGGTGTGGGGCAGAGGGAGAGAGAGAATCTTGAGTAGGCTCCATGTCCAGCGTGGAGCCCTATGTGAGGCTTGAGCTCACAACCCTGAGATCGTGACCTGAGTTGAAATTAAGAGTCAGATGCTTAACTGCTTAACTGATTGAGCCACCCGGGCACTCCAACAACTGTTTGTCTTAATTTTTTGTTTCTGTATCTTCTGGCACAATGTGCCACGGAGTAGTTAATAAGTTTTTTTGAATTAATAAAATATGAAATTATATCATGTAACAGAGTGGTACCTCATAAAAGTCCTAGAAACTCAGCAATAGCCTTCTTTATTGGATAGTAAAGACAAGGAGAGGAGGCCCTACATGTTCCTAGTAGCACTTTGAAATACTTTCCTGACCATGCCTTCTTCATTTTTTATATACCCAGTGCTTTAGCATATAGTAGGCATTCATAAATGTTTGTTGAGTGTGTACATTAATTTTCCTTCAACCAAGAGCAGTCATAACTGAACATAGTTAACAAATCTAAAGAAGACATAAAAGCTCTGATGAATATGCTCTGTACAAAAAACTTGCTGCTGTTTTATCTGAGACAAAAAAAATTCCTGGAGTCATAGTTATAACGACTATTGAATATCCACTATGCACCGTGTACATTGCTAGGTGCTTCTCAAAGCTTCACAACAATTTGCAAGGATTTTTATTTTATATATGATGAAGCTTAAGGAAAGTTAAATGCTTGCTCATGATCATAGCTAATGAGTAAATGGCTAATCTGTGATTTAATCCTTAAATCTATCTAACTCCAAAAAGCTGTGCATTTTCCACTGTGCCAATATAACTCATCGTTTATATAGGGAGCTTAGTATGTGTCAGGTAGTGTGCTAAATTTGAAGAAAACCAGAATAAATAATGTATAACCCCTTACCTCAAAGAGTTTATAGCTTTGTGGGGGAGGAATGACTAAATGGCACTAGGAAGTTACAGATAAAATACTATGGAAGCAGTTCATTTTAGCTGAGGGAAATGGGGAAATTCTTCCCTGAAAGTTTTTAGTTTAGATTCTAAAAAACTGTGGAAGCAGGGTGGGGCATGTATTCAGGAATGGTTAGTGTCTTGTGAAACTGAAACCCGATAAACACAGAAGTGTATTCTGAGACAAAACTCTATAGGCTGATCAAAGCCTGGCTCATCAAAGCCTTGAGTTTGAATCTCTCACTGTGTGTGTTCAGGTTCAAATCCTCTGTTTCATCGATTTATAGTAACCTTTCCCCATGCTCTGATAGTTCCCCAGTTAAATCCTTTTTATATATCATAGCCAGACTCATCATCTGAAAATGGAATGTAGAGACTCTCCTGCTCAAAAACTGCTTAGGGTTTCCCATTTTGTACAGAATTAAGTTGATAAAGTTGATATAATTAGCCTATAATTGAGGGTCTATATTCTGACCTCAATCATCCACTCCAATATTATTTTCCACTGCTACCTTTTCTTTATCTTGGTTAGTCTGTCATCGCTAGTTAAAATAAAAATATATGTGCTATAATAGAAGTATGAACAAAGATATGGTATCATTCTGGACTGGCTATTCTAGACTGTCTAAGAATCTTTTGAGTAGAATCTAAACTGGGCACCATGACTTATATATAAACCATGACTCAATAAATTTTTGTTGTATTATATGAATGAATGTGATCAGAGAGGAGCAGGTTTACATGGTAAGATAATGAATTTTTTATTTTAGACATGTTAAATTTAAAGTATTAGTGGGGTACCAAGTAGAACTGTCTAGTAGGCAGTTAGAAATACTGGCTTCAAAGTTGGGAGAGAGCAATAAATTTGGAAATCCCCAATGTAGAAATGATGGGTAAACTAGGAGAGTGACTGAGCTTACTGAGTGATCACATAGAAGAGAGGTCCTTGGAAAAGGAAAAAAAGGAAAAGAACACTTAAGGGTAGGAAGAGCCTGAGATTAAAACATAAATGTAGAACAATGAGAGTTAAGTATCATTGAATCCAAAAGAAAAATATTTGAAGAATGCGTTGTTTAATTGGGAGACTAAGAGATGAAACTTATCTTAAACCTGATTTTAAAGGCATCATATAAAGAGAACTGTAGGGCCTAACATACAATCCTGAAGACAAGGTATAAAAAAAGCATTTGTGATTGATGATGGTTGATGATGATGAGATCAATTCCCATTCTGTCCATGGAACATGCACATTTACCACATTGCTACTGTAATTTAAAATATGGTGGCATAAATATTGGGTTGATTATTTTACACATACTTAGAAACTTAAAAGAATAGAGAATGAAAAGGGAAATGAAAATGTATTTGCTTATAAAATTGCTTCAATAAAATTATTGATATGTCTCTTTAATCTGGTCATAAGGTCTTTAGATGCAAAAAACAATATTCCAATAGTTGTCAAAAAAAATTTGTGACTTTAAATCAATGGTGATACCTTTTTTGGTGGGGGGGATGGAATTTGAGAACGTTTTAGTTTATTCTCCAAAGTTATTTTGTTCTTCTTGCCAAATATAAAAGTAATCTGTCAATATGAGACTGGCTAAATGAATTATGGTAAATCCTTACCGTAGATCATCATGTAGCCATTAAAAGGAAAGAGGAAACTCTCAAAAATTAAAAATATAACTACCTTATGATCCAGTAATTGCACAACTGGGTATTTACCCAAAAATATACAAAAACAGTAATTCAGAGGGTTACATGTACCCTATGTTTATTGCAGCATTATTTACAACAGCCAAACTATGGAAGAAGCCCAAGTGTCTATTGATTGATGAATGGATAAAGAATATATGGTATGTGTGTGTGTGTGTGTATTTATGTTTATATATAATGGAATATTATTCAGCCATAAAAATAATGAAATCTTGCTGTTTGCAACAACATGGATAGAGCTAGAGAGTATAATGCTAAGTGAAATAAGTCAGCCAGGGAAAGATAAATACTATATGATATCACTCATATGTGGAATTTAAGAAATAAATGAGCAAAAAAAAAAAAAGACAATCCAAGAAACAGACTCTTAACTATAGAGAACAAACTGATGGTTACCGTGAAATAGGTGATGGGAATTAAAGAGTATACTTATCATGATGAAAAAAATAAAGGAAAAGAAAAGAAAAGAAAGGGACGCCTGGGTGGCTTAGTCAGTTAAGTGTCTGCCTTCAGCTCAGGTCATGATCCCAGGGTCCTGGGATTGAGTGCCGCATCAGGCTCCGTGCTCAGCAGGGAGCCTGCTTCTCCCTCTGCCTGCCACTCTCTCAATTTCTCTCTCTGACAAATAAATAAGAAAAAAAATGAAGTAAAATAAAATAAAAGTAAATAAATAAAACAGTAAATAAAAAAAAAAGGAAACTTTTTAAGTACTGATGAGGGACAGTCTCCAAGATATATTGTTGAATAAAAAAAGCAAAGTGGAGAACAGTACATATATTATACTGTATTTGTATTAAAAAAACTAAAGAGTCAATATATATGCATAAAATGTTTCCACAAAGATACTCAAGAAACTGAAAATATTTATTGATTCCATGCTCGGAGTGGTGGTGGCTGGGCAGCTAAGGTGCAAAGGTGGCAGGGATACTTTTAACATACTTTTGGTATCTTCTGAATTTCAAATTGTCTGACTATATTAACCTATCAAAAATTAACCATAAATGAACACATAAGTAAATTAAATTGGGTTTAAAAAAAGAGTCACAAAGATAAGCAGACTTATGCAAAGATAAACCCATTGTAAGAATGTGAAAAAGAAAGTATAAAGAAGAAATAAAAATCACTCATAGTGTCATAGTAATGAGGTAACCACAGTTAACTTATAAGTGTAATTCCTTCTAATTTATTTTTTCTAGTGATTTGGAGAATATACATTTTGGCCTCAATACTATTAATGGTTGTATTTTAGTTTTTACTCTAATCAAGGGTAAAACAATATCTCGGTATCTCATGACTCCATGTATGTGTGAGAAAGTTTGCACCTCTTCTTTTGCCCTGTTCTTCCCTTGCTCAATTCCAGGATAGTATCATTTATGGTTTAGGTGCAGATTATTGTTATTCCATCAGTTTTTATATCACATATATTGTCCATCAATAATATTTGGGCATATGCCTTCAGCCTCTTAAAATAACAGATTTATTGAGATATAATTCACATACCGCAGAATTTGCCTATTTACACAATTAATTTTTTTTTTTTTTAAATAGGCTCCATGTCCAATGTGGGGCTTGAATTCACAACCCTGAGATCAAGAGTCTCATGCTCTACCAACTGAGCCAGCCAAATGCCCCACGTGTTTTTTAATGTGGTGTCAGAGTTGTGCAGTCATTATTACCATCAATTTTATAACATTTTTATCACCCGAAAAAGAAACCCTGTTTCCATCAGCAGTCACTCTATTTTCTTTTCTTTCCACTGATCTCAGCCCTAGATAACCGCTAATCTACTTCCTGTCTCTATAGATTTGCTTATTCTAGCCGTTTCATGTAAATGGTATCATATAACACATGGTCTTTTGTGACTGATTTCTTTCACTTACCATAACATTTACCATACATGTTACCATACATGTTACCATACATGTTACCATAACATGTTACCATAACATTTTCAAGGTTCGTCCATGTTTTTAGCACATATCAATACTTTATTCTTTTTTATGGCTGAGTAAGATTCTATCGTATGGATATACCACATTTTGTTTATGCATTCATCACTTCATGGATATTTAGGTTGTTTCCACATTTTGGCTATTATGAATAATGCTGCTATGAACATTTGTGTACAAGTTTTTGTTTGAACATGTTTTCAGTTCCCATGGGTATATGCTGGGTCATGTGATTATGGTTAACTTTTTAAGGAGTCATCAGACTGTTCTCCAAGGTGGCTACACTATTTTACATTCTCACTAGCATTGTATAAAGGGGCCAATTTCTCCATACTCTGGCCAACACTTGTTATCGGTCTTTTGGTTATAACTCTCCTAGTGGCTGTAAAGTTGTCTTCAGTTTTGAAGCCAAATCTTTTAAGTAGTTTTGTGACAAAAGATGAAGTATGTAAAGCATCCAGTATACTAATGGCTTTATATACTAAAGACTTTATATAAATCCAGAGAGGAAGGCATAAAAATCTTACTAATTTGCACCAATGGTTCTCAAGCTTTTGTGTGCATCGGAGCCACTTGGAAGACTTTTCGTGACTCTGTATTATTGGGTCCTACCCAGAGCTTCTAATGCAATAGGATTGCAATGGGTGAGAAAATTTACATTCGTAACAAGTTTCTAGATGCTACTGTTGGTCTAAAGACCACATTTTGGGAACCATCGATTTAATAAACATGATGGTAATGCTTACTTTGAGCCCAGCTTCTTCCTTAAGTGTTTTACATATGTTAATTTATATAATCTTCACACAGGTATGCTCTACTGTTATATCATTTTACAGATGAGGAAATTGAGACATGGATAGATTAAGTAACTTGCTCAAGAAAATTGATTACATAAAGGTTAAGTAACTTACTCAAGATCACATATCTGAAATTAGTGGAGCTGATACCTGATCTGGCTGTAGTATTTATGCTCTTAATCAGTATGTATTGCTGCTATCTATAAAGTTAAGTAAACATGGTATACATGTTTATTGAGTAAAAACTTGAGAATAATCCATTTCTTGCAAATTTGGGATGCTTGGTTCCAAGAAAGAATTCTTTTCTTTCAAAACAATAATCTAAAAAATCAAGGATTTCCTCAATGTGCTTGTGTCTACTAATTCATTCATTCATTACTGTGTCCAGTGATTCCCAAAGTACTTTTGTGGTTATGATTCAGTTTTATGTAACATAGGACTACTGTGAATTTAATTTTTATGTTAACAAGTATTGTTGACTAAGTAATTGTATAATCTTGGAGAGTCCCTGAAATTCTCTGGGCCTCAGTTTCTTCATCAAACTATGCTTCTATAATTTGGATTTAGTTGTCCTATTATAAAATTCAGATAATGACAATCATTTCTTAGGTGAGAGGGGAATTTAGTTAAGTAGATGGAATTTCATGTTTTAAGATTTTCTCCCTCGAAATTTTCTCAACTTTGGAAGTTACTGACTGAAAAAGTCAGAGTTGATGAAGCTTTCTTTGAGAGCTTTTTTTTTAAATGGACATTTGTGTTGGTGATTGTGATTTTATATTCCTTACCTATAAATTACTCATAATTTCTTACACAGTTTTTCCTATTTTGTATCAGTATTTCATGATTTTTTAAATAATTTACTAATGTGCAATCATTTAAACTGGTCTGAACTTTTCTGAAGTTTGTAGTACCTCAAGTATTTTGTGATATACCTTCATGATATACATATTAAGTTCAGAACACTTTACTAAACATTTTTAGAGCATAAGTATGAAAGAGACACTATGTTTTCTGCCTTTAAGGAATTTACATTTTAATTGTAACAGTTTTAATTCAGTTTACTAATTAGTAAAGTATATCTGGAAAATTTGTCAGACTTGGGCATGGACAAAAGTGATTACTGGATTTCCATTCAGGGGAATGCTGAATGTCTAGAGACCCTGAAAGGTTTATCTGATTCTAAATAAGTGTGCACTTTGGATCATCTTTGATTGACCAGGCTATTTTATAACTCTAAGGATAAAAGTTAAATTGTAGAAAACAAAACATTGCAAACATTTTCTGCCTTTGACACTGCAAATGATTCTTGTTCTTGGCAATACAAATGGATTTTGTCCAGGAGAAAATATAAATATCCAGAAATTAGATTCTACTATGAATTGGTTTTCACTTCTTTCTGATTTTCTCATTAATTAATAAGGAAATGAAATCTGACACTTAATATTTTGATTCATGGTCTTTTAATATTTACACAAGAATCATGATTTTACAATTTTGGAAATTATGCTTTAGAATTTTTATCTACTTATATAATGCATATATAGTTAAATATAAATATATGTGAATTTGTAAAAAGTATCCATATATATATATGCTAAAGACTAATAAGACAGCACTTATTTTTTTAAACTAAGAGTAATATTTTCCCTTATCACAAATAATGCATGTATATACAAGATGAACTAAAATATATTCATAAGCAAGAAGAAAATTAAAAAATAAAAACATTCTATGGTCTCAACATCCAGAAATAATCACTGTTAAGACCTTGGGATACAGTATTTCAGACTTATTTTTTGTATTTATGTAACTTTTTTCTAAAGTAGGATAATACTATATCCTATATTGATGTAAGCCTTTTTTGTTTTAACTTAGAAGTATATAAATGAGCACCTTTTTGACATTTTGTTTTTGAACATTGTATTTTAGCATTTCTAGGGAGAGGGAGCTAACAAAGGTTCTTTTTAGCTATCTTAACTTTAATTACTCAGTAGGTGACGTGTCATTATTTTTAACATGACAACATGTTAAATAGGCACATGAAATCACCAAGTATAGAAGAAATTAAAGCAGAAATGTTTGAATACTTTACAAGAGGTAGCCACTCTGTTAGGGATCTTAGAAATCTCCCTGTATACATATCATGATTAAATCTTTTTTGGTTTGTTTTTGTTTTTGTTTGTTTTGTTTTAAAAAAAGAAGCTGGTAGGGGCACCTGGGTGGTTCAGTGGGTTAAGCATCTGACTCATCTCAGCTCAGGTCTTGATCCAGGGTTGTGAGTTCAAGCCCCATATTGGGCTCCATGCCAGGTTATTGAGGAATTGAGGGTAGGGGGAAAGAATCCAAGACTACAAAGGAAAGGAAGCCTGGAATATCAGTATAGGAAAGCAGTCCTATCCTAGCTGTTAACATTTAAAAAGCCCTTTCAAGGACTAAAGAAATAAAGGCTACAAATGTCTGGAGCTTGAAATGGCTTTTATACTTTTGAACCTGTTATGAAAGCTTTTCTTAGAACTCTCTTTCCTCCTCCTCCTCCAAAACAAAATAGTTAAAAAAAAAAAAAAAGAAAGAAATTAAGCAGGAAAAGACCAGATAAAAAGGATGTTGCCGCATAGTCTATTTTAAATTTCTGAGCCAGAAGAATAGCTTCTTGAAAAAAAAAACTGAACAAAGAATTGCCGTATTTGAAAGTCTGAGGGAAACAAAGAGAATAAGTTGTTATATTTTGAATCTTGTGAATTGCTAGCAGCTCAAATGTAGGTGCATTTCCAGCAGGGATCAACACCTCTTGATTCCGTTGCTTTTACACTTGTTTACAAACATGTTAGAAGAAGTAAAAGAGAAAGAAGCAATAAACACCAAGACTATTTTGTTTTTAATATAGTATTTGTTTGAACACAAAGGTTTTATATCTGTCTTCATAAAGGGTAAGTTTTAAAAAATGTTCAAAGGACACGGATTGCCAATCCCTATAAAGTTCCTCACCAAAAGGCTAGGTATGACTTTCCTCCCTTATTTTATGATTTATTTATTATTATAAATGAAATGGAAAAATAAATAACAGTGACTTATAGATTTTGTTCTTTTAGCGTTATAAACCATCAAGATTGTAGAGGAATTTCCATTCTCTCTAATGGAGTTTAACTCCACTTAAATTAAAAACTTTAAAAAGTCCTGCAATGTATTATGGAAGTTCTGAATTTTAGTCCCATCACTTCTATTAATTTAGTCATGGCACAGTCACCCAACCTGTCTCAGAGCCAATAGTTTATTCTGTTTCTTCCATCTCTAAAGCTCTGTAATTCTGTGAATTTTAAAAAGTGAAAGTAATGTTAAGGATAAAATTTTCTTTAAAAAACAAGTCTCAACAAATATTCTTACATTCCAAATGATGTCTTCTTAATTAGTAATATAAAACAAAATTTTAGTATACCACAGAATTTTTTTTTTGACCACCTAATTTTTTTCTTTTGAGCCCAATTTCGTTGTTTTTTAATATTACAACAGCTACTGCTCCTTCTACATTTGGCAGTTTTTTGACACATACTAGTTTCAGGTGTACAATATAGTGATTCAACGATTCCCTATATATTATAAAATGCTCACCACCGTGTACTTAACATTTGTTACCACATAGTTAATACAATGTTATTGACTATATTTGCTATGCTGTACATTTCAGCGCTGTGACTTATTTATAACTGGAAGTTTGTACAGATTAATCTCCTTCATCTATTTTTTCACTGAAATACAATGGACATATAGAAAAGTGCACCAAGCGTAATTGTATAGTTCATTGTTACAAAGTGAGTATATCTATGTAACCACTGCCCAGGTCAAAAAATAAAATATATTTAGTGCCCCTTATGTCTTCCTTCCCTCCCAGTGACTACCTTCTCGTTTTCCCCAAAGATAGCTATCTTGACTTCTAAGAACATGCATTAATTTTCCCTGTTTTATTGTTAAAATATAAATCAAGTCATATTAAAAATTGTAAGACTTTATTTGAGTGAAATTTGATTTGAATCAGGCAACATCTAATCTAGCAGATAAAATGGAGCTTCGAGGAGCTGTACAAAATGAAAGACTTTAATAGGCAGAAGGGAGCAGGAACAAGGACATTCTATTAGAAAAAGCTGGATTAAAAAAAAAAGAAAGAAAAAGCTGGATTACTTGTAGCAAGGTCACTTTCTTTTAGGGTATGCCAGGGCCTATCAGGCAGATTACCTCGCTAGTGCTGACCAGGTGATTCCTTTTTTTTTTTTTTTTTAAAGATTTTATTTATTTATTTGACAGAGAGAGAGATCACAAGTAGGCAGAGAGGCAGGCAGAGAGAGAGGGGGAAGCAGGCTCCCAGGGAGCCTGATGCGGGGCTCGATCCAAGGATCCTGATCATGACCTGAGCTGAAGGCAGAGGCTTAACCCACTGAGCCACCCAGGTGCCCCGACCAGGTGATTCTTAATTAACAGGTTTAAGATTCCATTTCTGAGAGGTCAAAACTGTAATTAAGTCAGGGCACCTAGGTAGCTCAGCCAGTTAAGCATCTGACTTTGGCTCAGGTCATGATCTCTGGGTCCTGGGACGGAGTTCTGAGTCAGGGTCTCCACTTAGCAGGGAGTCTGCTTGTCCCTCTTCTTCTGCCCCTCGCCCCACAGTGCTCTGTCCCTCTCTCAAATAAATAAAATCTTTAAAAAGAAAATTTACTCATTTGAGAGAGAGAGAGAGAGAGGATTGGCAAAGGGAGAGAATATCAAGTGGGCTCCCCGCCAAGGGCAGAACCTGATGATTCCACAACCCATGAGACCAACCAAGGGTTGGTTGCTCAACTGACTAAGCCACCCAGGAGCCCCAGTAAATAAAATCTTAAAAAAAAAAAACTGTAATTAAGTCTTGGTTTAGCAATGTGGGGCACATAAGTGGCTCAGTCAGTTAAGTGTCTGCCTTCAGCTTAAGTCATGACCCCAAGGTCTTGGGATTAAGCCCCACATTGGGCTCCCCGCTAGCCAGGGAGCATGCTTCTCCTCTCTCCCACTCCCCCTGCTTGTGCTCTCTTTCTCTCTCTCCGTTAAATAAATAAATAAAATCTTAAAAAAAAAAGAACCAGATAGTATGTATTCTTTTGCATCTAGCTTTTTTTTGCACAATATTATATTTGTGAGAATCATTGTCATTATGTAGTAGTGGTTGGTTCATGTTATTTCTGTATAGTATTCCACTGTACGAATTCACCTATTGATGGGTCTATGGCTTTCCGGTTTGGGACTAGTATGAATAATGCTGCTGTAAGATTTTGTGTAAATTTTTTTTATATAAATGTGTATGCTTTACTGTTGAGTATATGCTTAGGAGTAGAAAATAACATGAAAAGCTTTTCCAAAGTATATGTACAAATTTGTATTTCCATTTTGCTCAGGCCATAGAATTTTAACAGTTCCTTTGTGATTATCAAAATGAATTGATCTCTAAAAACAAAAAAAAACACAAAACAAAACAAAATGAATTGATCTCTAATATGAAGCGTTTGAATTTTCCCAAGAGAAAATTGGTATGTGGACACTTATTAAGCTTATTAATTCTTATTTTTGAAAATGTCATAGCCCTACTCTTTGGTGACTAGGACTCTGGAATTTCTCACTACCTATTATTTGATACAGGGAAAAGCAATTGACTTTTTGCTAATTTTCGTTCCCTCAGAGAACTGAAAGTGGTTGGAAGAAGTAAAACTTCAAAATCATTGAACTGTTTTTTTTTTTCATTTTCTTTTTTTACTCCCTTGGCTAAACTAAGCAGTGTTCTAATAATAAACTCCGTTAGCTGTCATAACATTCTTGAATAATATAGTACTTTCTGCTTTGGGCAGAGAAGAGATTAGTATTTATTATCTATTCCTATGATGTTTCTCCCTCCTCTCTCTCTCTCTCTCTCTCTCTCTCTCTTTCTCTTTTGTGCTAATTCTTACTGAAAGTATACATTTTCATTTAGGGACCTTGCTGTGGGCTGTCCTCCTACCACAGTATATTAATCAAAAGGTGTTTCTTTGGGGAAAGACAAACACCACTAACTTAATTGTAGAAACATCCAGATCTCGTCAAAGGCTTTATCTACTAGTGTCATGATATTTCTGTTCTTTCTTTAATTCAATTCTGGAAAATAGATTTTCTCTAACCAAAGCATTACAAAAGTGCAAGGATTTGAGATGATGATGGTTTGAGTTGACGTGGAGAGAAGTACTAAATCAAAGTAGAAGATCAATAGGATCAAATGAGGTCATATATTTGAGAGTACTTGGTGGAATTTAACGTGGTGTCATCATCATCATCATTATCATCATGAGAAGAATTTAGTCCTGTAAGAGGAGAAGGAATAAACAGTCTAGATACAGTAGAACTCTATTAATTACCATGGGACCAGTGCTGTCTTATAGAAATGTAATGTGAGCCAAAATTTGAGTCATGTATGTAACTTAAGATTTTCTAGTTGTCACCCTAAAAAAGTAAAAAAGTAAAAAGAAACAGGGAAATTAATGTTAATAATGTGTTTTATACAGTATATCAAAATAGTATCATTTCAACATCTAACCAATATAAAAATTATTGAGCTATTTTACATTATTTATTTATACTAAGTGTTCAAAAATCCAGTGTGTGTTTATACCACAGCACATCTCATTTGGGGCTAATTACATTTCCAGTGCCCAATAAACCACAGGTTGGTGCTGGCTACCATATTGGGACAACATAGATTTGGGGCTTTCCATGATAGAATGGGAGAGTGCTCCATGATGTACCAAGTGGACATGATTTACTCATGCTTATTTACTCACGGAATAGTGAGTGTGGATACCTTGTGCTTGTGCTTAATAGAGAAATAAAAAGTAAAAAGTTGTTGGTGAAGAAAAGTTGGGTCAAAGTCTCCTCGATAAGTCACCAGGATTTCACTGTAATGAACACTAATAGTTGTTATTTTGAGATATGGGATTTTTAGATTATAAAGAAAGAGCCCTGAACTCTACTACTGAAGTTCATTTTCTAAAATTTTTCCAACAGGACTATTTTGTTAGATTCTAAATGATAAAAAAATAGAGCCTTGAAACTCATAGAAGTCCAGTATATTCTGAGGTAATTTGCATACTAATGAACAGCAAGAGACACATCTGATGGACCCAATGAAAATTAAATGACACAACATTCAGAACAACTGGTAGGTAAAAAACAAAGGTATATATGTTAATTGTGAAATTTTTATGAGGGCAGAACAATGAACATGACTGATTATATGAAAAGTTAATTGTGAAATTTTATGAGGGCAAAACAATGAACATGACTGATTATATGAAAAGGACTTTGCTGTAGAGTGAATGTTTATGTCCCTGAAATTCATATGTTGAAACTTAATCTCTAACATGATGGTATCTGAAAGTGATGAGGCCTTCGGGAAATGACTAATTGTCCTTTTTATTTTTTTAAAGATTTTATTTATTTAGTTTACAGAAAGAGAGACAGTGAGAGAGGGAATACAAGCAGGGGGAGTGGGAGAGGGAGAAGCAGGTTTCCTGCTGAGCAGGGAGCCTGATGCGGGACTGGATCCCAGAACCCTAGAATCATGACCTGAGCCAAAGGCAGACACTTAATGACTGAGCCACTGAGGCACCCCTAATTGTCCATTTAAAAGAGAATGCAAGAGCTTCCTTTCCACCATGTGAGGATACAGCAAAAAGACAGCCATCTATGAATTAGGAAATAAATGGTTCTCACCAGACACTGAATCTTCCAGGGCCTTGATCTTGGACTTCTTAGTCTCCAAAACTGTGAGAAATAAATGTTTGGTGTTAAGCCACCTAGTCTATTTTTGTTATAGCAATATAGGTATTTTTATAGGTATTTTTGTTATAGCAGCCTGAATGAACTAACACAAACTTTCAAAGTTTAGCATAGTAACTTTAGGGAAGTTGGAAATCAAGCAAAAGTTCCATAGAAATAGATTTTTTTTTCATAGAACGATGCTGTATAATTTCTCATTCACTAGAATAGCCCATATAAACCTATTTGAACTATAATATAGCTGAAATATTTGTCCTTTGAAGTAATTACTGTTATAACACTAAAAGTAAAAAAAAGTTAAATATTTTATTATTCCTAATACTTTTGAAAAATTATGTAGACTTATTTGTTGTTTTTAAGGATTAAATGGTTAATGACAGAGCTTTTTTCTAACTTTTTGTTATGGAAATTTAAAAATATATACACAAGTAGATGGAAATAGTGAGTGTGGATACTTTCGTTTAATAGAGAAGTAAAAAGTTGTTAGCAAAGAAAAGTTGGATTAAAATTTCCTCCATCAGTCACTAGGTGACAAGAGCAGCTCGAGATGGTTTTGTAGTTATGTGATTTGAATTCTGGAGGAATAGAAGGAGCTGGAGGCAGTGTGCATTGATTCATGACTGAGTAAAGAGATACATGGCTAAATTCTTCACTGACCAGTGATTAGATTCTGGAAGTAGGCAGTGTAGGATTCCTGGGTTTGATTGTTTCTTCTTTCATCAGTGGTTATTATTAATTATGGATATTTTGCTTGTTTCTTGTTTAGTTTCAAAATTATATGAATTTTATATTTTATGTGAATTTTAGAGAATTCTTGGCAATTGAGAAAACATAGTGAAATTTTAGGAACAAAGTAGATTTCCCTAAGAAAGTTTATTCTAAATGTATTATCCATGTTAAATAAATTTTTGTTTATATCATGAAGTAAATGATTTATATAATGTAGAATAAAGAACTATTTGTCTCTATTTTAAAATGTTTCATTTATTAATTAGGAATAATTATATAAAAGGTTTTGACAACCAGATGCTTTGTTTTGTAAATGGTTGTGAAAGTTTTTACTGGTATTTTTGGCCACTTTGTGGAAAAGTCGTTAGGTGTATTTTTGGGTAGGACTATCAGCATAAGACAAGATGATATGTCAGAAAAAGCCTGAATCGCAAGTCAGAAAGCCTGGGGTCATTGTGGCCGTGTCACTTATTATTGTGTGTCCTTGGGCAAATCACTTGTCATTTTGGACCTCAGTTTTTATGTTTGTCAAATAAGAGGTTTGGACTATAATATCTAAGATCCTTTAGGGTGGTAGCCTGATATAGTAGAAAGAACATTGGTTTTGGAATTAAACACACCTGGTTTTTGTTCGTTCAGCAAATTCTTATTGAGAGCTATTTTGTGCCAGGCACTGAAAATATTAATTAAGAATACAAATAAGTTAACTAATTAGTCTCTACCTTTATGAAGCTTATGTTCTATTTTGGTAGACAACAAAAAACAAATACATAAAACAGTTACAAAATATAATAAGTGCCATAAGGAAACAAGGGACTCTTGACAGTTTGGCTTGGGAATATCTCTTTGAGTTAATGACTCAAGGATGAGAAATTACTGGCTAGGTAATTAATGGGGCAGTATTTCAGGTAAAGGGAACAGCAAATGAAAAGGGCTTGAAGCTGGAAAGAGCTTAGTGCATTCTGGGTGCTGAAGGAAGACTAGTGTAAATTAGAGTGTAGTGAAGAGGGGGGAGAGTGGCATAAGATGAGATTGGAAAGATAGGCAGAGTTTTGTAGATCAGGATAATGGAGTTTGGATTTTATCCTAAGTGCAATGGTAAGCCATTGTAGGGTCTTTTAGCAGAGGAGTGATTGATTTAATGTTTTAAAAAGCCCTCTCTTATTACAGTCTAGGGAATTGATTAGAGGAGGTTCAAGATGAGAGGTAAACTTGTTTCATAGTCCAGGTGAGAAATAATGAAGACCTAGGCTAAAGTGGTAGTGGTAGAGATGGAGAGATGTGGAGCAATTTAAGATCTGTATTACAGGAAGAAACAACTGGATTTGCTGCTGGATTGGATATTGAGAATAATGGAAAGGAAGGAATGAAAGATGGCTCTTAGGTTTCTGGTTTGAACAACTTTTGGACTCGGTGGGGAAAGATGGACAAATTTAGGTGGGTAGGTATCATGATTTCTTTTTTGATTTCTTCTTTGGACATATTAAGTTTACAATGTCTTTGAGATGTTTAGGTGGTGATGTAAAGAAACTAGACAATTAGATATTATACGAACTTCAGGTTTTCTGAAATTCACAGAAGTCAGGGCTAGAGATACACGCTTGTAGTCATGAGCATGAGGATAGTATTTAAATCCAAGGGAATGGATGAAATGATCCAGGAAGAGAACTAAATCTCAAAGGGCTCTGGCCTGAGTCTGAGGAAACCTAGAACTTACAAGTCAGGTAGAAGAAGTAGATTAAAGAGTGGAGGCTAGGAGGTAGTGGTAGTGAGAATGGAATAAACCACGAGAGTATAGTATTTGGAAGCCAAGAGAGGTCAGTGTTTCAAGAAAGAGGGAGTTGATTGCATTGATTTTGTTTAATGCTTATGAGAAACAAAGTTAAGATGATCACAGAGAAATGACCATTGGATTTTGTAACATTTGATTTTAATTCTGACTCTGCTACTTATTAGTTGTGTGAACTTGAACACTTCATTTCACATCGTTGTCTCAGTTTTCTCATCTTCAGAAAAGGGAATAATGATACTTCTATCACGTGGTTATTTTAAGTGTTGATGAAGTAACATGTGTTTACCTAGAACAGCATCTGATAAATTTGGGATGCTCAGTTGATATTAATTAATTCCTTTCTTCTCTAGATCTGTGATGCCTTTTGAAACTTTGAATAAAGTACACCTATCCCTTGCTTAAAGATGTTAATTTGTTTCTGAAAATTCTGTTGCTTAGTGAAAATCTATAAAATAAAAAATAGTCATTAATTTAATGGTAAAAATTATGATATATTTTATCTCAACCCAAGGTACCCAAATATTTGCACAGATAGAAAAATGTATCATTTAGGGAACAGTGAAAACAAATTTAAGTAATAGATAATATTTATCTATTAGATAATAAATATTAATATTAATAAATATTATAGATATTAACATATATTAATATTAATAGAGAATATTAATGTAAGTAATAGATAACATTTGAAAGTAAATAGATAGATTATACATAAACTATTAAGTAATAAAGATTTATTATACTTGCCAAAGGAGGAAAGGAAGAATTGATAATTGTTGTTAGCTGGTGGAGGAAGAGTGTGAGGTATTCATTTTTTGGAAGGTATGTTATTCTTTCTGTGCCATTTTTCCCCATCAATTTTTTCAGCCTTTTAGGGGCTTTTGATTATCTTGCCTTCACGTGAACTTAATATAAAATTACAGCATACTTTTAGAGTTGTACAAGATGCTACTTCATTCTTCATCATTGCTTCAATGATGCTTCATCACTGTACAAGATGCTACTCTTCATTCCTTATTGCCAATGCAGAACATTTGGGTCATCTAAACATGCAATGTTTAGGTATACAATGCAAATTTTTCTACATGATATTCTTTGACGAGGAATTGTTATATTGAATAAATTGGTGAGTGTTTTTGCCTGAAAGTGTAACATCAAAATATCGTATCTTATAGTATATTTATTTAGTGAGTTTTTGGGTGAAAAACTATTTTGGAAAAAAAAGATGTCATCTGAAAGTGATAAAACTTTTTCAGAGCCATTTTAAACGAATAATTTGCTATGCAATGTAAGTCTTTATTTACGGATCATCTACTCCATGCATGGCTATGTTAGGCTTTGTGGAGATAGCTAGTATGTTTATAATTTAGCGAGTAGCTTTTAGCAAGTAGAAGTTTTAGGTGATTTTTAATTTTTTTTAAAAGATTTTATTTATTTATTTGACAGAGAGAAAGAGATCACAAGTAGGCAGAGAGACAGGCAGAGAGAGAGAGGGGGAAGCAGGCTCCCTGCTGAGCAGAGAGCCTGATGCGGGGCTCGATCCGAGGACCCTGAGATCATGACCTGAGCCGAAGGCAGAGGCTTTAACCCACTGAGCCACCCAGGTGCCCTGGTGATTTTTAATTTTTAAGACAAAATATTGAAAAGGCAAAAGCCATTTATTAGTGGCATCTCTCTAATAATGTGAAATACTCTCTCAATTGAGTGAAATATGAAAACCTAATGTATATTAACTGGAAATAAGAGATCCAGTTATAAAAAAATGTAGTTACACTTTTAAACTATGTATCTTGAAAAGTATATTTTTTAAATTGGCATCTATACCCCTAGACTGGCAAACCATCTTGTGGGGACTCATAAAGCCACTCTGACAGATGGGTAGGAGTACGGATGCACCAGAGAACCACTGTCCAGACAGGTTGGATTTCCATTTCATGCCGAGCTTATACACCTAAGGCACGTGTATTTCTTGGCAAAAATCTGAATTTCCTGCTGAAAGTCTTGGCATAGATAAGCATAAGATCAATGAGTTCCAGGATAGGGTTTTTGCCTTAAGTATCTGTGTATAACTTCTATTGGCATGATGCTTTAAAGGGAATATGTTTGATAAGTTACTCATTTCCCCCTCTAAACCATAAAGTTGCTATATGGTAGTTTTAATAATATACCGTACTACTGTTGTCACTGGTTGGTGTTGTACATATCTTGGTCCCAGAGCAATAGTATGTGCAGATTGAAAATCAACCCAAAAGACTTCCTTGCATGATTATTACAAACTGAGACTTAATTCTATTTCTCTCTGATCATTTTCTTTTTGTACTGATACTAGATTTAGTATCTACTCTAGTAGCCCATCCAATGATGGGGTTTGTAGGCATCTCTAAACCTGAAAAAATGGCTGAGGTGAACTCAGGGGTGTTCTTTACTTTTCTGAAAGTAATTCTGTGTGGCTTATTTCAATTTATTTACTTTTTTCTCCAGAATTACTGTAAAGGTTTTCTATTTCACTCATTACAGCACAGTGTTTTTCACATTTGAATAGACTGCATCAACATGAATTCTTTATAAGGACCTTAAAAACAAACTTTGCCAAGTCCCCGAATACAGAAGTGAATTCACATCCCAATACTCAGCTGCCTCATGAATAAAGGAGAGCCTGTGCCTGACACTTTGAAGCTGTAGCTGTTAAACCATACAGAATATTTACCTCAATAAATCATTATAAGAAACTAAGGTACAATTATACCCACAGAGAAAAAGAATTCAAAACACTGATTTATGTGTTTCAGTGCTTATTCCCTTTCCCACTATGTTTTGAATTTTATGCATGTTTGTCATCTTTGGCTGCTCCTATGTATCTTTAAACTAATGGGTTCTGATTTTTTTAACATTCCTCATTAAGTTTGTTATTTTTCTTAGACACACAGACATGATTTGCATAGTGTACAAAGTTTTACATTTAAAATGAACTATATCTCATTTCTTAGGGCTGAAGCAAAAAATGGAAAAAGTGACTTTGCTTAATTTGTGGACATTTAAGCATAAGTTCCATATAAAAGATTTCATTTGGCATTTATTTTGGAGTACTGGGAAACAGTAAAGAATTGGGATATAAGCAGGAAGTAGACCACTGCCTTAAAGAACTACCTTCTACTGAACTGTTTTGCTTATTTAAAATGATAATAGTATTGTGGAAAGAAGCATTTGTTCACCAATGTGTGTTTTGTCTTTCTGAAAATAAAAAGGCTCCAAAGCAAAAGTAAACTGGTAACATGGAGAAAGGAATGGCAGTGAACTTGACAAAGAATCAATGTACACACGGGAAAACTTTTTTTTTTTAAAGTTTTTAAATTAACATATAATGTATTATTTGCCCCAGGGTACATGTCAGACAGGAACACTTTTGACTAGAATAGTTTACAATGTCATCTAGATGTGGTAGAAAAAAAAGGTTTTCTAATGCTATATTATAAATTGAAAAAATATAAAAAGTATTTTAAATCAGCGAAATAATTTATAAACAAGGATAAAAATGTTATATCTTTAATTTAATTTAAAGCAATTTAATCTTTATAATTTTAGAAAAATCAAAGTACATACTATTTCTAAACCTTATCATAGAAATCAGGGACTGAATTTAACTTAATTAGTTATGTGATCAGTTTGGATCACAGGATTGTTCCTTTAAACAATATAATGTTATCTAGATGTTATCCCCTTTTTCAGTCGGTGTGAAATTTTGGATTTTAGTAGGATTAAAGTCAGACCTTTAATGAATTCCTTATTACTCAAGTAATAAGATACCTCTTATTGCTTCTTATCCTTTTCTAATGAGAGGAATATAAGGTTATATGTATATTGTAGGTTATTTGGGACTTTGGGATCTTCTTGTCCCCTACCTCTCTAATATTACAACCTGTTTATTTCCTTCTGATTACTAATTATAGTCTATAATTATTTTATTTGTTGTGATTCATTTATTGTGCATCTTCCCATTAAGAGTTCCATATAGCAAGGTCTTGTTTTTCTTATTAATGATATATTCCCACCATCCAGATAGATGTTCCTGGTGCACAGCATGTGCCTAAGAAATACTTATAGAATGAACGAATCAAGGGAGCCAGTTAATGGAGCCACTTGTTTATTTTCACATTTATTTACTATGAGTACAGGGTGGCTGAGGTAAATGGAGTTAGATCTTGAGGGGAATGAGAAAGCCAAAGAAAGAACCAGCATAAGACAAGAGAAAATGCAAATAGAGAAAAGAAAATAAAACCTAGTTATTGAAGAGCAAATATTCAAAATTTGTTGACCTTTCATGTAGAAAGTGATTTACAATAAGAAGTCATATGACAGGAGTATGATCAACAAGTCAAAAAGGAAAAAATAAAAGAGAAGGTACAGTGAAAAAATAACCCTATCCAGTCATTCATTTTGAGTATATTTTTATCAGGCACCTACTCTGTGTAAGGAACTGTGTTAGGCACTGAGGGTGTTCCCAATACACTTTGCCTGCAAGGAGCTTAAGTCTAGCAGAAAGATAAAAACGTGTACATTAGTAATGAAGAAGAAAAAACAAGAAGCTAAAGAAAAGTACAAGCAAAATTCGTGAGTTTAAGCTAGTCAGACTACATATTATATGATTCCATTTATATGAATGTCCAGAATAGACAAATCTGTAGAAACTAAAAGTAGAGCAGTGGTTGCTTAGGACATAGGGTAAGGTAGGAGGAAATAGGGAGTAAATGCTAATAAATATGGGGTTTCCTTTTTGGGAGTTGTGATAAAGCTGTTTTAAAACAGATTATGATGGCTGCACAACTCCGAATATGTTAAACTCCACTGCCTTTAGCGCTCTAAATGGGTGGATTGTGTGGTATGTGAATTATAGCTCCATAAAGCTGTTACATAAATGTTTTCAAAGCATTCAGTGAGAGTTCTGAAAAGGTATGGGCAGAAGGAGTGAGGAAGGGAGAATTAGAGGAGATTTTGAGGATAAGGAAGATGTAATGAAGAAACCATGGGTTATCAGGTGGCAGAAAAATGGGACAATTTAGGGGTGCTTAAGTAGGATTTTCCTTTCTTTTAAATAGGAAATTTCTGAGAATGGGGAGAGAAATTATTAGGACTGGCAAAAAGAAGACACCAAGTGCTTAAAGGAAGAGTGAAAAATGTATAGAGAAATTTCACTTTGGAGTTAGTCCTCTGTGTGGATGAATGAAAGAGAGTGGGGGTGAGAGCTAAAAACTAGAGCACGAATAGAAAAACAAATGCATGTGTCACAGTACAGGAGGTTGAGGGAAAACGGAAAGTGAGTTAGAATTAACTAGGTGAGAACGACAGGGATGGAAGAGGTAAGAGGCAAGAGAGAGAAAGTGATGTTAATGACCTATTCCTTTGTTTTCAGTTTGGGCACTCATCGATGGTCTCTTTTCTGGTTCCTTGTCTTCTTTCAGCAACCCTATCCTTTCAGATACCCAGTCCTTGCTTGCTAGTTACTCTGGGATCTGATCAACTCATTTACTCTTAAGAAGTAAGGATTTCACGCTATTCCTACTTTCAAGATCTTGTACTTTTAAAGTGTACTATAAAGAGAAGGCAGTGTTTAACACAAAGATACTAGTGATGGAATTTAGACATCTGATCAGAAACCTTGACTTTTTCCTCAAAGAGATAAAAGGGAGTGTTTTTATCATACAATATAAGCAACCGCCTATTTCTTTATGAATATGAGCAGAATGGATGCAAATCTAGATGATTTCTAGTTTCCTTCATGTTGCTTCATGTCAAATAGATTTTTTGCTCTGAAGTAATGTTTTTAAAAGTTTCCAAAAAGACAAACCATAAGAGACTCTTAAACTTACGAAACAAACTGAGGGTTGCTGTGGCGGTGGGGGGATAGGGATAGAGTGGCTGGGTTATGGACATTGGGGAGGGTATGTGCTATGGTGATTGCTGTGAAACGTGTAAGCCTGATGATTCACAGACCTGTACCCCTGTGGCAAATAATACATTATATGTTCATAAAAATAAATAAATAAAAGTTTCCAAGAGAATATTTGAATATTCTCACTGGAAAATTCTTTAAATCTTCTTTACCTTCCCAAACATTACCTATGATTTTGCACCCTAGTTTAATTATCCAGAAGAATTGAATCCTGAACTATGTTTTATGAAGTCCACTTTTAAATTTGGGAGAATCCAATCTAGATTTAACCTGTGAGCTGAGAATTTGGGTATTTTGTAGGAAACTCAAGGCAAATCTAATGTTTTACCCTATTCTTCTTAGCTGTGTAATTATTAGGGAACTTCACTAGGCTTTTATTCATTTGACAAATTATTTATTGAATACCTACTGTACGCCATGTCCTGTGCTAAGAGTCTCAATTTTTTCACAGTAACAAGCATAATGATACCTGTTTTGCAGGGTTATTGTGGTGGTTATGTAAAATCTACTAAAGTGCTTGATACAGATGTTTAATTAAAAAAGTTGCTGTTATTTGCTTAGCTTGTTATCATTCTACTATCCACTTTATTGTTTATATTTTTTGCCTTGTAATTAGTAAAGAAATGTAAGTGGGAGAGTAGGGACCATGTCTTATTTATTATAGTACTTTGCAAATAGTAGGTTTCCACCTACTTCCAGAAAGGAAACTCATTGTAATTCCCGAAACAAAGTAAATTATTTTCAGGTAATGAAGTGGAGGAGATCATTTTAGCCAAATTGAGTACAACATTTGGTTTCAGGCTTCTTGGCAATCCAGAATAAATGAAAATCGTAGTATTGTTATCCAATAAAAAGGAAGTATACTTATTTCTCAAATAATACAAGTTTTCCTCCAACATTCAATTCTAAGAGGAATTTGATCTTTCTGTAACCGATTCTGTGCCTTGAATTGACAGTGCCTTCAATAGTAGATTAGATTTGTTAGTTTGACAATAGGAACTGTTCAAAGGTGAGAGGACAAGTTAGAAATTGTATAATTGGTAAGAGAAGTTAGGACACTTCACTGACCTTTATTCATTCATTTGACAAGTATTTATTGAGCACCTGCTGGTGAGAGAAAAATAGAAGAATTATACATGTATTAAAGTGATTTGCAAGGTGTATTACAGAGTGGTACTGTTGAGAGAAATATAAATTCTTCTGTGTTGTAATTCACAAGTGATGTTCTATGGGTAAAATTTTAGGACATAAGGTATCAGGTTTAAGCATGTAAGAAAGATGAAATAAACAAATAAGCACAAATAAATTTTTTAAAGTTAGTTTGTTTTTGAGGGGGAGAGAAATAAAAGCCAAAGATATATTGTTTGTTTTATAACACTCAGGCTTTCCATTAGCATTCCCCTCTACTTTCCAGATTATATTTCTAGTTTATATTATTATGAAACACTCTGAGAAACTCAAAAGTGAAAAAGGTCTTTGTAATTTAAATAAGTCTTTGTAATTAAAAATTCCTCTGGACTAGAACTTGGCACTGAGATCTCTTTCTATCTTGAATAGTCTTTTTCATAAAAAATATTCACCAGCCATGTTTTAATCAAATGAAAATGTAAAAGAATGTTTCTGGCAGTCATGAGACATTATACATTCATAAAAATAATAAAATGTTTTCATTACCAGGTGTTCTGAGAATTTTACATTAACCAATTTACAAGTGTAATTTGATCATTTACCATTAGCATATGAAATATTTTGTGATACCCTCATGGTCATTAATCCATATTTGTGAACTGTACATTTTCCATGTATTGTATCACACTGATTAGTGTGATTTGATCATGTAGTAAAACACATTCTATGCACACACTATATAACTTATTAAAGTTCAAACATATAACGTACATTTTTAATGCCACAGGAAAGTAAATTCAAATTTGATGCCACTTGTGACCTTATATAATTGTTTTATTTATTACTTACTTATTTGCTAAATGTTCAAGGGAAAACTATCCCTTAAAGTGGTACGTGGGGAAGAATTTTATATATATGTTTATTGCATAGGTAGTTTCTTTGACATGGATTATTTCAGTTGAGATGTAAAATACAATATTCAGGATTTTTTTTCCTTGTTCATAAAATATTACAGTACAACACAGGCTTTCTGAAGGTGTCTGGGACTTCAAACACCTTTAGAAGATTGGGGAGTCAGGAAAACAAGAAGGCTGGCCAGTGGGTTTGGAATGGGGAATCTTCCAAATTCTCCATGCCCAGAGGGAATAAAAGATACTAATGGAAAAAAAAAGTGACTGAACTTCAGAGCTAGCCAGTGTCCTTGGACTGGAAAAACGTCTGTCAGAGGAAGGTTCTGATGTTTGTAAAAGTGCCTTCCAGTGGTCTGACTCAGGAAATCATATGTAGTAAACTAATTTAATGATTTACATAGTCACTTTTTTTTCTCCAAGCAGTGTCCTTTTTACTTGCTGGTACACAGACACATGCTTTTATTTCATAGAAGGGTTAAAACAATTCAGAGAAGTTACCTCTTCTAATAAAGACCAGTGTAACATTTAAAAAAATACATGGAAACTTTCCTTTAGACCATAAGTCTTAGATGAGAAGGATTCAGGAGTTTGTTTTGAGTATGTATAGTGGCTAGCAAAAGAGCATAAATGTTAATGTACATAACTGATATTTTATATTAGAAAATACAATGAAATAATCCATCAATTTGGACTTCTGTTAGTTAGTAAATCATTTTTGAATTTTCCCAAATTATTAATAAAATATTTCCTTCAGGTTTCAGAAAACTTTAAAGTAATTAAATAACATTATTTAAATATTTACACTGAGACGCCTTCGTGGCTCAGTCGGTTGGGCATCTGCCTTCAGCTCAGGTCGTGATCCCAGGTTCTCTGCTCAGCAGGGAGTCTGCTTCTCCCTCTCCCTCTGCCTGCTGCTCCAACTGCTTGTGCTCTCTCTCTCTGTCAAATAAGTAAATAAAATCTTAAAAAAAATAGTTATATTTAGACTAACTCCAGCAACCAGATAATGAAGTGTGTTTAGAAAACTTTCAACTAGTATCTTTCTTTTTTCCAAACATGAGCTTTTGATCTTAGGTCAGGTAGAACTGCATGCTCATGTTATTAAATGTTAACACATTACTTTGTTTTCCTGAGCCAGATTTCTGAGGTTTTCAGAGGCCATAAAATCCTTATTAAAATCAGGATGAAAGTCAGTAATAAGGGGAAAAAAAGTATATATCGCATCTGAAAAGGTTATTCTCTATTTAGAATTTATAATGTAGGAGGTGATAATGGAGTGTGACATAGTTTAAAGTGGACTGGAATTATAACAGGAGACGTAGGTTTTAGTCCTTGATCTGCGTTAGGAAAGAAACTCACCAGGTCTCAATTTTAGTTTGTTTTTGATGAGTGCTATCTTTTTAAAGTAAACTTTAACACTGGGGCGCCTGGGTGGCTCAGTGGGTTAAAGCCTCTGCCTTCAGCTCAGGTCATGATCTCAGGGTCCTGGGATCGAGCCCCGCATCGGGCTCTCTGCTCAGCAGGGAGCCTGCTTCCCCCTCTCTCTCTGCCTGCCTCTCTGCCTACTTGTGATCTCTCTCTCTCTGTCAAATAAATAAATAAAATCTTAAAAAAAAAAA
>CM052884.1:60367869-60390167 GCA_028534135.1 Potos flavus | reverse complement strand
ATATTACAGAAAATTTTCCTTCTTAGTAGTTCTGTTTTATCTTGCAGCCCTTACACTATAAAAACTAGACTCCAGGGGTGAGGTTTTTTGCCTTAGTGAAGGGAAGCCAGAAGAGACCCCAGCAAGAATGAAGAGCCAAATTATTTCCCTTGAATTTCAAAACAAACTCTGTAAAGCTGATAAAAGAGATAAAAACCTGGAGAACAGGATTTCGAGCCTTACCAGGCTAAGAGCTCTGGAGATTCAGAGCTTTGAGTTTATACCATAAGCTTCAGACTGAGGAATGGTGCATTTTCTAAGCACAAAAAAGATAAAAACACTTATGGAGGCAAAAACCACTCTAAAAGTTTAGAAGGAATAATATTCAGTGATTGAATAGGGATGGGAATAGTTCCAGTTTTCCCCAGCCAGAGCGAAAAATCTCATAATTCACAGGACATCAGGTAGTAAACTCAAAAAAGGTTTGTCTCAGTAACAGGGCAAAATTAGCCTTAGACTATATACTGCTTTAGTTCTACCTCATGAAGCTTAAAAGCAAGACCAAGGGATCAAACTATTTTCAAGTGACCTAACTATTTCTTAGAACAAAGTTCAGGGATAGTTATAGGAATACAGAAATATCCAGTAGCATTCAATATCTGGCATTCAATAAAAATTTAACAGGAATGTACAACAGCAGGAACATATGACCCAATAAAAGTAGAAAAATCAGTCAATTGAAACTGACTCAAAAATGATACCAGTGAATGAATTAGTAGAAAAGAACATTAAAGAGTTAATGTCATGGTATTCCATAAGTTCAAGAAGGTAGAGGAAAGATTGAACAGAGGCATGGAAAATATTTTTAAAAAGACACAAACCCAACTATTAGAGATGAAAACTATGATGTCTGAGATTTTAAAAAAATACAGAGGGTGTGACTACAGTATGGTAGTCATTGCCAAAGAAAAGATTAATGAACTTGATGACAGTGATAGAAACATTCCAAAATGAAACAGAGAAAAAAGATGGGGAAAAAATTGGAGAATCAGTTAGCTGTGGAACAACTTCAAGTAGTTTAGTATATGTATAATTGGAGTCACTGAAAGAGAAGTAGAGAAGGGAAAGAAAAATATTTGCATGAATAATGGCCAATATTTTTTTCAAATTTGTTGAAAACTTTAAGCCCCATGCATAAGAAACACATTATAATCAAAATTTATTAAAACCAATGATAAAGAAAAGAAAGCCAGGGGGAAAAAGACATTCTATACAGAAATACAAAGATTAAAATGAAAGCAGATTTCACACTGGACATGATGCACATGGCACGATGATGGAACAACAACTTTAAAGTACTGTAAGAATAATACTGTCAGAATACATCTATCTCCAGCAAAAATACCTTTAAAAAATATAGGTGTAAGAGACTTTTTCATACACACAAAGCTGAAAATTCATTACGGGCAGGTATGTATTACAAGAAATGTTGAAGAGATTTTCTTCAGGTAGAGCAAAAATGATAACAGATGGAAATCTAAATATAACAAGAGAAATAGTTACTGTGAATTAGTATAAAATCCTTTATTTATTTATTTTTTTTTAAGATTTTATTTATTTGTCAGAGAGAGAGAGAGAGCACAGGCAGGCAGAGAGGCAGGCAGAGGCAGAGGGAGAAGCATCCCTGCCGAGCAAGGAGCCCGATGTGGGACTTGATCCCAGAACGCTGGGATCATGACCTGAGCCGAAGGCAGCTGCTTAACTGACTGAGCCACCCAGGCGTCCCTAAAATCCTTTATTTTTATTATTGAAATCTCTTTAAAAGGTAAGAGCAAATATAAGAACCACATATTGTGGGATTTATAACATGTAGAAGTAAAATATAAGATACCAATAACATGAAGGTGGGATGAAATAAACTGTTGTAAGTGGTATGCTACAGGTGAAATGGGATAGTACTTGGAAGTAGTCTCATGCTAAGTTAAAATGCACACTATAACTTTAAAATAACTAGCAATATAATAAAGAATTTTTAGCCAATAAGCCAACATTGGATCTTAAAATGGATTCATTAAAAAATTCTATTCAAAATAAATTAGGAAATAGGAAAAAAGGAACAAAGAATAAAGGAGACAACAAATAGCAAAATGGTAGATTTAAACCTGATCATATCAGTAATCTCATTAAATGTAAATGGCTTAAGCATTGCAATTAAAAGGCAGAGATTGTCAGATTGGTGAAAAAGGCAAGACACAACTATAGATTGCCTACCAGAAATCTACTTTAATAGGTTAAAAGTAAAAGGTTGGGAAAAATAAACCATGCTAACATGAGTCAAAAGAAAGCTAGAATTGCTGTTTTAATACCAGGCAAAGTAGGTTTCAGAGCAAAGAATATTTTAGGAATAAAGACTGTCATTTCTTTTTTTTTTTTTTTAAAGATTTTATTTATTTATTCGACAGAGAGAGAGATCATAAGTAGTCAGAGAGGCAGGAAGAGAGAGAGGGGAAAGCAGGCTTCCCGCTGAGCAGAGAGCCTGATGCGGGGCTCGATCCCAGGACCCTGAGATCATGACCTGAGCTGAAGGCAGAGGCTTTAACCCACTGAGCCACCCAGGTGCCCCAAGACTGTCATTTCTTCAAGAAGACCTAACAATCTGCTTATGCATCTGGTAACAGCTTCAAAATACATAAAAAATGGGCAAAACTGAAAGTATCTATAAAAATCTAAAATTAGAATTGAAGATTTCAACAGTGTTCTCTCAATAACTGATAGAACAAGTATGTAGGAAATCAGGAGGGATATAAAATATTGAACAAAACTATCAACCAACTTGACCTAATTGACATTTATAGAATACTATACCCAACAACAGCAGAATATACATTGTTTTCAAGTACACAGGTGATATTTACCAAGCTAGACCATATTCTGGGCCAGAAAATAATTCTCAATTTTAAAATGATTCAAATCATACAAATATATTCCTTGCTTACAATGGAATTAAATTAGAAACTAGAAACAGAAAAGATATATGTAAAAAATAAGAAGTGAAATTACTGGATCTTTTGGTATATTTATTTTTAATTTTTTGTGGAAGTTCCATACTGTTTTTCATAGTGGCTGCATCTGTTTACATTCCTACAAATAGTACATGAGGGTTCCCTTTTCTTCACATCCTCAGCAACACTTGTTATTTCTTATCTTTTTGATAATAGCCATTCTGACTGGTGTGAGGTGATATCTCACTGTGGTTTTGATTTGCATGTCCCTGATGAGTAGTGATGTTGAGCATCTTTTCATGTGTCTGTTAGTCATCTGTATGTCTTCTTTGGAAAATGTCTATTCAGGTCCTCTGCCCATTTTTAAATTAGATTGTTTGTTTTTGGTGTTGAGTTGTATGAATTCTTTATATATTTTGGATATTAACCCCTTATCAGATATATCATTTACAAATATATTCTCCCATCCAGTAGGTTGTCTTTTGTTGATGGTTTCCTTCACTGTGCAAAAAATTTTTCGTTTGCTATGGTTCCAATTGTTTATTTCTGCTTTATTACCACCTTCCTAAAAAGAGAGATCCAGAAAAATATTGCTAAGGCTAATGTCCAAGAGTTTACTGCCTGTTTTCTTATAGGAGTTTAATGGCTTCAGGTCTTACATTTTGGTCTTTAATCTGGTTTGAGTTTCCTTTTGTGTATGGTGTAAGAAAATGGTCCAGTTTCATTCCTGTGCTTGAAGCTGTCCAGTTTCCCCAACACCATTTATTGAAAAGATTGTCTTTTACCCATTGTATGTTCTTGCTTCCTTAGTCATAGGCTAGTTGACTACATAAATGTGGGGTGGATTGATTCTCTTTCTTCCTCCCTCCCTCCCTTCCTTCCTTCCTTCCTTCCTTCCTTCCTTCCTTCCTTCCTTCCTTCCTTCCTCTCTCTCTCTCTCTCTTTCTTTCTTTCAATATTTTTTATTTATTCATTTAAGAGAGAAAGAATGTACAAGAGCATGAGCCTGGTGGGGGGGTTGGTTCAGAGGGAGAGGAAGAAGCAGACTCCCCATTGAGTGGGGATCCTGACATGGGGCTCAATCCCAGGACCCCAGGAACATGACCTGAACTGAAGGCAGATGCTTAACCAACTAAGCCACCTAGATGCCTCAAGTGTGGGGTTATTTCTCGGCCTCTATTCTTTCCCATAGATTTGGTGACTGTTTTTGTGCCAGTACTGTATTGTTTTAATTATTATAGCTTTGTAGGGTAGTTTGAGAGCTGGGATTGTGATACCTCCAGCTTTGTACTTCTTCTATTTTTTTTTTTAAGATTTTATTTATTTATTTGACACACAGAGAGAGATCACAAGTAGGCAGAGAGGCAGGCAGAGAGGGAGGGGGAATCAGGCTCCCTGCTGAGCAGAGAGCCTGATGTGGTACTCGATCCCAGGACCCTGAGATCATGACCTGAACCGAAGGCAGAGGCTTAACCCATTGAGCCACCCAGATGCCCCTGCTCTTTATCAAGATTACGTTGGCTGTTCGGGGTCTTTTGTGATTTCACACAGATTTTGGAATTACTCATTACAGTTCTGTGAAAAATACTATTGATTTGATAGAGATTGCATTGAATCTGTAGATTGCTTTGGGCAGTATAGACATTTTAACAATATTAGTTATTCTTATCTATGAGGATGAAATATCTTTCCATTCATTTATTTTATCTTCAATCTCTTTTATCAATGTCTTATAGTTTTCAGAGTATATGTCTTTCACCTCCTTGGTTAAATGTATTCCTAGGTATTTTATTCTTTTTGATGCAATTGCAAATGAGATCACTTCATTAATTTTTTATTTTTTTATTTTTATTTTATTTTATTTTTTATTTTTTCCCCCCAAATACTTTTATTTTATTTTTTCAGTGTTACAAGATTCATTGTTCATGTACCACACCCATTGCTCCATGCAATACGTGCCCTCCTCAATACCCACCACCAGGCTCACCCAACCCCCCATCCCCACCCCTCCAAAACCCTCAGTCTGCTGGTCAGAGTTCACAGTCTCTCATGGTTCATCTCCCTCTCCGATTTCCTCCAGTTTACCCCTCCCTTCCCTCTTACAGTGTCCTCCATGTTTTTCCTTATGCTTCACACGTGAGACCATATGATAATTGACTCTCTCCGCTTGACTTATTTCACTCAGCATAATCTCTTCCAGTCCAGTCCGTGTTGAAACAAAAGTTGGGTATTCATCCTTTCTGATGGAGGCATAATATTCCATTGTATATATGGACCATATCTTCTTGATCCATTCATCTGTTGAAGGGCATCTTGGCTCTTTCCACAGTTTTGCGATTGTGGCCATTGCTGCTACGAACATTGGGGTACATGTGGCCCTTCTTTGTATTGCATCTGCATCTTTGGGGTAAATACCCAGTAGTGCAATTGCAGGGTCATAGGGTATTCTATTTTTAATTTCTTCAAGAATCTTCACACTGTTTTCCAAAGTGGCTGCACTAACTTGCATTCCCACCAACAGTGTAAGAGGGTTCCCCTTTCTCCACATCCTCCCCAACATTTGTTGTTTACTGTGTTGTTTTAAAAGATTTTATTTATTTGAGAGAGAGAGAAAGCATGTGTGTGAGAGAGAGTGAGCACAAGAGGGGGAACGGGCAGAGGGTGAAGCAGGCTCCCCACTGAGTAAGGAGCCAGAGGCGGGGTTTAATCCCAGGACCCTGGTATCATGACCTGAGTGGAAGGCAGTTGCTTAACTAACTGAGCCACCCAAGCACCCTATTTCATTAATTTCTTTTTCTACTTGTTTATTATTAGTGTACAGTGTATATTTTGTATCCTTTTACTTTACTGAATTCATTTATTCTAATGGTTTTTTTCTTTAGGGTTTTCTATATGTAGTATCATGTCATCTACAAATAGTGACAGTTTTACTTCTTCCTTACCAATTTAGATGTCTTTTATTTTATTTATTGTCTGATTGTTGAGCCTAGTACTTCTAGTACTATGTTGTAGTAATAAAAGTGGTGAGAGTGGACATTCTTGTTTTATTCTTGATCTTAGAGAAAAAGCTTTCAGCTTTTCACCATTGAGTATGATGTTAGTTGTGGGTATGTCATATATGGTCTTTAGTATGTTGATGTATGTTTTCTCTAAACCCACTTTGTTGAGAGTTTTTGTCATGAATGGATGTTGAATTTTGTCAAATGCTTTTTCTGCATCTATTGAGATAAGCATATGATTTTTTTCTTCATTTTGTTAATGTGGTGTATCATCTTTATTAATTTGCAGCATATTCTTGCATCCCTGAAATAAATCCCACTTGATCATGGTGAATGATCTTTTTAATATATTGTTGGATTGGTTTGCTAATATTTTGTTGAGGATTTTTCCATCTATATTTATCAGGGATATTGGTCTTTTTTTGTAGTGTCTTTGTCTGGTTTTGGTAGGTTAATGTTCGCCTTATAAAATGAAGTTGGAAGCATTCCTTCCTGTTATATTTTTGGAATAGTTTGAGAAGGATATGTATTAACTCTTTAAATATTTGGTAGAATTCACCAGTGAAGCCATCTGGTCCTGGACTTTTGTTCAAAGTGAATTTTTTTGATTACTGATTCAATTTTATTACTACTAATTTTTCTGTTCAGAGTTTTTTTCTTCTTGATTCAGTTTTAGAAGATGGTATGTATAGGAGTGCTGACAATACTGTACTCCATCTTCAGCCTTCCATCTTGTTCATGCCTGTGCAATGACCTCCCTTGGGCCTGTGTGTTCTTGGCCCCTTGGAGGTTAATCTATGCCCTAACCAGAATGCAGGAAGGCTTGTTCTGATGGTTCCTAAAGTGGCCATAAAGTGGTAACTGGTAGAGATGACTGGCTCAAAGAAGACCCCTTTTTAAATAATTAGTGTAGAAGACCAGTGCACAGAAGGACCCACTTTAAATAACTAGTAGAAATGACAGGTGCACAGAAGACCCCATTTTAGCTAACTGGTAGGGATTCTCTGGTGTACTTTGGTACCACTTTAGATAACTACTCTTTGACCCCACCACATAGCCCCTCACTTTATAAAAGCTGTGGGTAGAGGTCTGGACATGGCAGAGAATGGAGTGGAGGTACCTTTGTAGATTCCTGGATCATTGCCTGCCTGATCCCCACCGTCAGTAATTTACCCCGAGTAAAACTCTGTGTAAATGGTGTGGAGTGGCTTGGGTTGTTTTTCAGTTTCAAAATGCCTTGTCAGTTTGGAGAATACTTTACTTTCTCCCACCTTCTAACAGTATGTTTCTAGGAATTTATTCATTTCTTCTAGGTTGTTCAATTGTTGACATAATTTTTTATAGCTGATTCATAATCCTCTGTGGTCATGGTTGTGGTCATGGTTGTAGTTTCTCCTCTTTTTTCCCGATTTTATTTGAGTCCTCTCTCTTTTTTTTCTTGTTGAGTATGGCTAAAGATTTATCAATTTTGTTTATCTTTTCAAAGAACCACCTTTTAGTTTCATTGATTTTTTAATATTTTTTGATAGTGTTTATTTAATTTATTTCCACTCTGACCTTTATTATTTCTTTCCTTCTACTAACTTTGGGGTTTGTATGTTCTTTTTCTTGTTTCACTGACTATAAGTTTAGATTATTTATTGGAGATTTTTCATTTTATTTGAGTTTGGCCTGTATTACTATACACTTCCCTCTTTTGCTGCATCTCAAAGATTTTGAACCATTGTGTTTCCACATTCATGTCTCAAGATATATTTTGATTTCCTATTTGACTTCTTTATTGACTCATTGGTTGTTTATTAGCATGTTGTTTAGCCTCCATGTGTTTGTGGTTTTTCCAGTTTTTTTTTCTTGTAATTGATTTCCAGTTTCACACCATCGTGGTTGGAAAAGATGCTTGATATGATTTCAATCTTTACAATTTACTGAACCACCCTTGCATCCTAGGAATAAATCCCACCTGGTCGTGGTGAATAATCCTTTTAATGTACTGTTGGATCCTATTGGCTAGGATCTTGGTGAGGATTTTGGCATCCATGTTCATCACGGATATTGGTGAGGGTTACAGAAGGGAGGGATATGGGGGGATAGGGTAACTGGGTGATGGATATTAAGGAGGGCACGTGTTGTGATGAGCACTGGGTGTTATACACAACTAATGAATCACTGAACATTACATCAAAAACTAATGATGTGCTATATGCTGGCTAACTGAACGTAATAAAATAAAACTAAAAAAATTTGTAAAATTAAAAACAAAAAAAAACCCCCAAAATAAAAATAAAGACCCCAATTTATTGAGACTTGTTTTGTGGCCTAACATATACTCTATCCTGGAGAATATTCCATGTGTGGTTTGTTTTCTTACTGATGAGTTTGAGTTCTCTGTATATTTTGGATAACAGTTCTTTATCTGATGTGTCTTTTACAAATATTTTCTCTGATTTTTGGCTTGTCTTCTTATTTCTTGACATTGTCTATCACAAAGCATAAGTTTTAAATTTTAATGAATCCAGCTTATCAACTGTTTCTTTTATGGATCATGCCCTTGGTATCGTACCTAAAAAGTCATCGCTGTGCCGACGTTCATCTAGGGTTTCTGCTAAATTATCTTCTAAGATTTTTATAGTTTTGCGTTTTACATTTAGGTGTATAATCCATTTGGGGTTAATCTTTTGTGAATGTGTAAGGTCTGTGTCTAAATTCAGTTTCCTGCTTGTGGATGTCCAGTTACTTCAGCATCATTTGCCGATAAGACTATTTTGTTACATTCTATTCACTTTTCTCTTTTGTCAAGGGCAATTGACTATGTGGTCTATTTCTGGGCTCTCTATTCTGTTCCCTCGATCTATTTGTCTTTTCTTTCTTCAATACCGCACTGGCTTGTTTACTATAGCTGTATGTTAAATCTTGAAGTTGGATAGTGTCAATTCTCTTACTTTGTTCTTCTCCTTCAATAGTATGTTAGCTATTCTGGGTCTTTTGTCTCTCCCTATAAACTTTAGAATCAGTTTGTTTGATTTATTTTTTTGATATTTTATTTAATTTATACCTAAGTATTTCATTTTTGGGTTGCTAATGTAAATGGTATTCTGTTTTTAATTTTAAATTCTTATTGTTCATTGCTAATAAATAGGGAAGTTATTGATTTTGTATATATTAATCTTATATCCCCAAACCTTGCTATAATTGCTTATTAGTTCCAAGAGGATTTTTTTGTCATTTCTTTCAGATTTCCCATATAGACGATCATGTCATCTGAGAAGACAGTTTTATTTCTTCTATCCCAGTCTGTATTTTTTTTTTTCCTTTTCTTGTTGTATTGCATTATCTAGGACTTCCAATATGATGGTGAAAAGAGGTGGTTAGAAGAAACTTCCTTGCCTTGTTCTTGATCTTACTAGAAAATTTCTAGTTTCTCATCATGAAGTACGATGTTATCTGTTTTGTTTTGTTTTGTTTTAATTTTTGGTAGATAGTCTTTATCAAGTTGAGGAAGTTCCCTTGTATTTCTAGTTTACCGAGAATTCTTTAAGTCATGAATAGGTGTTGGATTTTATCAAATGCTTTTTTGCATCTACTTATTTGATCATGTGGTTTTTCTTTTTTCTGTTGATGTGATATTGATTGATTTCTGAATGTTGAAACATCCTCACATGCCTGGGATAAATTCTACCTGGTCATGGTGTATAATTCTTTATATATTGTTGGATTCATTGTGATAATATTTGTTGAGGAATTTTGCATCTATGTTCATGAGAGATATTGGTCAGTAGTTTTCTTGTATTGTCTTTATCTGGTTTTGATATTGAGGTAACGGTGGCTTTATAAAATTAGTTAGGAATTATTCCCTCTGCTTCTATCCTCTGAAAGACATTACAGAAAGCTGGTATAATTCCTTCCTGAAAGTTTTGATAGAAGTCACCAGTCAACCTCTCTGGGCCTGGTGCTTTCTGTTTTGGAAAGTTATTACTTACTGATTCAATTTCTTAAATATTTCTTAAATATGAATGTATTCAGACGCTCTTTTCTTCTTGTGTAATTTTGGCAGATTGTTTCAAGGAATTGGTCCATTTCATCTAGGTTACTAAATTTTGAGGCATAAAGTTGTTCATAGTATTCTTTTATTATCCTTTTAATTTCCATGGGCTCTGTAGTGATGTCTCCCCTTTCATTTCTGATATTAGTAATTTGTGTTCTCTTCAGGCTTATCAATTTTATTGATCTTTTAAAAGAAACAGCTTTGGGGTTAATGATTTTCTCTATTTCTTGTATTCAATATCATTGATTTCAACTCTCATTTTTATTATTTATTTTCTTTTACTTAGTTGGACTTAATTTGGTCTTCTTTTTCTTGTTTCCTAAGGTGGAAAATTAGAATATTGATTTTAGATTTTTCTTCTTTCTAATACATGCAACTAATGCTACAAAATTTTCTCTAAGCATTGTTTTCATTCCATCCTATACATTTTGATAAGTTGTGTTTCCATCTTCATTTAGTTTAAAATATTTTAATTTTTTTCTTGAGATTTCTTCTTTGACTGATGTGTTATTTAAAAGCGTGTTGTTTAAGACAAACCATAAGAGACTCCTAAACTCATGAAACAAACCGAGGGTGGCTGGGGGGTAGGGGCGGGTAGGGATAGGGTGGCTGGGTTATGGACATTGAGGAGGGTATGTGCTATGGTAAGTGCTGTGAAATGTGTAAGCCTGAGGATCCACAGACATGTACCCTGGGGCAAATAATACGTTATGCTTTAATTAAAAAAAATTAAAAAAAAATAAAAGCGTGTTGTTTAGACTCAGCAATCAGACAACAGGAAGAAATAAAAGGCATCCTTTTATTGGCAAAGAAGAAATCAAACTTTCACTCTTTACAGATGACATGATACTCTATGTAGAAAACCCAAGACTCCACCAAAAAATTGCTAGGACTAATACAGGAACTCAGCAAAGTTGCAGAATAAAAAATCAATACACAGAAGTCTATTGCATTTCTATACACTAACAATGAAGCAGCAGAAGGAGAAACCAAGGAATCACTCTCATTTACAATTGCACCAAAAACCATAAGATACCTAGGAATAAACCTAATTAAAGAGGTAAAAGATCTGTACTCTGAAAACTATACAACAGTTATGAATGAAATAGAGAAGGACACAAAGAAATGGAAAAACATTCCATGCTCATGGATTTGAAGAACAAATATTGTTAAAATGCCTGTGCTACTCAAAGCAATCTACACATTCAGTGCAATCCTTATTAAAATATCATCAGCATTTTTTGTTTCTATTATTTTATTTAATTTTTTGGAAGATTTTATTTATCTATTTGAGAGAAAGAGAGGATAAGAGAGAGAGAGAGAGAGAGCATGAGGGGGGAGGATCAAAGGGAGCAGCAGACTCCCTGCTGAGCAGGGAGCCTGATACAGGACTCAATCCTGGGACTCCAGGATCATGACCTGAGCCAAAGGCAGTTGCTTAACCAGCAGAGCCACCCAGGCACCCTGTCATCAGCATTTTTCACAGAGCTGGAACAAACAATCCTAAAATTTGTATGGCACCAGAAAAGACCCCAAATAGCCAAAGTAATGTTGAAAAAGAAGACCAAAGGTGGTGGCATCATAATTCTGGACTTCAAGCTATATTACAAAGCTATAATCATCAAACCAGTGTGGTACTGGCACAAAAACAGACATATAGATCAATGGAACAGAATAGAGAACCCCAAAATGGACCCTTAACTCTATGGTCAACTAATCTTAAACAAAGCAAGAAAGAATATCCAATGGAAAAAAGTCTTTTCAACAAATAGTATTGGGAAAATTGGACAACCACATGCAGAAGAATGAAACTAGACCACTTTCTTACACCATACACAAAAATAAACTCAAAATGGATGAAAGACCTAAATGTGAGACAGGAATCCATCAAAATCCTGTAGGAGAACACAAGCAGCAACCTCTTTGACCTCAGCTGCAGCAGCTTCCTACTAGACATGTCTCCAAAGTCAAAGAAAACAAAAGCAAAAATGAACCATTGGGACCTCATCAGGATAAAAAGCTTTTGCATAGCAAAGGAAATAATCACCAAAACTAAAAGGCAACCTATGGAATGGGAGAAGATATTCACAAATGGTATATCAGATACAGGGTTAGTATCCAAAATCTCTAAAAAAGTTGTCAAACTCAACACCCCAAAAAACAAAAAACCCAGTCAAGAAATTGGCAGAAGGCAGGAACAGGCATTTCTCCAAAAAGAGACATACAAATGGCTAACAGACACATGAAAAAATGCTCAACATCATTTGGCATTAGGGAAATACAAATCAAAACCACAATGGTATTCCACCTCACACCAGTCAGAATGGCTAAACTCAACAACTTAGGAAACAACAGATGTTGGTGAGGACGTAGAGAAAAGGGAATCCTCTTATACTCTTGATGGGAATGCCAACTGGTGGAACCACTCTGGAAAACAGTATAGAGGTTCCTCAAAAAGTTAAAAATAGAACTACCCTATGACCCAGAAATTGCACTACTAGGTGTTTATCTGAAGGGTACAAAAATAGTGATTCAAAGGGGCACGTTTGCCCCAGTGTTTATAGCAGCAATGTCCACAATAACCAAAGTTTGGGAAGAGCCCACATGTCCATCAACAGATGAATGGATAAAAAAAAGGTGGCGCGTGCACACACACACACACACACACACACACACACACACACTGGAATATTACTCAGCCATCAAAAAGAATGAAATCTTACCATTTCTAATGATGTGGATGAAACTAGGGAGTATTATGCTAAGCTTTGAAATAAGTCAGTCAGAGAAAGACAAATACTATATAATTTCACTTATATGTGGAATTTAAGAAACAAAATAGATAAGTATAAGGGAAGGGAAGGAAAAATAAAATAAGACGAAAACAGAGGGAGGCAAACCATAAGAGACTCTTAACTATATGAAACAAACTGAGGGCTGCTGGAGGGGAGGTGAGTGGGAGATCCGGTAATTGGGTGATGGGCAGTAAGGAAAGCACTTGATGTAATAAGCACTGGGTATTATATGCAACTGATGAATCACTAAATTCTACCCCTGAAACTAGTAATATGCTATATGATTACTAAATTGAGTTTAAATAAAAAATTTTAAAAAGAAGTGTTTTGTTTAATCTTTACATATTTTAGGATTCTCCAGTTATCTGTTACTGATTTCTAGTTTAATTCATTTTGGTAACAGCAGATATCGTATGATTTCTATTATTTTAAATTTGTTAAGGTGTGTTTTATGGTCCAGAATATGGGCTATCTTGGTTAATGTTCCATGCGAACTTGAGAGGAATGTGTAATCTGCTGTTGTTGGATGAAGTAGTCTATAGATGTTAATTGTATCCAGTTGATTGAGGGTATTGTTGAGTTCAATTATGTTCTTACTGATTTTCTTTCTGCCTGCTGGTCCTGTCAATTTCTGACAAAGGAATGTTGAAGTCTTCAACTATAACAGTAAACACACATATTTCTCTTTGCATTTCTATCAGTTTTTGCTTCACATAGCTTTATGCTCTGTTGTTAGGCGCATATACTATAAGGATTGTTATGTTTTGTAGGAGAATTTACTCCTTTATTATTATATAGTGCTCTTATTTATCCCTGATAAATTTCCTTGTTTTAAAGTCTTCATTGTTTGAAATTAATATAGCTACTTCTCATATTTTTCTCTATCCAGTTACCTTTAATCCATATGTGTCTTTATAGTTAAAGTGGGTTTCTTGTAGACAACACATAGTTGGGTATTGTTTTTTGATCCATTCTGACAATCTCTGTCTTTTAATTGATACACTGAGATTATTAATGTTCAAAGTGATTATTGATATACTTGGATTAATATCTACCATATTTGTGACTGTTTTCTATTTGTTGCTAATATTCTTTGTTTCTATTTTTGCTTTCCACTCTTTTTCTAACTTTTACGTTTTTTTTTTAAATATTTTTTATATTTATTTGAGAGACACATGCAGAGAGAGAGAGCAGGAGTAGGGGGAGCAGCAGAGGGAGAGGGAGAAACAGGCTCTCTGCTGAGCAGGGAGCCCACCGTGGGGCTCAATCCCAGGACCCTGAGACCATGACATGAGCCAAAAGCAGATGCTTAACTGACTGAGCCACCCAGGTGCCCCTAACTTTTATGGTTTTAATTGAGCATTTTATATGACTCCATTTTTCTCTCTTTTTGTAGCATATCAGTTATACTCCCTTTTTAAAAACATTTTTTGTGGTTGCTCTAGATTTTGCAATATACATCTACAACTAATCCAAGTCCACATTCAAATAGCACTAGACCACTTCATAGGCAGTGTGAGTACCTTATGATAACAAAATAACCATAATTTCTCCCTACCATTCCTCGTATCATTGCTGTCATTCATTTCATTATATTTGTATATATATGATGCATATGTAAGCATATATATGTATGATATATACATAAGCATACATAATCAAATATATTGTTGCTGTTATTATTTTGAAGGAACTGTTATTTGTTAGGTTAAGAAAAAGAAAAATAACATTTTTTATTGTATTTACACTTATTCCTTCTGCGATGCTCTTCCTTTCTTTATGTAAACCCAAACTTCTGACCTATCTTATTTTTCTTCTCTCTAAAGAACTTCTTTTAACATATCTTTTAAGGCAGGTCTACTGGCAACAAATTTCCTCAATTTTTGTTTGAGAAAATCTTTATTTTTCCTTCACTTTGAAGGAAAATTTCTCAGAATACAGAATGCAGGATTGGTTGTTTTTTCTCTCAACATTTCAAATACTTCATTCCATTCTCTTCTTGCTTGCATGGTTTCTGAGAATTTAGATGTAATTCATATCTTTTTTCCTCTATTGTTAAGGTGTTTTCCCACCCTCTGGCTTCCTTCTGGATTTTTTCTTTAGCTTTGATTTTTTTTTTTTTTTTTTTTTTGTAGTTTTAAAAACATATGCCCAGGTGATTTGTTGTTGTTGTTGTTTTTTCATTTATCATGCTTGGTGTTTTCTTTCTTTCTTTTTTTTTTTTTTTTCCATGGTTGGTGTTTTCTGAGCTTCCATCATTTTTGGTTCAGTTACTGACATTAATTTGGGGGAAGTTCTTAGTCATTATCATTTTAAGTATTTCTTCTTTTTCTTCCTCTTTTTCCTCTTCTTCTGGTATTTCATTATCTGTGCATTATACCTTTTGAAGTTGTTCCATAGTCTTTTTTTATTTTTTTCCTTTCAGTTTTTGTACTCTTGTTTTTCAGTTTGGGAGGTTTCTACTGATATTTCGTCAAGCTCAGAGATTCTTCCCTGACACGTGTCTGGTCTGCTAGTAAGTCTTTCAAAGACATTTTCATTTCTGTTACAGTGTTTTGATCTCTAGCATTTCTTTTTTGTTCTTTCTTAGGATTTCTGTCTCTTCGATTACATTGCCCATCTGTTCTGACATGCTGTCTATTCATTAGAGCCCTTAGCATATTAAAGATAGTTGTAAATTCTAGGTATTATAATTCCAATATTCCTGATATGTCTGGTTCTGATGCTTGCTCTGTCTCTTCCAACTATGTGTGTTTTTTTTTTCTTTTAGTATGCTTTGTAATTTTTCTTGATAGCCAGACATGATGTACTAGGTAAAAAAATTACTGTAAATAGATCTTTTGTAATAGTAAGGTATTGGGGGAAGGGAAGCATTCTATAGTTCTATGATTAGGTCTAAGTTTTTTAGGGAGACTATGCCTCTGGACTGTGAACTTCACAAGTATTTCTGTTTTTTCTTCTCTATTAAGTGAAACAAGATGGCTAGAGTGGGCTAGAGTTTGGTATTTCTTTTCTCACACATGGAAGGATAGGCTCACCAGAGTTAGGTGTTTTATTTCTCCTAGGTCAGTTAGGCTTTGATAATAAGCCAGCAGGTTAGGCCCTGGTTAACTGGGTTCCCCTGACCGAAGGACTTTTTTTTTTTTTTTTTTTTACTGAAGGACTTTTTAAGAGGAAAATGTTCCTCTGGCATATTACAAAATGTTCCTGTTTTTTCTCTCCCTGCCTGGAACAGAGGAATTTTCTCTGTTACTTACTGTGAACCTGGTCAAACTCCTGGAAGTGAAACAAAAATGTGGGGACCTCCCATGCTGGGTTCCCTTTGAGCTTTTAATTCTCAAACTTGTCTCACTGAGCTTTTATCAGTATGTCTGAAGGTTCTAATTTCTCCACATCTTTACCAACACTTGATATTGTTGATCCTTTTGGTTGTAGCCATCATGGTATGTGTGAAGTGGGATCTCATTGTGGTCTTGATTTACATTGCCATAATGACTAATTATGTTGAGCATTTTTTATGTTTGCTATGAGCAAGATGCAGCAGAAATGACATAAATATTTCTCTTTTTTTTTTTTTTAAGATTTTATTTATTTATTTGACAGAGAGAGACACAGGAAGAGAGGGAACACAAGCAGGGGGAGTGGGAGAGGGAGAAGCTGAGCAAAGAGCCTGATGTGGGGTGATCCCAGGACCCTGGGATCATGACCTGAGCCAAAGGCAGACGCTTAACAACTGAGCCACCCAGGCACCCCAATATAGATGTTTCTAACCTGACTGTATTTTAGATATTGGACTCATTAGACATGGAATATAAAATATGTATATTTTATATGTTTAACAAAATAAAAATATATTAAAATAGGAATAAAGAAAAAGAGACAGTAAGAGATGACCTGCTGATATGAAAAAGAACCAAGGAGGGATTATGGAAACAAAATTATAATATGTAAAATTTAAAACTCAGTTAGATATAGCTGGATGGTAAAGCTAAAGAAGTTTTCTAGACTATAGCCCAGAAGGAGAAAGGATTAGAAAAAATGAAAGAGAGGTTAAGAGACATAGAGAACAGCGTATGAAAATCTAATCCATATGGATTATGAAATGATTTAGATATGAAAATCTAAATCCAATTATGGATTCAGATGAGAAGAGAAGAAACTGGACAGAGGCAATATTTGAAGAGGATTTCCCAGTATTAGTGAAAGTTACCAATATAGAGACTCAGAAAATTCATCAAGTCCTAATGGAAATGAATAAAAATATATCTACAATTGAACATACTGTAGTGAAACTTTAGAGCACAAAAGACAAAAAAAATCTTAAGGGCAACATAGAGAAAGATTACCTTTCAAAAACAATAGTTAGACTAACAGCTTTTTCATCATTAGGAGCAGAAGAAGACAAAAGATAGAATATGTTCAACAATGATTATAACTGTAAATTTGCACATCCAATGAAATGGTCTTTAGAGCAAGAACAAAAAGAAAATATTTTTCAGGCAAATAAAAATGAGCAAGTTTGTAACTAGCAGACCCATGCTAAAAGAAGTTTTAAGGAATTCACTTCATACAGAGCAAAAGTGATACAAGACCGAAAGGTCTGCAATGTAAGAAAGAGTAGTGAATAATACATATGGTATATAATATAATATATAGCAATAAATTGGCTAAAATTTGACTCAACTTAAATAAATAAGTGTAAATGACATAAATATTTACAGGCATAAAAACTATATAGAATTAGAATATTGGACAAATAGCTTAAAAGTTTGAAGGTATTGATTGGGACGCCTGGGTGACTCAGTTAAGTGTCTGCCTTCGGCTGAGGTCATGGTTGCAGGGTCCTGGGATCAAATCCTGAATTCAGCTCCTTGCTCAGCAGGGAACCTACTTCTCCAACTCTGCCTGCTGCTCCCCTGGCTTGTGCTCTCTCTCTCCCTCTGACAAATAAAAAAAATCTTGAAAAAAAAGCTTGAAGGTTTTGACCAGAATTAAAGTGTTTAAAGTCCATGTATTGTTTGGGGAAAGAATAAAATATATTAATTTTTTTAGACATTTATATGTTAGTCACATAATGGGTAGAATAGAATGTATAACTTCATGGAAGAGGCAAATGTGCACTGTGCCTTAGTTATAGAACCTCAGTTTCATTTAGGTTGTTAGTGTTTACAGTCAGAAGACATTTTTTGGCTTCCCATATGAGGTCTAGTTATGTGACTTAAGTTCAGATATTTAAGCAGAAGTGTAGTGTGGAATTTCCAGAAAGATTCCTCAAAAGGCATTTTTTTTTTTTTTTAAGAGAGAGAGAGTGCAGGAGGTGGAGGGGCAGAAGGAGGGGGAGAGAGAGAATCTTAGACAGACTCCACACTGGGCAGAGCTTGATCTCATGACCCTGAGATCATGACCTGAGCTGAAATCAAGAGTCAGACGCTTAACTGACTGAGCCAGCTAGGTTCCACAAAAGGCATTTATTTTCTTAGGTGGGAGATAGGCCTTGTTTCCTCTTCCTCCTTTCTTCTGCTGCATGCAACATAGATGTGATAGCTACCTCTTCAGCTAGACAATCTTGGACCAAGAGGGTTGTTCTAAGTCTGCAAGCATGGCCCAGGATGATTGTGCAGAAAGATAGAAAGAATGTGGGTTCTTAAAAAAAAAAAGAAAAAAGAAAAAAGCATGTGGGTTCTTGATAATATTAGAGCATCTATACCAGCCCTGGACTGACTATCTCTAGACATCTTTTAAATGAAAGAGAAATAAATTTCTATCTTATTTTAGCCCTGTTATTTGTTATTTTTATTGTTGTTGTTTTATATTAGAAAGCTTATCAGCAGCTAGTCCTGATGCTAATTAATACATACTTCTAAAGTGGTAGAAGAGAGAGAATGGAATGGGAAAAAACAGATAGTAACTCAATGAATCTAAAATAGGAAAGAAAATAATGAGAAAAAAAGCAGAAAACAGAAAAAGCATGACAAATAGAAAACAAGAAATAATGATTGTACAAATAAATATATGTATTAGCAATATATTAAATATAAATATATTAAACTTATCACTTAAAAGCAAATATTATTCTACTAAAGTAAAAAGAAAACCTCAGCTATATATGTTGTACTTATAAAAATATGAAATACAAAGACATAGGGAAGGGAAACTTTCACCTTCATTGTGTGAGGGCAGTATTGCTCTGATACCAAAACCAGATAAAGACACCCCCATAAAAGAGAACTACAGAACAGTATCTCTGATGAACATAGATGCAAAAATCCTCAACAAAATACTAGCAAACTGAATCCAACAATACATAAAAAAAATCATTCACCACGATCAAGTGGGATTTATTTCTGGGATGCAAGATTGGTTCAATATTCACAAACCAATCAATGCAATAAATCACATCAGTAAGCAAAAACATAAAAATCATAGATGCAAAACAAGCATTTGACAAAGTACAACATCCATTCATGATAAAAACCCTCAACAAAGTAGGTTTAGAGAGAACATGCCTCTACATAATAAAGGCCACTTATGAAAAACCCACAACTAACATCATCCTTAATGATGAAAAACTGAGAGCTTTTCCCCTAACAGGGATGAGAGAAGCATGTCCACTCTCATCACTTTTATTCAATATAGTACTGGAAGTCCTAGTCACAACAATCAGACAACAAAAAGAAATAAAAGGCATTCGAATCAGTAAGGAAGACGTTAAACTGTCACTATTCGAAGATGACATGATACTATATATAGAAATCCCTAAAGACTCCACCAAAAAACTACTAGAACTGATAAACAAATTCAGTAGTCATAGGATACAAAATCAATGTACAGAAACCTGTTGCATTTCTATACATCAACAATGAAGCAGCAGAAGGAGAAATTAAGAAAATAAACTCATTTACAATTGTACCAAAAATAGTAAGATATCTACAAATAAACCTAACCAAAGAAGTGAAAGACCTATACTCTGAAAACTATAAAACATTGATGAAAGAAATGAATATGACACAAAGAAATGGAAATTCCATGCTCATGGATTGAAAGAACAAGTATTATTAAAATGTCTATAGTACCCAAAGTAACCTACAGACTTGATGCAATCCCTATCAAAGTACCAACAGCCATTTTCACAGAACTGGAACAAACAATTATAAAGTTTATATGGAACCACAAAAGACCTCAAATAGCCAAAGCACATCTTGAAAAAGAAAAACAAAATTGGAGGTATCACAATTCCAGATTTCAAGTTATATTACAAAGCGGTAGTAATCAAAACAGTATGGTACTGGCATAAAACTAGACACGTATCAATAGGATAGGACAGAAAAACCCAGAAATAAACCTACAATTATATGGCCAATTAATCTTCAACAAAGCAGGGAAGAATATGCAATGGGAAAAAGACAGTCTCTTCAGCAAATGGTATTGGGAAAGCTGGACCAACTACATTAAAAAAAATGAAACAAGACCAGTTTCCCATACCATATGCAAAAATAAACTCAAAATGGATTAAATACCTAAGTATGAAACCTGAAACATAAAAATCCTAAAAGAGAGCACAGGAAGTAATTTCTCTGACATTGGCTGTAGCAACTTTTTTCTAGATATGTCTCTTGAGGTAAGGGAAATAAAAGCAAGAATAAACTATTGGTACTACATCAAAATAAAAGCTTCTGCACAGCAAAGGAAACAATCAACAAAACTAAAGGCAACCTACTGAATGGGAGAAGATATTTGCAAATTACATATCGAAAAAGATTTAGTATCCAAAATATATGACGAAGTTGTAAAACTCAACATCCAAAAAATAAATAATCCAATTAAAAACAGGCAGAAGACATGAACAGATATTTCTCCAAAGAAGACATCCAGAAAGCCAACAGATACATGAAAAGATGTTCAATATCACCCATCATCAGGGAAATGCAAATCAAAACTATACCTCGTACCTGTCAAAATGGCTAAAATCAACGGCGCAAGAAACAACAGGTATTGGTGAGGATGTGTAGAAAAAGAAATCCTTGTGCACAATTGGTGGGAATGAAAATTGTTGCAGACAATGTGGAAGACAGTATGGAGGTTCCTCAAAAGTTAAAAATGAACTACCCTAAGATCCAGTAATCACACTACTGGGTATTTAGCTGAAAAAGTTAAAACACTAATTCAGAGGGATACATGTACATCTGTCTTTATTGCAACATTATTTACAATAGCCAAATTATGGAAGCAGACTAAGTGTCCATCAATAGACTAATGGATAAAGAAGAGGTGGTATATATAGAGATATCTATATCTATCTGTATCTATGTATCTATATCTATATCTATATCTATATCTATATCTATATCTATATGTATGTATATAGCTTATGGAGAAGGAAAAAAGGGAAGAATGAATACAGGATGAAAATGAGCAGTGTGTACTCCAGTAGTTCAATAAAAAAAATATTGAAGAAGAAAGATCTCATGAGCATCTCCATAAATGACAAAAACTGCATGATAAAGTTCTAAATCCATTTGTGATAAAAAGAACTCTCAACAAATTCGGAATAGAGAGGATTTCCTCAATATGAGAATAGGATACTACCCAAACCCCACTTTATTGATCATGTTTAATTTTGCAACAATAAAAGCATTTATTTTATAATCATGAATAAGACATGGCTATTACCTCTTTTATACTACATTGTAATTACAGAGTCTACATAGTAGAGGCTAGTTTGTGTGGTATAGACAAGCAAATAACGAAGGTGTAAAAGCATCATTGTGGATTATATGATTATCTTCTTTGAAAAGCAAAATTAATCTACAGATGTTACTAGAGTTAATAAGAATTTATCAATATTTCTGGATTAAAATTAGAAAATAATTGTATATTTGTAGCATTAGATGCAAAGCATTAGAAAGTGCAGTAAAAGACCAATTATAATAGCAAAAAAATGTAGGTACCTAGGAATACATCTAACAGAAGATTGCAAGAATCTTTGAGGATAATATTACAAAACTTTATGGAATAATGTATTAGTTAGAGTCATGCTGGTTTAACAGATAAACTCCACTTGCCAGTGGTTTACCACAGTAGATGTTTCTTTCTTTCTGAGGGTAATCCAGAACAGGTGTTTTGGATTAGTGGGTGGCTTTCCATTAAGTACAGATTTAGGTGCTCAGGCTCCTTCTCTTATTTTGGCTTTGCCAAATTTAACATGTAGCTTCCAAGGTTGCTATGAAACAGACATGCAGGATCATGTAGAAGTTGCGAAGGCTAGAGCAGCAACTCCTATGTGTATGCAATTCCAAACAAAATTCCACAGTATTTTTGGTAAAAATCGACAGTGATTCTAACATTTATTTTCTCTAAAAGAGAAGAAACTAGAATGGCCAAAATTTTTTGAAAAGAGGAACAGAATTGGAGGATTTACACTAAAGCTATATAGTACTTAATACATTATGATATTGGTGGGATAGACACATACATCTATAGA
>CM052884.1:60346091-60367369 GCA_028534135.1 Potos flavus | reverse complement strand
CCCTACCCCCAGAGATGCTATTTATAAAGTTGAGGAAGTTTTCTTCTATTTCTAGTTTTTAAGAATTTTTTAAATCATGAATTTCATTTGCATTTTTGTCCAATGCTTTTTTGCATCTATTTTTTCTCTTTTAGTCTGTTAATATGGTGACTATAATTGATATTTAAATGTTAAACTAAACTTGAATTACTACTTTGTTATTATTGGTTATCCTTCTTCTATATTGTTGGATTTAATTTGCTAATATTTTGTTAAGGATTTTTGTAAATGTTAATGAGGGAGTTAACTGCAGAAAACCAAAGACAAAGAAGAAATCTTGAAAAAATCCAGAGGTAAAAACCATGTTACCTGTAGAGAAATAAGAAAGAGTAATGTTGGGCTTCTTTTCAATGCCACAAAAACAGACCACAAAAACAAGAAGACAGTGGAGTGAAATATAGAATTCTGTATCCAGCAGTTATTCTTGAAAAGTGAACAAGAAACAAAGACTTTCTCATATAAACAAAAATTGTTCCCAGTACACCTACCTTGCAAGATATGTTAAAAGTTCTTCAGAGAGAAGGAAAATGGTCAGAAAATGGTTAGAAACTTGGACTTTCACAGAGAAAGAAAGACTCTTGGAGAAGGAACAAATAAAAGTAAAATTAAACCTTTTACTTTTTCTTACCTTTTGAAAAATTAGTTGATCTCATAGGTCGCTGTTGACTTAATAATAGCGACAATGTGCTGGGTGATTATAGCTTATGGATGGGTGAAATGGGTGATGGCATTGTTATAGGACAGCAGGGAGAAATTCAGAATATTCTGTTATAAGGTACCTGTATTGATTGTGAAGTGCTATAATGTTATTCGTCATCAGAAAGTGCTTTCTTGACTATAGTCTGTAAAATATTAACAACCCTCATTCTTATCCTTGGCCTGTTCCCCTTACTCTGCCTTTTTTCTTTATGTAGCTCTTACCAGCTCCTGAAATGTTACATATTTATTTATTGGTCTGTGTATCTTTCTATTCTAGAATATAAAGTCTATGAAGGCAGGGAGGGACTTTGCTCACTGTGGCATGCAGTAAACGCTCAGTAAATATTTACTGAGTGAATAAATGAATGAAGAAGTTAGTGAATTGTCTTAGACTAATGATTATTCATCAATTGGGGCTGAGGATGTGCATTTAAATCACATGGGTTCCAAACACTGAAAAATATTTTTTTTATGCAAGGTGGGGGTGGCTGATCAGTTGGCAGTTGATGATGTTTGCCATAGGATACAAATAGTCAGTTTACAGAAAAGAAAGTTTAAATAGCTAATAAACTAATGAAAAGTTAATCAGGGAAATGAAATTAAACATCAGTAATAATCTATTTGTCATCAGATTGACAGAAATAGAAAAGAGTGGTAATATCTACTACTGAAAAGGATGAGGGGAAATCTTATATGTTGCCAATGGGAGAGTAAATTGCTACAACTTTTTTCAAAGTTAACAGATAGTTTCTATTAAATTAAAATAAACACTTTCTTTTAATCTAACAATTAACTTCTGGAAATCAAACTTAGAGCAACAAATGCAACAATAAAGGATATTTACTATAGCATTTTCATGCTAATAAAAATTGCAGATAATTTGTATACCCATTAACAGGGGTAGGGTTATAAGTAATTGTAGTATACCCATCTGTGATATATACAGCTATTAACAGAATGCATTTGATCTATATTGGTGGAATGTCTATGCAGTGTTGTGAAAGCAAATTGGAAAGTGTTGTAAATAGCATTAGCTCATGTTTCTAACAAATATCATAGAATATTTGTATAGAAATTCAATATACAAATATATGTTTGAATAAATGTGAAGAAGGATATAAAAAATACATGGAACCTATTAACTTTGCTTATCTCAGGGAGGTGGTAATGGGGAGTTTGGTTTTATTAACTCTTTCCTAAGAATCTCAGTATTATTCCACTAATTATAATGAATATCATAATGCCTGTTTATTTATTTAATTTATTATTATTATTTTTTAGTTAACATATAATGTATTATTTGTTTCAGGGGTAAAGGTCTGTGAATCATCAGTTTTACAGAAGTCGCAGCACTCACCATAGCACATTCCCTCCCCATTGTCTATCACCCAGCCACTGCATCCCTCCCACCCCCATCTCCTCCAGCAACCCTCAGTTTGTTTCCTGAGATTAAGAGTCTGTTATGGTTTGTCTCCCTCCCCAGTCCCATCTTGTTTCATTTTTCCCTCCCTTCCCCTACAACCCCCACCCTTCAAATTCCTCCTATCAGTGAGATCATAGGATAATTGTCTTTTTCTGATTGACTTATTTCGCTTAGCATAATACCCTCTAGTTCCATCCATGTTGTTGCAAATGGCAAGAGTTCATTTTTTAATGGCTGCACAGTATTCCATTGTATATATACCCCACATCTTCTTTATCCATTCATCTGTTGATGGCTGTTTTTTTTTTTAATAATAAAATAAACTTGCAAAGGAAAATATTCCAGAGCAAAGGAAAATAATACAGAGATTAGAATATGGTAAGCAAAGTAAGTGACTTGGTTGTTAAACAAAACAAACAAACAGGTGTGATTAAGCATAAATAAGAATATTGTATGAAAAAATCAGTGACCAGATCTTTCTATTATGACATTTTGTGAAAGCATAGATTAATCTTTTTCTAGAGATAGTACCCAGGTTGAGGCTCTACAACTTTAGCGGGGTGTGGAGAACTCAGAGAAGAAAACTGCAAGTATTATAAAAAATTTAATTATTAGACCTAAAGAATGAGGCTAATAGTATATCTAAATGAGAATATGATATTTATAATAAGGCTAATCTACCACTAACTGAATACTTATTATAGGTCCGTAGTAGGAATGTTTTGGTCTTGCAGTATCTTAAGCAAAGAAAACAGTTGCTTATTTCATGTGATAAGAAGTCTAGAGTTTGAAAGTTTAGGACTGTCAGAGCAGTGTAGTGATATTATTAAAGTTTTAGACTCTTTCTATATTGTTGCCCTACCACTCTCATTATTCATTGAACATTTATTCATTTTACAAATATTTACGGAGTACTTGCTATATGCCAGGAATAGTTCTAGTTTAATTTTTCAATTATCTTCTCATCTTGGTATATATTATCTTGTGATTGTAAGACAGTGCTTGCCACTCTAGACATCACAATCACATTTAAAAATAGAAAGCTGGGGGGCGCCTGGGCGGCTCAGTGGGTTAAGCCTCTGCCTTTGGCTCAGGTCATGATCTCAAGGTCCTAGGATCGAGCCCCACATCAGGCTCTCTGCTCAGCAGGGAGCCTGCTTCCTTCTCTCTCTCTGCCTGCCTCTCTGCCTACTTGTGATCTCTGTCAAATAAATAAATAAAATCTTCAAAAAAAAGAAGATTTAAAAAAATAAAAAATAAAAATAGAAAGCTGGGAGGTGCAGTGACAAAAGATCTTTTCTTCAGGGACATCTATTCTTTTATCAGGGGAAGAGAACTTACTCAGAAGCACCCAGAAAATCATAAAATTAGAGATTGAAAGTGAAGAAGAAGTAAGCATTTTATAGAATCATTTTAGAAGTTCCAACATTCTAACAATAAGCATTTGAGAAAAGGAGAATAGAAAATGGAATAGAGTAGAAAAAGAAAAAAATACAAGAAAGTATCCAGAAATGAAAGACATGAATTCTCAGATTGAAAGAACATCTAGGTGCCCAGGACAATGAATGAAAAAAATCCACACCAAAGGACATTGTAAAATTTTAAAACAATAGATGTAGAGATTCCAAAAGCTTCCAGAGAGAAATACAAAAGTAGGTCACGTCAGATTAGGAAGTGGACATCTCAATGTCAACACTGAAGTTTAGAGTTCAATGGAACAATGCTCACAAATTTTTGAGAAAACGATTTCAACCTAGACTTCTATACCAAATCAAACTATCAACTGAATGTCATGAGAGATAACTTTTCAGATATATAACAAACTGAAACTTATTTCTTATACTTTGTTTTTGTTTAAGAAGTTACTAGAGAATGTGCTCCAATAAAGTGAGGTGAGTAAACCAAGAAAAAAAGATGTGGGCCCCAACACAAGAAATCATACGGGCAAATACCTGGATGACCATTATGCAATGGCATGAAGGGCAGCCAGTTTGAATTTGAGCTGAAAAACAGGTTATTTATTTGACAATTTGAAAAATAATACTGATGGGCAAAAACATGTGGAAAAAGTGATGATGATAGGCCCATAAAAAGTTAATAGATTATTACAAGTGAGCCTTTCAATAAGGAAAAACAAAGAAGTTATAAAAGAGATGATACGTATATATAGTATACTACTTGGCTCAGCCATGAATGAAATTTATTTTGTGTGATAATGTAAGCATTGACCTAGCCAAGAGTTTTACATAATTAATTGGGAAGACGGGAGAGATGATATATAAGAATTAAACATTTACTTGCTAAAACAAGACAACAAGACAAGAAGATAATGACCAGTGAATGTAGAAGTAGTACTTAGGAAGTAGAAATGTCTTAGGATATACGATTATTAATAGATGTGTCAAAGGGCACTACAAACTTAGCAATTGGAAAAAATTCTGCAGTTGAATGTACAAATTATTTTAGAAGCTGATTTATTCAACTGTGCTGGTGTCTTGTTTAGGGTAATGTCTAAATACATATAGTCAATGAGAACAAAGCTGTAATATTAAAATAATCTGATACTCTACGTCATCTTTGTGTACAACATTATACTCTCTGGAAAACTGAGATAACACTTCCACTATTTCTAGGTTGTATTTGCCTTTTGTGACATTCGAATGACAATTCATTTCAGTGTATCTGATGCATCTTCAGATGCGTCTGTTGGAATGACTTGTGATGATTGTGAACTATATGCTTATTGAAACCAGATACCATTACTCTTTCTTATTCTTCTTAGCACCCATGCCTTGCACATTTGGATTTGGCTTGGATAAATTGTTCTTAGTTTTCTGATTTTAGGATTTTTAATTTACTTAAGGATAGCACAAAATAATTGTAAGTAGTACATGAGCACTCTAAACTACAGAGCAGCAGAATATTAGCTGTTGTATGCATCACTTTGTGAAATACTAACTACAAACAGACCAAAACCAAGTTTGCTAATTATAAACCACATCTTATTTAAGTTTCCAGGATGAGATATTGTTCATAAAAAAATTTAGGTTGCATACCTTTTCAAATATAAACACACAGATAAAAGCAGAATGAGAAAGTTCACATTTTATACTTTATTATATACTAACATACTTTAGTATATTAGAAGTCTGTTGGTGATTTTAACAGTCTTTTAACTAACATAATATCAAGACTAAAGTGTTGCTGGTGCAAGGTAGTTTCTTTGTTCATGTGTTTAAATGTCATGCTCCTAATATAATTGTAATGTTCATGTAAATAATTAACTTACATTTAAAAATTTTTTTAATTGAATGAAATCAAATACATGAATATATTTCATACTTTATTATAATCTGGGAGATAATTGAAGCTTCACAGTAAAATATTCAATTTCAATAGTAACATTCCTATAAATAAATGCTTATGGGTTATTGAATATTTAATACAATTTTAAGGACAAGTAATTATTTTCTGTCATTTTTCATATTAAACAAAATTTTAGTTTAAAAATGTAAATGTTTTAATATATTCAGGAGTTTTTCATAATTAGATGTTTTTGTTTAGTTTGTGCCAATCCAGGTACTGTTATGTATTGTACATATGGCAATATTGTACCTGTCTTCTCTCTTTGTTTCAAAAATATCTTTTCCATCTTGACTAATATAGAAAATGTCAGGAGTAAATTTAGTAAATAACCCATCTGGGCAATAGAAATACCATATTTTTATTTATTAAGATATATTTATTCTCTGCTGCATAAGAACAAGAAACAATATGGATAATAACCAAAATTACAATTTATCTATTACCTGTAGTGGATACTGAATACACAGTTGCTGTGATGTGGGCAGGAGATAAAAGCTTCATGAAGAAGATTCATTATTAAGATTTATTTTCAGAAAATAAAAATGCCCAAATACTTAAAAAATTAAACATTTTTAAGGTGCCTAGCATGGTGCTTGGTTCAAGAAATAATATAAAAAACAATTAAACATTAGTTGTATTTTAAGGTTTTTTTGTAATATAGGTCCGTGGTTATGACAGACAACTTTTAAAATACTCATTTGATATTTTCCAATATAGTGTTAGATAGATACTACTAGATATTATTGTTATTGTCTTGCAGGGTCACACAATTTTCAAGTTTATCATTGTATTTTCTTACGGTGGTGATGTAGTAGTTAATGGGTTGGTTTTCAGTTGCGTAGACAGCAGATACCTGGCTTACTCAGACTAACACTTTTACACCAGTAAGTAAAACTTGGTAGGATAGATTGTCTAATGCACAGATCTTATGCTGTAGTTATAGTGTTAAGAAGTCCTTGTTATTATGAATGTGCATTATGAGTATATTGTACACAGTCCTGGTATGCAAATGTGTGGCATTCAGAGAAGTGAAATAATTCTGTGTTATTATTATCTTTGTAAATTACATCTTAAGAGTTTTTGAGGACTTTATGATGGCAGTTTTCTATAGTCACAGTCATACAGTATGTGCAGCACAAAGTGTTTTCTTTCACTATTAACAATAACTGAGCCAATGAAAATGCTTTTTAAATATACACCCGGCAAGCAGTTATCTGGCTCTTCCTTCTTACTATCCACAAACCATCTTTTATCGTCTTTTAAGACAGCATATGAAACAGCTTTGTAAACATCTGTTTTTCATTGTTAATTGTCAGGAAAACTGGGGATTTAAATGCTTCTTTGGAATCCTCTTAATCCTATCAAGAAGAATAAGTTCTGTATGTTTATCTTTTCTTCTTTAGATTGTTTCTTTGCCATTAAAAAACACACACATACTCTCTTCATTTATTTTTCTAAAAATTACTGTTAGCATTATAATATTTTTATAGATATTTTGGGGGATTGCTTTATAGTAATTAATTGAAATTATTAGCAACAAAGGCTACATTATATCTAAAAAAAGATACATGATAAATATAGGCTTAAATATAATTTGCCCTTTTAAATCATTTCAGTTTTCTTGGGCATAGTCCATATAAAAATGTGCAATGAGAGAAAATATAGGGAAAAGGTATTTGTTAGCCAAAGAACAGATTAATTAAGAGCTCCAAATCATTTGCCATATTTATACTTTAGGAAATACATGCTTAATTTTCATAAGCTTTTTCTATTCCAATAATTGAACCATTAATGTCAATGGAATATTTCTGGCAATGACATACTAAGAGGGCTTTTGCAATAATACATTGTCTTCCTTCTAAGTGAAAAGGATCTGTTGTAATAATTACTTAAAAAATATTAAAATTCTGCACCAGTTGTTTTGAATTTATAATGTAAAAGCAAATGCACCTATCTCTAGAGAACAGAGAACATCCGTAATTTAATAATTAAGTAATATGTAATAACCAATAATTTTTGTTACCTATAAATGAACCAAAGTAACAAAAGTATAGAATACTAAGAGAAGTGGTTGATTGTTAATGAAAACTTTTTCAGAACGTATTTATTTTAAAACATTTTATGATCTTTATTAAGTTGCTATCCTTTCATGCAATTAGAATGCATTGTGCATTTTTCTTTTTAAAAGGCTTGTACTTTATTAGTTTCTAAACTGGTATAAATTAGAAACTCACTATTCGCTATTTATATCGCTTTTCAGTCTTTGCTTTTCAAACTTGTATTGAAGTGATGTAGAACTAGGCCTTATCACTGCATATAAAATTAATTGAAATGACATATTGTTGCAGTTTCTATGGCAACCATATCATGATGCTGATGCTCTTAAAAATTTATAAACTATAATCTGAAATATGCTAATTCTAGTGAACATAGTTAACACTTATTTGCTTAATATTCAGTTTAGTGCTAAACTTCATCAACTTGGAAAGTAGGTTGATAACATATTCTATACGACTAAAAGAGGTTTCTGTATTGAGCTCTCGAGTTTAAATATTTTTTTCAGAAAACTACTATTCTAGAACTTTAAGTGTGAATAAGTGAAGCTTTTCACTTATTATTGTCTTAAACAGACATGAATTAGCACGAGGACAATCATTGTTGCAGATTCTCAATGTTTCTGTCTTTCCGCCTCCCTCTATTAAAAAGATAAAATATTCAAACCTCATGCAAAACATCGTGATGAAAACTTAAAAATTCAATAAAATTGAATGAGTTATTTAAATAATTGCAAACATCCAGATACTTGGAACGCTGATTTATTTTTTTAGCTTTCATTTGTTTGTTTGACTTTAGGTAGATAATATCTTTATCTTACATGTATGATTGTGATACATATTAGAGACCTAAAACTAGCAAGTTATAGAATAATTCTGCATAGCACTTATATTAAAGACTGATTTGAAGATATGGTTTGAAGTTTCTTTTAGAACTGATAAAGTAAAATACATAAAATACGTTATTTGGAATTGGATTGTAACTACAGATTGTTTTTAAATAAAGCTTTTTTTTAGATACACATTTTGATAAGTCAGAAGAACTTTTAGAAATGTCTAGTTAGTAAAAATATATGAGGTAATTTAAACAGTATATACCAAATAAAATGAATTAACGTCATATGCAATTATCAAATATACTTATATTGAACAGAATACTTCTGCTGGCATAGTTGGTAAAAATTAATTTTCAGCATATTAAATAAATTTCAGTAGATGTGAAACTTTAATATTTATTAAATCATAAAATTGCAAAAGATAGATACTTAAGTAACATACTTTTAATTATTTGCTTTGCACATATTAGGCACTCAATAAATATTTAAATGTGAATAAAAATGTGGAAAACAAGCAAAAGTCTTCAACATAATTGTGATATTTAAAAACACACATGCAAAAGAAATTCTCTCTTTAGAAAATTTAAAAATAGCTATCTGGGATTTGGAGGAAAGATTTTTAAGTAACAAATTTTAAAATTAAGAGAATTCAGTTAAATTCAGTTTTTTAAAAACAATGCTAACATAATAATACGGAAAGCTTATAATTGCTGAGCTAAATTATCAAACCTTTAACGAGTAGTAATGTTAGTAAATTATTGTTTTATTGTTTGTTATTTATCATTGAGCAGTTTTACACCATTATTTTTGTGTCCCTTGCTTATCTTTTATTAGGCACTGGAATGGAACTGTAGGATTTATCAAATGTTTCTAGTGTGGCTAATGTGTATACTGAGTGAAATGGTAGTCGTCTTAGTGATTGTAAACCTCAGATTTGGGAAGGGGTAAGTGTTGGGAAGAGAAGCACATATGAAGGAATGCACATGCTTTAACAAGAGTACTTAATAATGGAAAGGTAACATGGTATTTCAGAAGGATGCTATTGGGACAGATATTTTGAATTTTAGTGACTAAAGGTTATTTCTGAGGTTGAATTATCCTATAACTCTTTATTATATTTTTCCTTTCTGTGGTTTTTGTGATATTCATGTTTACCTATATAATTATTTAGATCACTTTTAGTTAGAAAAATAATTCTATGTTTTATTTTAAGACAAACATTTGGATAAAAGTTTCACTTTTCATCTGGATCTTTTAGTGGCAGTTTTGGCAGCCTTAAGCTATAAAACAATCAGTACTTTAATAAATAATTTTCTTTCAGATAGTATTTTAAAAACAATAGGTCTGGCCTTTAAAAATATTAGTTCTGATATGTATTTTTGAGGGGGAATTGGTAGAGGTTTATATTTTCTGGTTTCTACCACATTTCTTCTTATAGTGGTTTTATTTCATTATATTTTTGCCATTGATGTTCTATTTATAGTAAAGAAAAATATATGCCAAATAGTGACAACTTCCATATTGCTAGGACTTTGATTTAAAGATCATGGAATTGGTGCCTGGCTGCCTGCATGCCCTGTGTTCCAGTTTCGTAGTCACTGGTCTTTGATTTGGTTTTTCTTTAAATGAGGTTTCTACCCACGCTTAGTTTTTGGCAATTACATTAGGCTTCATGTGTATATCCTTTTCACTTAAGAGAAGATGAACTGCCAGGATTATGTATGGTAAAACCAAGGCCCCTCTAAGATAAGGCTCTGGGGGCATTGTATGAGTCTAATATTCTTCCATGAGGTTGGCCCACCCCAATGCGACTAAGAAATGAGATGATTTGAGGGCTATTACATATTTAAGGTTTTCATAGTGGATTAGAATAGCATTACTTAGCACAGGTGTTTCTATAATTGGGATTCCCTGGGAAAATTCAGTACTGTATTCAATAACACTTGGCTTTCTACATGAGTGGAGGAGGATCTAATGTTAATTTGCTAGGCTGTGGAGTGAAACCACGGAGTCTGGCTTGGGGGCCTGTTGCCTCTCTCTTTGAAAAGACATCTCTTGGGGCGCCTGGGTGGCTCAGTGGGTTAAAGCCTCTGCCTTCGGCTCAGGTCATGATCTCAGGGTCCTGGGATCGAGCCTGGCATCGGGCTCTCTGCTCAGCAGGGAGCCTGCTTAACCCCCTCTCTCTGCCTGCCTCTCTGCCTACTTGTGGTCTCTCTCTCTCTGTCAAATAAATAAATAAAATCTTTAAAAAGAAAAAAAAAGAAAAGACATTTCTTGTCCATTATTAGTACTGGGTTGCTGTGGTTCTCATTTTAAAATTTCATGTATTTAATTAATTAATTATTATTATTATTACTATGCTGAACAAAATAGTGAAGGCCCCCGGTGATTTATGGCCTCATATAACACAAGATAGTTCCTGAGCGTTCTTTTTCTTGAGATAAATAAAATTATACTTCCTCTCTTTTGATAAAGTATTACATTTAAAGAATGTCTGTGCACCCAAGTGGTAGGGAAGATGGCGGCACCCCTGTGGCACAGTTCACAGAAGAGGATGGACTTAGAGTGGCTTTGCAGAGGTCCCCAAGTCTTGATGCCTGGCAGTGTCCAGGCATAACAAAGAACAATCACAAGTTATTTCAGGATTAGGCAGGGAATTCCTAAGCCCGGTATCCTTATAATGTAAGGTGTGAGTACACGAAACAGTGTGTGTAAAGGGTTTCAGTAGAGGTAGGGGTGGGAAAGTTGAAAAACTCTGAAATAATTATCATTATTTTACCGAATCCATTGTTAGACAATCAGAAGGACTGATTTTCTGAGAAATGGGCGACTTTAGATCTAAGTGTCTGGCTCTCGCAGCAGGCGACTGGGTTGCCTGAGCGTCCTCAGGAGTGCAGTTCTTGTGGAAGGGGGGCGCTGCTAGTGACCTTGGGTCTGGCCGCTCTCTGAGTCCCTTTGTCTTCTGCCGAGGGTACAGAAGAAGCGGGAGAGGAGCCCCAGGGAGTGCAGAGCCCAAGTTGAGCCGAGGTCACTGCAAGAGGGAGCTCGGTCTTCGACCAGGACTGGAGAGGATGTTTCGCCTCTCCAAAGTTTTCTGTACCCCTCGCCACAGGCCTGGGAGTTAGTGCTTGAAGTTTCGGGGGAGCAGCGCCTGCGTTGGAGCTGCGGAGTCCTTGGCCGGGAGCTTTGTACTTTGCCGGGAAAGTGCGCCTTTCTCGGTTCTTGGCTATTGGTTTTAGCTAGCGTGCAGTTTCAGCCCTCACTCTTCCCACCCCAAGTCTCGGAGAGCAAGCCTTGCTTTTTGTTCAGCGGGTTTGCTTGTGGGCCCTCCGTTTGCTTCCCTTTCAAGTGGTCCCGGCTGTCGCCAAAGGCGGCAGGGCCGGTGTTAGTCGGGTTTGTCTCGACAAGCCGGGAGCTGGACGCAGTCTTCCACTCGACCTGAAGGTGGCGACTTAGGCACGTAAACAGAGCTCAGCCAGCCGGGGAGGTTGGCACCTTCGCGGTTCCTCCACGTATCATCCTAGTTTTCCCGCGGCTCTCAAGCGGGCTGAATTGACGGTTAAAGGGACTTGAGTTTAGATGAGGAGTTCGGCCAGATTGTCAGAATGTGTGTGTGTATCTCTGTGTGCGTCGGTGTGTGCGTGCGTCCCCTCGCGCAGAGGCGGCCAGAGGTGGTGATCTGGTAGAAACCCTCAGCGGAACCCGTTTGGGACGCCGCGAGTCTCCCCAGCATCACCTGAGCGTTCAGGCCAGGCGACCCGGTGGGCTGGGGCTGCAGAAACGCTCTGTCTGCAGCCCAAGATGCCGCGATCAACGCGCAACCCGCAGAGGGACAGAGGGTTTGGTCGCTGCAGCCAACGGTAGAAGATTTGCTAATTTCGTTTCAGTGACACCCACAATTTATGAGTAGAGAGATCTGGAAAATAAAGACCGTCGTGCTGTGCCCTTCTCACGGGTGCAAGCCAGCTGACCCGAGTGGGAGGGGTCCTCGGGGGTGGGGAAGAGAGGCACAGACAGCGAAAGAATAAACGTGCGACAGTCACACAGTCTTACCTCCGGGACGAAAGGACACGGTTCCTAGAACTGAGATATCCATAGCCAGTCTGCATCCCAGCTGTTTCTTCCGTAGCCTCTTTCCTGCCTAACGCAGCCTTCTGACTAACTTGGACAAGGCTTAGCTGCCCCCCTCCTTTTTTCCTCCTTTTTTTTTTTTTCTTTCCAGACATTCCCTAAATTCAACCCAGGGCAAATCCAGAAGTCGGTACAGTACAGAGCTTCCATTCAATCGTGGGGGGAAAATCCCGTTTACAGTTTCTCTTAGGCAGATGGAAGAAGTAGATGGTTACGGGACTTTGGAGGGGTGTGTGGGGCTGGCATGGGGTGTTGGTGGCAGGGAAGCGCGATTTCTCTTAGGTCTTGGTGCTTCAGGTAAGGTTCCCAGATTCCAGCTGCCCTCGCGCTGAGCTGCGATGTCGGGTGAGAGTAGAGGGCGATCCTCTTCTGATTAGTGGGGAGTGGAGGAGGGTGGAGTATGTGTGTGTGTGTGTGTGTGTGTGTGTGTATGGGAGGGGGGAGGAAAGGACCCTGGACAGGCTCCACGGACACATTGTCTAGGTTTGTGTCTGTGCCTGGTCTATGCTGCTGCCTCTGGAGCCTTTTGAGTAGGGTAGTATGCCCTAGGCTTTTTCTCCCTCCCCCACCCCTCCTTTTAAAATGTGTTTAAAAAGAAGTGAATATCTTTCTAAAATAAGTTAAAAATCTTTCTTTGACTTTCCATTTGAGATGTCAAAAGGATTAAATAAATGAAACTTTTTTTGACCGGGGAGTTTACCCAGAGACTCAACGACATCTCGGGTCTTTGGCCTTATTCTAATTCCACGGTGGTAATTACCCTTCGTTTCTTTAAGTGCAATAGATTTATTGCCTTAGAGACTATGCACAGTTTGATTGAATTATTCATTTTTTTTCTTTGGTGTAGACTGCATCTGGGGACTCTGATGTGACGTGTAGATTTTTTTTTCAGGAACAAAGGGAATGTGGAAATGAAAGAGAGAGGGAGAGAGAGGCTGGCAGATGTAATGAGACGCGGTGAAGGTGTACGCAGACTGGCACTCCCACTCCTCCCTTCTGCTCTCACTGCAGCCCTGGGTAACTCGCAGGCTAACACAAACAGCTTTTCTCCCGCAGCCTGCCCTCTGTCACTGTAAGTACATCAGCCTTCTCTTATCAGCATGCAGATTCCAGCCACGCACTCCCCTCGCTTGGCTTTCCACCTTAGACAGCAGAAGCACATTTAAAAATTAACTTTCCTAAGCCAGGAAAGCCATGTCTGTAAAACTTATTTTTGATTTATCTTTATTTTTCTTTGAAAAAAGTTCATGCATTTTTACCACTTTTCCCCACCTCCTTTGTGACGGTGCTGCTGCTACTGTCGCCACCGCTGTGGTCTTCCCAACAGGATGATGCGCAGATTCAAATGAAATTTAATGTTATTGTCTAGCCACTTAAAGTCCAGGAACAATGCCTTGTCCTTTTGCAAAATGATGTCTTAAAGAACACAGAGCATTATTCACAGTTTGTTTTTTGCTTTTGTTGTTGAAACACGAATTCCGACCTCTTTGAGGTAGAGTCCCAAGGGCACTGTTATTTGGGAGTTTGGGTTATTTGGTTACACCAAACTTAAATGAAGTGCAGGGGGCTACTGAAGTGCTGTTATGTTTGTTATCCCTGTTTCAGGAAACCAATTGCTAAAACTTTTCTCCGTGCTGTAATTAAAGTTTTCAACTTCTTCCTTTTTGGCTTTTTATACTCTTTCACTTATTCTTCGTTTCAGTAAAGTTCTCATTCCCCGTGTTTTGGAAGTAAAGACATTTATATTTGTCCTATTTATACAGTAGCTATAAAGCCCTTCCTGAAAGAAGTTAGCGACCTTAAGATGTAGCTCTGAATTGTTCGCCCGGCTGGTATAAGGAGATTTGCACAGCGAGAATTTGAGGTTTTAACAGTCGTTATGATTTTTGCGTGGGTGCTTTAAATATTAACTTCTTTAGCAGAATTCATTGCGTTGCCCTTCCCAAGTTCAGGCGGACCTTTCTCCAGGAACTGCGCGCGCCTTGCCTTTGCGGGTTCGCGCCTCTTCTCTGGAGGTGCGAGGCCAAACTTAGCAAAGCCGAGTTGCCTTAGCTGGTTGCTGTGCGCAGGGACACCGGGACTGCACGGAGGTAGCGACAGCTGCGGCAGGTAAGTTAGCCCTCACGCGTTCGCCCCTCCTTCCCTCCCTTGGTCCCCCAGCTCAGGGTTCTCGCGTCGTGGTGCTCCGACCTCCAGGGCAAGTGAGCTCGAGTGCGAGTGCGGCAAGATCTGGTCGAAAGGTGCCTGAGTGTCCTACGCTGCCTGTGGGACTTGTCGGAGCCCCCAGGCCAGTGCGGACCAGGTGGAGAGCCCGGCACTTCAACCCGCTGGAGCGCTCTCCGCTCGCTCCTTGCGCTGTACAGTCGTGCTGGAGGCTTGAAAGGAAACCCTTAGGGCGCACCCCCGCCCCCAGGGCCACGTGTCACCCCATGCACAGCCTGAAAGGCAGCACGGAAACCCCAGACTTTAGTTTTTTAACTTTAGGGATCAATGTTGTGACCAGCTTCGGGTTTCCGCCTTATCAATATACTTTAGTTATCAGTCTATTAGGTAAAATCTAAAGAGAGTTCCTGCCGCTCCTAACCGGAAGGTCCATCGCGGCCCAGTATTAGGGCCTTGGACTCCAGAGATCTTGATAATGTCGCCTTTCCCCACTTTCTGCCTCCTGCCAGCGGCCTGCATCTGGTTGGCAGGGTCAGTCGAACCCTCCAGATCCCCAAATGCTGTGTGATTTAAAGAGATGGATGTGCTGGTGCTTGAAAAGCCAGACTTGTCGCAGCAACTCCGAGGAACCCAGTCGCATCCCAGCCTTTCCGTCCGGGATGTTTCACCTCCCTCGGTGGCTCTTCCTTGAGGATTCAGGCTTTGGGACTGAAACTACCCCCTCATCTCTCTGCCCCGACTCTGCAGGCATTTAGGACAGGTCATTCGATTTTCACCTCTTTAGGCTTTGGAGAGATTTTCTTTTTTCTTTTTTTTTTTTGGCCCCTATGATTGAGTTCCAGGGCAGGTGGCTGAAGAGTGTGAGACTGTGGAACCCAGCGCTGGGCCTGGCTTCTCTCATTTACAAAACCAAAACAAAAAACAAACCCCAGAAAAGATTTGGCCCTTGTGTAGGCTAGAAACGCTGGTCTGGGTTTGTCCCTTGGGCCTTGGAGGTCAAGGGGCAGGCCTGGTAGTTCTGGGAACCCCAGGGTGGGAGGAACTGGTTGCAAGGTGCCAGGCATTCTCTTTAATGGCCTCTAGGCTCTGGCTCCTGGGGGTAGACTTTCTAGTCCTGAAAGTCGCTGTGGGCTATGGGGACACAAAATTTCTTATTGGAGACTAGTAGTCTTCTCAGCCCACGGTCATCAAGTCATTTTTAATTTACAGTCCCCAAACTCCCAATTCTCAAATGTCCTATTTCCTATTGGGGTAGAAGCATCTGGCTATTCCTTCTGCCCCACTAATCCGAGATGCTCATCCCCACCCTTGTTTCTTTTTCCTCTCTTGTCTTGAGTTCATATGAAACCAAACATAAAATATACTTTAAGAAGCCAATATATGACTGACATCTCAGCTCATCCCATCTTCTGTGTTTGCTTACGCTCTCCATTTTTAAAAAAGTTAATGTAACAAAGGTGAGGCTTTCTCCCCTTTATCATTTTTATCACTTAATCTGTGGGGAATCTTATTCAAAGTCTTGGCAACTTTAGATTGCCTTCAATTTTCTGACTTTCTTAGTCATAATTCCTGTCCCATCTCTCCTGGTCCATATTTCTTTCACAAAGTCCCTGTTTATGAAGTGTCTCAAAGTGGCCATCTCATATCAGTTGCTATATAGTAAGGATTTTTCCTCCACAAATGTCTGCAGTAGTTATATAGGTATGTTAGAACCTCTCTTCCAGCTTTTAATTTTGATGTAATTTTGACTCTCCACTGACTTCAGTTTCTGAAATCTAGTCTATTTTTTGGGCATGAGTTAAGGCAGGTCAACCTCACCTGGTGCATACTGCCTCCAGAGAGCTTCTGTGTCTGCTGCTGTCAGAGCTGGTTTTCTCATCTCTCTCTTTTACTCTGCATCTCTACTACGTGACACCAGGATTATTCCCTCCCCTCTTAGTCCCTTAGCTTGTGTGCATTAAGATAAATTTCCAGGTCTCTGCTCCTTTAGACCATTCTGTACCCTTGCAAATCTTTTATCTATCCTACACAGGCATCAAAGAGAATCTTTAATTTATGTGGGTTTTGGGGGGGTGCCTTTTATTAATATAATTTCCTACATCTTACATGTATTTTTACATGCTGTTCAGGGTGACAGAAACTTTTTTCCTCTTCTACAACTTCCAAGCCATCCTCTTGAAATTGTAACTCTAAATCTTTTCCTCTACAAAGTTGAGGTTATACATATATATCACTCACCCAATTTCACGCAACACAAACTTATCCATATAATAAATGTGGAATTATTTTATTTATTGCTGTAAAGGCATAATTTTTCTTTGGTAGTTTGTACATGTCTTGTTATTTCTAATCATTTTAACGCATAAACTCCATAATCACATGGTCTCCAGCACATGCCACCTACATATATTAAGGATCTCCTATGTCAATTGCTTTTTCTTCTTTTCCTTCAATTCCTCCTCTTCCTTCTTTTAAAATAAGTTTCTCTTCCTTCATTTACTGAGATCCTACTAACTGGTGTGTTTTCATTATTTCTGGTTCCTGCATCTCTTTTTAAAACTCTCTTTGACCACTTCCTTTTTCATTTTCTTTCATCCTTATTATTCATCCTAATATTCACCCATCTTTCCGTCTTCCTGCTCTGCTTCAGCCCTGGTCCTTCCCTTTCTCTCTGTATCTCCCGTGACTCACTTTTGTGGTCCACTTCTGTATCTCAGTACTTATTAATATTCAGCCCATTCCTCTGCTCTCACATAACTTTCAAAACACAAATTACCACCCCTACATTTTCCTCTCCCACTTCCCTTCTTCCTTTTCTCCAGTTTGCTTTCTTTCTCTGCAGTTGTCTACCTTTGCCCCACTGCAGTTTGCCTTCCTCTTGACTCCTCCTCCCAGCAGCCACAGCCCTAATAGTGCTCCTTTGGTCCCTTCCTCCTCACCCAGTCTCTCTCCCATCTAATACTTGTTTCCATTCTCCTCTGACCCCAACTCTGTTCTTTGTCCCCTTCCAATTCTCTCCCAGTAGTTGCTTCACTCTTTCTTCCCAGGCGCTTTCTCCAATTTCAACCTCCGCTCACGCCGATCTCTGCCCTCTCTCCGGTTCTCTCCTGCCTTTGCCTCCCGCTCTTCCCTCCTTCTTCTTCCTCTGGCCCTCCCCCTCCCTCCCAGCTTCCCCGCCTGGCTCGCTGCCTCCCTCGCCTCTTGTCTCATCTTGCCTGTGTTGTCTGGGAGGGGAGCCCTGCCTCCTCTCCCTCGCTCAGATCAATGCCCTGGCCACTCACTTTCTGATGTTGCACGACGGGAAATGCTTTGAATACTTACGACATGGCCGCTCACACTGATTGCCAAGATTGACAGCACTAACCATCGCCTTCACTTGTTTCAAGGGGGAAGCCCCTAGTCACCCCGCTCTGCGCGCACCTTCTGGCACCCCGGCGGCAAACTTCTGCGGGTCAGCGTTCCCCCCGCCCGGGGCGGGACACCCCCGCAGACTTGAGTTAACGGGCTGTGCCGGCCGCTGCGCTGGGGGGTTCTGCTCCCTTGCTCCCCGGGCTGTGCTAATTGACCTAGCATCGACTCCCTTTCCTTAATTTTTTTTTTTTTTTTTTATTTGTGTCTTTCCCTTTTTCTTTAATGCCGTTTACTCCCGCGGCGCAGCGCACAAGGAGCCCTCCCGTGCGGTACCATCCTGGAGCCCGCCCAGGTAACCGGGACGGAGCGAGCGATCTAGAGAGCGAGGGAGGCAGAGCGTGAGCGCGCGGCCCGTTTGTGAGCTACCTGTTGGGGAGTAGGAGGGGGCAGGGAGCAGGCACCCCGGGTCGGGCCGCCGGCCCCCGGTGCCTTCCGCTTCTGCCCTTCCGGGCCGCTTCGGGTTAGTTTCCCTGAGCTGGGACTGAGGGGCTGGGGTAGGGCAGGCGGAGGGACGAGAGCTGAGCGCGCGGAGCCCTGCGAGGGCGCGGGTTGCTGGAGCGGCGGCTGCCCAGCCCGGGCGGGTTTCCGTACTTGGCTGGGGAGGGGAGAGGGGAGGAGGAGCGGGAGGAGGGCGCTTCGCGGGGCGGACGCAGAGGGGGGAGTACAGGCTGAGAAAGGGACCCGAGCGTCTGCCGCTCGCTGGTGGACGCGCGGATCCCCAGGATGCGTCCCCCTCTCGGAGAGTTGTGCCTTGTTCCGGAGGCGGTGACAGATCTGCGTGGCGGGCTTCTGGTTTTCTTGCCACCCCCCACCCCCAAAATCCACTCCGAGAAAACACATGTTGTAGCTGTAGATAACTGTGCGTAGGACACTAAGGCAAAAAGGGCAGGGGAGAGAGAGACAGACAACGCAACCTTTGACAACAGAAAGCTGTTATCGCCATCCTAAGTATTCGTCCGGAAATCTGTCCGCCCTGTCGGCCCACCTTATTCCTCCTCCTCCGCCTCCCCGTATAGATATTCTAATCTGTGTAACTGGGAATGATATGAAAAAGAAGTCAGGTGGCTTAGAGAATGAATTTGTAAGTCTCCGTGAAGTTTGAGGTAGGTATTTCATTGAAGTTTGCGCAACTGTATGATAGAGGAAGCTTATGTGCCTGCGTGTGTAGTTCTCTCTCCCTCACTCTCTCTTTCTGTGTAAGCAAATGCGTGTGTGCTCTGAGGGTTCAGATGGGACCGCTGGGTGGTAAAGCCCTCTGTGTCCACAAGAGGGCAGCATCCTGAGGGCTTTGTGAGCGCTGATATTTCTCGTTATCGCTGCAGGCTTGGGTTTAGAGAAAGTTATACCGAAACTTTCAAACTGATATCACATCTTATTTCATGATATTAAAAAAAGAAAGACATAAAGAAAGAAGGAAGGAAGGAAAAAATGGAGAAGTGAAGAAAGAAGATAAAGAGAGAGAATAAAAGAGAAAAGCAGGCGACCAGCCTGCCCCGGGAGAGTGCTAGTCACACCAAGACTAGGGGGAGGGCTGTTTTAATTGTGGGTTTGGCCGACTGACGACTGGAGTGCCCTCCTCGGCTGTCTTAGTTGTAGCCGGAGGTCATGTAAATCGACCTTAAAAGAATGCATAAGCCATAAATTAAAATAAACCCTCACCCAAGGGCTGATCTATAAGTAGACAATATCCAACCTGGACAAAACGAGCTTTCCTTTACGAGCCGACTTAAACCGCATCCCCCCAAAGAATAGAGACTAAATGCAAAGTAAGTTTCCCAGCGAATATTTTGTTTTCTTGAAAAGTGTTGTGTTGATCCGCCGTGTGACTGACTGCGACGCCGCAGTTTTCCGGAGTGCTTCAGTGTTAGCCAGGCTCGGTCGGGGTGCGGGAGGTCGGGAGGAACATTTGGGTCTCTGGGTTTCTTAAAGCTCACCCCACCCCACCCCACCCCCATTTTGGTTTGGAAACTTGGGCTATTTGTGGGGTTGACGCTGGTGGAGGGCGGGCGAGAGTCGAGGATCCCCGCTGCGCTCTCATACGGGGTGAAGTTTAGCTCGAGGAGTTCATAAAGAAAACCCGGGTCGCTAGAAAACCCGGCCGCTCCCTTCTCCCACCCTCACCCCACCACCGCTCCGCCGCAACTTTCTCGGGACCCTGCGCGAGTCGCCTCCAGTTCCCTCCGCTCTCGCCCTTCCTCCCCCTCCCCCATTTTTGGACGTGACTTTTTATAATCTTTTTAGGAATAAATAAACTGAACTCCCAAGACAACCTGAAACCCAAGTGCTAATCTGTGGTCCTCTTTGCTCGGGACGCTAGGGCAGCAGTGCTGGGCCGCCGGCGGGGGCGTGTGTGAGGGGCCGCCCAACCCTGCCCGGTGCGGGCTCGGCCTCGGACTCCGCGGGCCGGGCGCACGGTCGCCGGCGCGTACCTTCCCCGCCCCGCGCTCTCCCACCGCGCGTCCCTGAGCCCCGCCGGCGCCCTCCGTCCTCCTCGGCGCCCTGCCCTGGCCCTACCGCCCGCAGTCCTCTCCGCGGACCGGCACAGGTCCGCCGCTCTAAGGCTCGGCCCAGGCCCGGGGGCGGTGCTGCCACCCGCCCGGGGTCCAGCCGGAGCTTAGTTGCTCCCGGGGGAGCTGCTTTCTTCCTTCTCCCTTAAAGGGCCCGTCAGAGAAGGGAAGGGGCTCGTGCTAAGGCTGCTGGGTTTGTGCTCTGGCTCCAGGAGGAGCGGCCCGCGGCTGCAGAGGCTAGATTAGCTCCGTTTCCCGGGCGCTCCGCGGAGCTTTCAGATAAAAAGAGAATTGGTGTGTTCCGAGCAGATAAAGGTGGTTGTTGCCTGCGTGTTTTGAGTTTTATTTAAACTCTCTTAGGCTGACCAAGTTTGAGAAGGCTTGTTTGTATGAATTACCAGATATTGAATGCTGCCCCTATTTGGGGACTAAAAACAAGTCTTCGACTGTGCTGGCGGGGCTGGACTGTTAGCGAGATGGGACTGTCCCCGGCTGCTTCTGTGTGTGTGACCTCCTGCGAGGGCCGTGCTTGAAGTTTAGGTCTGGAGATGGCCCGAAGCCGGGGCTGCGGCGAACTGGGCTGGGCTCGGGACCTCCCGCTGCACTGTCAATGGGGCTCTCGGATGATGTCCCTGTCCGGGGCGCTGGA
>CM052884.1:60323430-60345991 GCA_028534135.1 Potos flavus | reverse complement strand
TTGAACAGTTGCTGGGGTTGACGTTTCCTCATAAGGTAAGGTGTCACTGGACGGTCGGCTGCCCAAATGCCACATGTATAATTAGCTTGCCCACTCAGCACCTCATCCTTGAGGCCCATAGGCACGGGCTTGGCGGACCTGGTGCACTCAAATCTGTTCCCAGCTACAGGATTCCCGAGGGAAGGCCGAACCTAGCAGGGCAGCCCTGGAAGGCCCTGGCACCAGGGAAGACTGTGACAGTGTAGTCTTGTCTTTGATTTCTCTCCTCTTCCCCACCCCCTCCGCCCCATCTCTTCCTGTTTCCTCTCTTTATTTTTCGGCTGGGCTGGGGGACTGCTGGTTAGAGGGGTAAATGGGATACCAGCAGCAGGCTACAGACTGAATGAGGAAAGGAGATGCAGAGTAAAATCTGGCAGCATGGTCTTTTCCATAACCCTTCCATGGGGGAGATCTGCTAGTGCCCCTCTATCTGCACTAATCCAGTAGGACCAGGCCAGGCTTGACATTGTACCTTGGCTTGGGTAGGGGCTTTAGGCTTCTAGTTTGGACTGTTCACCTGTCTGTGTGCTCCCTCCTGCTCCCTTGCTAGAGGTCTGAGAGTTTCTGTGCCCTGATTGCAGCTTCTGTTTTCCCCCTTCAGGCCTAGCCGCTTGGGGCTGCTAGTGTTCACTGTGGGGCACGCCTGGAAAGACCTGCAGTCTCTTCCTGTATCACTCTTGTTCAGCCTGGAGTTCTTAGGAGCAGTGCCTTGTTATCTCTGTACCCAGAATGGTGCTTGAACTTCCTACCTAGCTTCTCAGACCCCAGCCTCAGATCAGCTGTAGCCTGTACTCTCCAGTGGAGATTTCTATAGGCATGAACATGACCTTGCCTCTTTCACCCTGTGCAGTGGAATACAACCCTCAGCATTAGGTATTTTCACCAGTCTCCTTCCTCCCCTTGCTCCTATGCCACTCAGTTATGCCTGATACTTACTAGAAGATTCTCTTTACTTTAAAGCAAACAAGCAAACATCCTAAATCTTCCACGAGTTTAGTGGGATAGTGTTAGCTTTTCTATGGCAGCAAGAGTGCACCTGTCTGGTGGGAGGTGGGGGACACAGTTTATTTGGTTGCATTTGCTTTTTATTGAACCAGTGAAGTATTTCATTTTCTTTTAGTAGAGGAAAACTTATGACTGAATTTTAAAAAACTCTACCAGATCAGAAATGAATTATCTATATACTTTTGAGAATATCTTCCGGAATACACACATGTGAGCACATGGATAGTAGGCCAAATGACATGTAGATTTTTTTCTCCTACATTTTTGAAAACCTCATAAATAAAGAGGGATTATTCCTATTCTAAAACAACAACAAGAACAACAAGACCAAGAACAACAATAAACAACCAAAAAAAAAAAAAATCCTTCAGACTCTGAAAGCATGCAAATATGCACCATACATATTAGATCTAGTTTATGACCAAAGGCAGTAAGAAACCAGGATCTAGACAAGTGATAGGTCATTAATTCCTTAGGCAAACTGACATCCCCTGTCACTTTTCTCATGTACCACCAAGACCTCCTTTCTTCTCTGCTCTCCCATCGTGTTCCTTTACTTATAGTGGCAAAACTAGATGGTTTTTTTATTTACCATTTATCCTGTTTATTGTTGTTCTTAGTTTTTGTTTTGGAAGTAATGAAAAGGAACTTTCTCTTAGAGTATATGTATTTTTTAAAAAGCAGAAATATTTATTAGTTTATTATTATGGAACATGATACAAACTCCTACAATAGTATATTGTATAACTACGGCACTTAACATTATACTATAAAGATAAGTGTAGAATATATTAAATAATAAAGTAGTATCAATATAACTTCAGCTGATTCTATTCTATAATGAATTCACTAACTGAATACCTTGAAGAGGTGACATTCAGTAGGAATATTATACTATCTGTTGGATATTTTTTCCTTAGTAGCAGAAAGCAACAGATTTTTCTTTTTAGTAAGGGAAAAGCATACATTTAAAATATATTAACATACTTAGCAAATCTTTCTTTTATATGGTCTTAAAGTATATTACTTTAAATACATATATGATATATTTTGGTGTCATTATTGAGATTTTATGTCTGTTTCTATTTGACTTTTAGGAATTACTGGGTGGTGACCCCTGATGAAATTGCTACATATCTTGTATTGAAGAAATTAGTGATGTCTTAAATAATTTGCTTTCAATTAGTATAATAGGTACGGGAATACATGAATTTTCCTTTTAACAAGGTTTAATATACTTTGGCTTTAACCCTTTCAATATTTCCTGTACTTTTCAGTTTTGTTAGATTATATACCTAAGTTTGAAATAATTCTCTTGTGAGACAACTGATACACACTTTTTCACTATTTACAAACAACATTATATAAAAGAGTAGTACGGTACAACTAAAACTTTGATCTAAGAGCTATTTGTTTAAATATAGTTTAGGGGCGCATATATATCAATTGATGTTTTTGAAGTCAAGTGAAACATTCCATCCAGCTAATGTGTCTGAGAGTACCATATCAGGCACAGACAGGTACTAGAAATGATAAAACACAGATAACATACAGCAAGATGATTCGCAGATGGGACGTATTATCTGCTGTCATGAAGTTAGTTGGGTCATGTTCCTGTGTTGTTTTTTTTTTATAAAATTAATCTAGGTTACTTCAGAATTATCAAGTTATGTGGGTATGTGAGAACAGATTTTATTATAGGAATCTGCTAATAAGTGAACAAATATTCATTGCCTTTTAGAGGAAGAAATGGACTGTCTTTGCATTTGAATTGCTTATTGTTTAAGAAATATGGCTCTCTCCTATAATTTTTTTCTTAAAAAAGAAAATAATATATTGAACATTCTATGTTTTCATCCTAACGCCACATTTTCTACTGATTAGATTATATTCTGAATCTTAACATACTCAAGTTAAAAAAGAAAAAGCTGGCATTCTGGTATAGCCTATGCAAAGCAATGTTTATTAGATGTAAGTGCATTTTAAATATATAGTATGTCCTTTTTTGCCCAATATTCTTCAACTATGATCTGAGAACTAATTGTTTTGGTAAGAGTTATATGAGAAACTTTCATCATCCTCTCATTATATATTCTTTATCCATTTATAGGAAGAGTGTTTTTATTTTCCTTGTTCTGTGGAAGAGGGTAAAAGCTTTTTAGGTGATTATTTTGTTTAGACATTTAGTCAAACTGGAAATAATTTTAAATTTGTGTTATGGCTTTCTATAGAGCTTTTCAAGTTTGAAGTATCCATTGTCATAATTTGGATAAAAATATCAGCTGAAGAATGTGGGTGGAGGTTATAAGATGGAATATCATTTAAATCTACTACAGACTCTCTCACCTCCAAAAAAGGGTACCGGTCTGTTTTTCCTCAAATCTGTGGTAGTCTCAGAAAAGGGAACATGAAATCCTAAAACCTCAGAGAAGCAGTATCAATTCAGTTCCTAACTGTAAATCCTTCATATCGTTGCTCAAAATATCCAACTTTACACCAATATTAGCCATTCTTTTTATAGTGACACCATGCTTAGTAAAAAACTTCTAAGCACTGAGGTCAGGTGTTGAGATTGGATTCTAGTTTATTTTTTATGAATCAGATAAAGATTTCTGTGCATGAGACCATATGTGAAGATGAGAGAACAAGAACATTTCCATATCAAAGGCAATATATCTGAGGCTGCCTGGTAATTAAAATGCAGTGGTTTGGACTCTGTGCACTAGCACTTAAGCAGAGCATCGCCGGGACCTTGTGCATCATGCAGGCGGTTGCCTCTTGCATACTTCTTGAAATACACTTATAATTTTGTACAAACATTTATGCCAGTCCACACTTTTCTGTAGATAATTTGTATTTCATCCAAACCATTCAAAGTAGAAGTTATTTTCTGAGCTACCCCCTCATTATGGCTTTTGTGCATCAACTATTTTTATTCTAGTTGTTTGTATTTCCTTTTACCAGAAGGATGCCTTGTTTATATTCAGAATCTCTTCTTGCTCCTTTAAGACCCCTTATGTATTACTCATATTTTACTATTCACTCAAAAAACTTTCATCTTTAGGAATGATGTGAATTATTTTCTGAGGTTATTTGTAGACGCTGTTATCTATTATAAGCTAATAAAATACATTTAAAAATCAAATGTCCAGTCATTTCTACTTTATAATACTGATATGTTTAGTAATCCTCCCTAACCTGCACAGTATATAATATCAGAAAAAAATCCTTTTTGAAATGTTTAAAGAATTCCGAAATGTTCTTCTTTATCTTTTAATGGTATGAAAATGTGTAGTGGCATTCTCTTTTGTACTACTTCAACTGAAAAACAATCATTTGAAGCTATAGAAATCTTTATATTTATTTAGACAGTTATCTTTTTGCATTCATAGGGAGTTGTTTGGGTTTATTTATAAAGAACTGGGTTAATACCTTAACCTGTAATTATTTGGGGATTGAATAGTGAAATTAGAAAAATCTAACAATTGGTAGTCCAATGTTGTATATATTTCAGAACATTTTGCATCTTTGGTAACTAGCTTGAATTTGCTGCTCTGTAATTTTCTAGATTTTCTATTTCCCTATTTTTCTCTACGAACATTCTATGCTGGCACATGTAGCAAGGAACTCACTGGTGTATTTTACTTACTAAGCTCCCCTGGTTTATAAAGCTTTTTAAAGATTTCTTTGGATTGAAACACCTTGTGTTGAAGAAGCCTAATGTTATATTGTGATATTCTTGAAGAGTTTTTGTGTTTTAAACTATTTTGAATCAAAATTACTTAAGAATATTGACTTAGTGCTTTTCGATGCTGACCTGTATACATAAGCTTAATAAATATAAGGTAAATTCAAATTACGTTATGTGATATGCATATTAGCATCTATGCAAATATTCTATATTCTCATTTCAAGTTCTCCCTTGATCTCTTTCTTCTCTAAAAATCTCACAAGATAACCCTTTACATGATCTATTATCCCTACTGCCTTCAATAATTTGTTGTTTCTAGGCATCTTAAAGAGATGAATTGAATTGTCTATCTTTAATATATCCATTCAAATGCAAAAAGGGACTTTAGTGCTATTTGTGATTTTGACTTCACTGAGCACAATCTCTTCTCTTCTTTGAAAAGTAGTTCTTTAAAAGTAGACAAAGAAAATTAAAGATGCTTTACTTTCCACGACTACACAAGCACAATATGTGGAAAAAAGAAAATGTAACAGGTTTTTTCTTTTTCTTTCTTTCTTTCTTTCTTTTTCTTTCTTTCTTTCTTCTTCTTCTCTCTCTTTTCTTTAAAGGAGCATAGATTTCAAATGGAACTCATTCGGAGACATGGTTGCAAATGTTTCCTTTCATACTTTAGAAACAGATCATTGGGTAACATGATTGAGCACTTACTAAGTTCTAGGCACCCTGAAGGGCATTTTTGAAGTCACAAGTCTATTTTTTAAGGATTTTCCTTTCTATTAAAGATTTTTGATATTTGGTAGGTGGGGAAACTTAGCTGCAGTTGTCATGGTGCTAAGCAGCTCATTGGTAGAACTGGAGAAGAATGCTTCTAACTAGGAGAGAATAATTCATCATTCTTTCTTGGGAAAGAATATCAAAGACCAGCAGTGTTGTTTTTTTCTCAGAAATAATCTCCAGCTATCTCCGTGGGCATTGAACCTCTTCTATTTAGAAGTCAGCCACCCCATCCACCCCCCAGTATATCCATGGTGTAATCCCTAAGCCCCCGTTTCTTCATCTCTAAAATGGGAGTAATAATAATATCTACATTGTAGGATTATTGTGAGGTTTAAATGAGATAAATGATTGTAAAGCACTAAGCTCAGGGCTTGGTATAAAATAAGTATTTAATACCTGTTGAAATGACTGTTGAAGTGGTACTGTGTTTATCATTATACAGATCTGGCTTCCCATTTCAGCTTCCCTACATACATGCTATGAAATCTGTGGTGAATTACATCGTCTGTTTCTTTTACTCTTATATGAAATACAGATGATATATGTTCCTTCCTTTCTTTCCTAGAAAGGAGAATTCGTTAGTAATCTGGCTGACTTGGTATAAATGCAGAGTTTGGATGTCCGGCTCTCAAATTTGAGAGAATTCCAATTCTAAGGACTCTTAAGAGATTTTGAAAGGTCATTTCATTCATCATCCCGCATCCTCTGAAGGTGTATGGATCACCCTTTCTCCATTCTAATCAGTTAAGAAGCTCTCTTTATTTTGAAGGCCTGCAAAGAATGAGATTTTAAAATCTCCTTTGTTTATGTACTTCGGTGATTAACACCAGGAGGTTCTTTGTGTCAAATATATACATCTTACTCTGCTTTCTTTTGGTTTCATTTAAAGAAAAAAATGGAAACCTTTATTTTTCAATGAATGATAGACCTGCACGTGAGAAACTAATATTAAACTTTGAATTTTTATTTCTTGAATCCTTCCTTTGGAGTCTTATTTCCTAAATTAATTGTATGACCTTGGAAAAGTTATGAAACCTTTTTAAGTCTTGATTTCCTAATTTTTAAAATGAGATTGTGATAGAACTTACCAGACGATAGGGTTGTTGGGAAGATTCAGTTTGAAGATGCTGTGCACAGAAGTTGATAGAACAGTTCTGGACAATGGTATTAGGGTTACTTGACAATAATTATGTGATTAGTAGAACTTTGTCATGAAAGGCTAATTTTTAATTCTCTTACATTTTATAGAACTCAGTTTTCAAAGTGCTTTCAGATTTGTTGCCTCATTCAATAAAAGGTATGCAGGGTAGATAACCTTACCAGTCATACTGTCTAACTTCCTACTTGATATGAATAAATGTTTCAATTGGGTTTTGCTTCAGGGTACTATTCACTACAAACAAAGCTTGTGTATCATAAATTAGAGCTGGCTTTTTTGCCCTCCTTTTTTTTTTTTTTCCCCTGTCTCTTCTGTATAATGTCAATGTTCATTTATTTTATCTTCATACTTATTTCCAGAGCCAAATGAATGCTGCATTTCCCATATACCAATGTATAAATGAATAATATTTTGCTGATCAGAAGCATTAAATATCAGTTATATATTCTGATTAGTAAAAATTAGAAAATGATTTACATGGTAAGTGTGGCTAGTTTTATAGGCAACTCTCTCTCAAAATATGGAGTTCACCAGGGAAGATTAATGAAAGGATCCTTGGCTGGGAAAAGGTGGGAACCACTTGATTACATGATTTCAAGGATGAAAATGCAATGAGGAAGTATGAATATAGGTAATTCTATGCAGTGTACTGCTAGTTGTTATAATGGAGATAGGTATAAGAGCAGAAGTACCTATGTAAAGGAAAGCTTCTAGTAGGAGGTAGCCTTTGAGCTGTGACTTAAAGGATGATTAAGAATAGGTTATTTGACGTAACATCCTGAGGATCATTGGACATTTGGGGAACTTTTGATACTACTATTGATTATTCTATAGTTCCGACTTTGAAAATCTCATATTTGTGTCTTTGTGACTCCTAGAAAGGCCATGTCTGATCATGAATGTGTTGTAGCTATCGGCCAGCAGCTTAACTGCTACACTTCTTTTTCTTAGCTCAGTTTTGTGGTCAGGACATTATGAGTACATTTTAAGATATAGAGGAAATTTTCACATTGCTGCTTTTCTTCAAATACTTCAACGAATATTAAAATTAAAGTAAGTAGCTTATTAATATATGAATGGGTGATCAGTACTATGAGTTAATAAAAGCTTATATCTTGCACTATAAAAAACTTTTTTTTTTTTCAGTTGGCAAGCATGGTCTTAGAAAAAGGCCAATATCTGGAAATTTTTAGATCTGTGTGTTATTTCTGAGTTTCCTTTATTTGTTACAGGTCTTTGGGCTTCCCATTTGTAATCAAGTTTTTCTAACTACAGAGTTGGCATGTTCCTAACTTCTTTTTTATTGAGGGATAATATGAACATAAAATAACCCTTAAAGTGATTCAAAATTTTTGGATGAAATAAAAATTATTATTTCACAATGATGATAATGAAACAGTAGCAAGAGTAGTAGTAACAGCAACAGCCCCTCTCTACCTTTGATCACTGTCAAATAGGGATGCTAAGTCCATCCTCTTGAGGAGGGCACGTATTGCATGGAGCACTGGGTGTGGTACATGAACAATGAATCCTGGAACACTGAAAAAATAAAATAAAAGTAATTGGGGAAAAAAAAATAAAATGCAAACCTAAAAAAAAAATAAATAAATAAATCCACCCTCTTCAGTTTTGTGATCTGGGATCTTATGTTTTCTGATGACTTTTTGAATACCTTTTCTCTGAGTCCACAAGACTTCTTTGCTGTTTTTGGCTTGGAAGTTTTCTGGTGTTTCTTCAAATTAAAGAAGAAACTTGTTTTCTTCAAATTAAAGAAGACTTGTTTCTTCAAATTAAACACACCTATTGAGATTTTGCAGCTTATATGACTGTGACATAATCACTTTCTGAAAAGGGCTTGGGGAGAAGTTATGGCTCTGGTTTTTAATGGCCTAACCTATTATTTTCATTACCACTGCTTTGGCATGCTGGACAGTTGCAGTGTTGATCCATGATATGAAAAATATGATGAAATCTCTCCATTAAAAAGAAAGGCTCTGAGGCTAAGGAGGGAGAAAAAAGATACAAAAGTTCTATAGAACAGTTTAAAAACATCCTATTAGTCATATTAAATTAGTTATGATGCTTTTAAGAAGTTCCCTTTAGAACTTTCAGTTGAGTTCTTTAATAAGAAACAACCCCCCCAAAAAAAGAAAATAAAAATCGAAATCATAAAGCAACCGAACAAAGCTTAACTAACTTAGAACACAGCATATTAGTTAACCGAGTCTCAGGAACGTTTATTACTCTTGAGTCTGAAGATCCAAATATATACTGGAGGAAAATTGGACTTTTAAAAATTTCTTAGCTGTTGTTCTTTCCCACTATAAAGATCGAATTGAAAATAGATATACTCAAGTTTAAAGAAGAATTTAAATATTGGAGCAATTAAAATTGTAGTATTTAATTTTTAATATAATATTTTAAGGCATTATTAAAAGAAAATTTCAGTTTTTTTAGGTTAGACCCCTTAAACTTCAGACGACAGTTCCAGAGAAAGCCTCCACTTGTTCTTTTGTATAGATTTGTGTGATTTACAGGTATTCTAAGGTAGGGTCATGTACGCTGAATTTAAATTGTAGCATTTTGTAAGAGACTTATTTTCTCTGAGACGAATATATATAACAGCCTAAATTAGGTGAGACTAGTGAACTTGGGCACTCTTAGTTCTTATTTATGGCATGGCAGGGAAAGAATGAAAAATAGCTTAGCTTTTAATAATGACACCTTGGGACCTTTTCCAAAGAGCTCATCATAATTAGCCATTCTTAGTTGTGTAGTTTTGTGTTTAATTTCTTCGTTATGTCCACATGGAAAACTCGTTAAAGTTACCAAGAGCTATTTGAAAAAAGTATGTGGAAAAGTATACCCCTCTATATTGTATGCTAATTTTTTTCTTCTGAATTTTCTTAGCACTGCTTTTACATCTTTGGGTTATTTCCTTCTTCCTTTCTGATGGGCATGTACACTAGTTTCTGTTATCAATATGCCAAATAAATAGGACATTTGAATCAATGTCCTTTAAATTTTATTTAGGGTATGATTATATAGTCTTTAGTTTTGCTTACTTAACAAATTTACATCTGATATAACATAAAAACACAAATATAATTTTATTAAATTTAGTAAGGGGGCATTAAATTATTTGATTATCCTAAATTGTCTCAAAGCCTCCGTTAAATAAGTATATTGCTAATGTATCTTAAAACTAAATATGTTTGATTATTAATATAATGTTTGTTTGAATATCTTCCCTGCTTGATTACAGGGAATGTAGCATTTTCAGTAGCTGAGGTAAAAGGAGCAGAATTTAGGATGCTTAAAAAGAAAAGGAAATAGAGATGTTAGGTGGTTTGGATAGCCCAAGGGTAACCTGAGAGTATTGTTGCTAAGGGTGAGGCTGGAAGAATTCCTCTGGCAAGATAATTTTAAGGCTTACTTGGGAGAACTGACTATAATAGAATTCTGTAATAGGATAGAATAGGAAAGGCTTCAAACTTTTTGGATAGAGCAGACCATCAGCAAAATGTTTATGAGCATGCACCCTAATACATGTGTATATTTAAAATTATATACGTGGGCTAGTGTGCTAATGTATGCTGTAAAACATTCATAAATTGATATTAAAAAGAAAGAGATATAGATAAAACAAATAATATTTTAAAACTAACTGTGGCTCCCCCAAACCCTGTAATTTAACATTCTTCGTTATTTTAAAAAGTCAGTTTAACACTTCGTGATGAAAAGATTTATAAGTTTGGTTCTAAGTTCAGTTTACTTTACTACATGGTTTTAATGCTGCCATAGTTGAAAATTATACCTCAAAAAGAAAAATAGATCCAAATGGAAGAAGTACATCATTATTTGCACTTACTAAATTGTGTTACTAATTTATTAATCCTATAGACAAAATATGCAAAAATTTGTTGAAATCTTCGCTGGTGGCAATCAGCTGTTTCTGGCAATGAAGTTGAAGATATAGCATTTTAATATTTTTAATAAATGGACTCAAAACCCAATGAAACTCTTTGGAACACCATTAAACAGGTTGGAATATTCTGTTGCCAATTTTAAAATTGAAAACAGATGAGAGTTTTTGTAGATGATAGACATAGAATTTTTGGTAACAAAATCACACTATGATGGAATCGTTTCCAAACATATGTTTTCAAAATACTTTTTCATAGCACAAATCTGTTTTGAAAAGCATTTACTTTCTTATTTGATAAAGTGTCACCTTTACTTTGAAGAGACAGATTAAGTTTGTTTGATGGTTTCTATGTTTGTAAGTATCTAGTTAGCTAGCTAGTTAGCTACTTGGTAACACACACTTATAGCTACTTGCTTCACATAAGGTCAGCACATTTGGTACACTAGTTTTTGTTGTTGTTGTTCCCAATCCTTAAGTTTGTAAACTTTTCCATGAGATAAGCAGTGGAACCTCTGGGTGGTGCAAACGATCCTCATGGTTATTTCCCACTTCATTTCAAAGCATTGTAAAGCTTTTACTATGTTTTACAGGTCTTATGTTAAAAAGTAATTGCATCATCATTGCAGTACTTGGCTTCAACATTGCGTTCCAGTTGCTTGGCTGTGAACGATGTAATTAGTGAAGTCCATGGTGCTATCTCCATCATTTTATGCCTATTCCTCCCCCCCCCCCCCCGCCTTTAGTCCAGCTAGAGTTACCATTTCATCAGTGGTTACATTTAACCAATTTTCCCTAAAAATTATTTTTATTTAGAAAAGTAACACTGTTGAGATTATGTCTTCTTTGGTACTTATTATAGTGGCTCACTCAGAAGTAGCACTTTACCTATCAAATATCATAAACTGAGGCATGTTAGGAATATATACATTCATTTATCTGAAAAAGAGGGATCCTACATGATGTAAGTTTCTTTTTCAAATCTTCAGCCACGTTTTCTATGCAACTTCCAATGCTGTGGCAGTGTTCACCGTACAACCCCAGAAGACATTATTCACATTTCATTCTAGGTAAACGGTTGCCCCGAGCTGTGCACTGTGACAGCTCTGATTTTTTTGGCAAGGGAGTTTATTGAAATTTGTTGCCATCTTGTTTTCTGTGTATTATTTTAACCATTTTAATAGCAGCAAGAAGAGTAAGTGCTTTTCTAATAGTCTGGCTTTTTGTCTTTTCTAATTAAGGGACTTTAAAAGAGGTTTCTTTCTTTTTGTGTATGTGTATTTTCCTTTTTTAAAAACAAATTTTAAAATTAACATATAAAGTATTATGTGTTTCAGGGGTACAGGTCTGTGATTCATCAGTCTTATACAACACTCAATGCTCACCACAACACGTACCCTTCCCAATGTCCATCACCCAGCCACCCCATCTCCACACCACTCCCACCCCAACGACAACCCTCAGTTTACTTCCTAAGAGTAAGAGTCTCTTATGGTTTGTCTCCCTCTCTGGTTTCGTCTTGTTTCATCGACAGATGAATGGATAAAGAAGATGGGGTATATATATACAATGCAATATTACACAGCCATAAAAAAAATGAAATCTTGCCATGTGCAACAACGTGGATGGAACTAGAGGGTATTATGCTCAGTGAAATAAGTAAGCATTTAACATTAAGTTTTGTGAAATTTTGTAAAATAAAGGATTGAATATTATATGATTTTGAACATTATTGGAAAAATTGCAGCCATTACAAAAATTTATATCTATATGCTTAGTTTTTAAATGTCTTATTGATTGTAATGGCTTTGTATTCTTATTATTTAATATGTCAAAGTACAAGAGGATAAGGTACACAGTTAAATGATGCTAGATATCCTGTAATGTGGCCACTAAAGGGCTGCTACTACAGTAGAAGAGTTAGTTTAGTCTTAGTATTATTGTCATGAAGGCCTACATTATTCATATTATCCTCAAACTATAGTCTTTTTGGCAGAATCTTTTTAAAACCACTCAAATATTTATGTTCCAGGTTACTTTAGTTAAAAACTAGATATTATTATCCATAATCACTCCCCCCTCTTTCTTCTGGTATAGGATGTGACACATTAATGTTTGACATATAGACCCAGGGTGTTAATTTGTTATTTAAATTTAAGTAAGGATTAATTTTTCTTACTTTTAAAAAAGTACATATACATCAGTAAATTTATAGTGTACCCTTGGGATGTGTGAGCTCACTTTGGAGGCCAGTGAAATAGAAAAGTAAATGGGAGAGACGGATATGGGTATGATGAGTCAAAGAGGAAAATCATGGTTTCCAGAGAACACTCTCCTGGGACAGGATCCCTGTGAAGAATGTAGCCAACCACTGGAAACCTAATACAGGGAGTGGGGTTACAGATTTATCAGCATTGAGGTTCAGAAAACAGTAGTGCGGCATTTTCACAAGACTCTAATTTGAGAGAGAGGGGCAGACTTAAGCCATCTCTTAAATTTTTTAAAATTTAAATTCAATTTAATTAAAATACTGTATTATCAGAATTTAGTGATTAGAATTAGACTAGATTAGAATTAGAATTAGAATTAGAATTTAGTGATTCACCGGTTGCATAGTATACCCTGTGCTCATTACTTCAAGTGCCCTCCTTAATGCTTATGACCCAGTTACCCCATCCCCCACCTACCTCCCCTCCAGCAACCTTCAGTTTGTTTCCTATAGTTAAGAGTCTTTTATGGTTTGCCTCCCTCTCTGTTTTGTCTTATTTTATTTTTCCTTCCCTTGCTTTATGTTCATCTGTTTCTTAAATTCCACGTATGAGTGAAATCATATGGTATTTGTCTTTCTCTGACTGACTTATTTCACTTAGCATAATATCCTCTAGTTCTATCCCTGTCATTGCAAATGGCAAGCTTTCGTTCTTTTTATTGCCTGAGTAATATTTCATTGTATAACATATCTTCTTTATCTATTCACCTGTCAATGGACATCTGGGCTCTTTTCATATTTTGATGTAAGTCATCCTTTATTCTTCAAGGCAAAACTATTTGAGTCATTTGTTATCATGAAGGGGTCAGTGAGATTCCATAATTAAGTGTGTTTATCATGTTGCAGGAAAGAGAACTAAGTGGAGGATCACTATTTCCCCAAATGCCTGAGGCCCTTTGTTGTTTCCTTACTCAGTGTTCCTTGGATTTAGATACAATTAGAGCAGAAGATTGGGAAGGTGAAAAAGGCAGCAAGGAGGGGTGGCTATAGGCTAGCATTGTTTTTGGCTCTCTCTCATTTTCTCTTTTTCTCTTTTCTCTCACTTGATATACTTGTTGGGCAGCGTGGTTTAATTGCAACGCAGTTTGGGAGGTTCAACTCTGCCAATAAACTTTGGGTGACTTTGGCTAAGTCACTTCTTTCTAGGAATTAGTTTCTTCATGAATAGAATGGGAAGTTTGATGATCTCCAAAGAGATTTCAGCTCTGACATCCTGTTTATATTGTTCTAGGATAGGGCTCTGAGCTGCCTCTTCCCAAAGAACTTTCAATGAAATTCCCTGCTCTGTACGTCAGTCTCAAGGCACTGTGTCCATTCTGCCATCTAAAGTGGCAAATGGCTAAGAGTTTAACTGAATAAATGAATTTATGCTGGTGGACATATGAGCAAAAACTGTGTGATATTTCTATCTTCTTTCCTCCACTCTCCCAGACAATTTTGATAGACTGCATTTCCACAGTGTGATCCTAGACAGTGCCCTTGCTTTCTAACCTAAAGTGGCTAATGAGAACTTTAGAAAGGAAGTGTTAGCATCTGAAGGGGTGTGTCTGTGAAGAAGGTTGGGCTGGATGAGATAGGCAGGGCATTGGGACACAGCCATGAATTCATTACATGTGTTTGGCGAGGCTGGCAGCAGTGGCCAGTGCCAGGTTTTTGAGTATGGTTTCTCTCACCAACAGAGTTGGCAGTCTTTTGAAGTCTGTTAGTTAACCTCTTCCAGAATCTTAGAGTACAACTAGCACTCAAGAGGAGAAGAATAAAGGAAATTCTAGGAATAAGAATACACCTTCCCCCAATTTTCAGTAAGAACTGAATTCTCCTCTTTCAACAGTTTTTTGAAGCATCTAATACGTGAACAGATTTCAGATTTTCCTGTTTTCTTTTCAGTACCTGTTCACTGCCATGGTTAGAGGCAATACTGAGTAATGAAATAGATGCATATCACCAAACATATATTGGGCAATTGCCATGTGCCAGACATATTTTTGGATGCTTTCATAAGGTAGAGATAATAACCTGTATCATAGTTTTTGAGAGGTTTCAATATACAAACACATTTGGAAGAGTGCCTGATTTGTTGTAAGCTCTCATTAAATATTTGTGATTATTATTTTATTATTTAATTTGCACAACAACTCTAGGCGGTAGATGTAATTATCCTTATTTTATACACAGAGAAAATAAGGTTTGGTGAGAGAAAAGGACTTGCCCAAGGTCACATAGCTATTAAGTGGCAGAAACATAATCTAAACTCAGATGTACTGGCTTGAAGTTCCGTAGTATTTCTGCTATATAATACAGCTGGTTGTAATAGGCAAGAAAGTAATGAGATTTCCCACAGATAATCTACAAACTAGATAATCAGGATAATCAGGAGCTAAATGTATTCTTATGTGATGTAGAATTTCAGTAGGTTCAGTTTTAAGGCCATCCTTGCTTTGCATGACCTGATGTTAATTAAAATTTGTTATATCAGAACTGTATCCTCTCTGTGCATAGTTCTGATCTTATCTTTACATGGTTCAGGTGTCATGGTTTGATCTCAATTACTATAAAACCTTGCAGAGTGAGGACCTGGCTCCAAAATGCACTCGTCTCAGTTAACATGGTATAGTGCAAAGTGAGGACTGCCTATATTTCTGTCAGCTTCACATTCACATACAGAAGTTCTCAAATTCAAGAGAATTTCTTCAACTGGTCCTTTGGACTAGTTAGATGGTTGTTTCCATTTGATGACCCATTATCTTTTGTGTTGTTTTGCTTATAAGTTTCTGTTCCTGCTAAGGGAAAGCACTGTGTTGCATAAGTAAGGTCTTTGAAGATCACTGATGATCTGCTCTTGGCTTATAGGCATACCACCTTTATTGTGTGCAGCAATAGATCTCTCTCTGGACTTAGAAACCCTTGTTTTCTTTGCTTTTTTTTTTTTTTTTTAACTTTCCCCACTTTCCATTACATGTTTAAGTTTCTTTCTGAGTTGATGTGTTTCTATCTGTTCTAGCAATGTAAAGGAAGGCCAATGAGGCCAGTTATCTCTCAGTTGGTATTTTATGTATTGCAGTAGACAGTGAAAGCCATCAGGTAAAAACTGAGTCCATTTAAATTTCTTTTTAGATAAAGATGCGTAAATTCTCTTAAAGCACTTAGTGATTTCAACCTGAAGACAGATGCATGGGTTGCATAGATGTCAATTTTAGGGCAAGATAATATTGAAAAATACTTGTGCTTTGAATTTCCTTTTATCCCCAAAATTTAAAACAATTTTCCTCCCTTGAATTTTTATCATTGTCATGACTCCTCTCCCACATTTAAGATTATGTTTTAATAATCTGTTCTTAGTTTTCTTTGTCAAGTATTCTGAACAGTAGAAATCCTTTGCTGACTCTAATTTTATTCCTCTTACCTGTACAGTGCTGGAGGATTAGTTTGGGATAGAGTGAGCTTGACTTTGTGACTAAGAGCATACTCCACCACTTTCTAGCAGTGTGAATGTAGCCCTGCTATTTTAATCTACTTTAGTCTATAAAATAGTACCCACGTCCTAGTGTTGTTTTAGGAATAAGTGAATAAATATAAGTGCTTAGAACAGTGCTTGGCACATGGTGGGTGCCATGTAAACATTATCTATTATTAAAGTGAATTTTTTTAAAAGGAGAATCTTGCTCAAAGTAAAGAATATTCAAAATACTTTATTGAAGGGATAAAAATGAATCCTACTAGAATGTGATGTGAAAGCCTCATGTAGTTTCCCCAACACAGTGACTCTAGAGTACTGTTGAGAGGGAATACTATTTTATACTAATAGGTACTTTGAGGGTCTCTTCAGCTGCAAATCAACAAATCAGTTGGAATGAAAATTCCTTTATTATAAGGCCAATATCATCATTTTTGAGTTTCATAATTTGTGGAGATGAGGTAATTTGGGTACAGAATGAGTTTGGGTGTATGTTTTCTCAGGGCTAACTTGTGGCAGTAACCAAAGAAGCAGTGGTGAGTTTAAAGAGGTGGCAGGTAGGATGCCTGGATGGCTCAGTTGGTTAAGTGTCTGTCTTCAGCTCAGGTCATGATCTCAGGGTCCTGGGATGGAGCCTAGCATCTGGCTCCCTGCTCAGCGGGGAGCCTGCTTCTCCCTCTCCCTCTCCCTCTCTGCTCTCTCTCTTTCTCTCTCAAATAAATAAAGAAAATCTTAAAAGAAAAAAAGAGGTGGCAGGTAAGAGACAGGGAGCATGCCCCAGGAGGCATGCCCCAGGGAGGACCCAGGTGTAGTGTGGCTTGGTCACTGATTACAGACCTAATCTCTAAGTCCTAGAAAGTTACAAGTAGAGGACAGCTGGCTGAGATTGGGGTGTGGAGTGGAGTTGGTAATCTTCTATTGCCATCAAGTCTTTCTTGATGCAGGCTCCTGTGTCCTGTTGACCCAGGAGGCATCCCCCAGGAAGGGCTCAGTCTCAGCTAAACATGACCAAAGATTGCAGGCTTGACCTCCAGGTCCCAGAAGATTCCTAATGGAGGCAGCAGATTGGCTATGTTAGATCCAGGATTTGAACCCAGGTTTGTCTGATGATAAAAGCTAAGCTCTTTCTACTAATGACTCCATAATGTTTCCCTGGCGAAGGGGGTACCAATGGAGAGAAGGAAAGTAGTAGAGGCAATGGAGGCATCAAAGAATTCAGTATTTAAAGGGATAGATGATGTACAGTATCTGAGAGGGTAGCTGGAGGAGATGGCAGTGGTATGGTAGTTATAAGCCTTTTTATGGGTAGATTAGAACTTGGGAATGCATTTCTGTGTATTCCTATAGTACTTATACTTCAAATCATAGACTCACTGTCCTTGCCTTATGGAATCTCAGACTCGAAAGGGTGTTTTAATCATTCTTTTTATGGTGTGAAATCATATTATGTGATCATTCAGTCCATGCTGGGGGGAGCAGTGATAGAGAAGTTACTTCCTCCTCTCCACTGGAATGTAAGCTCCACGCAGAACCTAATAGCACTCAGTGGATATTGTTGAATGAAAGAAGGCCTGGGCAACTTGTTTAAAAATTTTGTTTTATATATTTAACAATATGTACACAGTGTTATCTCATTTAAGTCTTACCTTAACCCTGTGAGGTATGTATTATTATTTCCAACTTATGCGTGAGGAAACTGAGACTCAGGAATTAAGTAATTTTCTTAAGTTGACATTATTAAAAAATGATGGTCAGGATTTGAATCTGAGTATAACCATGACATTATACTGTAGAATTATTACCTCTGTTGTTCTGGATAATATTTTATTAATGGAGGCTAAATTTTTAGGGAAACCACAGCATTTTTATGACTCCTTAATCTTACTGCCAAATAAAACTCACAAGCCTTTTAGTTACTATGTCTTATCCATCCTATACTCGAGCAGCTGGGATTTTGTTTTGTTTTGTTTTGTTTTTGGAGTTAAGTGCAGGAGTTTGCATTTACTCCAGGTAGATTTTACTCTGATTAGATTCATTTGATCTTTCCTTATTAAGATATTTTGGTTTAGAATGGTTTTAAAATTTTATCAAGTATTTTTTTGGCATTTATTGACAAAATAATTTTTTTATTTCTTAGTTTTGTTAATATTCTGTAAAACACGTTGATAGATTTTCTAGTGCTTAACTATCCTTATATTCCTGTATGTGTATGTATATAATATGTATAATTAATTTTTGTGCTATCTTTATAGAGTTTTGATAGTAGAGTCATGCCAGGTTCATAAAATGAATTGGAAACTTTCCATCCTTGTCCATGTTCTGAAAGCATAGGAATTATCTATTGTTTATTGCCATCCTTGTTGGAGAGCATAGGAATTGACAGTTCTTTAAAGGTTAACACTTACCTCTAAAGTCATTTGATCTTCACACCTTTATTTATTTTTTAAATTTAAATTAAATTAATTAACATATAGCATTATTAGTTTCAGAAGTAGAGTTCAGTGATTCATCAGTTGTATATAGCAACCAGTGCTCATTATATCACGTGTCCTCCTTAATTCCTGTCAACCAGTTACCCCTGCCCCCACAACCCTCATTTTTTTCCTATGATCAAGAGTCTCTTATGGTTGGTCTCCCTTTCTGATTCCATTTTGTTTTATTTTTCCCTCCCTTCCCCTATGATCCTCTGTTTTGTTTCTTAACTTCCACATAGTGAGATCATATGATAATTGTCTTTCTCTGACTGATTTACTTCACTTAGCATAATACCCTGTAGTTCCATCCAATCTTCACACCTTTAAAAGAGATAGATATTTAACAGTATTTTATTGGTCTGTTCATATTTTCTATCCTTTCTTGAGTCAGTTTTGGTAAATTTGTATTTTGTAGAAAATCATCTATTTTCTCTAGATTTTAAAAATATGTTGGCATAAAGTTGGCATGATGTTCTCTTTTTTCCATATCTGTGGTCATATTCTCTTCCTTATTCTTTGTTTTTATTTTAAAGATCTTTTTGGATCCTGATTCTTAACATATTAATTATTAAAGCCTTTTTTGAGCATGTTAGCAGTTAGCTTACATTTATTCATATATCCACAAGGCTTAATTAAATAAAATTCAACAAGTTAAGTATTTTCTATATGCCAGATAGATGCAAGAGATATAAAGGGTGGTTAAAACTGTGTCCTACTGTAACAAACTTATGGTATAGCAAGGATACTTGAAACCGTTTGTCAAATGGCTTGTGGAAATTCAGATAAATTATTTCTAATGCATTACTCATCAAGCAATAAAATACTTCTGACAAAGAAGCAAAAGAGGTTAATATGATAGGACCTGTTCTTTGTGAACCCAGGTTTGGTCTTAATGATTACCTCTTGTCCTTGTAGGTGTGGTCAGTTATGAATTCTACAATCTTATCCTGGTAATTAACTTCATATAAGGGATGTGTTACTGGAATAGATCTTGCTTATTAACAGAGATTCTATTGGAAATTTTTCAAGGAATATTTTAACCATTCTAGAAATTTATACATTTTGTCAGCTAGAGAACAAGTGCTTCTTAAATTTTACTAAGCATACAAATCACCTGGGGATCTTATTAAAAAGCAGATTCTGATTCTGTAGCTTTGGGGTGGGTCATGAGATTCAATGAATTGTGCTGGGACAACTCGATATCCCTATGCAAAAAATACAATTGAAACTGTACCTCACACCATATACAAAAATGAATTCAAGATGAATCAGAGACCTAAATATGGGATAAAATTATAAAAGTCTTAGAAGAAAACATAAGAGTAAATCTTCATGACCTTGGATTAAGCAATTATTTCATAGGTATGACATCAAAAGCATTAGTGAAAAAAAGATAAATTGGACTACATCAAAATAAAGACTTTTTTCTTTTAAAAGAAACCAGGAAAGTAAAAAAACAACCTGTAGAATGGGTGAAAATGTTTGCAAATAATAAGTTGACAAGAGACTTGTATCCAGAATATATAAAGAACTTTCACAACTCAGCAATAAAAAGACAAATAATCGAATTTTTGAAAGATTTTATTTATTTATTTGAGAGAGAGTGTGAACACATGAGCAAGGGGAGGGGCATGGGGGAGAGAGACTCTCAAGCAGACTCCATCCTGAGCACAGAGTCTGATGTGGGGCTCACTCTTCCAACACTGAGATCATGACCTGAGCTGAAATCAGGAGTTGGATGTTCAAACAACTGAACCACCCAGAAGTCCCAGTAACCAAATTTTTTTTTAAAAGGGCAAAGGATTTGTACTGCTGTTTGTCCAAATAAGATTTATAAAAAACCCGATAAGCACATGAAATGATGTTCAGGATCATTAGTCATTAGAGAAACATAAATCAAAATCACAATGAAGTATTGTTCCTTCATACTAGAATGGCTGTGATTATAAAAATTGAAACTAACAAATATTGGCAAGGATATGGAAACACCGAAACCATTAAACGTTGCTGGTAGGAACATAAAATGGTGTAGTCACTTTAGAAAAACAGTTTAGCAGTTTCTCAAAAAGTTAAACATGTAGTTACTGTATGACCCAGAAATTCCACTTCTGCTAGCTGAGATATGGTCCTTTTAGAAGTAAGATACATAAAAAAAAGACTTTGATAGCAAGAAGGAAAATCAGGAAGTATATTGTAGTAATTAATATTGTGAAAAGCCAACACATAAGTTGTTTTTATAAAACATAATAATGTTAAATATTTAAAAATTCTCTAGTCATACCCTTTTTTCTTGTCAACTTAATAAGTGAGATAATGTATATTTGTGTGTATACATATGAAAGTGGAATAGTGAAAATAAATTAATTAGCTTCTTCCATTTCTCCCTCCCCCTTCTCCTTCCTATTTTCTTTTCTTTGGTTTCATTCATTTTTAAAGATTATTTCCATTAGTTAGCTATACTTAAAAATTTTTCCCTTTAATTTTTAAAATTTTATTATGTTCAGTTAGCCACTGTATAGTACATCATTAGTTTTTGATATAGTGTTCAGTAATTCATTAGTTGTGTTTAACACCTAGTGCTCATCACAACATGTGCCCTCCTTAATACCCATCACCTTGTTACCCCATCCGCCTCCCCGCCTCCCCTCTGAAACCCTCAGTTTGTTTTCTGGGGTCCATAGTCTCTCATGGTTTGTCTCCCTCTCTGATGTCCCCTCCTTCATTTTCCCCTTCCTTCCCCTATGGTCTTCCATGCTATTGCTTATGTTCCACATATGAGTGAAACCATATGATAATTGGCTTTCTCTGCTTGGCTTATTTCACTTAAAAATTTTTACCTTAAATTTTTTAAAGATAGTTTTCTGGTAAGTAATATCCTGGAAAGGCTATTAAATGGGGATAGAGACCTTTTGCATCGGAGTGTTGTAGAGACATGAAATAGAAGATATTTATTCTAAATCTGAAAATCCCAAATTGTCTTATTGGAGTTTTTTCAGCAATCCCATATAGTTTCAGTTCTCTGCTTAGTACATTTTCTCAAGAGGTATTTTGATTTTAAGAAAGGCTAATGTTTTAATCCAAAGGAATGAATCTCTAAAAAAGGAATATTAAACACCTTTTTATGATATTACAGAAGATGTGTCTTACTACTTTGAGGTGACAACACATGTTTTTGAAGTAGGGAATTTAATTTAATTTGATTTTTTAAGGATTTTATTTATTTATTTGAGAGAGAGAGAGAGAGCATGAGCGGGGCAGAGGGAAAGGGAGAAGCAAACTCCCCATTGAGCAGGAAGTCCTATGTGGGACTCGATCCCAGGACTCTGGGATTGCGATCCAACCCAAAGTCAGACAGTTAACAGACTGAGCCACCCAGGTGCCCGAAGTAGGGAATTTTATACCATGTAAGTTATTTCTTGGTTGGTTTATGAGTGAGGGGAGTTCTAGTCCTTACTTAACTTTAAAAAATGAGTATGTTTGTAGTTGTTTGTAGTTTGTTTCAGAGAGCTTTTTCTCATACATTATTTCACTTTTATTCAGAATAACTCTGTGTGAAGTAGATTTGTTCTTTTTAAAAACTGAAATGTAAACATGTAAACTATATAAAATACTGTTGTATGTTTGTGTAATGAATACTTATAGAGTGAATTCCATATAACCAATATCCAAGTTAAAAAACAAAAAGAATATTTTTTTTTCCCCCAAATACTTTTATTTTATTTTTTCAGTGTTACAAGATTCATTGTTTATGTACCACACCCAGTGCTC
>CM052884.1:60289768-60322930 GCA_028534135.1 Potos flavus | reverse complement strand
AATTTTCCCAGCACCATTTATTGAAGAGACTGTCTTTTTTCCACTGGATATTTTTTCCTACTTTGTCAAAGATTATTTGACTGTAGAGTTGTGGGTCCATATCTGGGCTCTCTAATCTGTTCCACTGGTCCATGTGTCTGAAAAACAAAAAGAATATTGATATTGTCCCAGAAGCCACTTGTGTCCCTTCCCAATCATACCCCACCTTCTATCTTTCAGAGGTAGCCATCTTTCTGTATTTAATGTTAGTCACTTCCTTTGCTTTATAGTTTTACTACCTATGGATGCATCTCTGAACAATACAGTTTGATTTTGCCTGTTTTAATGGATTGTAGAAATCATGCAGAACCTATTTTTTATGTGTGTTGCAGTTTTTGCTTAACATGTATCATCATGAAATCCTAGTTCATTAATTTGCTTTTTATTGTGGGAGTGTTAGAGTTTATTTATCTTCTCTATTGTCAGTGAACATTTGGACTTTTTCCAGTTGCTGGTTATTATGAACAATGCCACTATGAACCTTTTTGTACGTATATCCATTCTTGGTGTACATGTTTCTCTAGGTTGTATATACAAGAATAGAATTGTTGGGTCAGAGGGTATGCCAATCTTCATTTATACTAGATAATGCTAAACACTTTTCTAAAGTGATTATACACCTACCAGTAATCTGTGGACATTACCATTGCTTGACATCCCTGCCAACAGTCGATGTTGTCAGATTTAAAAGTTTTGCTAATTTGTCACGTGTGCAGTCATTAATATCTCATCATGGTTTTAATTTACATTCCTGATTAGGAATGATATTAAACATCTTTTTATAAGTTATCTATCAGGTAAATTTCCTGATAGATTTCCTCTTTTGTGAAATACCTGTTCAAGTCTTTTGATCATTTCCTCTTTTGTAAATTTCCTCTTTTGTGAAATACCTGTTCAAGTCTTTTGATCATTTTTCTATTAGATTGGCTTTTTTTTTTAATGGCTTGTAGTGTTCTATATATTCTGTGTATTAATTCTTTGTCATTTATATGTGTTGCATGTACCATTCCCACTCTTGGCTTGTCTTCTCACTCTCTTTATGGAATTGTTTGATAAAAGGATATTCTTAATTTTTAATTTCTTAATTTTTAATTTTTAATATAGTTGAATATTTATTGATCTTTTACTTCTTAGTTAATGCTTTTCCTATGTTGTTTAAGACATTCTTTCCTATCTGAGGTCATGAAAATAATTTCTAATGACTTTCACATTGGCCTTTAATCCACTTGTAGTTGTTTTGAGATATTGAGATATTTTTTTTTTCCTCTTATGGGTATCCAGCTATCAGATAATTTATTAAAAACCATTGTTTCCTGACTTTTCTGCAGGGGTACCTCTGTTATATATCAAATACCCACATAAGCATGCATCTGCTTTGGGATCCTGTTATGTTTCCTTGATGTCTTATCTTTTTTGCACCCAAATACCCTGACATAATTATATTTGCTCTATAATAAGTCTATTATCTTATAAAGTAAGTTTTGCCACCTTATTCTTATTTTTCAAGAGTGTCTTAGCATTTCTTGGCTCTTTGTATTTACATATAAATTTAGAACTAACTTGTTAAGGTTCATAAAACCTGTTGGGGTTTTCTGTTCAGCTTGCATCTAATCAATGAGTCAATTTTTAGGGAAATGATACCATTATAACATTAAATCTTCTAACCCATTAATGTATTATATCTCCCCATTTATTTTAGTTCTTTTTAAAGTCTTCCAATAAAGTTTATAAATTTTTGTACAGGTCTAATACAGCATTAAGAAAGTTAAGTAACAGTGCAAGACAATAGTAACAGAGAAGTCAGAAAGTTAATTTGTTAAGTGAATGATACAGACAATACATTTCTTTAAGGATTCAGAAAAGGAACAGATATGCCTTAGTATTTCATAATAGATGACATTAAAATAGATTTTTTGTCAACTATTAATTAAATAGTATTATTTTGATTTCCTCATAGATGTTATATACATGTCTGGAAATTAGTTGTTTTCATTTTGTTAGTAGGTTAAAAAAATCAAGGTACTGGTTGCTTTATTGACTATCTGCACAGTTACTATTTTATTGATTCCTTTTTCTGTTGATGAATCTTTTGGTTTGAAATGGCTAGCCTTAAGCAGACACTTTGATATCATGTAAAAATATCTTAAGGGAAAGGTCTGTATAGTCATTTCCAACCCACATATGTTATAAAAGTTTTTGAAATGTAAATGTTTGGTGTGACTTCTGAAATAATAAAATAGTTCATTGGTTACTCCTTAGTTGTAAGGTTAGCCATTTCCATTTGGCCTATTAATTCTTTGAAAACACTGAGGTCGCCTTTAGGCTTTGGAGAAAATTGAGCCACGTGCATTGCTTGACATTAAAATGTAATTTATTTTTTATTTTCAAAATAGAGATAGTCATATTTAAAAGAATAAGGTGGCATTCTTAGTTTCTAAAAAAATAAATCTCTGTTGGTAGTGAAGGTTGTTGTACAGATAGGTCCTAACCTTGTCACTTCTGGGGAACAGCAGTGAAATTGTTTGTTCCTGACAGCAGACAGCCCCACTGCAGAGCCCTGGTTTCATGTTACATTAAGTATTAGTGCTGTTCTTTCAGGAGCTATTATGCTGTGACATCAAAGATTTTCTGACAGGGCAGTGGTAGGTTAGCACTGAAGTTGTCTACTGAAATTTTAAAGAATGGAATTAAATATATATGATCAGACTTTAATATAAGAGATAGAGACAGAATTAGAATGGTTAAAAGAGAGTTGCAGAAATGATGAGTCTATAGGCTGGCCTCATTGTCTCTACTTGTGTAAGCCAGATTTTATTACCTTTTATTTCTACAGCAAGTACAAGTGGCCATTACGTTAATTCTAGGATAGTTGATGATTTTCAGAAAGACATTATGAATAAGGAAAAATGGTCTTTGTGAAACAAACAGGTGAAAAAAATAGTCTTTTATGAAATAAAACAGGTTTAGGCTGACCTGTAGAGTATTTGATATAAATGAACATGTGGACAGTAATTGCAATGGCCTGACTTCCTTCTTGCTGATCCACTAATTAGTTAAAAGGATCAAACTACATACTCTATTAAAGTTACAGGAGTACAATTTAGATGGCAAGAGATGAAAAGTCTTGCAACTAAAAAGGCTTAATTTTTCATAGCAGTTATATAAATATAGATAACTTAAAATTAATCAGATTACAGTGTTGTCTTTTGAAAAGGCTAACTTTTGTTAAATGTTGAAAATATAATTAGTCATTTTTGTTTGTATAAGCTTTCCATTTAAGAAAAATAGATTAAGCATTGGATTTCAGCTATTTCTTAATTTTTTTTGTAGTGAAATCAGAGTTGCTATTACTATAACATTACTATGATATTTTTATGAAATAATCTTGGTAATGTGAAATTCCAATTAATTTTATAAGCACAATTTAGTGTCTGGAGATTTTAGACAATATAACAGTTTTTTGAGTTTAAGTAAATAAATTATATGCTAAAATGAATATGTTCTCAGTGTTGTAGTTTTCTTTTTTAAAAATAATAATAAACAAAACATTTTTTTCAATTATATGCAAGATACACCATGATACATTTATTTTAAATAATATAATACTAATCTTGTCAGTTGAGAAGTAACTGGAACAAAAAAGAAATTTTCTTTATAGGTACTTGTGTGTTTGATCATGTTTCAAGGTAATTTCCATCCAGTTCAAAGTAATCTATAATATAGTCATGAAAACAGTTATTTTAAAAAACTGAATTTAAAGGTCTTTGCTTTGACATATATCTCACAATTTTATTCATACAGATTGAATTATACAGGGAATATTGCTACATCCTTCAAAAATCATTAAAAGTGATTACTCTAAGAAAAGGCCCAAGGAACTCTACTATTTTCTCATACTATTTGTTGAAAGTGAAATACTTGAACCTGTAGGTCTGAAATGAATTTAATTTAATTTATTTTATATTATTTTACTTTGTTTTATTTTATTTTATTTTATTTTAATTCCAGAGTAGTTAGCTTACAGTGGAATATTAGTTTCAGGTGTACATATAGGGATTCAACAATTGCATACATCACTCAGTGCTCATCACAAGTGCTCTTCTTAATCCCCATCACGTGTTTCATCCCCTATCTCCCTACTGTTATCCATCAGTTTGTTCTCTTCTAAAGTTAAGAGTCTGTTTCTTGGTTTGCCTCTCTCTCTCTTTTCCTTTGCTCATTTGTTTTGTTTCTTAAATTCCACATACGACTGAAATCATATGGTATTTGTCTTTCTCTGACTGACTTATTTCACTTAGCATTATACTTGAAATGAATTTGATTATATAAAAATACTTTCACCTTTTGAAAGTTTTTTGTTTTGTTTTTATTTTTGGTATAACAAAATGAGCATTATACTTGAAATGAATTTGATTATATAAAAATACTTTCAGGTTTTGAAAGTTTTTTGTTTTGTTTTTATTTTTGGTATAACAAAATGCAATGGTAGCAAATCAAAAGAAGCAACAGGCCAAATATGAAACAATTGTTATGATATATACTCTAAGGACCCTGAAATCTTATATTCCAGAAATATTGAAGTAGATTAAATATTTTTCTTTTTAAAAAAATTATAGTTTTAGGGGTTCTTGGGTGGCTCAGTCGGTTAAGCGGCTGCCTTTGGCTCAGGTCATAATCTCAGGGTTCAAGCCCCACATATGGCTCCCTGCTCGATGAGCAACCTGCTTCTCCCTCTCCACCACTTGTGCTATCTCTCATACTCTTGCTGTCTCTCAAATAAATAAATAAAATCTAAAAAGAAAAGTTATAGTTTTAAATTCCAGCATTTGGTAGGAAAAAAGGGATAGTATTGGGACAGATGTTTATTCATTTAAAAGTATAATCTTATATAAATATTTATATTACTATTATTGTTTCAATCCTTTTACTTCTGTGAAGCATAGCATCCTAATTCAAAATGCTTTGAATTGCCATTCTACTATTAGGATGCATATTAGTTTAGTAATGTCATTAGCTGGCTAAAAGCAACATAGGTATGTTTGAAAATTTCTAGTATACTTATTGACTAAAGTACTGAAGGACTATAAGGAATTTTGGTCTTTTTCATATAATGATGAAGGAAAATATGAGTACTTTAATCTGAACTGTTTTGAAAAACTTGAAGTCTGGTTCACCACACCTTCTATAGAACAATCGATCAGTACTAGTGTTCCTAAGACAGCTGCTTATGGGTACAGTCAGCCCTTCACAAAGGGCTGCTAAATGAATGTTAAAAAAGGGGTTGTTTATTTCTGAAAATTTTGTGCATTTAAATTAAAAGCTACTGGGAAATACATTTTGGAGAATTTGTTGTACAGTATATTATGAGAGATAGCTGCCTTTTCAAATAAAAGTGTTCTTCCACTAAAAAAGCCCTTAGCAATCAAAAATCCCTATTCATCTGTATTGTTTTAAGTTTAAATATGTGTTACATGATTTTTCAAATCAGCAAATAATTTATTAGGTGCTGAGTATGTGCCAGGACTCATGGGGATAGAAAATAATTAGTGTGCATCACTGAGTTCAAAGAACTTAATAGCTGTTAGGGCAATACAAGAGAATATATGATCAATTGCTAGAATATGTGGTAAGACAGTATCTTCAGACATGAGAAAGAATAAAATCAGCTACAGGAAGTCAGGGTGGGCTTCAATAAATAAACTTTTGAATTAAATCTTAAAAGCACTACAAGACTTAGATTGGCATTGCAATAGGGTGAACATCTCAGAGTGGGTGAGTTTTCCTTTATCTTTGCTGTGTTTGCAGATTTATATTATTTGTGTACTTTTTTGAGCTTATATTAATTAGTTCAATTTATTAAAGAAAATGTATCTAGAAATTTTCACCAATAAAATCCACAAGTTTATTTTCTGCATGGAATATCTTTTAAACCAGTATAATATCTTTGCTTCTCTTTTAATGAATAACAGCAAAAATGACTTGAAAGTTGCACCAGTAAATAGGTCATGTAATTGAGGTGAATCCTCAAAATCTAATTTTCAACTTTATTTGGTAAGTTAAAGGTAAGGGAAGATATTCAAAGACTGAAAGGTGACAGAGGAGGGCTTGTTTTTTGATTTTTGTCTTTTTTTTAAAAATTATCTTTGTCTTCCTACTGCAGATATAACACATTCTATACATTGTATTAAGTCTGTTTCAAATCTGTGCATAAGAAGAATCATAATTATATTATGCAGTTCTTGGCAAATATTTACAGTTTTTTGGACTAGAGATTATTAGTATTCAATACCCTCATTTATGTTTTTATAGCATTATAAATATATATCTGGCGAATTCCAGATATCCAAAAGTTTTAACAGTTTATCCTAAAATATTTTTAAAAACGAAATTACTGAGGTGTGATTTAAGAGCTCAACATTTTCAGTTTTAGTTATTTTTATTTAATTAGCCACAATTTCTTTTTACTTAAAGCAAAAGAAAACGTTTAAACCAAAGACTACTCTGCAGATCATACAATGTAAGAGAAACAAGACCATTTTAACTAAATAGTCTCTTTTATGCCAGATGGTATTTACATTGCTATATTCAAGAAACAAAATCTGTCACTTATATATTTTTATCTGATTTAGGTGGGAATATCAGATAAAAGTATAGGATCAGAGAAAGATCCTATTAGTTATCATTTTTGGTAATTCTTACATTTAAAATAATTTCTCTTAATACATAGTTAGATAAACATTTAAAAATAATTTTTTTGGCCAATATTTGAATTCCTTTGCCTTTTAAATGGGCCCCGGTGTATAAAGTGAATTCTGACCATTTTACTATACTACCATTTTGTTTTGTTTAATTTTGAGGTATACTTGGACTTTCAAAAAAAGTGCTAAGAAAAATTAAAATTATTGAAATTAATTTCAATCTCAGACTTTTTAAAAGAATTTCAGAAGAGTTTGATAATTCCAGTCATCTTGCTATGTTAAAAAATGTCAACAAACAAATATCTGGGTTTGGGGTTTATCGATATAACAAATCCTAACTCAAGATGCAGAAAATAACTTGATAATGTCCTTCAACCTGTATGATCTTTACATGCAAGTCTACATTGCAGTTATTTATTTGTTTCTTCTTTCATTCACTTAAATTTATTGAGCATACACACTGAACCAAGCACCAAGGATATAAAGAAGAAAAATAAATGGTTACTGCCCCACGTAAACTCATAACTGGGGGGTGGCAGAGGAAGCATTGAGAATGAATGAAGGCAGAGAGAAAAGATAGATTGGAAGAGTAAAGGTGAGCAGTGTAAAAGACATCAAAAATATTTTCAGATTCTATACTGTGACGACTTTTAATGGAGTAATGGATAGAGGTCTGTGGGAGGGCCTAAGAGGGCATATTAATATTGACTTGAGTGAAGGGTCCTCAACTACTATTTTTAATGTACACAATTTGAGTTTTTTTGCTGTTTACTTTCCTGCCTTAAGGTCAGGTCAATATATCCTTACTTTCACATTTTTAAAATTGATGTACAATTTATGTAACACAAGTTATCCATTTTAAAGTGAACAGTTAAGTGGCATTGGGTACATTTACAATGTTGTGCTACTACCACATATGTCTAGTTCCAAAACTTTTCCATCACCCCAAAATGAAACCCCGTGCATATTAAACAGTTATTCTCCATTTCTCTTTCTTCCCAGCACCTGGCAACCACCAATCTTCTTTAGGTCTCTGTGGATTTACCTTTTCTTGGTATTTCATATAAATGGAACCACACAAATATGTAATCTTTTGTGACTAGCTTCCCCCCCCACTTACCATAATATTTTCTAAGTTCATCTGTGTTGTAACATTATCAGTACTTGATTCCTTTTTATGACTGAATAATATTTCATTGTGTATCTACCACAATTTGTTTATCCATTTATCTGTTGATGGACATTTCTTGTTTCCACCTTTGGCTATTTTGAATACTGCTGCTATGAACATATGTGTACAAATATTTGAGTACCTGTTTTCAGTTCTTTTGGATACTGGAATTGGAATTGCTGGGTCATGTGGTAATTCCATGTTTAACATTTTTAGAAACTGCCATACTGTTTTCCACAGTAGCTGTATTATTATATCCCCACCAACAAGGTACGAAGTTTCCAATTTCTCTATATCCTTGCCAGCACTTGTTATTTTCCATTGTTTTCATTATGGCCATTCTAGTGGGTATGTCAGATACTATTTTGTTGCCTATTTCTTGAAGTTAGAACTAAGGGTTTCTGAAAATTTGGGGGAAGTGATGGATTTGTTTGAGCTCCCAATTGGTTGAGATACAATAGGCTTGACTGACTTAATCTATTTCTTCATTCTACCAGGAATTATCCTAAACTTCCCAGAGATACCTTTAGGCTGATAAAACTTCAATATGACATAGTCGTGCATTCTCAGAATCTGTTTTCATCATGGCAGGATCCTAACTCTTACAGGACTAGTGAGAGTTAAATATTTTAAAGGCTGGTGACAATATTTTTGGATTCTCACAGAGATTACTTTGAAGATGACCCTAAAGAGATGTTGCTCATATTTCAGAAGACTCTTGAAGATTTCTGATGTAGCACTTTAGAAATCTATTTGTAAACTAAAGAGCTGGTGCCTTAAATCGGAAGTTCTAAACTTTTTGCTCTCAGGACCTCTTTGCATTTTAAAAAATTACTTAGGACCCCAAAAGATTTTGTTTATATGGGCTATTTCAATCAATTTTTACTGCATTGGATTTTTTTCCCGTTGATTATTTTGTTTACTTTAAAATTATTTTTGTCCACCAAGAAGAGAATAGATTACCATGGATACTTACTTCAATGGGTTCTTCTTAAAAAGATAAGAATTTTTGCATCTATATTCATGAGGGATGTTGGTCTGAAACTTGCTCATTTTGGTACTTTTTGGTTTTGTCTGGCTTTAGTATTAGGTAACCTACCTTTATAAAATTAATTGGATAGTATTCATTCCTCTTCTATTTTCTGGAAGAGATTGTGTGGAATTGGTGTTAATTCTTCTTTAAACACTTGGTAGATATTTGGGCCTGGAAATTTATTTTTGGGAGTACTTGTGAATTCAATTTCCCTGATAGTTATAAAGCTATTCAAAGTATTTATTTCATATTGCATGAGGTGTAGTAGTTTGTGTTTTTCTAGGAAGTCTATTTCATCTAAGTTGTCAAGTTTATGTGTGTAGGGTTATTAATAGTATTCATTTATAATTCTTTTTAAGTGTGCAGGTATGTAGTGATACCTCATTTCATCCCTGATATTGGTAATTTGTGTCTTTTCTGTTTGTCAGTCTTGATAGAGGCTTGTCAATTAATCATTTCAAAGAGCTAATTCTTTGTTTTATTGATTTTCCCCCTAGTATTCCTGTTTTTAATTTCATTGGTTCCTGTTCTTTATTGTTTCCTTTTTTCTGCTTGCTTTGGGTTTATTTTGCTCTTTTCTTCTAGGTTCTTGAAGTAGAAGTTTAAATTATTATTATTTTTTTAAGATTTGTTTATTTATTTTAGAGAGAGGGGGAGAGAGAATCCTCAAGCAGACTCCATGCTGAGCGAGGAGCCCCACTCAGGGCTCCATCCCAGGATCCTGAGATCATGCCCTGAGCTAAAATCCAGATTCAGTCACTTAACTTGACTGAACCACCCAAGTGCCCTAGGAATTTAGATTATTGATTTAACTTTTTTTCTTTTGTATGCATTTAGTGCTATAAATTTCCCTGCGAGCTTTGCATTATCCATGTCCCCCCAATTTTGATGTATTTTAATTTTTGTTTGGTTTACTGTATTTTTAAATTTCTGTTGATATTTCCTTTTTGACCTATGGATTATTTAGAAATGTGTTGCTTAGTTTCCAAGCTTTTGGAGGTTGTCCTGTTATCTTTCTGTTGTTGATTTCTAGTTTGATTCCATTGTGGTGAGAGGACGCATTCTGTACAATTTCAGTTCTAAATTTGTTAAGGTTTATTATATGGCCCCATTGATCGTCTATCTTGGTATGTGTTCTGTAGGTACCTGAAAAAATTGTGTATTCTGCCATTGGGTGGAGTGTTCTATAAAAGACAGAATTTGTTGCTCTGGTTGTTGAGTTCTTCCTCTTTCCTTGATGTTTTTCTGTCCAGTTCTATCAATTGCTGACTACTAGTGTAGCCATTTTACCAGTTTGAGTCAAATATGGAATCTTATCTCCTTTTATTTTCAATCATTCTTCCCCTTTTATAAAATCGTCTCAAATATTTCTTCTACGTACATTTAAAGCTACATCAGGCAGTGTGTTTCAGCCATCAAACATAATTTAGAAAACTTGAGATGAAAAGGAAATCATATTGCATTTACCCATGTTACCATATTTTGCTTACCTTGTTCTTTCTTCCTTCTTGATGTTTCAACATTCTTTTGTTGTTTTTCCTCTCTGTTTAGAGAACTTCTTTTAGTCATTCTTTTGGGGTGGGTAGATTCTGCTAGCGATATGGTTTCTTAGTTTTCCTTCATTTGAGAATGTTTAGGTTTCCCCTTCCTGAAAGATATTTTCACTGAGTACAGGATTTTCTGTCTGTAATTCCTTTCTTTCAGCACTTGAAAAATATTGTGCCACTTCCTTCTGGACACTGTGTTTCTGATGAGAAATCTAATGTCATTTGAATCGTTTTTCTTTCATAGGTGAGGTGTCATTTTTCTCTGAATGCTTTCAATTTTTTTTCACTATTTTTAGCTTTTGAAAGTTTAATTATGGTATGTCTCCATATGGATTTTTTTTGGGGGGGCTTATGCTATTTGAGGTTCACTCAGCTTCTTGAGCCTGTGGGTTTATATCTCTGGGTAAGATTTGGGTGTTTTAAACCATTATTTCTTTGAGTACTTTTTAGTTCCACTTTTCTTTCTCCTTTCTTGTAGGACTCTGATGACATGAATATTATTAGATCTTTTGTCATAGCCCCAAAGATTCTTTTTTTTTTTTTAAGATTTTATTTATTTATTTATTTGTCAGAGAGAGAGAGAGAGAGAGCACAAACAGGCAGAGAGGCAGGCAGAGGCAGAGGGAGAAACAGGCTCCCCGCCGAGCAAGGAGCCCGATGCGGGACTCGATCCCAGGACCCTGGGATCATGACCCGAGCCGAAGGCAGCTGCTTAACCAACTGAGCCACCCAGGCGTCCCAGCCCCAAAGATTCTTGACAATCTGTTCATTTATTTAGTCTATTTTCTCTGTTATTTATTTATTTATTTATTTTTCCACTTTTTTTTCCAATTACTTTTATTTTATTTTTTCAGTGTTCTAAGATTCATTGTTCATGTACCACACCCAGTGCTCCATGCAATACGTGCCCTCCTCATTTTCTCTGTTATTTAGATTTGATAATTTCTATTGTTCTATCTTCCAGTTCATTGATTCAATCTCTTCCATTCTGCAATTGAGTCCCTCTGTTGACCTTTTAATTTGTTATTATAGTTTTCCGTTCTTAATTTTCCACTTGGTTCTTTCTTTTTTTTCTATTTATTTATTGAGATTTTCTATTTTTTCACTGTTTCAGATGTGTTCACAGTTGCTCATTTAAGCACTATAAATTTATTATGGCTGTTTAAAATGTCAGATAATTCTAACACCTTGATGTTAGCATTTATTGATTGGTCTTTTTCATTTAGAGCTTTTTTTTTTTTTAAAGATTTTTATTTATTTATGTGACACAGAGAGAGAGAGATCACAAGTAGGCAGAGAGGCAGGCAGAGAGAGAGGGGGAAGCAGGCTCCCCGCTGAGCCGAAAGCCTGACGCGGGGCTCGATCCCAGGACCCCGAGACCATGACCTGAGCCGAAGGCAGAGGCTTTAACCTACTGAGCCACCCAGGTGTCCCTAGATCTTTTTTCATTTAATTTGAAATCTTCCCGGCATGATAGTGATTTTTTTTTGCTTGAAACCTGTTTTTGTATTGCATAGTGACATTCTATCTTTTTTTTTTGAAAAGATTTTATGTATGTATGTGTACATGCATGTATTTATAGAAAGTGGAAGCAGGGGGAGGGGTGGAGGAAGAGGGAGAGAGAGAATCTCAAGAAGACTCTATGCTGAGTGCAAGCCAGATGTAGGGCTCTGTCCCACAAACCTGAGATCATGAGCTGAGCCGAAATCGAGAGTCAAATGCTTAACGGACTGAACTATACAGGTGCCCCATGATACTCAGTTTCTTATGTAAACCTTCTGTTTTAGCTGATTTTCTTTGACACTGTTCTAGTATGGGAAAGGTGGCTGCTGCTTTGTTACTGCTGAGTGGATATAGAAGTCCAGGTTCCCCACCTGTTTTGGGGCTCCTTGTTACTGCTGAATGAGGAGTTCCAGCTCTCCATGTGGTCTTCATTAACATCACAGCGGAGGTGGCCTTGTTATTGCTGGGCAATTGTCAACATTTTGGTTCTTTACTAGACTTCTTCTGATATGATCTCAGAAGGAAGGGGAAGAGCACTTCTTTCTGCCTGGTGAAAGTGGAAGTCCAAACTCCTTACCTGTTCTCACTGACGCTACACAAGAGGAGAGAGAGCAGACAGGGGCATATTGACTGGCTGGTGGCAGTAAAAGTCTCAGATCCTTACCTAGCCTTCTTGAACTTCCCTAGGGTGAGTGTTGGGTGCCACATTATAGCCATTAAGAGTGGAATTCTAGGCTCCCACTTGGCCTTACTTTGAATAGGTCAGGATGGAACCAATTTTTTTCTGTGGTATTTATCTGAAGTTAGAGCAGTTATTATCTAAAAGCTTTCTGTTTTGCTGAAAGTTGCCCTTTTCCTAGTTCTTTGGCTAAAGTGAGCAGGCTGTTCTTGGGAGAGATGATGATGATGATGATGATGATGATGATGATTTTTTTCTTTGTTGGTCTTTGTTGGTATTTCTAGATTGCTGGCTCCTTTAGCTTTGAGTCTGGGAATATGAGGCAAAAGAAAATCCAGAAAATTCACCACAGTGTCATTCCTCAGGTCATGAGGATCTAGCAAGTTTGCCTTCTTCTTTTCACCTTTTAAAGTCTTCTAATGTTTGTTTTATATACAATGTCCAGAGTTTTTAGTTGTACTCAAAGGGAGGAATAGAGAAAAATACTTTTACTCCAAATTCCCAGAAATGGAAGTCTTCATATAAGAAATTTTAAAACACAGCGATACAGAAGGACATATTCCATTAGCTTTTGACATCATTATACAGTCTTTGGAAAGCTCTACTATACACTTATAAGATAATGTGAAAAGGGCAAATAACATATTATTGTCCTTGTCATGAAAATAATTTTGAACTTGCAGATCTCTGGAAGTATCTTCGAGACCCTCAGGGATCTCATGACCATTTTTGAGAACTGCTGCCCTAAATTGTAATCTATTCAGGGACCTAGAAATATTAATGTTGATGATATCAATTTTAAAGCAATTGGTATTAAAAACCTGTTGTTCTAATCTGGCCCTGATCTAGGTGCTGGGGATATAGCAGTGTAGGAGATGGACAAAGTCCCTGCCCTCATGAGCTTTGAGTTCTAGACAGTTGATCTGGCAACTGAATGATGTCATGAGTTTTCTATTTGTCTAAGCTAAGTCCTTATGTTCATATCTCAGGATTTGTGAGAGTGTGTGTGGGGTTGTTTATTTACAGCAGGTGAGGCAGTAGAGCTGCAGTTGTTAACAGAAGTTCAGACTGCTGGGCAGACTGTGGTGCCCAAAGAGAGTGGTTAGCAATACTTAGTTACGGCCCAAGCATGATTTTTGATTTTGCTATTTTTAAGATCCTGTATCTCTTCTTTTCCTTTCCTTCTTTTCTCCCTTCCTGTTTCCCTTTCTTCTTCCCTCTTTCCCTTATTCACACTCCTTATTCCTTCTTTCCACTTTGATTTGTAGATAGACTATTTCTTCACATCACCTCTGTAATCTTTTTTTTTTTTTTAAGATTTTATTTATTCATTTGAGAGAGAGAGCACGCGCATGAGCAGGGGAGTCAGAGGCAGAGGGGAAAGCAGATTCCCTGCCGAACGGGGAGCCTGGTGTGGGGCTCGATCCCAGGACCCTGGGATCATGACCTGAGCGGAAGGCAGACGCTCAACCATCTGAGCCACCCAGGCATCCCTACCTCTGTAATCTTATCACCTTGTCAGCCTGGCAAAGTTATAGCCTCATGCTTCTTTGTTTTGTGTGTATGTGTGTGTGTATGTATATTTAGTAAAAACATATTTAGCTTTATATATTAAATATATATTAACATTATAATATATAAATATATATGTAAATACTTAAAAATATATAAAAATGTATATATAATATAATATACGTATATATACACACACTTTGTATTTTACATTTATATATATAAAATAAGTATCTGCAGTGTTTCAGACACATTGCTGGGTACTAGCAATAACACTGGCAATTACATCTGAAGCCCTCTGGTCTTAGAGCAAGAGTTGGAATATTTTAGCATAATGGCTTGAGGAGATCACCCTAAGGCATGTAATGTAGAGCTTGCACGTCCCTAACCATTCTAATGTCCAATTTTAACTGGGTTTAACAGTTTCTTTGGGTGAATCATCACAACATTTACGAATGGATTGGCTTTGAAAACTTCCCTATCCTGTCTCCCACTCTTAGCATCTAAGTTGTAAAAACTTGGCTTGATTTGCATTTTCTTGGGCCATTGCTTTTTTGGGGAGGGACGTTGCTTTTAAGACCAGTCAGATATTAGGCATCAAAATATGCTAAGTACAGCTGTAGTCTGAAACTCTTTTTTCTTGGGAAGAAAAGGCAAAATAAAATAAGCCTAAATTTCAACTTTTTACTTCAATTAAAATAAGCTTATTGGAAATGCATTTTATTTTTATTTATTTAATTTTTGGAAATGTATTTTAATGGTGCACCGATAGCCTAGGAAAATTAAGAGATTCAAAAGTAAATATTGCCAGCACTCCTTAGACTCTAAGTAATAGCAACAAATATTGTGAAAATTACAGTTTGGGAAAGATTAGTATGATACAATTAGTAAGGCACAAAAGGCAGTAGCAGGTAACTGAGAGGGGTAAAGTGATTTTATTTACTTTAAAGGTAGAAAGCTACATTTTTATGTTTTGGTTTTGCTTTTAAGACACCTGTGTCCCACTTGTTACAATCACAAATACCAACTGTGGATAATGGAAATCATTGAATGAGTATAAATGATGTATTGACTGCTCTTTTCGGTCTATAACACACCTTCCTTGTTGACACCAAACAGCAATGAATGAGGCATTTTATTAAAACTGAGGCTTGTGGTTCTAATCAAAGGTCACTGGTTAGCTCTCACTTTTCAGTTTCAGATTTGTCTATGTTTGATCAGGGGCAGCAATGAAATTATTATAACAAAGGCTTTGTACTAGGCCGTATCTGTCTGCTGAAACTTGAAAGAAACTTGGAACCATCATGTTGACAGCATGTGAACACTGAAGGAATGTGCAAGCTGTGTAACGTCTTAAAGAAACTTTTAAGTATCATCTTCCTTTTGTGTTGTTGGAAAGAATTTCAGATACTATTAAGGTACTAGTGAAAAGGTGTTTCATTGATTAAAGAAGATTTTTTTCCCAGCAAATATGCATTAAGACAGTCTTCCTATTACTTTTTCTGCTCAGTCTCTGCTGTATACAGCAAGTTCATTAACATGTAGATATGCGGTGATTGAAGTCAGACTGCTTTTTACAGTGGAGTTGTCTTGATATAATGAGCTCCTCTTTAATGTTCAAAAAATTGTTGTTACTTTCTAAAAGGGGTTGTTTGTGAATTTCATTAAATTTAATCTCCTCTTCAAACAATTTCAGCATTGTTCAGTTTACTACAATTAAAATGCTTTCTAATGCTAAAAAATCACTTTTTACAGATGTATCACAAATGTAAGCACTGTGAGAAGGCCTTTGTTTTTTACTTTGAAAGAAAAGCTGCTCTTTAGCTGAGAATTCTCATTTTTTTAAATGGGTGCTCCATATGGAAAATCAGAAAAGGGTACACTTACTGTATTGCTAAATAGTCTAGTTTGCTCAGAGTGTTGGATTTCACAACTAGTTCATTCAATCTCTGAACTAAAGCATTGGTCTAATCATAGTTGAAAAACAAGGGCCTTAACCTTGCCTTCTCAGTTTACTAGAGTGCAACCCCTTCATCTTTAGAATGCTAGAAGTCTTGAGAAAGAACAGATATCGTGACGTTAGGTTTCTGCTTTGGACAAAAGTTTTCAAAGTGGCATATAAGAAACCTGACTAAATTCCCAGTTGCAGAGCAGTGATTGTAGTTCATAGTGAATAGTTTCGTTCTTTGTAAATTATCCTTTCCATTTAGGCAAGCATAATTTCCCCCCAGTCTGTAGGACTTGAATGGTATGGGAACAATCCATGGTATTTCTTGAAGACTGGGTACAGAAAGAAGTACAATGTCTTTTGGAGAGTATTTAGCAGGTGGAAGATTTAAAAATTCCCAGGTGGAAGCAAGGAAGTTTTCTAGGCGAACCCCAGGAAGGCTGGCTTGTGAAGGCAGGAGGTTGGACAGTTGAGAATAAATTATTTGGTATCTTAAAGTTTTGGCCAACCAGCAGAATTTTTAGGGTTATTTGAGTCTACTATGACCAATGCTCAAGAAAATATTCTTCCAGGAGCCTGCTTCTTGCTTTAGTTTCAGATGCCATTTACCTAATGCTAAGACATCTAGTCAAGTTAGGGATATACTCAGATTCTTGATAGTTGGCATTGTTTAGAAAAAATATTTTAGGTGTTTGGCTAATTTTTGAAATTGTGTTTTGACTTCTTAAGGACAGAGACAGAGCCAACATCTGAAAGTTAACCAGGGTCTTTAATAGATGTGGGCCTTTATAAGTCATTATGAGTTAGCTACATAGCAAAAGGGCTTAATGAGGTATCTTTATCACCCAAAATGTAAGATGACACTATTATCTGAAAAAGACATGATTCTTGTGCTATATAAGTCATGAAATACTTCAATAGCCTTGTAGGAGCTAATAATGATAATATTACTGATATCATATTTATAATAATAAATTATAATAAGATCATCAATATTATAATTTATTATTATAAAGGTAATATTATCAGGTAAGAAATAAGAATATTTGAAGTAGATACATAGGAGACATATATGAGCAAAGCGTAATTGTGAAATAGTGAATGAGAATCATGGAATTTTATGTTTAGATTAACTCTCATATGGAGATTGCCAGCTTTATGTTAGTTAAATCAGAAGAAGCTTCATGAAAGAAAGGAAAGTTGGTAAGCTGGAACTAGCTAGGGAGGACATTCCAGGGGTAGTGAAGAGTCAAAAAGAAATTTGGACGAGGGAATGGGTTAATTGGAGGTATTTAGTGTAGAGTAAATTTTCCAGAGGGGAGTTTAGGGTAAAAGGTAGATAGAAGAAAGAGGTGCTGAGGGACAAATTGGAGAAGAGTTAAGGCTTAAGAAATTTGTCAAATGAATTGTTGATGCCATATGGAAAATTTCCTAACCTTAACACTCCACGTAGACACACCCACACCCACACACACACACACACACACACACACACACATGCACACACACACTTTAATTATGCTCATGAGACTTTTGATTTACTTGATAACATCCTTTAGTATTCCAGGGAAGCTAGGATGGAGAGAGAAAATTTTGTGAAAAACCATAGTTATATTTACTGCTTGTGATCAGTGTATTTAATACGACTAACTAGAAACAGTGTATTTTGAGAATATCATCAGAAGTTCTGGGATTCTCAAGCTTGGAGGATATTTAACTGACATTGAAAAAGGGAAATTATGTGTGGCAATCATGTTATGGCATGTAAGAATAATGAAAAATTAGAGAATGAAGTCAGAAATTCCTGGAATGAAGTTACTTAACTTGATCCCAGAAGCACTCACAGCTGAGCCTTACGAATTGTGTTGTATTGTTTGTCTGCAGAATAAAAATTGTAAGCATTCTATATTTTATGAATTAATTTCTCATGCTTTTTCTTATAAGGAAAGGCAATAAAGCGAAGTGCAAGAACAATGATGCTTAAATATTAGCAGCAATTTGAATAAAAGTAAATTTATGATCAGGATAAAATATTATTGCTGAAAACAAAGCCGTATTACATGGCTTGATACCAGATACTTCAACCTGAAATGTTAAAACATTTTAATCAACATAGAAAATGTTAGATATGCTTGTCCTAGAGTAATAACTAATGCTTTTATGGTTACTTTTGCATGTAATTCTGTAGTTGTATTTGAACTATACCTTTAGAGAAGATACCACAGTTACCTTTTAGTTATATTTGAATATTTTGGGTCAAAAGATTTAGTTGGAGTACTTTTATTTTAGTAGGAGGAAGTATGAAAAATGTAGTGTTCTCTGAGAAAAAAGGAATTAGGTCAACATTGCAGGTAGTTTTTAGAACATCTAACTATTTAGTATATTTTCAGCTATGGTTCTATTTATTTTGATTTAACTGATGGCTGGAGAGTGTTGTTGATCTGGGGACATGTAATTTCAGTGCTTTTGATTTTTCCCTCATTTTTAGACTATGACTGTAATGAATCTCTGATAATTATGACTGTAATGTCCTCAGCCATTCTGGCTATCTGAACCTATTACTCAATTATCTGTTTCCAGTGATGATTATATATTCATTTAAGGACCTTTTGTTAGATGCTTGATGTAGAAAATACTATAGAATATAATTAAGAGCTATGACATTCTTTTGAGTAAGTCATTTTGAATCAAATGTAATAAAGTTTTAATCTTTTTTCTTTTATATAAAAAGTATATATAGCAAAAACCTAGAAGTATTATCTCAGTTTTTTCAATCAAGATATCAAGATCAGGGTCTTGGAAAGGAAACATGTATATTAAAAAGCCCATCTGGGGGCGCCTGGGTGGTTCAGTGGGTTAAAGCCTCTGCCTCTGGCTCAGGTCACGATCTCAGGGTCCTGGGATCGAGCCCCATATCGGGCTCTCTGCTTGGCGGGGAACCTGCTTCCCCCTCTCTCTCTGCCTCTCTGCCTACTTGTAATCTCTCTCTGTCAAATAAATAAATAAAATCTTTTACATAAAAAAAAAGCCCATCTGGATATAGAATTACCAAAACACATTATTGAATTATTGGTAAACATGAATTTGTTCATAATATTACTTAACTAGGAAGATACATGGGAGAAGACTCTTCAGCTTATTAATATGTTCATCATATCTCCACTTGTTAAAGTGATTTCATCCTGGTGGATGAAATTCTTCTGGTAAAATTTTTTATATGTTTAAGACTTTATATGTAATAATAATGATAATATATTTTATTTAGGAAAAACATCTAAATGTTTAAATTACCCATCATACCTGAGTAAAAATAATTAAAAAAAAGAAATAATTATAGTTATCTTGGTAGATGATCAGCTAATTAGTGGTAATTTAGACTCAATAAATGCGCACACTAAAAGATTTAATGAGTTTTCGTAGCATTGTCAACTTTATAATGTATAAGTTAAAAAATTCTTTTCCTTTTCAGATTGTCGAATTTTTAAAATGTTATTGATACCAAGGATTCTATTTGTTTGTTTGTTTATGTATTTATTTTTGGTTGTGAATTTTGCAAATTGTCCTACTGGCCAGTATGTGATTGAGATTGAGATGTGTTCCATTTTTAGATATTTCCATGTGAAACATTCAAAGAAGTAATCCTGAACATCTTTCAAGAGTCAGTGACCTTATCTTTTGCCAAAATCAAATGACATTCACTACTGATACTATGGAGAGAGGAATCAAAATAGACACCTAATTATAATTACTTTTTTCCCCATCATTATATCACTACGTGCAGAACAACTGATTTTTAAGAGATTGCATAACTGCTGAATTTTGGCAGGTACAAAGGGTTTTTTTTTTTTTTTTTTTTTTTTTTTTAATTTCTTCTCCCTCCCTCTTCCTTGCTGCTTTTATCACATGTAGAATTTGTTGGAACAGTTCAGACTGACCTCTTTCTTGATTTACTTTGAATTTTAATAGTTTATAGGAAATAGAAGTGTAAAGGAAAGTTAATATGTTTATGATTGCTTCATATTTTCACAAATCCCTTACATTTATGGTAAAGTTCAGTTGTTGGGAGATTATATCTTTGTCACTATTCTGACCTCTACAGAGTACTGTGCCTGGCACATAATAGATATTTAAAAGTTGTTCAAAGAGCAAAGGAAGATAAGATGGGAGGGAAGGAAGAAGGAGAAAAAAGCCTAAGTTGTTTGGATGAAGTGGTAAGTTCCATGTTACCTGTTGTGGTTTATTTGACCGATACATTATTCTCCCAGACCAATAACTAACGGGGGTATGATCTTTACACAGAGCATAAACATTGTGTAACTTTGAGAAACCTGTCTTTGCAAAGGTTTTTGCACTTTTACTTGCTGTTAATTCACAATGATTCAATTCTTTTCCCTACTATTCATTTTTGTTGGGTAATATTGAGAAGTAATGAGACTAAGATTACTTATAACATTTCAAGGAAAGCTTTGATGATGATTATCAATGTATTTATTGTCTTTTCTCTTAAAACTGTTGATCCCGATCACCAATTCCCCTTTCAGATGGGCTGAGGACTATCTCCCAGTTGGGGCTATCACTTCCTATTCAGTCTTGTTGACCGTACTAAAATACTTCAAATACTCTGTAACTTCTATGTGATATTTAAGAGTCAAAAGTGGGACGTCTGGGTGGCTCAGTTGGTTAAGCATCTGCCTTTGGCTCAGATCATGATTCCAGGGTCCTGGGATTGAGGCCTACATCAGGCTCCCTGCTCCTTGGGGAGTCTGCTTCTCCCTCTCCCTCTGCTGCTCCCCCTTCTTGTGCTCTCTTTCTGCCAAATAAATAAATAAAATCTTTTTTTTAAAAAGAGTCAAAGATGCCCGCTAGTTAATTCATTGACAGGAAGTGTTTTATTATTCATCTGTTAGATTTCATCATTGATGAAATGGTCTTAGAAGTTAGAACTAATTAAGGACCTGAATAATAGAGTTCATCATTTTGTTGTTAGGTCAGCAGTGAAACTCATCTATCCTATCTTTGTGAATTTGTTGTCATTTTACTTACTGTTAATTTTATCCTGGCTCAGCTTGGAGTTAGGGCACCGATTTACATTAGATGGTCCTAGGATGAATACCTTTTAAAAGATATGGTCTCTATTTGGAGATGTGGCTGCTGGATTGTTGCCATTCACACACTTCTGTTTAAAGTATTATCATTTCAAGTGTCTTCCTTTTACAGATAGTTTAGTTACTAAAAGGAAAGTTACTAGTTGAAGAAAGAAATTATATTTGAAGATGATAAATTCCTAGGTTTAAAGTCCAGTTTTTCAGTCTCTTTTGTTGACACCATTTAATAATTATTATTTTTATTATGAAGTATAATAAAATGATCATAAAAACAATCCCCATATTTATATAGTATTACTTTTTGAATAATTTTATATCAGGAATTTTTTTATTCCCTAAATTGCCGTATTAATTTTCTTGGTTCTCCAATTGTGTCACAGTTCTGTGATATTTACCAAATCAACGTAACTTACAAGTGTCAGCCCAGAGCACTATGTAATTTTTTTATGGCAGAGGGTCTCATTCTAACCTTGCAGATCATAATTTATAACTTTTAGGAATTTCATATAATACTTTTTTTTTTTTTTTAAATCCTCTGGAATGCTGAGAGACCGGAATCTCACTCTTCTGTAACTTCCAGGACTGGGCAATATAAAGTACATATTTCTTTATGAAGTGTCATTGATAGCAACATCTTGTTAGTAATTATTTAGAAAAAAATACTTCCATTCGTGGAAGGCTGCAATTATTGTTGGGTGCAATAAATATTTGATTTAATCTTATTCATTTGACCAGACCAATAGACTCATAGGTGTAAATAGATAAAAAAAAACTTCTACACTAACAAAGTGCGATATGTTTTGATTGCATGTGTTTTTTGGGGGGAGAGGATAGTAAATTATGCTTATTTTTCTAAATTACATAACTCTTACTTTTGGCCTAGAGAATTGGCCTCCCACATTTAAGTGTTTTTTGTTTCTTTTTCATTGTAAGTATATCACTTAATCCCCATTACCTATTTTATCCATCCCTCCACCTACCTCTCTTCTGGTAACTATCAGTTTGTTCTCTAATTAAGAGTCTGTTTCTTGATTTCTCTCTCTTTCCCTTTGTTTGTTTGTTTCTTAAATTCCACATATGAGTGAAATCATATAGTGTTTGTCTTTCTCTGACTGACTTATTTCACTTAGCATAATATTCCCTAGCTCCATCCATGTTGTTGCAAATGGTAAGATTTCATTCTTTTCTGTGGCTAAATAATATTCCATTATCTCTCTCTCTCTCTATGTATATCTATATCTATCTATCTATCTATCTATCTATCTATCTATCTATATCTTCTCCCATTTTGTAGGTTGCCTTTTAGTCTTGTTGATTGTTTCCTTTGCTGTAGAAAAGGTTTTTATCTTGATGAAGTCCTAATAGTTCATTTTTGCTTTTGTTTCCCTTGCCTCAGGAGATGTATTGAGAAAGATGTTGCTATGACTGAGGTCAAAGAGGTTGCTGCCTGTGTTCTTCTCTAGGATTTTGGTGGTTTCCTGTCCCACATTTAGGTCTTTCATGCATTTTGAGTTTATTTTAGTGTATGGTGTAAGAAAGTGCTCCAGTTTCATTCTTCTGCATGTGGCTGTCCAGTTTTCCCAATACCATTTGTTGAAGACACTGTCGTTTTCCTATTGCATATTCTTTCCTGCTTTGTTGAAGATTAATTGACCATATAATTGTGGGTTTATTTATGGATTTTCTATTCTGTTCCATTGACCTATGTGTCTATTATTGTGTCAGTACTATACTATTTTGATTACTACAGCTTTGTAGTATAACTTGAAGTCTGGAATTGTGCTACCTCCAGTTTTGTTTTTCTTTTTCAAGATTGCTTTGGCTATTCAGGGCCTTTTGTTGTTCCATACAAATTTTAGGGTTGTGTGTTCTAGTTCTGTGAAAAATGCTGTTGTATTTTGATAAGGATTGCATTAAGTCCGTGGGTTACTTTGGGTAGTATAGACATTTTAACAATATTCATTCTTCCAATCCATGAGGATGGAATGTCTTTCCATTTCTTTGTATTGTCTTCAATTTCTTTCATCAGTGTTTTATAGTTTTTAGAGTACAGGTCTTTCATCTCTTAGGTTAAGTTAATTCCTAGGTATTTTATTGTTTTTGGTGGAAAACAATTGTAAATGGGCTTGTTCTTTAAATTTCTCTTTCTGTTACTTCCTTATTAATGTATAGAAATGCAACAGATTTCTGTACATTGATTTTTCATCCTGTGACTATTGAATTCATTTATCAGTTCTAGTAGCTTTTGGTGGAGTTTTAAGGGTTTTCTATATATAGTATCATGTCATCTTCAAATAGTTTTACTTCTTCCTTACCAATTTTGATGTCTTTTATTTCTTTTTATTGTTTGATTGCTGTGGCTAGGACTTCTAGTACTATGTTGAATAAAAGTGGTGAGAGTAGACATCCTGTTTCTGTTCCTAACAACAAAGAGGTTGCTGTGTGTTGTTAGCTGTGTTGTTAGCTGTGTTCCTGTTCCTAACAACACACTGAGTGTGTTGTTAGCTGTGGGTTTTTCATATAAGGCCTTTCCTATGTTGAGATATGTTCCCTCTAAACCTACTTTGTTTTGTTGAGGGTTTTTATCACAAATGGGTTTTGTACTTTGTCAAATGCTTTTTCTGCATCTATTGAAAGGATCATGGCACATTTAAATTTTTATAGTGGACTTTATTTGTAAATTGTCAGCTTTATAACATGTATTTTCCGGCTTTTATTTTAGCTCAAAGAATTTTTATGATTAACAGAGATTTTAAAATGTAGCACATAACCTCTGTTTTGGTTTATAATTTGTTAAAAGTACTAATTTATTTTTGGGGTCATATATATTAAAGTTTAAGGTATTGGAGAAAATTTCAGGTGATTTTTCTCTGCATATAGTATTCAAGTATAAATGAAGTATGCAAAATTGGGAAAATAGAATGTATAGCTTATAGGAAAATGACAGAAAAAATCATATTTTTTTATCACTGTGCACTAATTTGATTATGATGTATTTTGTATGAGAGTGTAAGAAAAATGTATACTATAGATTTATTTAAAATGGTCTAGAATATTTATAGAAAATCCCTTGAAATGTTAATTAAGTTAGTTAATTAATAAAGGTGCTACTTTATTGTCTTTGAGCTTGCGTAGCTTCGAATGAAGAGTTTGCTATCATTCTTACTTTTTAAAAAAATTAATTATTTTTCATTCTTACTTTTTTCTTTATATGTGTCATTCCCCCACCCAGCTGTTTTTAAGATTTTTTTTATCACTGTGCACTAATTTGATTGTGATATATTTTGTATAAGAGTGTAAGAAAAATTTATACTATAGTTTTATTTTAAACGGTCTAGAATATTTATGGAGAATCCCTTGAAATGTTAATTAAGAAATGCATAAAACATATTCTATTTGATAAGTTTTATTTTTGGATAAGTTTCTCATGTTAAAATTATTTTTGTGCTACTCCTTTAAGTTTAACTCTGTATTTATAAATTTTATTGCATATATGCCAAACAGAAGAGTGTCACATGGTGTGAATCTATTTTAAAGTGGGTTACTTGTGGATGGCACATAGTTGGGTCTTGGTTACACCATTTATATTTAATGTAATTATCCAGATGGTTTTGGTTTAATTTATCTTTTGTTATTTTTCCCTATTTATTCCATCTATGGAGTATTTAAAAAAGTGATTCCATTTTATCTCCAGTGTTGTCTAATTAGCTGTGCTTTTTTTCCCTGTTAATGGTTGCTCTAAGGTTTCTAATATATATTTTTAATTTATCATGATCTGCCTTTAAATAATATTATTGTATGTCATGGATAGAGTAAGAACCATATTTGACAACAGTATATTTCCATTTCTTCCCTCCTGTCCTTTGTGTTATTGTCGACATACATTTTAATTTTATATATGTCAAAACCCCCCAATACACTGTTCTTATTTTTGCTTTAGGCAATCAATTCTTTAAAAAGTCAGGTTGATTGAGATATAATTTACTTACAATAAAATTCAGCCTTTTAAGGCATACATTTCTATACATTTTTATAAATATATACATCATGTAACTAGCATAACACTCAAGATATATTCATCATCCCCTGAAGTTCCTCTATGTCCCTTTTTAGTCAACCCCTCACTCACCCTCCACCTCTAACAACCACAGATCAGGTTTCTGTCTTTACAAGCTTTCCTTTTCCACAATGTCATATGAGTGGAATCACACAATACATAATGTTTTGTGTCTGGCTTCTTTCATTTAGCACAGTGCTTTTGAGATTCCTCCATGTGCCTGTAGGTAACAGTAATTTGTGCTTTTCTTTTGCTGAGTAATAGTCGGTTGTATGGATATGCCACAGTTTGTTTTCCTATCACCAGTTGATGGTCTTTTGGGTTGTTTCCAGTTTTTTTGGTGATTAGGAGTAAAGCTGCTCTAAATATTTGCATACAAGTCTTTGTGTGGACATATGTTTTCATTTCTTTTGGGTAAATACCTAAGAATGGTGTTACTATGTTGGGTAATGAATGCATTTTTAACTTTATGAGAAACTGTCAGAGTTTTCCAAAATGGCTGTACCTATTTTATATTCCTATAAGCAATTTATGGGCTCCATTGCTGCATAACCTCACCAGTGCTTGGTATTCTGTTTTAAAAAAGGTTTTAGTGATTCTAGTAGACTTATAATACTATTTCACTGAAATTTAATTTTCATTTCCCTAATGATTGATGTTTTTGAGAACTTTTTATGTGCTTACTTGTCTATATATCTTTGGAGCAATATCTTTTAAAATGGTTGCCTATTTTTTTATAATTAAATTGAAAGAGTTCTTTATATATTCTAGATACATTTTATATGTCTGATGTGTGTTGTACAGATATTGCTCCCAGACTGTGCTTATCTTTTCATTTTCCTAATACTGTCTTTCAAAAAGCAAAAGTTTTAAATTTTGATGAAATCCAATATGGCAGTTTTTTTCTTGTATAGTATATGTTTTTAAGTGACCTCTACTTAATCCAAGGCCAGATTTTCTCATAGATTTTCTTCTGGAAATTTTACAATTTTAAATTTTGTATTAAGCCTATATTAGGCCTATTTCAGCTTTATTTTTAATATATGGCATGGTAGTATGAGGTGAGAGTTAAGGTTCTTTTTTTTTTTTTTTCTGTTAGAGTTCTGTTAGTATAGTTATCATTTCTGGCATTATTCATTCCTTTGGTAAATCTAGATTTCTGTCTAGTATTATTTTACTTCTATATGAAGAGCTTTACTTAACATTTCTTGTAGTGCAGATCTGCTACTGGTATATTCTCTCCCAACTTTTGTTTGTCTGGAAAAGTATTTCACTTCATGTTAGAAAGTTATTTTTCTTAGGTTTCTATGTTGGCAGGTCTTTTTGCCCCCCAGAATGTTAAAGGTGCTGCTTTATTGTCTTTGAGCTTGCATAGCTTCGAATGAAGAGTTTGCTATCATTCTTACTTTTTCGAAAAATTATTTTGCATTCATACTTTTTTCTTTATATGTATTGTGTCATTCCCCCACCCAGCTGTATTTTAAATTTTTTTATCACCGTGCACTAATTTGATTATGATGTATTTTGTATCTTTATGTGGTTTCTTTATGTTTCTTCTGCTTGGGCTTTGTTGAACTCCTTAAATCTATGGGTTTATAGTTTTCTTTAAAATTGGAAAGCTTGGACTATATTCCTTTCTTTTGAGATTCCACTTATGTGTATTGTAGACTACTTGATGCTCTATTCATTTGTTAAATTTTTCTTTTCCTGAGTGCTTCAACTTGAATCAGTTGCTTCTATTGCTCTGTCTTCAAGTTTCACTGTTAATCGAATCCAGTGTGTTTTCCATTTCAGATATTATATTTTCTTTCCTTAGAAGTTATATGCCTTTTTCACATATGCCACTTATCTTTAACATGTTCATGTTTTTCTGTATGTTTTTGAACATGTAGAGCACATTTTTAATAGCTATTTTAATGTCCTTACCTGCTAGTTTTATTATCTCTGTCATTAATGGGTTTCTTTCTGTCGATTGATTTTTCTCCTGGTCACGAGTCATACTTTCCTGTTTCTTTGCCAGCCTGGAATTTTTTTTAAAGCTTTAAAAAATTATTGTGGTAATATTCATATAACATAAATTAATAATTTCATAAATTTAGTACATTCATTATTTTGAGCAACCATCACTACTATCTAGTTCCAGAACATTTTTGTCATACCAAAAGTAAAACTATACCTTTTAGGCAGTCATTCTTCATTTCTCACCACTATCCCCAGACCCTGGCAACCACTAATCTATCTCCTTGGATTTGCCTATTCTAAATATTTCATATAAATGGCATCATATAATGTGATCTTTGTATCTGGCTTCTTTCACTTAGCCTATTTCCTAGATTCATCTATGTTATAGCATAATCTAGATATATCAATACCCACTCCATTTTTATGGTTGAATAATATTCTATTGTATGGCTATAACCTTAATTTATCTGTTTATCAGTTGATTGACATTTGGGTTGTTGCTACCCTTTGACTATTATGAATAGTGCTCCTGTGAACATTCATGTATAAATTTTTGTTTGAATATCTGTTTTGATTTATTTTTTGGAATGTACCTAGGAATGGAATTGCTGGGTCATATGGTAGTTCTGTGTTTGATGTAACAGGAACTGCCAAACTGTTTTCCATAGTGGCTACAACATTTTACATTCCTACCAACAATGTATGAGAGTTCCACTTTCTCTGCTTCTTCATCAATGTTTGTTATTTTCTGTTGTTGTTGTTGTTGTTTAATTATAAATAATCCTGGTGGGTGTTAAATGATTTGTGAATTTCATTGTGATTTGATTTGCGTTTTTCTAGTGAACAATGATGGTGAACATATTTTTGTGTACTTATTGGCCATTTGTATGTTTTCTATGGGAAATTGTCTTTTCAAGCCTTTGCTCCTTTTAAAATTGGTTTGTCTTGGGGAGGCTGGGTGGCTCAGTTGGTTAAGTGTCTGTCTTTGGCCCAAGTCATGATCCGGGGTCCTGGAATGGAGCCCCACGGCTGGCTCCCAGGGAGCCTGCTTCTCCCTCTCTGTCTGCCCCTCCCCCATGCTCATTCTCTCTCTCTCTCTTTCTTTATCTCTTAAAAAAAATAAAATTGGTTTTTCTTTTCATTGTTGACTTGTAAAAGTTCTTTATATATTGTGGGTACTAGGCCCATATCAGGTATATGATTTGCAAATATTGTCTCCATTCTGTGGGCTTTCACTTTTTTGATAGTGTCCTTTGATGTGCAAAAATTTTTAATTTTGATGAAGTCCAAAGTAGTTTTTCTTCTGTTACTTATACTTTGGTTCATATGTAAAAAACAAAAATAAAAACAAAACAAAATCTGCCAAATTCAAAGCTATGAAGATCTACTCCTATGTTTTCTTCTAAGAGTTTTATAGTTTTAGTTCTCACATATAGTGCTTTGGTCTATTTTAAGTTAATTTTTTTTTTTTTTTATATGATGTGAGGCAAGTGCATTTTGCATGTGAATATCCAGTTTTCCTATCATCATTTGTTAAAATAACTATTCTTTCTTCATTGAATGGTCTTGGTACCCTTTTTGAAAATCAATTGATCATAGATGCATAGTTTATTTCTAGGTTCTCATTGTCTGTTCCATTTATCTATATTCTCTCCTTATGCCAGTATCACACTGTTTTGATTTCTGTAACTTTATAGTAAATTTTGAAATTGGAAAAAGTGAGTCCTCCAACTTAGCTATTTTTCAAGATTGTTTTGGATATTCAGGGTTCCTGGCACTTTCATATAAATTTTAGGATCAGCTTTTCCATTTCTGCAAAAAAGACCATTAGTTTTGGTAGGGATTTTATTGAATCTATAGGAATTGAGGAATACTGCTGTCTTAACAATATTAAGTCTTACAATCTATGAATATGGATGTCTTTCTATTTATTTAGGTCTTCTTTAATCTCTTTCAGTAATGTTTTATAAGACTTGTCATTTTTGATTGAATGATGAACATTGTGAATTTTATGATATTGAAGGCTAGATTTTGTTTTGTTCCTTTAAATAATATTGCTATATGTCTGGTATATGAAGTTACTTGGGATCACTTAAGTGAGTCTGGCTTTTAAGCTTTTTTAGTGAGGCAGTATGTGCTAGGAATAGTTTTAGAACCACTACTTGATGTGACTTTTTTAATGGTTCTTCTTGATGTCCATTTATTATGGTGTCTTTTCTATGTGCCTGGTGGGAATATGAACTATTCTCAGCCCTGTGTGGGCTTCCTACATTTTTCAACCTATTGTTTTCCAGTGGTATTTTTCCAGAGTAGTGTAATTTTCTCTAACCTATGTTCAGATCTCTATTCAGTCAAAGACTGCATGGGACCCCTGTGTATATCTCTGAATCTCTTTCTCTATGCAGCATTCTTCTTTTGTGGTATTCTTCCCTGTTAATTCTAGCCTTCTCAATCTCTGATCTTTAATCATTTTTGGGATCCCCCTTTCTATTCTGTGACCTGAAGACTCTAGGAGCAATTGTAGGCTCACTCATTTATTTCCCTTTTCTCAGGAATCATAGTCCTGCACTGCCTATTGTTCAGCTTCTGAAAATCATAGTTTTATGCATTTGTTTTCCAGTTGTTTAAGGTAAATCCAGTTGTTACTTCATTACTGTCAGGAGTGGAAGTTGTGAATCACCTTATCTAAGAAAAATCAAACTGAGCTTTCACTGATGTAAAATAAAGGGGAGGACATTTTTATTCTTGTTTAGTAGCTGGATGAATTTAGTAAATTTGGTGCTATTTTTCATGTAAATACTAGTTTAATGACACAATAAATGCCCAAAATGTTAAGAAAATTTTTTTTAAATTCAAACTTAAAGGTATAGCATTTTTTAAAGATTTTATTTATTTGACAGAGAGTGAGAGAACACAAGCAGGGGGAGGGACAGAGGGAGAGGGAGAAGCAGACTCCCCATTGAGCAGGGAGCCCAATGAGGGGCTCGATCCCAGGATCCTGAGATCATGACCTGAGCTGAACACAGCTGCTTAGCTTACTGAGTCACCCAAGCACCTCAAAAGCATAGCATTCTAATAGAATAGATATAAGTTGTGTGTGGTAAAGGGAAGGGGACATGCTTCAGTTTCTTTATCTTTAAAATAAAGAAAATAATATAGTTATAGTGATATATGTAATGTGACGTATACAATGTGTTTAGGACAGTGTCAGGTATATACTAAGTGCTGTATAGGTGTGAACCATGATTATTTCTTAATCATAATCATTACTTTTATTATCATATGAAGAGACAAGGAAGGGATTAGATCATGAGATTTAAAGCTATAAAAATATTTATCTAGGGGTGCCTTGGTGGCTCATTTGGTTAAGCATCCAACTCTTGATTTTGGCTAGGGCATGATCTCAGGGTTGTGAGATCAAGTCCCGAGTTAGGCTCTATGCTGAGCATGAAGCCGGCTTGGGATTTTCTCTCCCTCTACTTCTGCCCCTCCCCCCCACTTGTGCATGCATTTTCTCTCTCTAAAAAAAAAATATATATATATATATATATATATTTATCTAATTTAGTATCAAATTATGCCTGGATGTACTAATTTTGAATATCATTGGCATGGAAGATTTGAAGACAGAACCTGAAGTCTGGACTGGTAATAAACAGTTTAATAAAGAGCTTTGGTTCTGTGAAACTTGTATGTTAGTTAGCATACTTTTTTTTTTTGTATCTGTGATATGATACTGGAACCATCAATGTTGAGAACTGAAAGGAAATTAACTTGACATTTTTCCTATGTTAGAAATAAAAAGATTTATATCATAGCCATCACATTTTAAAGATTTTTAAAATTTATTTTTAGAGAGAGAGAGAGCACGTGTATGAGTGGGGGCAGGGGCAGAGGTAGAGAAAGAGGTAGAGAAGCAGACTTCTCACTGAGTGGGGGGCCTGGTGGGTTTGGATTCCAGAACCCTGAGAACATGACCTGAGCTGAAATCAAGAGTCTGACTCAGCCACCCAGGCATCCTAGCCATCACATTTTAAAAAGAGGCTCAACCCAGGACATGATGGATTCCCTGGGGAATTCTACCAAACATTCAAAGAAGAAATAATACCTATTCTTCTGAAGCTGTTTCAAAAAATAGAAACAGAAGGAAAACTTCCAGACTCTTTCTATGAAGCCAGCATTACCCTGATCCCCAAACCAGGTAAAGACCCCATCAAAAAGGAGAATTTCAGACCAATAACCCTGATGAATTTGGATGCCAAGATTCTTAAGATCCTAGCTAACAGGATCCAACAGTACATTGAAAAGATTATCCACCATGACCTGGTGGGATTTATCCCTGGGATGCAAGGGTGGTTCAACATTCGCCAATCAATCAATGTGATAGAACAAATCAATAGGAGATGAGAGAAGAACCACATGGTCCTCTTAACTGATGCAGAAAAGGCATTTGACAAAATACAGCATCCGTTCCTGATTAAAACTCTTCAAAGTATAGGGATAGAGGGAACATTTCTCAACTTCATAAAATCTATCTGTGAAAAACCCACAGCAAATATCATTCCCAATGGGGAAAAGCTGACAGCCTTCCCTTTGAGATCAGGAACACGACAAGGATGCCCACTCTCACCACTGTTGTTCAACATAGTACTAGAAGTCCTAGCAACAGCAATCAGACAATAAAAAGAAATAAAGGTATTCAAATTGGCAAAGAAATCAAACTCTCTCTCTTCGCAGATGACATGATACTTTATATGGAAAACCCAAAAGACTCCAGCCCCAAACTACTAGAACTCATACAGCAATTCAGTAATGTGGCAGGATACAAAATCAATGCACAGAAATTAGTTGCTTTCTTATACACTAATGAAAATATGGAAAGGGAAATTAGAGAATTGATTCCATTTACTGTAGCACCAAGAACCATAAGATATCTGGGGAAAAAACCTAACCAAAGAAGTAAAGGATCTGTACTTGAGGAACTACAGAACACTCATGAAAGAAATTCATGAAATGAAAGAAGACACAAAAAGGTGGAAAAGCATTCCATGCTCATGGATTGGAAGAATAAACATTGTTAAAATGTCTATACCGCCCAGACCAATCTATACTTTCAATGCTATCCCTATCAAAATTCCACCAGCATTTTTCAAAGTGCTGAAACAAAGAATCCTAAAATTTGTACGGAACAGTGAAAACCCCGTATTGCTAAGGAAGTGTTGAAAAAGAAAAACAAAGCTGGGGACATCATGTTGCCTGATTTCAAGCTTTACTACAAAGCTGTGATCACCAAGACAGCATGGTACTGGCACAAAAACAGACACATAAACCAGTGGAACAGAGTAGAGAGCCCAGATATGGACCTGCAACTCTATGGTCAAGTAATCTTCGACAAAGTGGGAAAAAATATCCAGTGGAAAAAAGACAGTCTCTTCAATAAATGGTGCTGGGAAAATTGGACAGTTATATATAGAAGAATGAAATTTAACCATTCTTTTACACCATACACAAAGATAAACTCGAAATGGATAAAAGGCCTCAATGTGAGGCAGGAATCTATCAAAATCTTAGAGGAGAACACAGGCAGTAACCTGTTTGACATCGGCCACAGTAACTTCTTTCAAGACATGTCTCCAAAGGCAAAGGAAACAAAAGCAAAAATGAACTTTTGGGACTTCATCAAGATAAAAAGCTTCTGCACAGCAAAGGAAACAGTCAACAAAACAAACAGGCAACCCACAGAATGGGAGAAGATATTCGCAAATGACACTACAGACAAAGGTCTGCTATCTAAGATCTGTAAAAAACTCCTCAAACTCAACACTCAAAAAACAGATAATCACGTCAAAAAATGGGCAGAAGACATGAACAGACACTTCTCCAAAGAAGACATACAAATGGCTAACAG
>CM052884.1:60268279-60289268 GCA_028534135.1 Potos flavus | reverse complement strand
CTGTTAGCCATTTGTATGTCTTCTTTGGAGAAGTGTCTGTTCATGTCTTCTGCCCATTTTTTGACGTGATTATCTGTTTTTTGAGTGTTGAGTTTGAGGAGTTTTTTACAGATCTTAGATAGCAGACCTTTGTCTGTAGTGTCATTTGCGAATATCTTCTCCCATTCTGTGGGTTGCCTGTTTGTTTTGTTGACTGTTTGAGGATATGCTATCTTTAAAATTTTTTCATTTTAAACATGTTAGGATGAAAATGTAGCAGCCATTTTCTGCTGCTGGAAAAGAGTGTTGGGGGGGAGTTAATAGCTGACTTTCAAGTATGTTTTTTCCTTTGTCTTCTTCTGAATTCAAATCCCAGAATATGACTTTTCAGATCTTAAGAGACAGTTTTTTGGTCTTAAGTCTTGCATTGAGCTTTGTGTTAATCCTTCATTTTACCTAATTTTGGGGGATATACAATTTTTTTTAGCCACCATGAATATCTATCTTACCCATTTTCACAGACTAAATTATGCCCAAAATACTAAAGCTATATTAATTTAGTTTTAAATATTATGTTTCTATCGCAAGGTACCGATATTATATACTTTTCATTTTGTTGAACATTTTAATATGTTTTTTGCTGAATGAATATAATCAATATGCTAAGTATTATGTTTTTAAAAGATGCCAAATATGTAATTTTGCATCTAAGTATTTTTTGATGATATAGGGCATCAATATTAAATGAAATTTTATTCAGTGATTTAATTTTCTTGAAAATATTTCTATCAGAAATTCATATTATACTTGTATTATGCCAAGTATGATGAAATGTTATCCTCTTTCCCTTATGTCCTTATTGCAGCAATATCCAAAACATTCAAAAGTTTAATTTAAATCAAAATGTTTCTCTGTAGAATAAACAGACTATCTCACCTGTGAAGGGTGATTTCACTTTGCAGATTTGTTCCAAGACCTTTTTAATTCACAGCTTACAACTTTGTGTGCCTGATGCTTAAAAACATTGGTATATCATGTTTCAAAGATAGTAGGATATTTTTGAATCCTGCTATTGTCTCATTGAAACCAGAAATTGATATTGAGACTGCATTTTATTTGGACTTACCTATTAAGATGTATTAGGCCTAGGTCTGTTTTTGTAAAGTAATTTTATTAAATTTTTGTGGAATACATGTGGTTATTTAAAAAGATTTTGAATCATGATATAGTAGACATGTTCTAAGTAAGATTCAGTTAATTAAAATTTGCTAAGGAAACTATAGGAATCCAAAGTTCCCTTTTATTATTAAGTGAACTAGATTGCTAATAGATGTAATTGAATATTAGACACCAGGATTGAACAATTTTTACAGAACCAAGTAAACTATTATGGTTTTGGAAAATTGTATTCAGAGCCCAGTGCTGATGAGATTAAGGCCATGAAATTATGAGCCAGTTAGTTAGCTTTGCTTTATTTTTTGGTCATACTATGGATTAAGAAACCTACAGCATAAGGATAAATAGACTCCTTCCTGAATAGAGTAACTTTGAGAGTTCCTTAGGGATTAGTTCTAAAACTAGTCTCTTTTTATTTATGCATTTGAAGAGAAAATATATGGGGAAATCTCTTGTTTCCTTGGGATAGGAAGCCTATGTTTCATAATTGTTGGATTTAATTTTTCTAAGATTTAATAAAAGAATTTAAATGAAATTGAAGGAATTTCCTAACTTGAGATAGATCTTTATAGCAAGACATATTAATTCCTAAAGATCTTTGTGAAATAAAAAATAAACAAATAAAAAGGATAAGGTTAAGGTCATTAAAAAAGAAAACCTAATTCAACTTAAGATAGTATCCTCTGCTATGAAAGATAAATTAATTTACACTTTTTTTCTATCCTCTTTCACTCTCTACTTTGATTTATTATTTCCACATTGTATCATAACTTACAGTGTTGCTTAGTACTTACCTTTTAGCACTAGATTCTTTTTGATTTATTCCTTGCTTAGGTGGATTTTATCTTCAGGTAGTGTTTTCTTGGATGCAAACTTCAGTAATCTTTATGTTTATATATTTTTATATTTCACCTTTGTTGCTTTTATACTTGAAGGATAACTTGTCTGGGTATAACATTGGGTCACACTTCCCTTCAGGATTCTGTAGACTTTGCTCCACTTTTTTTCTGGCATTTAATGTAGTTGGGGCAAAGGCTGAGACCCACTTTTTTCCTGCAACAATTCCTTCTACCTCCAATTTTGCAGGTGGTTGTTTGTTCTTACCTGTAGGACATTAATAAAGTACAAAGTTTATGATGATCTATTTTAGCATCATTGTTATGTTTTACCCTTTCCTGGGGACATGGATTATTTTCTTCTTTTATAAGTATTTTTTTGTGTGTGTAGGTACATTTAAAAAACTCTTTTCTTCAGAATCAATAATGATATGTATGTTGCAAATCCATTGTTTTCTTAATTACCAGTTTTATCCCCAATATTTTCTCTTTGTTCATTTTTACCATTTCTTTTTAAGTGATTCCTTAATCCTTCCTCTAGTTTCAATTGTTAAAACAATTTTTTATTACATCTAATGAGACTTTTATCTATGTAAAATGGCTTAATTTTCCTTCTTCCATTTCTTTCCTGAGTTCTGCCAGCTCACTTTTCAACTACTGTTGTCTTATCTTTTCTTTGATCTCTTTATCTTTTCTTTGAGCTCTCCTCCACCCCCACCCAGGTCATGTTATTTTTATTTGAGACTGAGGAGAAATATTTGTCTAAACTCTTTGTTTCCTGGAGCAGGAGAGAAAATCATTATTCTTTCACTGTGTGATCTGTGTCTCTAATATTCTGTTTTTTCCATTATGATATATAGATCCTGTGCTAATTTCTTTCATATTGTTTATCTTTAGATGGGGGCATATTTATCCTGATAGCTATTTGCTGAAAAATAATGTTAAAAGAGGTAGTATAGAATGAATTGGGGCAGTCTTAGTAGCTTTAAAATTGGCATGTGTTGTTTTGCAAAACCTTTTTTTTTTTTTTTTTTTTTTAAATATTCTGTCTATACCTCTCCTTACTTTCTGGCATTAGAAGCTTGGTGTGGCTTACAAAGAAGCACCTTAAGCCAGGCTATCTGTGTTGTGATCTGGACATCTCTGCTTCCTTTTCCTCACCTCAGGTAGTGTTTTAGGGTATTAGGTTATAGACAAGATGGTGTATCTGCATGTTTCTTCCTTATTCAGTTGGACTTCACCTGTAGTTCCTCAGGGCGGAACTGGGTCTTCACAGAATATTCCCTACTAGTTCTATTACTTCTCATGCCTCTTAATCTTATCACTTTAGTCAAAGGATCATTTTATTTCCTTTCAGACCATGTACTTTTAGCGAAATTTATTCTTGTTTGAGATCTAAGAGGTGGGTGTCAGCTTGTAGTAGTCTCCTCTATTCTGGTTTAGATCTCAATATATTTAGCATATATTCTTCATTTTGTGTTTTAGGCTTATAGGTATTTTATTGCTTCATCGAAGATCTCGCCAATACTCTCTCCCCCTCTGCCAGTTTTCGTTCTTTTTGGTTTTCAAAGGAAAAGAGTTGAGGGAAAAAATGCTTTTGTTCATCTTTGATCAGAATTCCAAATGATCTCTTTAAAAATATTTATAAATACATTCTCTTATTCTTTTCAAGTCAATTAAACGTTTCCTAATACTAATTGAATATCTGCTGTATTAAGTCTTGTTCAATGAGCTTTATATAACTATTATCTCTCTTAATCTTAAAAATCCTGTACATTTTCAGTATTATCTCATTTAAAAACCAGAAGTCCCAGGTTCAGAGAAGTTAATTGCCCAGGGTTACACAGTAGAAGACCTAGAATTAAAACTCAAGTCTATTGGACTCCAAAGCTATATTTTTTATATTTTTACCCCAACTAGTTCCTCTCTGTATAATTATAAGTTTTGAATAAGAGATTTTATGTGTACTTCATTGTTAGAATTTTCACTGCCAACTTTTGGCTGATTTGAATTTGATAAATGTGTCTATACATATCATCCACTCACATGTATAAATACTATTACTACTAATGACCTTGATGGTTTGTGTCTGAGTATGTACAGACACAAACTACATTAGTAAAAATTTTCTCCTCTTTGAGTTATCTATCAAAGGAACCAGTGGTACTCTATTCCAACTGGAATAATACACTGGTGCCTGAGCATGAACAAGATAATATTTCTGCGGTAGATTATTCATGCACCAATTGATCCTTTTCTGATTTAATCTACCATGTGATTTATTTGACATTCTGAATTGCAGGAAAATATCCAAAGCCATCTTAGGCAAATATAGCTTAGTTATTTTACTAGAAGATTATTAGTGGTTAGCTATGTAGCAACATTTAGAGAAAAAGTAGGCAGGGGTTGAAGAAGAGAATTAATTTTAATCAGGTTGTATGGACAACTGACTACTCCAATTTTCATCTTATATCTGGGAGAGTAGATGCTTATTCTCTTTTTAATCCCCCTCATTGTATTATAGAGTAACAGGGTCTTCAAATATACACAAATAAAATAGTGTGGCATACTTGTACAAAAATTAATTACTTGTAATGTGCTTTATGCTACTTAGAGATGGTTTGCCTTTTCTCCAGCAGCAGTCTGGCTATCTGGCATGGAGGCCTGCTAGAAGACTCACCAGCTTTCTGTTGCAATACTAATGTTCTATGGTGCCTCTATTGCTCTGATTAATACATACCTGATGATTAGAAAGTATTTTGCTGGCATAAGTATCTCTCTCTAATCCGTTTTAAATTCTTGAATTTAAAAAAGTCAACAATAACAACTAGAAGTTACCTTGCTACCATAGTTTGTTAACATTTCAAATAGAATTACTATTGTGGTAGAAATTGGCAGAGAGAGCAGATCATGGTCTGGAGCCCCAAAGTGTGACTCAGATGAAAAATGACTCCTTAAATATATTGAGAGCAACTCATTCAGGTTCATCAGGGATGGCATGTTTTTTAGATTTTAAAAAGCACATGATGTCCAAAGGTTAGTGACACCAGTTTCAAAACAGGCACTGAAGTGAGTACATGGTAGTATTCAGATAGCTACAAAAAAACTGGGTGTTTAGACTTTTTAAAGAAAAGGGAAACACCCTACTGCTTTTCTTATGGCCTGTGAAATCAGAGTCTAAAAAGTTTTCCCCTGAGGCAAGCTATTTTTGTAAGTGCTCTTGCCCAGAGAAGTGCTATCAATTTCTCTTCTTATTTTCCAGTTCCTTGGGGTTCTCATTGTTGTGCTCATTCCTATCTATCTTTCCATAAGTCTGTTTTCATAGATGTTTCCCTCTTTTTTACTACCCTTACATTGCCCTATTTCACTTAGGTTAGTTATTGAAGTCTTTTATAGCCAATACTGGTTTTACACAAGGACAGATCCCATCTGTTAAGTTAATCCTTATAACTTGACAGAGAAAAACCGTGTGTGAATGTGGAGTGGGGGTAAGAGCAAGTGCTTTGGAGTCACCTTTTCCTGGACTGGGATCCTAGGCCTCCAATCACACAGCTTTGGAATGTCTTTGGACAAGTTAAATTACTTCTCCAAGCCACAAATTTGTAAAAGATGGAGATAATGCCTTCTTTACTGGGTCGCTGTGAGATACAGTAAGACAATTTATGTAAAGTATAGCTTGTACAATGATTAAAACATATGAATAAGTCATGGGGATAAAAGGTATAGGGAATATAGCCAATGTCATTATAATAGTGTATGACAGATGGTGGTGAGCATGGCATAACATATAGACTTGTCAAATCATTATGTGTTACACATGAAACTAATGTAACATGTGTTCAACTATACTTCAATTAAAGAAACATAATAAAGGTAGCATATTGTACTGTTGATTACAATTATTTATTCCTTCACTTCTTATAGGTGAAGTATATTTCCTCCTTCTTATTGATTTGGGGTTTTGGCCATGTCATTTCTGAGCAGAATCTTTTAGAAACACTGCAGGTTTCCACTAGATCTCTTATTCCTTTGCCCTCTGTTATAAGAAGAGCATGTTTCAAATATAAAGTGTATCCTCAACCTGGATTCTAGAATAAGACGATGGAGCTGACTTGAATCTGGCTCAAGGCCTAGAGCAGAGACACAGAAACTGACCTGCTTCTACTAGCATATAATAAGAGCAGAGAAATGAATATTTGTTGTTATAAGTCACTGAGGTTTCGAGGTTCTTAAACAGTATAATACCATTTTTGTTGCCAATTTCTGTATTTGTCAGTTTTGCTGCAGTCACAAAGAATCCCAAAGTCATAGTGGCTTAAAACAACAAACATTTATTTCTCAATCATGAGTCCTCATGTTGCTTGGCTTTATGTGGCCATATGGCATTTTAGTCTCTGATCCAGGTTGAAGGAGCAGCGCCTATTTGGGACGTGCTGTTCTCAGAGCAGAAGCCAGGAGTACAAAAGGCTGAACCAAATCGTGTAGGTGCATTTTAAGCTTCCATAAAGATATAGCGTATGTCACATCTTCTCATATTCCATTTGTCAAGTCACCTGTCCACTCCTGGCAATGGTGCAGGGAAATATACTCCATCTACTGGGAGGCACTGGAAGTCGCATGTCAAAGAATAGGAACAGATAGTTGGGAACATAATACAACTGACCACTGTAGACTTTCCAGACATGTTAGATTTCTTCTGCCTTCAGTACTTCTGTTTCTTTTATTTTTTTTAAATTGTATTTTATTTAAATTCAATTAACGTATAGCATATTGTAGTTTCAGAGGTAGAGTTCAGTGATTCATCAGTTGTTACATTACATCATGTGCCCTCCATAATGCCCATCAACCAATTACCCCATCCTCCCACCCCCCTCCCCTCCAGCAACCCTCACTTTGTTTCTTCAGCTTAAGAAGGGGGGATGGAAGGTTGGGGTAACCGGGTGATGGACATTGGGGAGGGTATGTGTTTAATGAGCATTGGGTATTATATAAGACTGATGAATCACAGACCTGTACCCCTGAAACAAATAATATATGTGAATTAATTGAATTTAAATTAAAAAAGTCTCTTATGGTTGGTCTCCCTCTCTGATTTTGTCTTATTTATTTTTCCCTCCCTTCCCCTATGATCCTTTGTTTTGTTTCTTAAATTCCACATATGAGTGAAATCATATGATAATTGGCTTTCCCTGATTGATTTCTTTTGCTTAGCATAATACCTTCTGGTTCCATCCACGTTGTTGCAAATGGTAAGATTTCATTTTTTTGATAGCTGAATAATATTCCATTGTATATATATATACCACATCTCCTTTATACATTCATCCATTAGTGGACCTCTGGGCTCTTTCCATAGTTTGGCTATTGTGGACATTGCTGCTCTAAACATTGGGGTGAGGTGCCCCTTTGGATCACTATCTTTGTATCTTTTGGGAAATATAGTAGTGTAATTGCTGGGTCGTAGGGTAGCTCTATTTTCAACTTTTTGAGGAACCTCCATACTGTTTTCCAGAGTGGCTGTATCAGCTTGCATTTCCACCAGTAGTGTAAGAGGGTTCCCTTTTCTCTGCATGCTTGCCAACATTTGTTTATTCTTGACTTGTTAATTTTAGCCATTCTGACTGGTGTGAGGTGGTATCTCGTTATGGTTTTGATTTGTATTTCCCTAATGCCAAATGATGTTGAGTATATTTTCATGTCTATTAGCCATTTTTTTTAAATTTTTTTTTTTTTTAAGATTTTATTTATTTATTTGGCAGAGAGAGAACACAAGTAGGCAGAGAGGCAGGCAGAGAGAGAGAGGGGAAGCAGGCTCCCCGCTGAGCAGAGAGCTCGATGTGGGGCTCGATCCCAGGACCCTGAGATCATGACCTGAGCCGAAGGCAGAGGCTTTAACCCAGTGAGCCACCCAGGTGCCCTATTAGCCATTTTTATGTCTTCTTTGGAGAAATGTCTGTTGGTGTCTTCTTCCCATTTCTTGACTGGGTTCTTTGTTTTTTGGGTGTTGAGTTTGATAAGTTCTTTACAGATTTTAGATATGAGCCCTTTATCTAATAAGACATTTGGAAATATCTTCTCCCATTCTGTATGTTCTTTTGGTTTTATCAACTGTTTTCTTTGCTGTGCAAAAGCTTTTTATCTTGATAAAGTGCTAATAGTTCATTTTTGCTTTTGTTTCCCTTGACTTTAGAGATGTATCTAGCAAGAAGTTGCTGCAGCCAAGGTCAAAGAGGTTGCTGCCTGTGTTCTTCTCTAAGATTTTGATGGATTCCTGTCTCACATTTAGGTCTTTCATCCATTTTGAGTTTATCTTTGTGTGTAGTGTAGAAAATAGTCCAGTTTCATTTTTCTGCATGTGATTGTCCAGTTTTCCCAACACTATCTGTTAAAGACACTGTCTTTTTTTTCCATTGGATATTCTTTCCTGCTTTGTTGAAGATTGGTTGAACCATAGAGTTGAGGGTCCATTTCTGGGTTCTCTATTCTGTTTCATTGATCTATATGCCAATATCATACTGTCTTGATGATTACAGCTTTGTAATATAGCTCAAAGTCTGGAATTGTGATGCTACCAACTTAAATTTTCTTTTTCAACATTTCTTTGGCTATTTGGGGTCTTTTCTGGGTCTCTTCAGTACTTCTGTTTCCATTCCAGGATTGCTAAGAAGGTATAAAGGCAAATACATCTGGGAAAGATTATATGAATTTAGTATCACCTAGGTTGAACTATTAGATACTTTTCTCAGAGTAGATTCTAGCTGAGGGTACAATAGCAACACAAAAGGATAAAGAAAACAGTTAAGTATTAGGAAATGTATCGGATCCCTGCAGATTGAGTATGAGTCCCAGAAAGCATTGGTGAAAATTTTTCATCTTGAAAGTGTAATTTTATGATGCTGTCAGGTTTCCAGGATTCTAAAAGGAAATGACTATGGCAGGACCCTTTCTGTTTGACTAATTGCCTATGTTGATTTTTTTATCCCCTCCTCAATGCTCTAGGAATTTTTATAAGCCTCTTTAAAGTAACTGAGATGGCAGTTAGGATACTTGTAACAAATAGGTGATATCAGTAGTTTGGTTGTTGCCCCCGAGTGAAAAGTCCTTTTGGCCACTAGAACTTCTTTGAATTGGCATCCACTGTAGTGGGGCATGAAAGCTCATTAAAAAACTGTTTCGTCTATTATATTACCTGCCAAAGTTTCCTTTCCCTACATTTATGTATGTCTATGGGGGTCAGAGTATCTTAGAAGGTGTCTGGGGAGAACTCGAACTTAATGCCACACTTAAATTGATTTTGTGACCTTAATTTCTCTTCTCTGTTCATGTCTCTATTTTCTTGTCACTTTTTAAATGTCTGAGTCTTATTTTAAGCAAACTCGATATAGGAGAAGATGCATTAGCATTCAGATAAATTAGTACCTTCTAAACTTAGTATTGCATCATGAAATTTGGAGGAGAGGTTTAGCCTGTTGAATAGAACTTGAAAAGCATGGCTAGTAATAAGTAATAAAAATAGAATTTTTATCCTAGCTGCTGAAAATGAAAACTCATTTTTGCTATTTCTTTCCTTTGATTCTTATTTTCTCAAAATCTGGCAGGTGGGGGAGAATAATAGGTTCCCTCTCTTACTGAGATGGATATATATGGTAGATCTGAAAACACTTTGCTTTCAGAAGAAAGGTGCAACAGAAATTTTGTTAGTGATATGAGTATAAAGGGGAGTTCTGCTCAGATATGAATAAATTATGTCTTGGATGATGAATTTATTTTTCCATCCAGCTTTTGAAGGATAATGGCTTATGTTCATGAATTGAGTTCAGAGGTTTTTGGAAAGTCAGATACACTTCTTTTGCCATGAAACATGATTATTGAAAAGATTGCTGTTGTGTGTTTGAAAATAAAGGATATAAGTGCAGCATTTTAAGTTTTTGTTTGTTTTTAAAACAGCTGCCAATGTTTGAAGGAGACAAGTTACATGATATGATGTGGAAGACAGCATAGCAAGTATTTCCCTCCATCCATTAGAGAATGTGTTCCTATTTATTTTCTTAGCTATGATTTTTCTGGGTGAAATTTGTTTGCATAAAGAGTTTCCATGTTTAAATTCAGAGGACATATTACAGAATTCCTGATATTCAGAGCACTCTTCTAGGCTTTGTAGGTGAAGTTAAAATGAAGACAAGTCTTCTCCCCTCAGTGAACTTATAGCTTAGTGAAAGAGACAAGAGCTATACAAATTATCATAATACAAAGCTCTGTGTCCAAGCAAAAAAACATAAGCCTATGCTATCGGCATGCTAAGGAATGAGAGGTGAACTCCAGTCGGGAAACTTAACTCTTGTTGAGGAAGTAGCATTTGCATTCAACAGGTTGAGGTGGAGGGGAGTGGCATTCCATTTGTCTTGAGGAAAAAACATTAACAAAGGCCAGAAGGTAGGAAAATGCAACTCACTTTGGAGAAGCAGGGAACAGACCTATTTGGCTGAAATTTTAGCTATGTTCAAGATGATGAAGCTGTGAAGAAAACTGTGGCCTGATTTATGAAGACCTTGAATGGGATAATAAACATTTTGGGCTTTACACTGAGGGGTTGAAGTGGAGCTGAATAGATCTTGAGTATAGTAGTGACATGATCATATCTGTATTTAAGGAAGATAACTAGAAGGATTATGGATGGATTGAGTAATGAATAAACAGGAGAAGAGATTGGAATTAGAGAAATTAGAGATCTTAATTAGGCTGTTTAGAAATTTAGATGAGTTGTGATACATACACACACACACATACACACACATACAGGAATATTACCCAACCATTAAAAAGGATGCGATCTTTCTATTTGTGACAGTATGGATGGACCTAGAGGGTATTATGCTAAGTGAAATAGGTCAGTCAGAGAAGAGAAATACCATATGATTTCATTTATATGCAAAATCTAAAAAACAAGTGAATAAACAAACAGCAGAATCAGACTTATAAGTATAGAGAACAAAGTGATGGCTGCCAGTGGGGAAGAAGATGGGGAAGATGGGCCAGATGGGTGAAGGAGAGTGGGAGATACAGCCTTCCAGTTATGGAATGAATAAGTCATGGGAATAAAAGGTACAGCATAGGGTATATAGTCAATGATAATGTAATAATGTCATATGGTGACACATGGTAGCTACACTTGTGATGAGCATGGCATAATGTATAGAGATGTTGGATCACTATGTTGTATACCTGAAACTAAAGTCACATTGTGTGTCAACTATGCTAAAAGGTGAGAGATAGTACGGGCTTAGTTAACGGCAGCGAGAGAGAATAGGAGGGAGTTAACAAATTTGAGAATCATTTTGGAAATGTCATAAATACTGATAAATATTTCATTTGGAAGTGATACAATTTAATGACAGATTGGTTTCCAGAATCAAGATACATTTTGTAGAAAGAATTCAGACGATCTGACAACCAGTTGGTTATTCAGGAATAATTTTAATATGGTGTTAACAAAATTACAGTAGCAATTATTTTTTTCAGTCTTCTTTGATACCTGGGTATCTGATGTGGCCATGAGTTTAAGTTCTAGTACTGCAGTTATGAGCCACTGGAGTGTAAAATCTAAAGGTTATCTATAAGGAGTATTGAAACTGCTGCCAGCATGTCTGTCTCTTCCTAAAGCTCATGTGAGAATGAAAGTAAAAGTACTGTTTTGAGTGGTTATTATAATATCTTGATTGTAGAACTTTATATTTTGAAAAAATTTTCATTCTCTCATCATATCCCATTCTTTCAACAATGCTTACACAATAAATTATACATTTTGCAAGTTTGGGACAACTAAGAAACAGTAAGATGTAAGGGACGTTTCAAACGTCACACAGCTAGTAGCAGAGAAAGGAAGAGAGTACATAACTTGGACTATTAGTTACTGTATATACCAACATCACTCTGCTTTTACTAGCTTTCCTTTTGTCTTACCTAGTTTTAGTAAAATAAATCTGCATAGATATCCCAGATAACTCCTCCATTGTCTCTAATTCATTTAAATAACACAAGAGCATATCAGCAGTGTACTTCATGGGATTTTTTTTAACTTAAATTTTTTTTTTTTTACCAATAATTTGCAGCCTTACCTTTAGATGGAACTTTGCATTTAGATAAAAAATCTGTGTACTAATTAGGAATGTGAACCTTTCATCAGATTTGAGTCTCATCCTTTTTTATATGCATATAAATCGGCATTATGTTTTGCTATAATATTCTTGTTGTGTTCTTGTTGGAATCACAATTCTAGGCATTAAATCTATCTTCCCCTGCCTTTAGATGAGAATTTATGGGCTGTTTTAGGTTCGTGATCCTTTTTACTCTGTGTGGAGAGGATCCTTCCTCTTGTACTGTTTCACTTCATTTCCCTCTTTTTTTCTGTCTCTGTGCGTTTCAAAGTCCTAAGACCTTGTTTTCTTTCTTTTTTAGTATCTTTTTCTCCATGTGCACTTGTACATTTCCTGGTTTCATTTTGATCTGGGATCAGAAATACTACCAGATACTTCCAGGTTACCTCTGAGTATGAAGTTGCGCACATGCTTATTTTATGTCTCTGTGACTATCTAACCTAACAGTGTGGTGTTTCCAGTAAGTTTTTCTTCTGTTATGTGGAGTGCTTCTGAGTTACTTTTCTCAGGTTGTCTCATTGCTTTCTTTCACATTTTCCTTTTTAGATTGCATATGCATCTTGAGGTGCTGACTTATTTGGTACTGACATTGAGACTATTGATTTTGCTCACAGTAACCCCAGGCTCATTCCCTTTCTCTGGATCAAGTTTATTCAGGCATACTTGGAAAAGTGTATTTTCAGATACTTTTATTATTATCCTTTATTTATCACCAGTGATTTGCCTTCATTTACTTGAGTCTTGTGTATTTGTGAGTAAGCAGGCTCTAAGGCTTCAAGCCAGAAGTTCTCAAATTTTCTTTGTTCGTAGTGTCTTTAGTGTGTCAGTAATTTTTTCACAGGGACTTTGGTACAAGAGAAATACATAACAGTTTACTTCAGTACATAGTTGGGATAAAACAACTTAAGTGTTTATGTACTACAGTCTCAGTAGCTGTTAGAAAAAAAATACAGGTAAATTGAGAGTAAAAAAATCCACAACTTTAATTTCATTTTTAAATAATCACAATTGCTAATAAGCTGTCTGTGCCTTTTGGGCACTGTACAACTTTTTCAAACACTGAAAACAGATTGGACATTGCCTTCTTCATTTCTGTTCCATATCGATTTTAGCATAGTTGCTTTTTTTATCACTGTAATCACTGAAAACTCAGCTTTGCAAAGACATGAAGCCATAGAAAAGAATGTAGTATGATATAAAGTTGAAATCTGTGTTTGTAGTTTGCAGAGTGATCAACAGATGTCGTGTATCACTGTGTTTCTCTTGAAAAGTTTACATATCCTGTAGTGTTTCTGTGAGTTCTCTGTGGCATAGTGGGGTGCCTTGGTGCAAAATTTAGGACCTATAGCCTTTGGTACTTTCTTTTTGTCTGCTATGACAGCATGCTTTTTTGGTATATATCAAAGTGTCTGGAAGATGATAGGTACTCGTTAAATTTTGGTTGGTTTTCATTGTTGGCAGGCAAGCAGTTGGTTTACAGAAGTTGGGACAAAAAAAGAGAACATATACAATCTGTAGTTCTGGAACAAGACATATTTTGAAGCACAGTACTTTGCTGAGTTATGTTTTGCCATGCTTCTTGCTTTCCACTTGAATGAATTCTGACGATTGTAAGACACTCATATGGGCTTGTCAAAGGCATAGTTCAAAACCTTAATCTCCTCCCATTTGTTTTTAATGTGAAGAACTCATCTTAGGCATCTGTTCTAAGAAAAACAATTAGAGAGTAATTATGATGCAGTGGTCTTATCCTGAATGATATTTTGCAACTTGGCTAGCTCCTGTGCTTTTAAGTTTTAGTAGCATAATAGTCTTATTTCATGGTAAACACTGTCAGGCAAGTGTAGCTTCAAATTTCTTGTCGTCAGTTGACTGAGTCACCTTGCTCTGATTCACCACTGCAGACAACCAAATTGGGAATAAAAATTTAGTAGGTGGATGCAAGGGGTAACATCTGCTTTGCCAGCATTCTACTCACTGAATATACTATTTGTATAGTTCAGGTACTGCAATTAAAAAAAAGGTAAACCCTGGGCATATGAGATCTCCTTTAGAGAAAGTTTTTAGACCTTACAGTTCTGTTTTGACTTGGCTGGAATTTTTCTTGCTTAAAAAAATTGATTTAATCCTCCCTAGAGTGTTAAGTGCTAACTCAATATTTTGCTAATTATGCAGAAGGAGTACCAGATGGTTTCTGAGGATGACACTGTATGGGTGGGAGCATTGGTGAATAAAGGTGTGGTAAACTTTGTAGCTCCAAGATCATCATCATCTATAGCAACATGTGCTTTTGTGACAGAGGAATAGACAATTATGTAACATTTTAAGGTAAAAAAATACAATTAACTCTGAGGAAAGAGTTTAGGTTGTTTGTAAACTGCCATGTAGTAAGAAGGTATCATTTAGAATGAAGCTTCTCTAGTATTATAATCATCAAAGAAATACGTTTGTATATATTTCTTTTTTTTAAAGATTTTATTTATTTATTAGAGAGAGGGAGAGATCACAAGCAGGCAGAGAGGCAGGCAGAGAGAGAGGGGGAAGCAGGCTCCCTGCTGAGCAGAGAGCCCGATGCGGGGCTTGATCCCAGGACCCCGAGATCATGACCTGAGCCAAAGGCAGAGGCTTTAACCCACTGAGGCACCCAGGAGCCCCTGTATATATTTCTTTGGAAAGTAAACTTTTTCCCTTATTTTCCTTTACTCTTTGCCCTGACAATCATCTCAAATTGTTACCTTATTTATTATTATTTTTTTATTTAACAGAATCAGAGTCTTAACTTAATTTTTTTTCTGGGTTTCATTATCTTTGCCTTCAGTTAGCCTGCAAGAAGAATTGCTTACTATCCTTACCTATCCTGATCAGTTTATCTACACTGGAAACTGGAGAATTAAAAGTAATTGCTATATCAGAAATGTCTCTGTGCTGTATCTCAAATCCAAGGGGATGGTGGTACTAGTCTCCAAGATGTAACAACGTATAACAACAAATATGACAACATGTAAATTCAGAATAACCTAGCCTACAAGAATATTTTAGTGGAAACGAGAACCAGGGTGTTAATAATAATAATTTACCATAGAAAGATGAGTTCTTATTAAAATGGACTTTGATTAGTAAATTGATATGCATCAGAATATTTCTTTTCATCAAGTAGACTAAATTGTTTTTTGCTTTTTAAAATGTGGTATAATAAAAAAAAATTACTGAAATCTTTGTACCAAGAGACTGTGTAGATTTATAAAAGGAAAGAGAAAATACAGGTTTTTATCATTAAAAGATTTATAGTCTGAAGAAATGCATATGAAACAATTGAAGAGTTGCTCCATTCATGTTGGCCAGGGTCAGGTGCTTAATTAATATATGCTGAAGGAAAAATACAGTTGCACGTAGGGTTAAGAGAAATAAAGCCATTACTCCAACTAGTTCAGAATAGATTTTTATTGATTTGAAGAAACAAGTGGGTAAGTAACTACCTATAGGTTTAAATGTGAATTGAGGAGCTTATAGTCTTTAAAGCCTGCGAACAAATGGTACAAAACCATGGTGTCATCTACTAATTTGTGAAATAACAGCTTCTAAATTTTAAGAGAGGAAATATCTTTCTCAGATGTCATTACTGTTTATTCTGATGTGACATGAAATTGGTAAATCATTTAAAGTCTCCATGATTATAAACAAAATGAGGTCTGTATGTAGTTGAATGAACTTACAGACAGACATGAGATTAACTGAAATGAAAAAGACATTCATGAAAGCCATGGGAAAGTTAGATTCAAGGATATGAAAATGATCTACGGGATTTTCATGTTCATTGAGTTGGGTTTACAGAGAAAGTGATAAGTTGAAGTGAAGATCTGCTTGATTCAACCCATTTTACAGCAACCGTTTTACTTTTTTGTAAATGGCTAAATACTCATGGCATCTACAAAGAGTATGTATACCAAAAGGAGGGCAGAGTCAGCTGGAAGAAAGAATTGTTTATTGCTCAAGTAGGCTTATTTAAAATAAAAATTATGAAAAATTATGAAAAGAGGGAGTATATGTTTAGTGGATCTGTCCGGGCATAATCATGACTTGTTTTCCTGTCATTTAAATGATCTGGTTCTATAGTGTTTACTCTGCTATTCATTAGCACAAGATAATACTTCTCATCTTTGTTTTGTCTAACACTGTTTTGTAATATATTTGAAAACTATCATTTTAAAAGCACTTCCATTATGCTGAGACCATCATATCATTCTTAGTCAGTTATACTGACTCGAGGAATATAAAAGATGTATGTAGATGATATACTAAATGGTGCACAGGATAGCATACCTTAAAGATATAGCCTTGCCAGGTAATCTGTATATCTTATTACTACTTATAAGATTAGATATTTGTTATGTGTCAGGGACTGTGAGGACTTTTGGGAAATTCAATTCCAAAATAAATTTCTTTACTTGAATAGGTCATATGTATATATGGTAAAAATTTATAAAGGTACAGAAAGTGCAGAGAAAAAGGAGATGTACTTACTTCCTGCAAGTTCCTCGGTTTCTCAGGTTCCTTTCTTGAAAGCTATGTCCATTACCAGTCTTTTATGTATCCATGTAGAGCTATACCATGAAATGTTCTCTTAACACAAATGGCATATTGTATATGTATTTGCCTGTGTCTTGCTTTTTTCATTTCCATAGTATGTATATTGAGGATATACCTATTAGGACACTAGGAGCTTTCATATTCCTTTAAAATATTCATTGTTTGAGTATATTATAGTTTCTTTAGCCACACCTCATTAAAGGCTCTTTAGTTGGTTCTAATCTTTTACTACTACTAACAAACAGTATTGCATTGAATATCCTTGTAGAGTCTTCTTTGTGTTCACGTACAAATATATCTGTAAGACTAATTCCTAGAGGGACGCCTGGGTGGCTCAGTTGGTTAAGCAGCTGCCTTCGGCTCAGGTCATGATCCCAGGGTCCTAGGATCGAGTCCCGCATCAAGCTCCTTGCTCGGCAGGGAGCCTGCTTCTCCCTCTGCCTCTGCCTGCCTCTGCCTACTTGTGATCGCTTCCTCTGTCAAAAAAAAAAAAAAAAGACTAATTCCTAGAAATGGAATTGTGGGTTAAAAGTTATATGCAAATTAAATTTTAAATGTAAAGTTATTATCAAATTGCCGTTCATAGCTGCTGTGCTAATTTGTATTCCTAACGATAATGTTCAAACTGCTTCTTTCACCTTACTAGACCATACAGGTGAAAACTGGTATCTCATAGTTTTAGTTTGCATTTTTATCATTTTCTTTAGATTATTTATGTTTAAATGTCAGTGATTTAAGAAAGTAATTGTTTTTAACCTTTGTATTATAGAATATGGTATCCAAGTAGAAAGGTGCACAAAACAAAGATTTTTATTATAAAGTGAGTACCTGTGTAATCACCACCCGGGTTAAGAAATAGAATATTTCTAGCATCCCCAAAGTTATTCTTGCTCCTCTACCAACCACTACTCCCTTTCTTCCTCCAAAGGTAAAGTTGTCACTATCTCTTATGGCAATCACTCCCCCCCACCCCCCCACCCCCGCTTTTATTTAAATTCCAATTTGTTAACATACAATGTAATACAGTTTCAGGTGTAGAATTTAGTGATTCATCACTTACATACAGTAACCGATGCTCATCACAAGTGTCCTCCTTAATACCCATTACCCATTTAACCTGTCCCTCCCGTCCACCTCCCCTCCAGCATCCCTCGGTTTATTCTCTATAGTTCAGAGTTCATTTCCTGGTTTGCCTCTCTCTTTTTAACCCTCCCCCACCATGTTCATCTCTTTTGTTTCTTCTTTATAGTTTCTTGTCCGGAGCACACATCCCTAAACAATAGTTTGGTTTGCTTATTTTTCTATACTTTATATAAATGGAATCATACATTATATATCCTTTTATGTTTGTATTCTTTCATATTACATTTGTGAAATCCATCCTTGTTATTTTGTATAGCAGTAATTTGCTCATTTCATTGTTGTACATTGTATGACTGTATCACAGCCTACCGATCCTATTGTTGATAGACATTTTCAATTTGGGGCTAATATGAATAATGCTACTATAAGCATTCTTCTACACTTGGTTGCATTTCTGTTGGATATGTACTTAGAAGTGGAATTGCTGGATCAGAGGATATGGTATTTGATCTACATTAGATAATGCCAACCTGTTTTACAAGTCTTTCTAATTTATATTTCCACGAGCAGTTCATAAGAGTTGCTGCTATCATGTGCCTTTGCCTAGCATTGTGATTATAAATTTTTATAGTTTTTACTTTGATGCTGGTGGGTATGATGTAACATCTCATTATGATTTTAATTTGCATTTCTGTAAATGTTAATGAAGGTTAGCACATTTTCATGTTTATCAGACATTTGAAGTCCTCTTTTGTGGTTTCTTTTTAATTTTTATTTTTTTGGTCTCGTTTTCTATTCAATTGCTTATCTTTTTCTTATTGATTTGTAGAAATTCTTTATTTATTTTGGGTACAAACCAGTTTATATGCTGTTTTGGTTTGGGTCCGGCAAAACCAGAGCCCATGATAAGGATGAGGGTACAGGTAACTTTTTTTTTTAATTAAAGATTTTATTTATTTGAGAGAGAGAGCAGAATGAGAGAGAGTGCATATGAGCATGAGCGGGAGTAGGGGGCAGAGGGAGAGGAAGAAGCAGACTCCCTGCTGAGCAGGGAGCCTGTTGTGGGGCTCTATCCCAGGACCCTGGGATCATGACCCCAGCTGGAGGCAGATGCTTAACCAACTCAGCCACCCAGGCACCCCCAGATAGACTTTTGGGAGTGATTCTAGGAAGCAGAAGAAAAGGAGTGGTAATGGTGAGCCATGGAAGAAGGAAAAGCCATTATTAACTTCACCACTGTAGGCATCGGGGACTTGATTGCTCTAGGACCTCTGAGAAGGGCATAGAACATCTTCCTGAAGGAAGGGTGTCTTGAGCACTTATTCAATGTGGTTGAGAGTTCCTTTTATTATTTATTTATTTATTTTTATTAATTTTTTATTTTTTTAAATTTTAAAGATTTTTATTTATTTATTTGACACAGAGAGAGAGAGAGAGATCACAAGTAGGCAGAGAGGCAGGCAGAGAGAGAGGGGGAAGCAGGCTCCCCACTGAGCAGAGAGCCCGACACAGTGCTCAATCCGAGGACCCTGAGATCATGACCCAAGCTGAAGGCAGAGGCTTTAACCCACTGAGCCACCCAGATGCCCTGAGAGTTCCTTTTAGAAGCATCTATTTCCTCAACTTCCAAGCTGTGCTTGTGCTGGGCACAATGTACTCCCATAGCCTTTAAATAAGGTCTAAAGCAGAAGGTGGCAGAATGCTCAGTGAGCACATGAGATGAAATACTTGCCAGAACCAGTTTACGTTTGGGCTCACATGGAGCTGTCTATTGCAGCTCTGGCTAAAATCAGAAATGGGCCTGGGAACTCTTAAATAGGGGCACCAATGGTGCCCTTTAGTATCTTTTAAATACCTTTCCCCATATTCGAGGTAACTTTTACTCTCTTAATAGTGTCTTTTGTGAACAGAAATGCTTACTATTTATGTAATTGAATTTATCTACCTTTGACATTTTGCTAATATTTTAATCTCTTAAGACATCTTACCCTGAATTCATGAGGACATTCTTACCCTATTTGTTTTTTGAATAGTATGTTTTTTTTGAGAAGGTAATAAAAGGTATAGGTAATTTCTCCAGGAAAATAACACATGATTATGTGCAACTTTGAGGTGTTCATGGAACCTTTGAAATCTTTCCATGGAACCCCTAGAGGTTCGTTGATCTGAGGTTAGGAATTTCTGGTTGTTGTTTTACCTTTCAAATTTAGATCTATAGACCACCCGGCACTAATTTTTTAGTATGATGTGAGGTAGGGTCAAGTTTTATTTTATTTTTCCATGTGGATGTGTGATTGATCCAGCATCGTTTGTTGAAAAAGCAAACAAATCAACCCCATCTATTCCCCACTGCTTAGTAGTGCTAACTTTTAATTTTGTTGTAAATCGAGTACTTGTATCTGCTTAATTTTTTGTGTTTTTTTCTTTTTCTGGGCTCTTGATTCTGTTTCTTTGGAGTGTTTTTCCCCTTGAGCCAATTTCTCTCTGCCTTAATTACTACTGCTTTACAATAAGTCTTGATATATGTAGAGCAAGTCTGTCCTTTGTGTTCTTCAAGGTTTTCTTGGCTTTTCTTGGACACTTGGATTTTCATATAAACTTTAGAATCAGTTTAGCAATATATATATATATGCATACATACACACATATTCACATGCACCAAACTGTTGGAATTTTTATTGGAATTGCATTGATTTTATAGATTAGTATGGGGAGATTTGCTTCATTACAATTTTGAGTCTTCTAATCCATGAGCATAGTGGACCCCTCCACTTACTAAGTTTTTTAACCTATTCTCAAAAATGTTTTATAATTTACTGAAATGAGGTCTTGCATTTCTTTCATTAAAAGTTTTGCTTAATTGCACTACTGGGTATCTACCCCAAAGATGCAGATGCAGTACAAAGAAGGGACACATGTACCCCAATGTTCATAGCAGCAATGGCCACAATCGCCAAACTGTGGAAAGAGCCAAGATGCCCTTCAACAGATGAATGGATAAAGAAGATATGGTCCAATATTTGCAATGGAATATTATGCCTCCATCAGAAAGGACGAATACCCAACTTTTATTTTAACATGGACTGGACTGGAAGAGATTATGTTGAGTGAAATAAGTCAAGCAGAGAAAGTCAATTATCATATGGTCTCACTTACATGTGGAGCGTAAGGAAA
>CM052884.1:60203929-60267779 GCA_028534135.1 Potos flavus | reverse complement strand
AAAAAAAAAGTTTTGCTTAGAAATTTGATATTTGTAAAGGCTTTATGTAAATGGTATTTATAAATTCTGTTTTGTTTGGGGTTGTTTATAGAAATACAGTGTACTTTTGAGCACCTGGGTGGCTCAGTCGGTTAACTGTCTGCCTTGGCTCAGGTCATGATCCCAGGGTTCTGGGATTAAGCCCCGCATCGGGCTCCCTGCTCAGTGGGGAGACTGCATCTCCCTCTGCCTACTGCTTCCCCTGCTTGTGCTCTCTCTGTCTGTTTAATAAATAAATAAAATCTTATAAAAAAGAAATACAATATGCTTTTGTGTCTAACACCCTTGCATAAAACAAACTTGCTAAATTCAAACTTGCTAAATTATTGATTATAATTCTTTTTTTAAATTTTATTTCATTTTTTCAGTGTTCCAAGATTCAGTGGTGATTATAATTCTTTATCTGTAGATGCTTTTGAATTTTCTACCTATACAATCAAATCATTTCACATAATGACAGTTTGATTTCTTCTTTTTTAATCCTTATACCTTGTATTTCTTTTTCTTACTGTATTCTTCTTATTATCGTTTAAGTCTTCCAATACAATGCTGAGAATAGAAGTAACAATGATGGGCATCTTTGTTGTATTCTCTATCTAAAAGAAAAGCTTTCAACATTTTATCATTAAGTGCAATTGTATAATATCCGCTTAAAAATAATGTTTATTGTGCAGTTGTTGCAGTTGTTTGGTGCACCATTCAAAATATATCAATTAAGCCAAATTTGATGATTGTATCATTTAAATCTTAAATATTTTTCCTGTTTTTTTAGTCTATGTTATTTTATCATTTATCAAGAGAGATATTTTGAAATCTTTACTCTGATTGTGAATTTATCTATTCTGCCTTATATTTCTGCCAAATTAGCTAAACATTTTGAGACTATGTCATTAGAGTCATATAAATTAAGAATCATTATATCTTACTAACATATATTTTATAAAATGTATTATAAAAATATTTTTATTTTACATTTTATATGTAATATATTTTTATAATACATTTTATATGTAATTTATATGTAATATAAAATGTATTATAAAAATACATATTTGGTGGATTGACTCTTTTATTCTTTTTTTTTAACATCTTAATTTTATTTTATTTTTTTCAGTGTTCCAAGATTCATTGTTTATGCACCACACCCCGTGCTCCATGCAATACGTGCCCTCCTTAGTACCCACCCAAGGAGTCTTTTATTCTTAACTATGACCTTTATCCCTAGTAATATTCTTTGCTTTTAAGTCATTCTTGTTTAATAGTATTCGAGTTTTCATTTGGTAGTGGTTTGCATGTTATATTTGTAAAATCTGCTTATTGTTATTTTTTCTTAAATTCTTGTGTTTTGTAAGTGTCTCTTATAAGCCACATATAAAAAGGATTTTATTTATTTAATTTTAAAAATTCTTTTTATTTTTTTAAATTAAAATTTTTTTAAATTTAAATTCCATTTAGTTAACATACAGCGTAATATTAGTTTCAGATGTATGATATTGTGATTCAAAACTTCCATATTTTAAAATTGGAGTATTGGTTCATTTACATTTAATCTCTGAACATCCTGTGTGTTGTACTTCCACTCTGGCATGCCCTGTCTTCCAACTGCTTTGCTTTTCTCTGTATCACTTACCATCATCCAAAATACTATTCATACTAGTTATTTTGTTTATCGTTTGCCCCCCATTAGAATGTGAACTCAATGGATACAGGGACTTTTTTGTCTATTTTATTTATTTATGTAATCACATCACTAAGTGGATAGGCATTCCAAAAATTTTCCAAAATAATGACTCAACGAATTACATTCCATATATTCTTTTTGGAGATTTACAAAAATATTAATGTATAAAGAAGTTATACAGATACAAAATTTGTTCAATCAAGAATTTCCCAAGCTCGTATAATCGTAGAATCTTATTGAAGTGTAACATCTATTACCTAAGGAAGCAGGTGTTCTATAGAATACACTTTGGAAAAGATCTAGGAGATACGATTATTGAAGTGTTCCTAGTATTCATAGATTAGAGAGCCATTTAGAAGATCTCCAGTTGGGGAGGCCACTAAACTAGTGTTTAGCAAACTATGTCCAGGTGGCCAAATCTGGCTTGCTACCTATTTTTGTAAATAAAGTTTTTTTGGAATACAGCCATGTCCCTTATTTGTGTATTGTTTGTCTTTTGCTCTATGAAGCAGAGTTGACTAGATGTGACAGAAACCCTATGGACTTCAAAACTTAAATCATTTACTGTCTGGCCTTTTACAGAAAATATTTGCTGATTCCTGCTAATTGCCAAAAAAATTCTTTTTTTTTTTTTTTTTTTTTTTTTTTGCCAAAAAAATTCTTGAGCGCTTACTACTTTGTGGGCTCAACATGTTGCTAGACATTTTTATCAAGATAACCTCACCTAATTATCCTAGAAATCTTTTGAGGTAGGCAATATAATTATTTTTATTTTATAGATGAGGAAACTGAGATGCAGAGAAATTGAATAATTGCCCCATGATCACACATTTAATAAGTGACAGAGGCAGAGTTTGAACCTAGGCCTGACTCTTAGTCTTTGTTCTTTCTCACTAAACTAGACTGTCTTCTGGTTCTTGTTGTTCTATGGAGTGTGAAATAATGGAATAAATATGAAAGAAGATTAAAAACTCATACTGTTTAATGTAATTGTTATTCTAAGAGGTTAGCTATGCAAGTACAGCTGACTTTATTTTGAGGTTCTTTGTGCTTATAATTTTTTTTTTTTTGGCTTTTCTATACTCATTTCTTTTTTTTTTAAATTTAATTTTATTTTTTCAGTGTTCCAAGATCGTGCTTACAATTCTTGAACATAGCAGTAGTAAATATTACATTCTTATAAAAATGCATATTTGCAGAATTGGGGTTTAAATAAGTAATTTCCCAGATATAATTTTGTATCTTTCACACACTCAACTATTTTAAGTTGGTTCTGATATTTAGATATCCATTTGTAATTTAGAAAACATCCTTCTTTCATTCTGATTGGTTTTGTCTATTTGATTATAATCTATCGTAATAGAAAAGATAGAGTAAACATTTGAAGGTCAACCATGCCCATTATAGTAACAGTTGCTACCACTTACTGAGTGCCTAAGTGCCAGGAGACTGTACTCATTACATATAAAGTAAGCTCATTAATCTTAGCAACAAATCTGTGAGGCAGAATACTATTATTACGTGCATTTTATAGATAAGGAAACTGAAGTTACTTATCAAGGAAAAAGTAGCTGATTTACCTTGCTCTGTACCCTCAGAGAAATATTGCTGATTCAAAGGATGTTAGGTAATTCTATTGGCTACATTAAAACTCTATTATGTAACAGAGTGGACATACACCACATGAGCATTTTCCAATGCCATTACCTAGGATTCCAAATAAATGTTTTAATTACCATAATAATATTATGTCTTGTAATGGGCTATATTTTACTTAAACTTTCTCTTATTTTTGAATATAGTATATAGAACTCACATTACTAATTAAGGAGGTTTACTTACATGTTAATTATGGGTTAAAAAAAAACCTTTGAATATTGGTCAAGATAATGACATTTGCGAATGTGAACTCTGCACAGAATAGTAGAATTACATACTTTTTTCTGCCTAATTTACTTTTTCCAATGAAAAATGTTCAGCATTATGGAAATTTAGAAAAGTACAAAAATTAGAAAGAAAAGAAAGAATTTACCTCTGTTCTCATATCTGGTTACAATCTTTGTTAACAGCTTAATAGTTCTTTCCAGTCTTTTTCTTAAGCATCAGTTTTTATTTTTTAAAAAGTATGTGAATATAATTTTTATCCTTTTTTTTGCTTCATATTATCACATGAGCATTTACCCAGGATTCTATCAACATGCTATTACCCAGGATGCTACATAAAAATTTGATAACCATAAAATATTTATGTTTAGTGAGTGGACTATATTTTACTTAAACTTCCCTTATTTTTAGATATAGGTTGTTGCAAATTATTATTGTTACTGCTATTTTATCTCTCTCTCTCTCTTTTTTTTTTTTTCCATTTTATTTTATTTTGGTGGGGGAGGGGTAAAAGGAGAGGGAGAGAGAATCTTAAGCAGGCTCCATGCCCAGTGCAGAGCTGGACATGGGGCTTGATCTTACAACCCTGAGATTATGACCTGAGCTGAAATCATTTAACTAACTTAGCCACCCAGGTGCCCTTATTTTGCATTTTAAATTATAAAAGTGTAATCATGCTTATATCCAAATCGAAATATGTAAACTTGTAAGTGAAAAGTAAAGATTGTTGTCCCACTATGAAGAACTTTCTGGGTATTCTTCCAGGATTTGTCTATGCCTATTGAAGCATATTTATATCTATCCTTATTTTACATAAGTAGGCTCTATAACCTGCCTCTTTGGTTTTGCTCTTTTATGTAATGTTGGGATAAATATATTTGTGCAAAAATTATTTTTGTGTTTATGACTATTTCCTTAAGACAGACTCTTACAAGTAGGGCTGGGTCAAAGAGACGGACAGTTTGAAGGCTCTTACTAAATTGCCAAATTTAATACACTGCTGTTTTAGGAAGAATATGTTAATATTATAAAATAAGAATTTATTCTATCATTATAACTTCTACAAACTGTATGGAAACCTTGCGTGCTAATTTTCTGAAAGCTTTTTTATAAAGGCCCAATCATTTATGATATAAGTAGATAAATATATAATACAGGCATATCACATTTATATCTATATATGTTATGGGTATAACATCTACACACATATTTGTGCACGTATAATATGTATATGCACACATACTGAATTTGTTTAACTAGGGTAGATCTGGTCATTTTTCCTGCTTTAGACTTAGCATTGTTATTCTTACTCTTAGTGATATTAGTTAGGATTATCTTTCTTAGCATTTTTTGAGGTTATAACTTGGTTTAAAAAAAGTTGTATTTGAATCTTATTTAAGTCTTTACCTATTTAAAAATTTTTTAATTTATTTTTTTAAATAACAAAAGTTTTTGTTTAAATTCCAGTTAGTTAACATACAATATAATGTTAATTTCAGATGTACAAGATAGTTATTCAACACTTAGGTATAATACCTGGTGCTTATCACAACAAGTGCACTCCTTAATTCCCATCACCTATTTAACCCATCCGCCCCACTCACCTCCTCTCTGGTGACCATCAGTTTGTTCTTTCGAGTTCAAAGTCTGTAAGGAGGGCACGTGTTAGGATGAGCACTGGGTGTTATACACAACTAATGAATTGTTGAACACTAAATCTAAAACTAATGATGTATTTACTATATGTTGGCTAACTGAACATAATACAAAAAAATCTAAATAAATAAATAAATAAATTACACTAAAAAAATAAAATAACAGTCTGTTCTTGGTTTGCCTCTCTTCTTTTTTCTTCCCTTTGCTGATTTGTTTTGTTTCTTATATTCCACATATGAGTGAAGTTCTATGGTATTTGTCTTTCTCTGACTGACTTACTTTGCTTAGCATAATACTCTTTAGCTCCATCCATGTTGTTGCAAATGTCCAGATTTCATTCTTTTTTATGGCTGTAATATTCCATTGTATATATATCACATCTTCTTTACCCATTCATCAGTCGATAGACACTTGGGCTGTTTGCATAATTCGGCTGTTGTAGATAATGCTGTTATAAACACTGAGGTGCATTATCTGTTTGAATTAGTATTTTTGTATTTTTTTGGTAAATACCTACTAGTGCAATTGCTAAAGTCAACAACATGAGAAACAACAGGTGTTGGTGAGGATTTGGAGAAAGGGGAACCCCCTTGTGCTGTTGGTGGAAAGGCAAACGGGTACAACCGCTCTGGAAAACAGTATGGAGGTTCCTCAAAAAGTTAAAAAATAGAGCTAACCCTTTAAATTTTTTTTAAATTAAAAGCATTTTTTTTCTGATTATACAAGAAATAAATGTCAATGAATATAAAAAAATCCAGACAAAAAAAGAAGGAAGCAGAGAAAAAAGAGAAAGTTTAATTTATAATCTTAATAACCTTTTGCTGCATATCCTTTGTTTTTGTATTTATGCATATATATGTATACATATATAGAGATCTCAACACTCATAAATTACATTTTGCAGCATGTATATTTTTTTGTGTTTATATGTATACAGACCCATACAATAATTTATATGCTTTTATAGTAATGGAAAAGATACATATGCCCTAAGCCTTCCGTTTCCACACCCCCCAATAGGCTGTAGATGTGTTCCTTGTTGATAAATATGGATATATGCCACAATTAATTGACTATATTATATTCTATTTTGTGGTTGTACTCTACTAATTCTAATAATGATGAACCTTTAGTTGTTTCCGGCTACTTGCTAGTATAAACAACACTTCAGTGAACATTCTTGTACATATGCCTTTTACTCACTTGTCCAGTAATTTACTTAGGATAAAATAGAAATAGAATTTTTGTATCAAAAGACATGTACATTAAATATGAGGGTATATTAGAAAGGGCATTTTTTTACTTACTTTTTTTCATATTATTTTAAGTTTTTTTCTACAAATTATATAGCAAATGCAGAATTGTCAAATTGCCCTCGAGAAAGTTGATGCTATATTATATTCTGCTCAGTGAATGGGTATACCCAATTCCTCATGCTTATAAACATTAAATATTAACAATATTTTAAGTTTTTTCTTAAATGTTATTTTGTATTGAGATATTAATTGTATTACATAGCATTTTAAAAATTGTGATATTGAATACATTTTTTAGCTTATTTGCTATTTCCATTTTCTCATTTGTAAATATTCCACTTATTTTTGTGGCCTATTTTACTGTTTTTTTTATTGATTTAGGAGCTTTGGAGACTCTGTTTTGTTATACCATACCAAAAGTATACTTGTTTCAGTTTGTGGTTTATATTTTAACTTTGTTAATAGTCTTTTGTTAATATAGAAGTTTAAAATTTTTAATGTAGTCAATTTCATTAATCTTTTCCTTGTTGTAATGTTATGCTTAGAAAGATGTTTCTTATCTAAAGATTTACAAATATAGGGGTCCTGGGTTAAGCGTCTGCCTTTCACTGAGGTCATGATCCCAGGGTCCTGGGATCAAGTTCCACATCGGGCTCCCTGCTCAGCAGGAGCCTACTTCTCCCTCTCCTGCTCCCCCTTCTTGTGCTCTCTCTCTCTCTGTCAAGTAAATAAATAAAAACTAAACAAAATTAAAGTAAAAAATAAAGCTAATGATCCTCAATTAAAAATAAACATCCTACAAATATAATCTTTCTATTATTTTTAAATAGTTTAAATTTTTTAAAAGATTATTATGTTTTTAGTTTTTACATTCAAAAAAGTCATCTGGAATTTATTTTAGTATAAAGTGGTAAGGACTTAATGCAATTTTTTCCAAAATGTCTACCTCTATTTATTGAACAGTTTATAACTTATTGAATAGTTTATTGTTTCTCGACTGACTTGAGATATCTCTTATATCATATAATATGCTCTTCTATAAACTGTCATTTATTTCTAGATTTTCTTTTGTTCTTTTATCTGCCTGTTATTCCTGTGCCAATAATACACTCTTTTAATTTTTGTACTTGTGTAATATTTACATTAAGCCTTTAAACCTAAAATTTATTTATTTAGGTTATTTAATTCTTGGAAAGAGATCAAACTTTATATTTAATTTTTGAAATCACCGCAAACATAAATTAATTATTTGATGCATAAAATAACATCCTTGACCTTATATTTCTCTTTAAGTTTTATAAGTTTTCATATGGTGTATATGATATATATCATAAAAAAATTTCATTTTTTGAAGGAGAAAGACTCTTCTCTCCAGTAAAATTGTTCTGGGGAGCTTCTCTGGGGTAGAAGATGCAAGGAGGCTTTGAATTATACACTGATATGTGGATTTGGCATAGTGCCTGTCCCAGGGAACTCTGGTGGGTGAAGCAGAGGGGTCGGATCAGAGCACAGAGAGATAGGATTTAAAATCTTTCAAAAGAAGCTCTTTAGCATCAGGACCAATAGGTTTTCAAAGGCCTAGATTCTGAAATGTAAAGGAATGCCTTTTAAATTAAACAAGGACAGTGCACTAGCTTTGAAACCAGAGATTGTGAATTTGCGTGCAAACCCTGCCAAATTACTGCCTTTTGTAGTAATCTACAATGTACCAATATCTAATCCCACTGAGTTTCAGTTTTTTCATTTATAAAATGAAGATAGTAATCCCATCACAAAGTAATTATGAGGGTTTAATGAGAAAGTAAATATCAATTGAACAATGGTTGGCCTATAGAATTTGCTTCGTAATGCCTGGTCTTCTTTTTTTATTGTGGATTCTGCAGAAACAAGGTTGATGGGGGTAGAATTTAGGGCTTGGGGTTTGAGTCTTGGAGAGCTCTGAATTTATTTCATCTCTGCACATTAAAAAAGGCAGTGGTTTTTCTCCCAGTGCTAGCATGAGAGCACTAATGTAGGAAAATTAGAATTATGTAGTGTGTAGCATGGTATTTTCCCTATGTATACACACACACACAGACACACACACACAAACACACACATGGTTCTAGCAGTCTCATCATGGATCTCAGAAAAAGAAAGGGAAATTAGGAAAATTCCAGGACAAGAAGATACAGAAATTGGCAATTAATTAGAACTGGGGTAGATGGTAAAGTGCTGGCATTGGAGAAATGTATTTAAAAATCGAGTTATTTACCCCATTTCCGCTTTGCAAAGTGCCTTTTATCAAATGAGTTAAGTAGGAGAGCAAAATATCGAAACTGGAATATTATGAGAGAAGTGAATGCCAACTATCCCATTCTACAGATGAAGTAACAGGAGACATTTATGTTCCTCATAGAATGAACGTAAGTCTAGTGATTGGAAACTCTGACTGAAAATGAAAGCTCTGTCATCAATTTGTCATATGGTCCTAAGTCAGTTATATGTCCATTTACTTGTCTGTAAACTTGGGTGCATCTCATTCTGGTATCTCTAATATTTTTCATTTAGGAAAAGAGGTAATTTCTGATAGATGCCAGGTGGGATCTTGTATGGACTTTATGGTGAAATCTTCAAGTTGTTATGAATAATATGCAGCAAAAGGATAAGGGTCTTTCTACATGATTCTCTTCATTTGTTTCTGTGTTTTTGAGAGTGAGCAAAAGACTTAATAAGATCTGAGAAGGACTAATCTATAATGTGTGACTGAGCTCCCCGTGGATATGCAGTGTTTAGTTATTGAGTTTGATGATGGGGTAGCATTGCCAAGGACACAGCTCTCAGGTCATGTATTCTTGAGACATTCTTCTTTAAAACGTGGTGGTTATATTAGCTACCAGGTCATCGGTGTAAGTTGTGACTTGGGCATATTTCAAGGAAAAAGCAAAAATAGGAATACATTTATAGAAGACATTTCTATCGAGCATGTTCATATCTCTAAACCTTACTAAAACTTTGGAAGCTAGATAGTAGTATCTCCATTTCCTATGCATATTCTTTATTTATATATTTTTAAAGGATTTTTTAAAAAGATTTTATTTTTAAGTAATCTCTGTACCCAATGTGGGGCTTGAATTCACAACCCTGAGATCAAGAGTCACATGCTCTACCAACTGAGCCAGCCAGGCGCTCCTCCTATGTGTATTCTTTATTTCAGAAAAGGAGATTATATAGCTTTATAATCCGTTTTCTTCACCTAAAAAATCTCACACAAAATTATTTGTCTCCTTAACTAGACTTCGAACTTCTTGAAGTTACCTACTCTATTCATTTTTGTTTTTTTTTTTTAGTACTTAACATAGTGTGTGGTGCAGAGCAAACAGTAAATGATGAATAACTATGATTTATTCTAGGAATCAGGACTCTTAGATAATTAACCATAGTCACCAGATCTTTATTTTTCACTTCTTTTAGCATCTCTCCCCCTTTCAATTTCTATCTTGAACTGTGCAATGCTTAAAAAATATAAAGTGCTCTATACATGCTATGTAGCAAGTTAAGACCATTTTGACTCTGAATTCACATAAATTGTTCTGGTCTGAATCCAGTTGATAATGCAGTTGTTATTTTTATAATCTTATCCTAAGTACATATTTGCCCAACAGGCGGTGTCAACTCATCTAAGTAACTTGGTGTTATTTGCCTTAAATTATGATACCTTAAATTATAGAGCTCCATTACTGAAGTCATTATTTGTGGTTAAGAGGGAGTGGTACTGAGAGTGGTAACAAGAAGAGTGTTTAAATATGAGTATCAAACAGGACTCTATCTTTAGATGTCTTTAAATTTACCTTGATTTAACTATCCAGAAATGCAAAGAACAGTCCTTCCTCCTGTGTCTATTAGTTTACTTCACAGAAAATAGTGGGTTGATTTAAAAAAAAATGTATGGGCTTAAAAATTAGTACTTTTTGCAAGCTTTTGTTAAATGATTGCTTTAAAAATGTTCTGACACTTTATTTTGTGAGCAGGACTCTGGAGAGAAAACTCAGCAGGTATAGAATCCTTTCTTTTTTCTGGATATGATAATGCACTGCAAATGTTGAGACTATTCTAACTATAATATTTATCTTGCAATGAATCCAAATTGTCAGTTGCTGGAGATCTGGAATTGTGCTTTATTGTTCTTTATCCCTAGAGGTTCCAATTCATGTTATGCATCCTGTGGGCTCTCAGAATGTTAATTGAATTGCTGGAGAATTGCTTGTATCATTCTCAAATTAAGAAAAAAATACAACATCCTGCATTAACTAAGACTTAATTTTTAAGTTAAATTCCCTTGTCTAGCTTCTAATTCTCCTTACATTTAAGAAAATATTTTATTTTATTTTTAAGAAAGATTTTATTTATTTATTTGAAAGAGAGAGTAAATGACAGAGAGAGCATGACTAGGGGGAGAGGCAGAAGCAGACTCTCTTGCTGAGCAAGGAGCCCGATGTGGGACTTGATCCGAGGACCTTGGGATCATGACATGAGCTGAAGACAGTCGCCTAACCTACTGACCCACTCAGGTGCCCCCAAAATATTTTATTTTTTAAAAACAGTAATTCCAAAATCATTGAGAATCTTTTCCATAAGATAAAACATTTTATAGAGTTACAAGATTTTTGTTTATGTACAAAAGTTTTTGTGAGCTTACCCGCATTTAACACAGTTGCCCTTTAGTCCAGCAGTTACTAAATTTTATTGTGCATAGGAATTACCTGGGGGCTATGCTTTAAAATAGATTCCTAGGCCATACTCTCAGACTTGCAGAATCAATAGGTTTGGGTGGGACCCAACATTTTTTTTTAAAAATTATATTTAATAAGCATCCCAGGTGGTTCTGATACAGGGAGTCTGAGGATTATCATTTGATAATCACTTTTTCTCTAGTCCTACTCACACAAGTCTTTCTCTGACTTCTGTTATTAAACTAATACCATGTATGTCTGAAACTAGACAGGTCGTAAGGAAAAAAAAAGATATATTAAAAAACACAATAATATGTGTTATTTCCAAGAAGGATATTTTGATAAGAAAAGCATGGGATGTGAAAGAAGACATGAGAGAGAACAAGTTTATTGAGTGAAAAGTTCCAAAATATATTCTGAATGTCTTTTTGGTTCACTGCTAATTTTTTGTTTGATTCTGTTCAAGTGACCTTGCTGCCTTATGTTGTGTTTATGAATTTTTTTATAGTCAAGACCTCAAAATTCAAAAGTTTTGGGGATTAAGTGATACGGTGATTCTATAAATAGGTTTTGGAAGTTTGTGGTCTATATTTTTGTCTTGGTTCATAGCAGTAAGCTGCTTTTGTAAAGGATAAGACATGCTCTCTTCTAAATAATTGCATTCATTTTTCATGTAGACACAATTTTTATACTGACTATCCTTGTTCACAGATAGATCTTCTTGAATTGTTATTTCAGGAGAGCAGTGAAGTGTTGGCAGTTGTGAAAACATGTCAAACTTAGGCAATTTTACCTCTCATTTTCTATTCTGCTGCATGGGTTGGTAGAGGTGAACTAGTGGGCCTAGAAAATGCAACATTAATTTCTCTTCTTCTGACCCAGAAATACCTTGCTCTGACCATCTACAATGTGTTAAAGTAGGCTTAGGAAATGTTACATTAAAGTGTAAGCATATACTTCCCGGTGGATGTGGATAAAATATAAAATTGTAAAATCTTCGAGTGGTAGGGACTTTTCGAGGAGAGCTGGTGCAGTAGTTCTTGAATACCATCGACAGCTAGGCTGGCTTTAACAATCGCCTGTGGAGCTTTTAAAAAGTGGAAACTCCACACTCAGTCAAGGAGATTCTCATGTAGTAAGTCTGCAGCAGGTCCCAGAAATTCAAACTTTCTAAAAGCTTTCTAGGCGATTATAATCAGCTAAGTCTTACTGTAGGAATTCTTTCTCCAATATCCCCGGCAAAGGGTCACCCAGCTTTCACTTCGACAACTCCAGAAACAGATCTCTATTTTGGAAGGGAACTTATTCCATTGCTTTTCTTTTCTTTTTCTTTTTTTTTCATTTAATTTTTAAATTTAAGTTCTAGTTAACATATAGTGTAATATTTGTTTCAGGAGTAGAATTTAGTGATTCATCACGCAACACCCAGTGCTCATCACAAAAAGTACCCTCCTTAATACTTATCATCTATTTAATCCATTCCCCTCCAGCAATCCTCACTTTGTTCTCTAGTTAAGAGTCTGTATTATGGTTTGGCTCTCTTTTTTTTACCCTCTATGTTCATCTGTTTCATTTCTTCAAGTCCACATTTGAGTGAAATCATATGGTATTTGTCTATGACTGACTTATTTCACGTAGCATACTGTACTCTAGCTCCAACCATGTCATTGCAAATGGCAAGATTTCATTCTTTTTGATGGCTACATAATATTCCATAGTGTGTGTGTGTGTGTGTGTGTGTGTGTGTGTGTGTGTGTGTGTGTATACCACCTCTTCTTTATCCATTCAACAGTTGATAAACATTTGGGGTCTTTCCATAATTTGACTATTGTTGATAATGCTACAATAAGCATTGGGGTGCCTGTGTCCCTTTGAATCAGTATTTTTGTATCCTTTGGGTATATACCTAGTAATGTAATTGCTGGATCATAGGGTAGTTCTGTTTTTAACTTTTCGAGGAACTTCCATACGGTTTTCCAGAGTGGCTGTACCAGTTTGCATTCCCACCAAGAGTATAAAAGCATTCCATTTTCTCTGCATCCTCATCAACATCTATTGTTTCCTATGTTGTTAATTTTAGCCATTCTAACAGGTGTGTGGTGGTATCTCATTGTAGTTTTGATTTGTATTTCCTTGTTGACGAGTGATGCTGAGCATCTTTTCATGTGTCTGTCAGCCATCTGGATGTTTTCTTTGGAAAGATGTCTATTCATGTCTTCTGACCATTTTTTAACTGGATTCTTTGTTTTTTGGGTGTTGAGTTTGATAAGTTCTTTATAGATTTTGGATACTAACTCTTAATCAGATATCCCACTTGCAAATATCTTCTCTCATTTTGAATGTTGCCTTTTAGTTTTGATTGTTTCCTTCACCGTGCAGAAGCTTTTTGTCTTGACGAAATCCCAGTAGTTCATTTTTGCTTTTGTCTCTTGCCTCCAGAGACATGGCTAGTAAGAAGCTATGATCAATGCCAAAGAGGTTGCTGCCTGTGTTCTCCGCTAGGATTCCGATGGTTTCTTGTCTCACATTTAGGTCTTTCATCCATTTTGAATTTATTTTTGTGTACGGTATAAGAAAGTTGTCCAGTTTCAGTCTTCTGTATGTTGCTGTCTAGTTTTCCCAATACCATTGGTTCTAAAGATTTGTCTGGACTGAGCAAAAATCCATCATATTTTAATTCTCTCCCACTAGTATTGTTCTTTCTTTTGGAAAGAAGAAAGATAAACTAACTTGTAATCAGCACTTATCATATTACACTCATTGTGCTAGCTACTACCTCTTTGTTGGCTTGAAAATATTAAACTAGATAAAATGGAATATTATTCAACCATCAGAAAGGATGAATACCCCAACATGGATGGAAGTGGAGGGGATTATGCTAAGCAAAATAAGCCAATCAGAGAAAGACAGTTATCATGTGGTTTCACTCATATGTGGAACATAAGCAATAGCACGGAGGATGGTAGGAGAAGGGAGGGAAATCTGAAGGGGGAGAAATCAGAGAGGGAGATGAACCATGAGAGACTGTGGACCCTGGGAAACAAACTGAAGGTTTTAGAGGTGAGAGGGAGGGAGTAGGAGGTAACAGGGTGATGGGTATTAAGGAGGGCACGTGTTGTGATGTAACTAATGAATCATTGAAGTCTACATCAAAAACTAATGATATACTATACAGTGGCTAACTGAACATAATAAAAAAAGAATGTTTAGATGAAGCAGGAAAAATTATCCATTTTATTAATTCTTGATCCTTGAGTATAGTTTCTAATACTTTGTGATGAAATGGGAAGTATACATTTCTTGAGGAAAGTCACATGTGTGATTGAGTTACAAGCTGAACCTCATTTTTACTTGAACCTCATTTTTTACTTGAAAGAATGGCCAAAAGACACACAGTGGTTATTCAGATAGCTGCTTGGCAGACATAGTCTCAAAAATAAGCAAAGTGAACCAGCTGGGCATTTTAAGAAAAGCAACTGGCATTGCTGTCAATAAAAAAATTTGATCTTCAAGAGAAAATTAATAGTTTGGAAAACTTGTATCCACCATCATGAACTTGATGGCTTCCCAGGAGTTAAAAACTTTTCCGATAAGATCGTTGATGATATTAACAAATGTGATTTTTAAAAAATTGAATAATGAAATATGTCAGTGTTTTGAAAATCTGCACAACTCATTGAACTGATATTTTCCAAATGAACCAATGCATGATGCTACAAAATCATGCAGGGGTAAAAGATGCATTTAATAAAGATCACTGGGTTATAGAAGTAACAGAATACAAAAAGTTCACTGATACTCAGTTTTCAGATTTCATATTGCAGTTAACCTTTGAGAAACTATTACTTGTAAAATTTTGATGTAAAAAAAGAATAGCTACAATTATCTGGAAAGGTGATTGAAACACTCTTCCTCTTTCCAACTTCATATCTATGGGAAGATAGATATTTTCCACATACTTCCACCGAACCATCATATCGCAATGGGCTGAATGCAGTAGTACCTATGAGAATCCAGCTGTCTTTATTAAACTAGGCATTTAAGAGATTTGCAGAAATACAAAACAATGCCAGTCTTCTAATTTTTTTTCGTTTTGGCACACATGCTTATATTTTAAAAGTATGTTATTTGTGTTACTATGAAATAGGCTCATCATCCAATGATTATTATTTAATATTTTATTTTAAATGAATAACTAATTTTCCCCTCAGATTTAGGTTCTAATATAATAAATATTGATAAATGTGACCAGAGTCGTTTGGGATATTCAGTAATTTTTAGAAATGTAAAGGAGTCTTGGACCAAAAGAGTTTGAGAACCACTGGAATAGACGGTCTCTAAAGTTCATTCCAATTGACAATTTTTTGAACATGCAGTCATTCTAATGTAACATGGTTCCTTTGAGATTTCTTAGCCATTCTCCTCAGAATGCTTGTCAATGTCCCTTCTAAATTGTAGCTCTCAATACTGAAATCATATTGAAGATGTAGGTTGAGCAGCATAGAATACATGAATAGGCTACTAGAAGTAGCCCTTTAATAATAAATATCCTTGGAGATCTTTAAGAAAAGGGGAAATCCTGTTTCTTTGAGGAAATAAGTTCTTGTTCCAGGAAAGCAGAGTGTTGTACTAGGTAGCATTTTAAATTGTCCTCTTTGATACCTCAGAAATACTTTTATTTTTGCCTTAGAAGATATAAATGTCAGTAACTAAACCCTCATTTTCCATTCACTATTGTGATGTTCTTTATTAGCATTTGCATGGAAAAAATTGGGCATTAGCTTGGTATCAGTTCCTTTGAAAGGTGAATTTTATATTTCACTTTTATAGTTAATTCAAATCCTACATAATTTAGTATAATTATTAAGAAGAAAAGGAAAGATAAGAATTATGGAGTTCAAGAAACATGGCTTTAGCCTACAAATGCTATCTATAAACAGCAAAAGTTTTAAATTTTTAAAAAATTGATGCAATTTAGGGGAGAATAGCAGTTGTAATGAAAAATAAAATCTCCAGGAAAACTTATTTGAATTGGCATATAGGATATTTTTTAATTGCCTCCCTAATATTTATTTATTTAAAATATTTATTTATTCGTTTATTTATTTATTTATGAAAGAGTGTGCGTGCTTGAGCAGGGGGGAAGGGCAGAAGGAAAAGGAGAAGCAGACTCCCTACTGAGCAGGGAGCCCAACCTGGGGCTGTATCCAAGGACCCTAAGACTATGACCCGAGCTGAAGGCAGACGCTTAACTGACTGAGTCACCCAGGTACCCCCTCACTAATTTTTATTTTGTTGTATAAAAGACCAGGCACTGATATCTTTTCAAGTCAGTTGAGAAAATAAATGCTTTAAAGGGAGTTGTTTTAATTCAATATCTCATTATATGACAGTATTAAATCAATGATTCCATATATTAAAAATTTTTAATCTTTGACCTGAGTTTTAAACATGCAATAGCTACAATTTAATGTAAAGGTGAACAAAATTTTGTTTTTGGAAGCACTTTTGTATTTAAAAAAAATACCTCAGAATCATTGACTCTGAGGTTGGAAGGTCATTTAATCCAACCATCCATTTAATGCTTGAAACTTTTTGCTAAATCAAATAATAATAATAATTAAAAAAGAATGGTGATAAAAAAAGAAATGGGTGTGGCTTAGAGACAGCTTTAAGCAAGATTTAAAAAATCTGGTTTGAAAGCTTTTAAAGTGTAATTATACAGGGAGGTGGCAGTATTTTTATTTGCTATTTACTTTTGATCTATTACCTATTTTTGGTAGAGTGAGACATGCTTTTGTGAAAATGTTTATGGTTTCTTCACTTGATGTCAAAGGACTTGTTTGAAGTTGCCTTGTAATTCAGAGGTTTTTCTTTTTGTAACTACTATTAGTATTTGGCTTTGACTGCCAGAATAATAGCAAGTTAGTCTGGATTTGGGTGACTACTTTTGAATAGATAATTACTGAATTTTAGAAATAGCTTCATTGTTTGTGGACAAATTAGACATGTTAAGTATAAATAAATCTAAATAATACCAACTTATAAGAATAAGACAGGAAAAATAAGCCTATATCTCACTCGATGTTAACATTTTTGCTAAATTGAACGTTACTTTGTGAAACTTGTATGTGCATGTGTGTGTGCATGTAGACATGTTTGATTTTCTATAAATTGATGGGTTATTTTACATGTATTTTTTAAATTCAATAAGACATTTTGGCCATCTTTTTATATCAATAAATATACATTTATATCAGAATTTTTAATGATTATAGAGTAGTGTTATATGTGTGTATCATAATTTACTTATCCATTTAGTAGGTTATTTCCAATTTTTGGCTGTTATAAAAATGCTATAGTGAACGTATATATTATATACATCCATATCTTTTATATATATATATCTTTTATATATATATATCTTTTATATATATATCATGTATAGGATATATATATCTTTTAATATTTTTGTGATTAGTTAGTTCCTTAGGATAGTTTTTGGAAGTAGCATTGCAAATTCAAAGGATATTGACATTAAAAATTTTAACACTTACTCTCAAATTACCATTCAGAAAAGTTGTACCCAGTTTATAATCTCATCAATGGTATGTGAATATTTTTTGGTGGGGGGACACCTGGGTTGCTCATTTGGTTCAGCATCTCCCTTTGGCTCGGGTCATAATCCCAGGGTCCTGAGATTGAGTCCCACATCGGACTCCCTGCTCAGCGAGAAGCCCGCTTCTCCCTCTGCCTGCTGCTCCCTCTGCTTGTGCCGTCTCTCTCTCTCTCTCTGACAAATAAATGAATAAAATCTTAAAAAAAAAGTTTTTAAAAAAAGAAAGTGTTTTTTTCCCCACACCCTCACTAATACTAGTTTTTGTCCAGTTTATAAAATATTTTGCCAATATTTTAGGTGAAAATATTTTATTTATGTTTCTTTGATTATTAGGTAGGTTATACACATTTTTGTGTTATTGGACATTTGTATTTCTTCATTTGTACATTTCCTCTTTGTATTCTTTTTAATATATTGAAGTGCTTATAAAAATGCACTTTTTATTTAATAAATGAAGGATGTACAAAAGATTTGACAGTCAGAGAATATGAACCATGTCATCACCATGGTCAGATATAATAGTCTGTGGCCCAGGTTGAATTATTGATAGTTTTAAGAATCCTTGAGGGGAAAGGCCATGACCTTAAAAAAAAAAAAGTTATCTATCTATCGAGATATAATTTATATATAACATTGTATTAGTTTTAGGTTTACAACGTAATGATTTTCCTTATTTAAAAAAATGTTCTTGTTCATATTGTCTGGTACAGTCTCTCACCCATGGTCATCATTTGCTAAAGGAAAGAATGAACGCACAGAGTAATGGGACAATCCATATTGATTGGGTGTTCTGAGGATTCATTTTCCTAAACAGATTGTGATTTTCTAGAACAGATGGTAATTTGCTCTGGCATTTCCTTCTCTATCTTTTTAGGTTCGTGCTGCCCTCACGACAAAGTGGTCACTTTTATTTTGGAAATGACCTAAACTTTTCTAGTTCTTTTTTTTTTTTCTCAATTACTTTTATTTTATTTTTTCAGTGTTCCAAGATTCATTGTTCATGTACCACACCCAGTGCTCCATGCAGTACGTGCCCTCCTCAATACCCACCACCAGGCTCGCCCATCTCCCCACTTCCCTCCCCTCCAAAACCTTCAGTTTGTTGCTCAGAGTCCACAGTCTCTCATGGTTCATCTCCCCCTCCGATTTCCCCCCATTCACCCTTCCTTTCCTTCTCACACTAGTTCTTTAAGAAGTAACTTACTTCAAATTGTGTGTTGACTCTTGGAAGTTAATTCTTAACTCTTTTCCCATCATAAAATATTACTTGTTTATTCCTAAATTGTCAGCAGGAGGAAGTATGCATTAAAGTCTTTTTTATAACAATGAACTGTGTGATTTTTAGAAGCTTATGCTTTTTAAATTGGTTGCTCCAAAATTCACCAATAGTATAAAGCAGTTGATGATAATGGGATTCAGAGTTGCTTTTAATATATGTAGTAAGACTGCATCGATATGACTAAATGAGATTTATTGACTTCATATTGATGTATATTAGAATATTATTTGCCCTAAATGTCTAGAATCTGATTTGTTCCAATTTAAAATATTTCCAGAGTTAGAGATCTTAACTTCTAAAGAGTCCAATGATTGAAAAATTGAGATAGATGTCAGCCACAGTTTTTTTTGGATGCATTTTATTTTATCCCCCATCATTTAAATGCAAATGAAGGAATGGGATATATTGTGTATTTTGCATAATTCCAATTCATACCTTTAAAGGAATAGTTGCCAGAAAGACAAGGTGTGATTATTTTTATAATATTTAAGTATTGGATTCTCCCCGAGTTTATGGTTTTGGACATACAGTATTTTGCTATAGATTTATTTTGTGGATAACTTCAAATTATAATTTACAACTCAGGGCAGGATAAAATGTAAGAATAGCTTATATCAGAACAACTATTCTTTGCCAACTTTCAATAGTACACAGAGTGTGTCCACATAGTGTTATGTAGTGTCCCAAATAAAATTGTTCTCCTGGATCTGAAAAAATCAGAAAGCTGTGAGGAAGAAAATGGTGTTATACCAAAAATAAATTCAGAGCTACCTTCCCTGGCCAGACCCTTCTGTACTTCTTGCATCCATAGAAGTAGGCATCATAGAATTGTTGGAAACTGGTCAAACTGGAGTGAAGAAGGCCTGAGGCACCATTCTTTACAAAGAGAAGGAGGTCTAGTGAAGAAACCTAATAGGTGTATTAACCATCAATACATAAAAATATCTAAATGAGGACTTTATTATCTATCATTCTTGACTGGAAAATAGATTAAATTATCTGGGCCACTTAGGCAAAAGCATATTATAGGAGCAGGGGAAGGGCTAAGTTAGATATATATTTCATATCTCAATTTCAAATGCCTAATTCATTATAGCCATTTGCACTATAAATATAACGTTGGAAATAGTGTTTCCTACAAATGATGTTGATCAAGATTCATTTTTTTTCCAGAACAAATTTTATTTAAATCCACTTAGCTAACTATCCAGGTTAGTTAACTAACCTAGATGTTTACTAGCTATATTTAAAAAATGTGAATTGAATAAAACTAATCTCTAAGTCTAGGAAAGTTTCTGACCTAAATTAGGAACTCAAGCTCCATTATTATTTTAAGTTGAACACTACTCATAGCCATTCTCACATTTTGGAAAGAATATGGCCTTTGCAACAAAGTTTCTTTGTTTTCATGGAACTAAAAATGTGCTGTATTTAGACCAAACAATAAAAATAAACTACCAAACTACCTTCTAATGCATGGGGGTTCTGGAGAGAGGAAACCATAGATATTTAGAGGCATAAAGTGACTCATTGTGCTAGTTAAAACTTTTTACAAGGCTAGCTCTGTGTGTTTGAGTTGCATCTGTTACCTCTTCAGCCAGAACTACAGTGTGTGCAAGCAAAAGAATTTTGGATTGACTTGTGCCTTATACAGAATGCATTGCGTATAGCCTAAGTGTCTAAATGTGTTCCATACCTTCAACAGAACAAAAAGTGCATCTTTTCATTTTTATTCTACCTATAAGATATTCCTGTTGGACACATCCAAGATATCTTCTGTGAAGTGCATTCATTTTAACTTGCAGACATAAATTAAACATGTTTTTCAAATGTAACTTGTAAGCCTCTATTCCCTCAAAAATTTTTTTCTCCCTTTTGTTTTTACTTATTAATACTTTAAACACCTACTTTACTATTGACTTTTTTTTTTTTTTAAAGCCATAGTGGACAAGATGTTGTATTCCTGAAACTAGAACAATGGAATAATTGTCTCTTTTGGTATTATCATCTTGGAAAAATTTGTTAGAGTAGATGCGGACAACTGCCTGAGTTAAGACTAGTATAATTTGTAGACAGAATGTATACACTCCTTTAATAGAACATATAAATACAATTTACTTATATTTTTAAATTTCATTTTCTGTCTAAACTTTCAGGTCACTTTCATGAATTCAAAGGCAATTTACCAGTGATTTCTGGGTGCTGGGGCTGATTTTTTATCCGTATTTGTAAGTATTGGTTTTTTTATTACTTTTCTCATTGCATAATGAAACAGTTACAGTTTATAAACAAGAACTTAATTCCTTCTGTGTGTGAATTTTTATTTTTTCTGTTACTTTAAGTGTTATTAGGTTTTTGTAAGTGTTTTCTTAAGAGGACTATAGAAATAGAACCAGCTGGTGAAAAAAGCCCCAGTTTATTGTGACTTCTAGTGAAATAACACAATGGCATCTATTACAGTAAGCTGAAAGAATAAATGTCTTACTTTTTGAAAATGGGGCTCAATTATAGGAATGAATTACCTTAAAGGGGCTAGTCTATATACACATGAATAATTTACCCTGGTAACTTTTTACAGTCTTCTGGTTGTCTGGACTTGAAAAGTACTATGTGCCTGTGCACATAGAAAAGACGTGAGATGATACAGAATTCAAAGAGCTGTTAGCATATGAGGAGATTATGTACTAAGGAGCCAAAGGCTTATTTATTGAATATATAATGTGTATCCAAATGGGGGTATCCCTGCTTTCTTCACCATCCCCAAAACACTATTAAATTTCAAATGATATTTGGAAGAACAAAGATACTTTTTTCTCAGAAAAGAGGTAAATTTTAAGAAAAAAAAGGAATGAACTTGAGTGATCAATTACAGTACTTTAAATCAATATATATGTATTAGTAGAGAAGTAGTTTAGAGTATGAAGCAGGTATTGAAAATGTCTGCATATATATTAGACCATATTTAAGTAACTTGAGTTTAAAATATATGTGTATATTGTTGGACTCTTAGGAGCTCATATACATTTGATAGCAACAAAGACAGAAGAAACTTGTCCTCTGTTAGTATACTCCTACAAAGGAGTTTTAGAAGATAGACTTCCAGGAAAAGTATTTTAAAAAAACCAAAATTATAAATTTGAGTTTAAGTTATTCAGTTTTTAAGCAGATCACAGTGAATATTTATTTAAAACCAGCTTTATCTTTCTTTTAGTAGTAGCATTGATTGGGGCAAGCATTTTGAATCAACTTAAAAATAGATGTGAATGTTTAATATAGTTTAATACATTTTGTATATATTTAATGCTTTATGAATGAGTACATTATTTTTATGGAACTATCAATTCACATTTTATTATTTGAAGACTTAATTCTTACGTAAAACACAAAATATTAAACTGCATAGCTCCTTTGGATTAAATATAAGCTTTTAATTTGTGCAAGGTATCATAGTGAGGATTAGGATGCGAAGAAGATGGAGAAAGAAATGTAAAGTATCTTTGAAGTGCTCTCATGAAAAAGGATAATTCCAAGGAGTTGAGTTTATCCTATTAGAAATCTGAATTAAAGGAAACAGTTTTGAGTTGTTCAAATCTTATCTAGTTCCTTTGTCCTTTCTTTTATCTCCTTTCTCTCTTCTTTCATATCATTGAGTCATTTTCTTTAGTAAGTTTTTGGGATGACTACATTTTTAAAATGACAAAAACAAGATAATTATTGGCAGTTCAACCAAGATGACCTTTATTAAAATATTAAAATATAGTTTACATTTTTCATTACCCAAAGGCTCTCTTTTCTGATTTCTTTACTCCTCCTCTATGTTCCCCCTCTATTCGACATACATAGGCTAGCTTTGAATGGAAGTGATCCAATTAGCTGAGATTTTTCTAGCGATCTAACAGAGAGACTAAAATTAGAAGAAAGGATACTGTGGCTATAGTTTTCATATGGTTTCTTCTGGAGTTCATCTTAAAAAAAAAGCACAATCCTTTAGTCAGTTTTTGTCTGATCATGTAGGCAGAAGTCATGCTAATCATTTAGGCCCAAAGTAATTGTTTTTCAGTCTTGAGAATTTCCATGTTAGTTTAGGGCATGGACTTTGTTGCTCCTAAATTCAGTGGTCTTAAGCTTTGTTAGGACCATTTTCTAATTGTGGAACCTTCTTATTGAAGGATGGTAGCAGGATACTATGACTAAGATAAGTCAGATAAAATTAACATGGTATCCAGAATGCTTGAGTTCCTATTACTTTCAATTATTGCAGAAACTTTCCACCACTTACACTGAATGATGAGGCAGCTAAAGCAATGGAAATATTTATCTAGTCTGGCCTAAGAACAAACAATGGGATCAGTGACAATGGCTTCTTTTAGGAACTTTAATTTCCATCCTGGAACTGCTTATTTGCTACATGATCTAAGGTAGAAAGTTATACCTCATGGCCATGGGAAGGTTTCTTAGTAAGGTGTGCAAAAGCCAGTCTGCGAGATAAGGAAGGTGGGATATTATTTTGCACATCCATAATGAATGGGCCACACCAAGGGTGTGTGAGAACTGACTACAATCTTACCTACTCACATCAACTACCTGTGTCAGGAGAGGAAAACACTGTGAAGGAAAATCATTATCTTCTCAGAAGCTGAAAGCATCTTATTCTTTTTTTTTTCCTCTTTAAAAAAATAAAACTACCCTTGTCTTTTTCAAAAGTAGGCATTGTATAAGAAGACTTGTTTTGCAAGTTAATATCTCACATTTAATTTTTTATCTCTAATTTTAAAATAATTGTATAATTCCGACCATTCAATTTTACCAGGGCAATAAATTATTGGTTAAAAAAAAAAAAGAAACAAAACAGAGGTAGGTCATTAAATATCCTGCTTTTTCAGGTTATCCAGGCCTTTTAAAAAATTTGACAAGAATTTACTTTTATAAAATTCTGTGTCTGTTCATGGTCTTGAATGGCAACCTTTTCCCTGAAAAGATACAAAAGTATTTTATTCTCTGGCACAAGAAGTGATTATTACTTAGCCCCACGCTTGAGGCAATAATCTTAATTTGATATAACAGTTGCTTTTACAGACATTAAATTGGCTGAGTTTTGTAAAAACTGTTAGGGGAATCGGAATTATCCTTATTTTTGCAGAGTAGCAGGACTCAAATATAGGGATTCATGGCATAAATCCACTGCTCTTTCCATAAAACCAAGCTATCATGTCACAGAGAGAATTTTAGCTCTCTTTTGTTGTTTTTGATCACTATCTCAGTCTCCATTTGGCGGCTGTACAAATATTTTTGAAAAGTTGAGGTAGAGTAAGTCAGGGAGGAGATTGTAGAGTGCCTTCTACCAATTCTTGTCCTCATGTTCCTGGATCATTTGCTCCTATCCCCCTATTCTAAAACTGCCACACGTCATGCTTCAGCTGAAATTTTTTGAATTGTGTAGATTTTCAAGAAACAAACAAAAAAAATCACAAATTCATCTCTTTGTGGTATTTTAAAATGGAAAGAAATCGTTTCAAACTGAGCATAACCCAGACCAAAGCTCCCTCAGTGAGAATGCCTGTGATTTTCAGGACAAGTAGGTCTAAGTGCATTATCTTTAAAAAATATTATTCCAGGCTAATCTTGACATAGAGCAGGTAAATAAAAAAGATGAGCTGTGAAAATCCACAAATAGGGCTTGAATGCCATTTTCCATGACAACGGGAGCTGCCCCATGAAAGCATTAATGCTGGGAATGTAAGGAATTTAAAATTGTGCCTTCTCAGTTTTACAGTTGTGTGCTCATGTTAATTAGAGATATACTGACATTTGAAGTATCTACATTAATACACACAGCTACTGTACATTTGTGAACTGTGGCCAGAAATCTACTTTAATTGAAAGCAGTTCACTAATCTGAATGTGTATATCCATTACATTTTAAGCTTTTAAATTTTATATACTAGTTCCCTTAGATAGTGTTCTTTCTGCTCTCTTCACTTTCTGTTTCTAATTTATTTATACCTGAAAGGACAGCCTAGCCTATTTTAATCTCCTAGTGGTGTTTTGGAGCAATATTGATGGAATTTTGAGAAAAAAAATGTTTTTAATAGTGTCCTTTATTTGCTATAGTTTGAATCTCTTTTCTAAATTGTTGGTTTTTCTTGCAAACCTTTAAGATGGCCTGCTGCCGAAATAAGGTAGGATTTAGGTTTATGGAATTTGCTTCACTGGTTATATTTAAGCACTAAAAAGCTACTCTTCACAGTCACGCTATGGTTTTAGCCAGAAAAGCCCAGTATTAGAGACCTTGATGGGAAGAACAGTAAAGAGGCATTCTATTTTTCCTAATATAGTTAGATTTCACCCTTCCCTCTTGACGTCAAGCCATGTATCTTAATTTTTGACTTGTAAATATGTTCACAATAGCTCGATGACTTCTTGAGGTCATCTTTAGCCCTAGCGTTTTTTGCTTTATCTCTCTTACAAAAATGAAGATCTTACATCTATTTTTTGCAAGCTTGTATTTCTTAAGAATTTGCCTGTCAGGATTTTTAACCTAATTGTTTTGTGCTTGTTGTCTAATAAAACTCCCACACTTACTTTTTGGACCAATCCCTGAATATTACACAAGATCAGTTAGAAAGAAGCTTCCTTTTAATAGAACCAGAACAAACTGCTCTAAAAAGTTTGTAATACTCTGGACTTGTTTCATTAAGCCATTTTACTAGCACCATTAAACCACTGAGACCTGGGACCATTAAAACTTACTCAGTATTATTATTAGGATGATGGCCTATTTTACCCTTTATTACTTTTATTCACTGTGCTAAGTTCCTCTGTTCTTTATTCTTTCATGTTGCTTACTCCATATTGTGCCATCACAGCACATTTGGTAATTCCAAGTTAATTGCTCAATTATCAGTGATAGTCATGAAGCACTTGGAACATGCGCAGTGGAAGATTTAAAAAATTTCAAAATAAGTTGGTGTGTCATAATCTCGAATGTGAAACATGCCAATATCTGCAGGCATAAAAATATACTGCCTGAGCTAGGCATTTCAGGGAAGGCAAAAATCTACTCTTAAAATCAGGCCTTTTGTCTGGCAGTGAAGTGTTTCATCTTTGCTAATTTCAAACAACATGTCTAAATTTGATCTTGGTTTACTTTTCAACTCTAAAAATTTGGTCGTGGTTATAAAAGAAAAGGGAAGGAAAACTATTGATTCTTGTTAAATGTTTTACCGGAACATTATAATCATGATATTCACTGTTAAGTGGAATTTGATGTGAGGTAGATCCATGTTGGATATCAATCAAAGAAACTGACTTACTAAAGATGCAAAGTGATCTCTTTATAATGTTTCTTCACTCATAAGGCAATCCTCTAATCAGAGGACAGCATTACGGTGAAGGTAGTATGTTGATGCTTTATTTCTACTGGAAAAAAAAAACATGAGGACAATGACACTTTGGGGACTTATTCTGAATCTCATATAGTAATATTCTCAGATGCCTTCAAGATAACTTACACATTATGGCAAAATAATTATTGTAACTCTTTTGGCAACTAGGCAAACTATCATTAAATTTTGCATTAGTATTCAGTTTAGGGTTTTCTCTAAACTAATATAGCGCCAACAGCTCTTTTTTAGATGCTATTATGGTTCTTTCACATTTTTATAGTACTGTAGTAAAGCTGAATTTACTGGCTACATTTGAAGGTGGAGTAGAGCAGCACAAGAGTCAACATTAAAGTGATTCAGTGCCCGTTGGAGAAAAATTCTTCTTAACTTGAGATTGGAAACAATGTGGGGCTTGAGGGCAGTTTGCTAAGAGCAGCTAATAAATTTGAATATTTCCCCAAGAAGCTATTCTCTGAACTTGTTTTTAACCAAGAAGATAGGCTTAATCATCTTCCAGTATTCTTACATAACTTTCATTAATATTTAAAGGAAATAAATGTATATAGAGAAGGGGAAATAAAGCCATAATTTGAACTGGGTGGTGATCTCAAATTAAGGACATGAGAGAGTGTCAATAAATGTAGTAATTATGTACAGTTAGCCATTATTTTATCATATAATGATCTATAATTATAATATATATGTAATATAGAACACATATATATAATATATGTAATATAATGTCAACACTTCAGTTAACAGTTAAGCAATTGATTTACTCATGCACTTAGACTGAAATAGTTTAGTAGCTATTCAGTTTATAAAGATTGAATAATCAACAAAATCTAGTTCATTTTGTTGTATACTTTTCTCTACACATCACTCTCAGCATATAGTCTTACCTGAAGTACATATTTCATGTCATCTTGGAGTATGATATAAATGCTTATCATTTCATCAAATTTTTGCCACCTCCAAACATGAAAGTGTAAGTTAAATATTTCTAGTAAGGACAAAAATATTTTCTGTATTCTCTCCCTCTATTTTCCTCCCTCCCTCCTTCCCCCATCTCTCTCTCTCTTATATATATATATATAGATATAGATATAGATATAGATATAGATATAGATATAGATATATATCACCTACATATATCTTACTGGAGTTTTTCAAAGATGAAAGGCAAATATAGTGTAAAAAGATGAATTTCCAAAGCATCACCTTCCATAGATGACTGGCAAAAGAGACCAATCCTTAATGTTTTATCAATCAAAAAAGTTGGTCCACTTGGTGTAATGCTTTTTATTATTATTATTTGCTTAGCACTAAGGGCTTGGCACAGTGTTTACAAGAGAAGAAAAGATGGTCTCTAACCTAAGGGCTCAAAACTTGATGTTGCTAGAGAGTTTTCTTTGGATACAAACTGTACTGGAGTTAGTTAGCTCTTTTTCTTTTCCGCTCATATAGTTTCATATAAACTTAACTGAATGAATTCATTAATAAAAGCAGATTTTCTATTTTTATGTCAACTTTGGGCTCTTATACCTTTGGAACATACAAGCACAACAAAAAGGTATGTTTGACAGTTAATTATAATTTTTCCCTTTTTGACCAAGGCATAATAGATAATTAAGCAATAGCATTAATGAAATCTAAGTCTGTACCCCATAGCTGCCTATGTTAGGTGGAATATAGGTTCTTTTTTTTTCCCTTAAAGCTATGGCAGGCTGATAAGCCTATGGCTTGATTTTAGTTACTGCCACTAGTGTTCTAAGTTTCATTTAACAAAGTGCAGAAGAAATACAGATATATGTATGTTATTATATACAGATATTATTCCTTCTATGAATTTTATTTTCTTCCATGACTACATACATATAACATTACCAACTAGAGTGGGTTGTTCTTGAGGTGAGATTGGTCACGCATAATTTGATATTTGATAAAGCAGTAAGTACACACTTAATGAATAGTTGACAGGTTTAAGGGATGGAAACATTCTGGGCTTTCTGGTAGTGGCCATTTGTAGAAGGTACTGTTGATTTTGTGACTAGTTACACCGAGTTTTTCTCTGGACTTGAAGTCACAGAACAGATAGGAATTGAAAGGTCATATCTGGGGAAGGCTGACAAAGTAAAGCATGAAAAACGTGGATGTAAATAAGAGAACTGAATATAAGAAAACTTTGAGCACCTCATGCTTTTCGAGAAGATATGGTTGACTAAATGGAAGAAATACCTGTCCCTTCAGTTTCACTGCAGTAATTGAACAGAGACAAAAGGGAGAGAGATTAATGAAACAAGATTATTGAAATAGGAGATTTTTGTAAAATCACAAAATGGATTTGAGGATTATTATTTAAGATGTGGAAATACTTATTTGGATGACAATAGTGACTTAAAAAGAGTTCTATAATTTTCCCCCCTAATTTGTCTAATTTTATCGATTTCAATTCAGTGAATTTTAAGAACAACTGTAGGAATTTTGGGAAATGAGTACCCCCTTGGTAGAAAAACCAATGACAATAATTTTGCTTTGTTCGGGGCAAGATTGATATAGAGATATATATGAAAATAATCATATAGGTATCACACCCTAAAATTTTATGTGGGAGATCTTTAGAAATGTCTCACTGTAACTATTACCAAGAAATATCCTTGTATCTTCTAGAGCAAAGAGTCATGTGAATTAGGTTTCAAATATGTTATATAATGTTTTTAATCTTAGAGATTAGAAAGTTTTTTAGAATCAATTCTGTAAAGTGACTTAATGTAATAAATATTCCCTTCCTTCCTCCTTCCCTCCCTATGTCCTTCCTTCCCTCCTTCCTTCCTTTCTTCCTTCTTCCTTCTCTTCTTCCCTTCTGTCCTCTCTTTCTTTCATTCAGAGATCATTTGTTTTCAATTAGCCTGTATGCTGCTTGCAAAGTTGTAAGACAGAACCTAACACGTGTCCATTAAATTGTACACAGGGTCACATTTTTGATTAAGGACTGAAGAATCCCTATTACATTTCTCATATGAACTAAGGGTACTCTTGCTCATTTTGTACAATCAAAGAGACTGAAGAACTGTTGGAATTAGTTTTACTGTTGTGGGGTGATAAAGTTAAAATAATGGGAAAGAAGTGATAATCTCTATTGATTTAGCAGCTTACTAAACCTGAATTAGGATTTGTCAAATTTTAAGGCTTGTTGAATGTTTGCTCTCTAAGAATAAGGTAGAGGATTAATCATGGTCAGAAAGGATAATTTTTAAGTTTTCAGAAAGACTTCCTACAATAAAATATTCTATTCGGCCATATACTTAAAACCTTGAAGGCAGTCCTTAGTTGTGTTTTTCTAGCAAGTCTTCCACATAGAATGAATTCATCTCAGTTTTTGATGTTGGTTATTTCTTGAGAATTAGTTTGACCGAGGGTTAAATAGCCCATGCAACCAACAGGGTAAAATTTATAAATGATCTTAAGGATACTGAGCAAGAAATGAAACCTAGATATGCCTGAAAAAAGTTGTGGATTAGTTAAGGTTATGATTATATAGAAAACTGATAGGACAACAAGCAGTGCAGCAATCTGAAGTGTTTAAGAGGGAACAGGCTGCCACTCTGAGACAACAGTGCCAGCCAGACCAGCACTCTAACACTTCCCAGTGCCTGTGGCAGGAGAGGAGTGGGAGGGAACCAGGGGTCTATATTTGGCAGAGAGAAGTTAACAAAAAGCAGCTGTTGCTTGTGTTGAGCACCTGTATGTTTTGGGCATTGTGCAGGGCACTTTTATGTTGTTATTTTGAATCCTGCCAATAATTTTAAAAGACAGTTTCCTCCCTCTTCCAAGTCCTCAGTTATTTTCTCTAAGTTCTGATTTCTTTTTTGCTTTCATAGCCTTAAAATGATTACTAGATATCATACATTTGTATGTCTATTTAATGTCTATTTTCTTCACTAGATTAAAAGTTCTGTTGGGGCTGAGACCATGATTACTTTGTTCAAGCCTGTGTACCAAGTTTCTATCACAGTACCTGATGCAGTAATTTCCCAGTAGATGTTTGTTGAATGCATGAACAACTGAACAAAAAATAAAGATAAAGGAAGGAAGAAGGAAGGAATGCAAGGAAGGAAAAGGCAGAGATGGGATTCAAACACAGTCCCTTTGACTTAAGAACACATCTCTTTCCATTCTATAACACCAGCAGGTGTTCCCTTTATTTAGATTTTTTTTTTTTTTTTTTTTTTTTGCACCCAGCATGGAGCCCAATGCGGGGCTTGAACACATGACCCTGAGATTAAGATCTGAGCAGAGATCAAGAGTGAGACATTTAGCCGACTGAACCACCCAGGCACCCCTAGAATATTCTTGATTATGAATTTATCTGATAAAATTTTCATAGGTTCAGCTGTTGTAGAGTATCTCAAATCTGTTTATGTTGTAGTCTGCGAATTCTTACACCTTACTCTGAGCCTAAATGCCATGAAAAAGGCCTGTACTGTCTTTTTTTCTCATACTGTTGGAATATTGTAACCATTTTATGTTAATAGTTCTCTTCAGAAATATAAATTTCATGTTCTAGATTTTTGGGTTTCTGCTCCTCCTACACAAAGAGAGTGCATTTCTCTTTCTTTCTCTGAGATTGTCCCTTAATTTAGATCCTTCTGCTGCTAAATTGACTTTCAGTATTAGGCAGAGTGGCTATTGTATACCCTGCTGAGTTTTTTCCTGGATGAGAGGTGTGCCACTCTGTTTAGAGAGAGCCTGTGGGAGGAGCTGGGCTCAGCCAAGAAGCTCTTAACCTGGCAGGTGCCAGGTGCTGGGGCTTGGTTTGGTCATGAACAGTGAGCTCCTTCTGTTTACCTCATTTTTGCTGCTTGAATTTTTCAATGTTATTAATAAGTATCACTGTCAAGAAGTTTTTTTGTTTTACTGTTGGTTTTTGAATAATGCTATTGACCATCTTCATTTCCTCTATCTCTGGTTCCATCTTTTTAAAATAGCCCTACTGTGTCTTTCCATTCTATTTCCCAGGAAGGGAGATAATATAAGCATGTTGAGAGTAAATTCAAGGTTTGTCCACTCTCATAGTGCTGAAATGTGTCATTGTATCTAGGCTTTCAGAAATGCTATGTATGGCCTTGAAAGCATACATTTTAAGGGTGTGAAGATGTGGCTCGGTCAAACAAGAAGTGTGTGTCTCCCAGATATATACATATTTAAATATTGATATCCACTTAAATTGTCCTATATAAACTTCCAGGAGAGTACAAGAAACAAGATTTCTGTGATATGAAGCAATAATCATCTTTACTAGACCGAACTGACAAGCTTGGAAACTCTGGTCATATGGGAATTTATCATCTGAAGCAGCCTGTCCTGCTTGGAATTTAGTCTTTTAGTGAGGAGTGATCTGACCCATTAGAGTCTTCACATTGGATGGTGTAATCAGTGGTCAATCTAACTTTCAACTTGCCCTTGAAAACTATTTAAAGATGTGATTATTTTCCCAGTTATGGAAAAATCCTTTTTTTTTCTGGTAGCAAATATTTACTTCCCAGGAGAATGCTTAGTATCTATTAGAAATTAATTCAGCTGCACAAATATATACTGAGTACCGATTCTATTCAAATCAAAACATTAAATGCTGCATTGGAAATAAATACAAGTGCACAAAACTCCTGTCATCAAGAACTTTAGAATCTAGACATAATTATTAAACCCTCTTATTCCTTTTTGTGTACCTAGTGTCTGATTCTATGCATGGCTCAAAGGAGGGATTAAAAATGTTAACTAAGTTACATTGATTATTGCAAAGTAGAGATGTAATTCTCTATGCAGAATATGTTAAGTACCTTAATAAAGTTAAAAAAATAAATACTCTGGGGAGGGTGGGTCAAAGAGTTCAAGACATATCCCTTTAAGAAGAAAGACTCTAGGAATTAGTTCTTTGATGATCTTTGAAACTTGAGCAGAATTTTGTCAGTGGAATAGGGGATGAAGAGAGGAGCATCCTGTTAGTGAGGGGATATCACAAGGATGGGTATGGGATAGACAAATGGAAACAGGAAAGTATGAGATAGGGAACAATGAGAAGTCCAGTCTGACTAAGGTATAGGGTATGTATAAGCTAGAAAATTTAGTGTGATCATATCATTGTGGCCTATAAGGCTAGGTTAAGGTATTTGGTGGATTTTAGGGGGCCATCACAACCAAATAGTCTGGTAGTATGGCAAGAGCTTTGCTTTTGAAAAAGTAGTTCAACCAGCAGTTTGTAGAGTTGATTAGAGGGAATTAAGACTTGAACTAGAGAAGCAGCTTGTGAGGGCTATTGCAATAGCTCAGGCAGGAGGTAAAAGGTGGGTATTTAGGGAACAGGAAGAAGAGACTTGCCAATGTAGGATCAATAGGCCTGGTCAGATTATATGTAGTGAAAAGTATGAGGGATTGCTTTCCCTGTTCCTGTCATTCATCACAGTACTGAATTATTGAAAAAGGAGAGGGAAATGATCATGCTAATTATCTCTTGTCAATGTTCAAATCCCTTGCCATCTCAGTGGTTAGATCCCCAGTGAAATTGGGAGTATTTTTTCTTTCCATGGAGAATAGGGAGGAAGATGTGTTTTTAAAGGAATGAGAATATACTTAAAGTTATTTTTAACCGGACTGCGGGAAACAAACTGAGGGTTACAGAAAGGAGGGGGGTGGGAGGATAGGATAACCGGGTGATGGGTATTAAGGAGGGCACGTGTTATGATGAGCACTGGGTATTATATGCAACTAATGAATCATTGAACACTACATCAAAAACTAATGATGTACTATATGCTGGCTAACTGAACATAATAAAAAAAACCAAAAAAAAAAAGATTATTTTGAGGACTTAAAGGCATAACATAAACACAAAAGACATTAACACCAAGGGTTAAAATGTGCCAGGCAGGGCCTTGTTGATTTCAGAAGGGGTAAGGTAAAACTTGGATACTGTGAGTGAGAAAAGTAACTATCCTTGAGATTATGGCATTCCTATCAGCTGGCTTTCACATAGGGATTAGTACATGGAATAAAACAGGTGCACAGAATTTGGTTACTTTTAAAATTCTCTCAAAGTGATGACTATGACTCTGGTTGTATTGCCGTATTTTTTCCTTCTCCACAGAAGGTGTAGTTGCAATACATATTATACTTAGGATATAGGCACTCTCTACTTGTGTCTTTCAAGGGAAGAGGAAATAGTGCAGGAAAGTATATACTTATGAACAAGAAAAGACTTATGGAAATAAAAATTAAGAGAAAATAGACTTTTCAAGAGAATGGGATAAAGTCAAGTTTATTTCATAAATGATCTTTGTCATTCTCATTACTTTATCATTCAGACTAACACTAATATGAATTCATTCATTTATTCATTCACTCAATAAGAATATGAATTCAGGACTCTTTAGACATCAGTTGGAATTTAAAATGGAAAAGGAAGATTTAGTCCTTAGGAATTTATAATCTATTTGTGAGTGGAAATGAAATATACATATATGAAAAAGAAGAACAAAAAAGTGACTGATACAAACAAAACCTAATAGTTCCTCCCTGGGAAATGCTTTGGCCATTATTCCTTCTTCATGTCAGAAACCTTGTAATTAGTGGAAGGAACATTGGCATTGTTCCTTTTTTAGAGGCCTAGAGTTTCTGGTCATCTCCATCTTCCACTCAATTGTATATGCACCTTGGGCTCCTGACATACTGAGCCCCTTGCCATTGCTTCATCAAAGGGGCTCTTTCATTACCTATATATGACTTAAAAATCTGTCTCACTTGGGCCTAGCAAATAGTGCATATTATGTGGTGCATAATAGGTTCCAGTAAAATGCTTTTTGAGGTCATTACAGAAACTCTTGTCATATATCAATCAATACATTTTAGGTTAAAAAAATCTTCTTTAGAAATTTAAATATCCTATCAATAATTACACAATAAAAATTCTAAGTGATAAGAAATTAAATAGCCTTTGGGACAGTTAAACTATTTACTTTTTCACATTGTAGGCTTTATATATGCCTCTAATACTTTAAAACCCCCAAACACTTTTTGAGTGCCATTCATGAGTCAGAATTATATTAGATGTTTCATATTATTTTTGAAATATGTGGTATGGAATCCCTGCTGCCACTGGGTACTATTGTGTACTAGCTGTGATCTTAGGCAAATTGTATAACGTTTTGGAGCCTTAGCTTCCTCTTCCTCACCTGTGAAGTGAGACTCGTACCTACTGCATTTTTTTTTACAGCTTTATTGAGGTATAATTGGCATACAATAAACTGCATATATTTAAAGTGTACTATTTGATAAGCTTTGATGTAGGAATACACCAGTGAAGCCATTTCTGCAATCAAGATAATTTGCATATCCGTCACTCCTAACAGCTTCTTTCTTAATGTCTCTTCAGAGTCCCTCACTCCTTCCCCTACTTGATCTTTCCCCGACTTTACACCTAGACAGTCATCAATCTGCTGTCACTATAGATTAGTTTGCATTTAAAAAACTTTATGTGAATGGAGTGATACATTATTTATTCTTTTTTGTCTAGCTTATGTCATTTAGCCTAATTATTTTGAGATTCACTTGTGTTGTGCATGTCAATAACGTATTTTTTAAATTGCTGAGTAGTATTTCATTGTATGGATATACCACAATTTGATTATCCATTCAGGTTCTTTCTAATTTTTGCTTATTACAAATGAAACTACTTTGGACATTATCTTTGGGTAGATATAAGCTTTCTTTATCTTGAGTCAATACCAATACCAATAACCAGTGAAATGGTTAGATTACATAGGTGTATGTTAAAGTTTAAAAGAACTGCTAATTGTTTTCAAAGAAGCAATTGTACCATTTTACACTTCTTTCTTTTTTCTTTAAGATTTTATTTATTTATTTTGAGAGGGACAGTGAGTGAGAGAGAGCACAAGCAGGGGTAGGGGCAGAGGGAGAGGAAAAAGCAGACTCCCAGATGAACAGGGAGCCTGATGCATGGCTCGATCCTAGGACCTTGGGATCATGACAGGAGCCCAAGGCAGATGCTTAACCTAACCGACTGAGACACCCAGGTGCCCCTTCCCCCCCATTTTACATTTCTAACAGCAGTGTAAGAGAGTTACAGTTGCCCACATCCTTATTAATACTTTATATGTTTAGTCTTCAGTTTTGGCCATGCAAGTGGCTTACAATGGTATCTCATCGTGGTTTTCATTTTTAGTTTCCTAATAACTGATGATGTTAAGCATCTTTTTATGTGCTTATTTGCCATCCATCTACCTTGTTTAAGTGTCTTTTAAATATTTTGCTGTTTTTTTTTAGCAGTTGTCTTTTTTTTTATTGAGTTGTAATAGTTTTTATATATTCTAAATTACAAGTTATTTATTGGGTATATGTTTTGCACATGTTTTCTACTAGTCTTTGGCTTGCTTTTTAACTTTAAGTGTACTAAAGAGTGAAAGTTTTAAATCTTGAGGAAGCCCAATTTATTATTTTATTTTATATTTCATGCTTTTTGTGTCACATTTAAGAAATTTTTGCAAAACCCAAGGTCACTAAGATTTACCCCTTTGTGTTATTTTAGGAGTTTAAAAGTTTAAGCTTTTATTTAAAAAAAAAAGATTTTATTTATTTATTTGACAGAGAGACAGACAGCAAGAGAAGGAATACAAGCAGAGGGAGTGGGAGAGGGAGAAGCAGGCTTCCCATGAAACAGGGAGCCCGATGCGGGGCTTGATACCAGGACCCTGGGATCATGACCTGAGCTGAAGGCAGACACTTAACGACTGAGCCACCCTGGCACCCCTAATTTAAGCTTTTAATTGAGGTCTCTGATTAATTTTGAGCTAATTTTGGTAATGGAGTGAGATACAGTTTGAGGTTTATATTTTTGCTTATGGCTGTCCTTTCCTCATTAAATTGCCTTGGCGCTTGCATTGGAAATGAATTGATCATATACAAATAGGTTTATTTCTGGAGTCTCTATTTTCTTCCATCTATCTATTTGTCTATTTTTTTTTTTTATGCCACTATCTTGATTACTTGATTATTGTAGCCTCATGGAATGAGTTGGAAAGTATTCCCTTTTCTTCAAATCTCTGGAACAGTTTGTGTACAATAGGTATTATTTCTTTTTGAATACTTAAAAAAGTCCACTAATGAAGCCATCTGTGCTTGGAGTTTTCTTCTGGGGAGATTTTTAATTGAAAATTCAATTTCTTTACTAGATATAAGGCGATTTATGTTATCTATTTCATCTGAGTTATGGACTTTATTTAAGAGCATTTCATCTAAGTTGTTGAATCTATAGGCATAGAGTTGTTCATAATATTTACTACCCTGTTAAGATCTGTATAATCTTTAGTGATATTATATTATTAATATAGTGATTAATAGTGATGATATATTATTTCTAATATAAGAATGTAAATACAACATATCAAAATTTAATATTGCTTTTTTGTTTTCTATTTTACTGATTTTTTTTAATCCTTATTATTTCCTTTTCTCTATATACTTCAGGTTTAATTTGCTCTTTTTCTAGTCACTTAAGGTGAAAGCTGAGATCATTAATTTGAGTCCTTTTTTGATATAGGTATTATTGCTATAAATTTACTTTTAAGTACTGCTTTAGCTGCATTCCATAAATTTTAATATGTGGTCTTTTTATTTTTATTCAGTCCAAAATACTTTCTAATTTCCTTTTTGATTTTTACCTTGACCTGTGGGTCATTTACAAGTATTATTTTATTTCCTAATACTTAAAGATTTTCTGGATATCTTTCTGTTTTTGAATTCCTAATTATTTTGTTGGGTGTCAAGTTCTATAAGTGTAAATTAGGTACAGTTGTTCGATAGTATTGTTCAGGTCTTCTATATCCTTACCAATTTATTGTCTACTTGGTCTATCATTACCAAGATGATAGATGTTGAAAACTCTGATTATAATTCTCCTTGAAATTTAATTAGTTTTTCTTTCTTGTATTTTCTTATTTATTTTTAAATATTTATTTATTTATTTGAGAGAGATAGAGAGGGCATGAATGAGGGAGGGACAGAGAGAGATAATTTCAAACAGACTCCCTGCTGAGCAGCAGAGCTTGGCCCATTGAGGGGCTCAATCCCATGACCCTGAGATCAGGACCTGAACCAAAACAAAGAGTCAGATGCTCAACCGACTGAGCTACCCAGGTGCTTCCTCGTTCTTATATTTAGAAGCTCTACTAGGTGGATGGGTATTTAGGGTCATTATATCCTCCTAATGAAATGACTCTTTTATTTATGTACGAGGATCCCTTTATCTCTAGTAATATTCTTTGCTCTGAAATCTACTTTGTCTGATGGCCACTGCAGCTTTCTTTTTATTAATGGTAGTATGGGTAATATATTTTCCATCTTTTCACTTTTAAAGTATTGTGTCTTCATTTTTAATGTGAATTTCTTGTAGACTGCATGCAGTTGAGTCTTGCTTTTTATCCAGTATGACAATTCTTCCCTTTTAATTTGCATATTTAGATCATTTACACTTAATGTGATTATTGATGTGGTTGAGTTTAAATACATGATCTGCTCTTTGTTTTCTATTTGTACCATCTGCTCATTGTTCCCTTTTCCTGTTTTCTTTTAATTTATTGAGAAATTTTTATGATTTCATTTAAAATTCTTTGTTGGCTTATTACTTTTAATTTTTTGTTTTAATTACATATTAGTGGTTGCTTTAGAATTTAGAACAACCCTATGTAACTTATTATAGTCTTATTTCAAGTAATATTATCCCACTTCACATATGGCATAAGAATCTTACAATAGTATACTTATATTTCTCCCTCCTAGTCTTTGTGGTATTTTCATACACATTACTTTTGCATATGTTATATGCATATGTTGCATATGTTATATGTTATAAACTTAAAAATAATTATTTCTGCTTTGAAGAGATTTAAAAAACAAGAAAATCTTTTATATTTACCATATATTTACCATTTTCAATGCACTTTATTCCTTTATGTAGATTCAATTTCCACTTGATAACTTTACCTTCTGCCTGAAGAACTTTTTTTAAAAGATTTATTTTAGAGAGGGAGAGAGAGAGAAAGAGAGAGAGGGAGAGTAGGAGGAGGGTTAGGGGAAGAGAGGGGGTGAAAGAAGCAATCTCAAGCAGACTCCTTGCTGAGTGAAGACCCTAACATGGGGCTTGATCTCACCACCCCAAGATCATGACCTGAGCTAAAATCAGGAGTTGGATGCTTAACTTACTAAACCACCCAGGTGCCCCTCTGCTTTTGTATTTCTGAAAAATCTTTATTTTGCTATGTATAGAATTTTTAAATTCACTTTTTTGTTGTTCAGCAATTAAAAGATGTTGATCCGTTGTCTTTTGGCTTGTGTTGTTCTTAAAAAGAAGTCAGATATAATTGTTATATATGTTCCTCTGTATGTGATGTGTCATTTTCCTTGGCTAATTTTAGGATTTTGTTTTCGTCACTGGTTGTAAGCAATTTGATTACTATATGCCTTAGTGTAGTTTTATTAATGTTTCTTGCACTCAGAGTATTTTGAATTCTTGTATCTCTGGGTTTATAGTTTTTGTCACATCTGGAAAATTTTCAGCCATTATTTCTTCAGAATTTTTTTGTTTACTCCCATTCTTTTTGGAATCCAATTACACATAGATTAAGTAGCTTGAAGATGTTCTGCAGTTCGTGGATTCTGTTCACATTTTTTCATCTTATTTTTTCCACTCTATTTCATTTTGGATTGTTTCTGTTGATAAGTCTTCAAGTTCACTTGTCTTTGTCATGCAGTGCCTAATCTAATTTTAATTTCACCCAGTGTATTTTTCATCTCAGTCATTGAATTTTTTATTTCTGGAAGTTCAACTTGAGTCTTTGTAATATATTCAATATCTCTGCTTAATAGATTCAATCTTTCTTTTAGTTCTATGAATAAATAGAATGCAGCCATAACTGTTTTAATATCCTTGTATGCTCATTTTCGTCTTTGTTATTTCTGGGTTAGTTTTAATTGATTGACTTTTCTCCTCATTATGGGTTGTATGTTCCTTCTTCTGTGTATGACTGGTAATTTTTTATTGGATGGCAGCATTTTACCTTGTTGAGTACTAAATGTTTCTATAGTCCTGTAAATATTTTTTGATTTATTTTCTGGTATGCAGTTAAGATACTTGGAAACTTTGATCTTTTCAATGCTTGCTTTTAAGCTCTGTCAGTTGGAACTACTACAGCCTTTAGGATTAATTATCTTCACTACTGAGGTAATACTGTTCTGAGTACTTTGACAAATGCTCCTTGTGTTATGAAGTTTTATACTTTTGATGATGGAAGAATGAACTATTCTTAGCCTTATGTGGGTTCTGGGGATTGTTCTCTTTGTTCCTTCTAGGTTTATCTTTCCCTAACCTTGGTTAGTTTCCTCACACACATGAGCTGATTAGTAATTGGCTAAATTTAATTTCTGTAAGTCTGTGTGTAGGTCTCTCTCCTGTTACTCTGCCCTATGAACTATAACCATCTTGGCCTTCTAGACTCCCAGTTCCATCTTTGTAACTCGCTGAGACCATGAAGCTCTGCCTTTGTGCACTGTGGATGGTAATTCCTTTCTTCATGTGATAAGCTGGGACAACCATAGGGGTGACCTCATTTTTTTCCCCCTTGGGAATCACTGTTCATCATTACTTGATGTCCAGTGTCTGAAAATTGTTGTTTTCTTATATTTTGTCTTTTTTTTTTTTTTTCAATTGTTTAAGTCAGAAGGGTAAATCCAGTCCCTATTCGTCCATCTTGGTCAGAAGCAGAATTCTCCATATATATAAAAAATTGCATAATATGTATTGAGCATGAATTATATTGAGTGCTTCTCACACAGAAAATATTAAATAATAGATGGTTACTATTGCTATTTCTTTGCCTGCATCCTGTTATCCAATGAAGCTTTATTATACATACCACCTTCTATGTGAAGCCTTTCTGGACTACTACCACCCAGATGATTTACTACTCTTTATTTTTTGTACCCACATCACTTTTTTTTTTTTTTTACATTTATTGTGACACAAATCTATGTTATAAGTTTTGGTTTGCTTAGCTTTCTTTGTGGTAGATTGTAAGGTTTTAGACAAAAAAAAATATCTATCTTATTTATCTATCCTTAGTTTCTAGCATATAGTAAACGCTTATATATTTGTTGCATAAATGATAATCAAGAGTATCTTACACCTTTTTTGAAATATTCAGGAGTAGAATTTTTGATTAGTAAGGACAGAGAGGTGGTTTAGGGGTATGAGAACATTTGAGCAGGATGAAAGCAGAAGGTAAGATTTTGGGGATCCAGAGAGCAGCATGAGAGCTAAAGGTGGTTTGTTGAAGTTGGTAATATATAATATTAATACTAATGCTACTACTACTGCCACTAGTAGTAGCTGTAAATTTCCTATGAATGTGAGAGAGATAGAGGGGTATAGAATGGAGAATGGGAAAGACATACTATAGTGTCAGTGAAACCATTTTGTGATTACGTTGTTGTAATGTAGATGATAACATTGGTAACGTTATATAAATATATATTGTGTGAATCAGTGTAACTTGAGTTGTTGTAATAGAGGCTTTTAAACAAACTGCTGAGAACACAACATGGTTTTGGGAATAGGTAAAACTTAGATGGAAGTGGTAGGAATGGATTAACTGAGAAGCAGCAGATGGGGATCCTAGATAGTGAAGAATAACATAAATGCAAAAATAGTATAGGCCATAAATAAGTGTAATATAGCTGAAAGAACAAATCGACTTTGGAGTTGGGTTCATCGGGCTTTACTCTCATCACCACTTGGTGGGACTCCAGACAAATTCCTTTGCCTATTTGAAACTCAATCCCCTCATCTATAAAATGGGTATGGTTGTTGGGAAGATTATATGATGCATAGAGAACATTTATTTTATATCTGGCATAGTGGGTCCAATAACGATTAGTTTCTTCTTTTTAGACATTCTATATCTTCTGATGAGGAAAGAAAAATGCTTCAAGAAGAACTTTGTGACCCCTCATCACTTTGTATAAGAGCCCAGGTATATTATATATAATTTATGAGTATAACAAATGTTCCCATTTATTTCCTATTTCCATGGCAAATGAAGATTGCATTGCATTTTTGTGGTCCAATAGTAAGGCTTAGGTAACTTTAATGCTCAGTTTCTTTACATATTCTATTTTTAAATTATATTTAAAAGTATTGGGATTATTGGCTTAACTTTACATATAAATTAAATCATTTTACTATCACAATTCAATATTTTTTAGAACCCCTCTATTTATAAGGGACATATGTATTGAATAAAGGATTGGAAAGAGCAGTATCAGAAACCCTAAATTTTCCCAAATCTTGAATTCATTTGCATTTATTTATTTATTTATTTAGGTATAATTGATGTATAACATTATATTAGTTTCAGGTGTAAGTTTTTTGTTTTATAAATAAAATTAGTTTTGATTTCAAAAAGAAGTGATATAAGATACACAGAAGTGATGTAAGATACAAAATACAGTTTAGAAACCTTTGACTTTAAAAAATAATCATCCTTTAAATCTCCAATCATCTTATATAAGACCTTATATAAAACCACTGTTAATGTGCACTTACAAAACTATTTTGGATACATAGGGATTTAAAAGTGATTTAGCATAAATAATCTCGAAAACAGAGAAATTTTTTTATTTCGTCACTGAAGAAAAAATTCAAGACTAGTTAGCTAACTGTATTTATGTAAGAGAACTAAAGAATTTACACAGTTAATAGAATAAAAAATGATAAATCATAATAGTTTGGGAGCCAATTTTTAGCACTGTTTTTGACTCTTGAATACTTACATTAACATATACAACTCATAGTTGTAGTACATAATGTTGCTGATCCTGCCAAGTGAAGAACCACTACTCGTCAACTGCTAGGTGTCGAGTTGACAAGGATCTAGCATGAGGTGACACCTGGCTTCATCTGCCCCCTTTGTTATAGACTGGTTCTTTGCATTTGTGAACCTTCCATTGACCTTGATGACAGTTCACTTGGTTGAGAGTTACCTTATTTTTAGCTTAAGACATTTTGCCCTAGGATGCTTGTAAACATGTTGAGAGACTAAGTTTTGATGAATCACACAAAACTCTTCTATAGGGCATGAACTGAAACTGAGGAGCTGACGATATTAATAATTCAGCCTTTGGCAGTATTGTGGGTATTAATGCATTTATAGTTCAGCTTGGCAAACCTTGGCCCGATCATATGCAAAAATGAGTTTAGTTGTCTCATTTTAGTTTCCGATGAGTATGTTTCATACTTTTATTCAGCCTGTGCATGTGATAGAGAAAGTACAGTCTCCTCTTAGAAATGTAAGGTTCATAGGCCACATGACTATATGTTGTAGAATAAAAAAATATGTATTATAATAAACTGCCATCTTGATTTAATGAAAATAATGTTAGGAATTTTTATATTACATTATGGGTGATTGGGATATTTTAATTGCCCATTTATTTAAAATTTCAAGGTGAAGTACCTATTTTGGTATTTCAAGTAAACATTTAACTCCTAACTTTAAATAACTAGTAAATTTATATACTTTATGCAGGTAAACTATATAAAGCATTTATCAGAAAAGTTGAAACATGCTAATAATAATAAGTAGTTATAATACCTAAGTATATTCAGTATTTAGGACTTAAAGTTATTTCACAGAAATTACTTTCATGGGGAAATAAATGTATCTTCTTGTATTAAAATGCCATAGGAGTGACACAATTTCTATTAAATTATTAGTAACTCCAGGATGCACCTCATAATTTGTGTGGCCTAGAAATAATATGGCAATGACTGGAGTGGAAGGATCCTGCTCCTTAAAATTTGGTGGCTTGTTGTACTGTCTGAATAGTCTATGTCTGTCTCGCACATACCAAATACGTCTTACGATGGCAAAGGAATTATTTTTAGATATCTAACATAGCCTCTTTTGGACTGACATAGCCACGTTGTTGTCAGATTTCCTTTTTTAAAGGATGTAAATGAGAAATTTAAATTTTCATATAAACAGAAAGTATATTATTTGGTCCTTGAAGTACAGTGTCCATATTTCTACCTAGAAATCTTTATTATTATATTCAAGTTCAATTACAAGGAGAAAAATAATCTTTTGTGGTGATAAGATGTGGTTTACATTACTCGGTGAAAGACACTGACTTAATGAAACTGAAAGGAAATAAAAAAATCAAATGGAGACTATTTTGTTTTGGCTGCTTATAAAGGTGATTTTAACTTTTAATAAATTTCAGCATAGAGACTTATGTCTCAATATTATATTTTCACTAACATAAATCTTCAAATGGGAAATTATGTCCACATGATGAATATGTGGGTTAATGATGGTAAATTGCCACCTGTGTCATGAACCAGTTCCTTTTGATCCTATGTAAAAATTTCCATAGTTTTCTTGGTAAGTCTTTAGAGTTTTAAAAAAAAATATGAATTAAAAAGAAAAAAATTTAACACTATAAAAATCTCACTCTTGTCAAAAAATGAATCATGCATAAGATCTGAAAATAAGTAGAAAAGAATTAGAGATATATTTTAGATAGCAGATTGGATCCATTCAATGAATTTTAGGATTGTCTTTATTATGCTATGGTAATAATAAATGGCATTGTGCTACAAGCTTAGGAATAAAAATGGAATAGATTATAAACCACAAGCTAGTTTAGTAACTTAAGCTCAATTTCTCTCCACTTCTGTATCACTTGCAAAGGAGAATGCACCATATCTCTTTGAACAAGCTAAATTTCTCTTGCCCTGGGAAATCATAAAGTCCAACTTGGCTTTTGACACAGTCTAAGCTACGTGGATTAGGTAAAACTGGTCTTAAAAGAGAAAAACTGGAGACTCAGCAAACCCTAGCAAATATTTTGACACACTCTTAGAGCTGATAAGAGTTGTCATAAATTTAAGCATTACCTTTCCTAGCACAGAAACTTCACTAATAAATGGCTTTGAATATTTTATGAATGATTGAGGATCCTGTTTGCTAATAAGTCCTCTGGAAGCTATGACTTTTTTGGGATGGTTTTGCTTTTGGAGGAAGGAGGTTCTCTTCTCTTCAACAAGAGAAGGTACTGATGAGGTGTCATATAATTTTACAAGTTGCATAACTGCTTTTAACTATGAAACTATCTCTGATTAAAATAACAATTGAGCTTGTAATTTTTTTCTGAACAGCTGCTGCTATGGGGGGTCATTACCTTGGAGAGCTTGAAAATAATCGTACTCCTGGTACATGAGTTATGTAGTCTTGTGTTTTACAGCAAAGCACAAAGTTTAAAGCCTATAGAAGAATGTTATTTGAAAGCTGTCAAACCATGTTAAAAAAGACTGCATCGTCAAAAGGCCCTGGTGGCCACGATTCTGCATGTAGCCTTGTCTTATTCATTATAAAATGCATGTTTATAAAGTTCCACAGAGCATCCAATTCCCAATTCACTTATATCAGCAAGACTTAACTTGCTCATTAATCTAAATTCTTTTGCAACTTTAATCTACATGTTTAATTAATCATAAAATGAGGCGGTAAGTAATTTCAGCAATGTGTGGCTTGTTATCAGATGCATTTAATCACTCTTCTGTGAGCTCATTTGGAAACACCTGAAGATGTCGAGTGCAGTTTGAATAAGCATAAATTATTCTTTGTCAGTGTACTTCACTCAACTAATAAGACATTAATTTAAAAGGCACTGTTTGTCATTTTTAGATCTTTACCAATATTTTTAGCTTAGCAATATAACTCTAATTGTATATATGATTCACAACTAGTGCCCGACATAGGAAAGGGTAAGAGTTTAATTCATTTTTCTTATTTACATGTAATTATCTCATGTAATCTTAGTTTTTAATGAGGATTAACCATCTTGTAAGTATTCATATGCTTTTGGAATAAGGTACTAATGAATTATAGTTGGAAAAATTATTTGTTGGTACAAAGGCTTGTGATTCCTTGTTTCTTGCCTATGTTAGGTCTGAAAGGACTTGAGGTTTGGGAGAGGGCATTTATTTGAGGATACAGGTACTGCACAGAGGTTATATCATGCAGATGTTAACCTTAAAAAAATCCAAGTAACATAGCTACATACAGCTATCTCAAATAATAACATATGTAGTCCTTATATAGGACCAGATAGCCTAAAATAATGACAGTCCCATTTTTCCCCAGTCTCTAACAGTATTGCACAGTTGATGATAGCATTTTTAGAAAAGGCAAAACCTAAGAACAACAATAACAAAAACCCACTCATAGTTTCAGAGCAAAAAAAAAAAAAATTCACGAGAGCTGAACGGGTTATTTATCTCGATGTCAGGAGTATAGGAATAAAAATTGCATTTTATAGGATGTCATCACCTGTCCTGTTTAAGCCATGAGGGTAGTGACATACGGTAAGAATAATTATCTCAGTGGAAACAAATTTATTTACCTGCCGTGTAGCATCCCCGTTCATCTTACTTGTGAACTCATCTCACTCATACGCTATCTATGGATTGTCAGCAGTGAGCCAGAGGGGATGATTCCTGAAAAGGGAATATTGGTTTGAGCTGAAATATAGCCATATTCTCCATTTTTATTTGATGTGCACATCTCCTGGGCTACTTCTCTTTTTCAGGGATCCTTTACACTGAGCTAACAGTTATTTATATGTCCATTTCTTACCCTATGCCTCATGACTATGTAAAAATTTTTCTTCCTGTCTTCCTTTCTAGGGAAAACAAAATCCCAGAAAAACTCGTTTGTATGTTTCAAGTCATACAGGCCATAGCAGCACATTTCAGTGAAATGCCATTTACCCTGACTTCACTTAAAGCACTGTAAGTTGTTTTCTTTGAACCAATGGTGAAAACCTCAACCCCAAGGCCTTTTTTAGAGTTATCCTTGAAAAACAACATTTCATTTGAACTTAACTTTCTTAGTAAGAATACTTTTTAAATTTTTGAATAATCTTAGTGGATAGACACATACAGTCTAATATGAAGTCTTGCTCTCAGTTTTTCTTAACAAGAAACCTGAAACTTCCCTAACTCTCCTTCTCCTGGCAAAACTTGAGATAGTATTTCCAGATGGACTTATTTTCTAGTTTGTTGCTTTGGGTCCAAGAAAGAATACTGCGTTCCCCTTCTTTTGCCCCAACTGATGTGTGAGAGGCCTGACCCATTTCCTATCAGGTCCTTCCACACAAAGACAACGATTATTTAATAAAATTCTATATGCTAGCTGTAGCTATTTGTCTGTATGATATACTTCAAGAGGAAAATGATAAACTCAGTTCCATGCAACTTTTATACTCTTAGATGTTTGAATATGTGCTTATGCAGAGATGTATATATACAACTTTACCCCAAATGCATACACACTGAGACTTTTGCCCAGTTACAGACAAGGACATACCACTTAACTATGCTTCTTCACTGGAGATTCTCAGTGGGTTAGAAAGCACAATACCCAGAATATTGAACTACTGTAGTGGGTGCAGTAGAATGAGTGGGCCTTCCGTCGCCAGCTGAACTGACAGAGATGGTTAGCAGGGCTCTGACTTTAATGCTAACTTCCATGACTAACAGGCAGCATGCTGCTAAAGGAAGGGATTACTGATGGTTGAGAGGGGTGAGGAAGGATGAATAAGGACCATGTGCAGTGTGGTGTCCACTAACACATGTACTCTGGGGAAAGGTTTGGAAGTCCTGCATGGACATCAGAGTTACCAGATGAATGCGAATGTCACAGTGTAATTGGTTCCAGGCAACATTTCTGACTTCATACTACAGGTCTCAATATTTATGTTAAAAATGAAAGAACAATGATATATTCAGCTATGCTTTGTGTTACCTCAAGATAATGTCTAATACCTTTCTCTCCCCAGCCCCCAACTTGCCAACAAGTGGCAAAAAAAATTCTGATGTAATTTTACTGAAAAATTCATGTATTGTTTCCTATAAACACTTTGATTTATGCTCATCCATTTTTCTTTTGAGTCCAGGCTTTGTGAACATTGTTTGCCTTTCTATAGCAAGCTAGTTTTTCTCAAATCATTTGAAATTGGCTTTTATTAGAAGATCATTTAGGTATCATATCAGTATAATACATATTTGGTGGTTTTTTAAAAAAATATTTTATTCATTGAGAGAGAGAGAGAGCGCACATAATGGGGGGAGGGGAAGAGGGGGACAGGGGTTGATCACAGGACCCTAGAATCATGACCTGAGCCTAAGGCAGATGCTTAACTGACTGAGCCACCCAGGCACCACATATTTGGTGGTTTTATGAGAAGTTCTTATCCTAGAGGTTCAAAGCTCTTCCCAGATGATATTTCTATAGATCCACATAGCCTTGCTCACGTATGAAAATAAAGTATTAGGTTATACAGGTGGTTAAGTGTGTATTTAGTTATTTTTCTGGAATTTGCATGAGAATGGGTTGACTTATAGTTGTGTTAACTTTCCTAGTGCCCTCAGCTTAGAAACTTTGTGTGTTTTTTTAAGCAGCATCTGAATCACTTATATGCAGGAGAACATAGTAATTCACGTAATTTTAGAAACCGTTTATATTTTCTCTATACATGCATAGTATTGGCATAGTTACTGTTCTTATTGGCATCATATTAACAATGTGTTACAGCCACTAATAATCATTTGTTGATACGTACTTACAAGTACTGTATTTGAAAATCCCAGACTTCACTAATAGTAAATGAGGAAGTAATATATAATTTTCATATTGCATTCTTGCTTTTTAAAAAAAATGTTCTTCCTTTTTGTAGAGCATATGACCTATTTAAAAAAGACTGATACTTAATTACCTGATTTTCTAGTATTTCCTTACCCGTATCACAAAAAGACGTCTCTGAAATAATCATAGGGCTGTATTTGTAGGCAGTCTCCAATTTACTAATAGATAAAGTTCTGAAAGTTTATTGTTTGGAATTTGGAATTGCTATTCTTATAGAAACCAGATTAGAGATTGTGGTTTGGTTCACTGGGCAACCTACTGATACGCATTTACCCCATAATATGTCTGAGTTATACTATTAACAGTACTATGGTAGCTAACTAGTGTCTGTTAAATGGTTTTGGTATGAAATCTCATTTTGAATCTTGTTTTAATAACATTCTTTTAATGAATTTCTGGTGGTAGGATTTGACTTTTCCTACTTCCATTCTACCAGTGCACAGCAGTAGAAATGAAACACCCCTTGAAATAGAATTTGCGGGGGGTGAGACCGACTTCTTGATGTCTCTAGCTATTGAAAGAAAGTAACTGGGTATCCTGACTGCAGTAGGAGGGAATTGGTGACCTTGGTGGCCCTGGTAAAGAGATGTGTGTCTGTTTTACAAATGAAGAGTATCCCACTGGGGAGATAGGTTATACATTGATATATATATTGAGAGAGTGAAGAAGCATTTTTAAATTTTACACTGATGTGCCAAAGGGTGGAGAAGATCAGTACTTTTGCTCATTCATCATACCTCACAGTATATTCCAGGTATTTTCATTGTATATCTTATACTTACTCATTCCTATCCTCATAATTTTGGCTTTCAGTTTTTAAGTTGTAGCACCAGTGAGAGTAGTTCGGCTTCTAAGAGGAAAACAATTTTGAAATATATTATTGATTAGATCTTATGTAAGGTGAGGTGATATAAGCTTATAGGAAGCAGCTGAGGTTGACTCAAAGTTAAATATTCCCAAATACATGACAATTCACCCAAATGAAGACCAGTTTATTCCTGTTTAACTACCTTATGTCTTTCAGATATCAGAAGAAAGTCACTTGAAAGTTCAAATAGGTAATGCAAAGTTTATTTGGTTACACATTGAACATCATCTTGAACCTCAGCAGTTGAATCCTATTTATCCTTTTTACTTCAAATATGGCCAATGATATATATTTTGATTGCCACGGGGGCAAGTATGAAAAGAGGAGAGTAGTAGGGAGAAAATGAGAGAACCGATATTTAAAAGACTCTAAAGATTTAAGTTGTTAGTTTAGAGAAAACAGTTTGATGAGTTACAGGTAAAATAGAATTTGGTTCCCCCCAAAAATACGTGGCTCAAAGTGGGAGGGAAAAATGCTTGACAATGCAAACCATGTCTTTTTCTTAACCTGAGGGGTTTGGGGGGGAAAAAAGAAACATTTGGCAAAGTGAAAACTCAGCTGACTTCATGCCTACCAAGTGAAAAATCTGATCTTTTATCATGTAAGCACATAGTTGGGTAACTCACAAACAGAACTACCCAGTGTATAGGTTGCAGTGGCAAGAAGCCAACAGTGAAATCAAACTCATAAGCACCCTATAGAAAACCCCTCAAATTACTGCTGTGCTGTTGCCAGCTGTACTGCTAGGGAACAAGAGCTGTACAGATTTCTGTGGAATGACTGGGTTACTTAACACAGCTTGATTGGCTCTGTTCCTACTCCTGTTCTCTTTGGTTGACAGCTGACCACCATACTGGTTTGGTTTGAAATAAGACTGAAGTGAACACAACCACTTATATGCACCTTCCTGTTGTACACTGATCTCCCACCTGCCACCCAAAAGCCCACACCTTACAGACCTTGCAAAAGGAGAGAGAGATATATAACAGTGTCTTTGAGTAAAGCACACTGAAGGTGGGTGACACTTTCTAGTTCTTTTATTCCACAAATCCATCAGATCTTTAGAAGAAGAGTTATTTCCGTGGTCTTTATTTATAAGTGCCCGAATTTGTTGAATGTAAAAAGAATGACATCTTAAATTTTTCTAATTTTGTTAATTTTTTTCATTTTAAATCATTGCTTTCTTCATGATCCTAGAGCTAGAATGGTTATTCAGAAGCCATCTAGTCTCCCTCTTGCCCTTGGATAAGCTCTCATGGGTAGCTACTTCCGTCTTACAGTATTTCAAAAAAGAGGATATCAAAAGATATCCCAAAGGGTCCTATATGGCTTCAATTGCTACATTCCATGAATTAGTGAAACCTTTGAATGAGCAAGGTGTTTGGATCTTTCCCTGTGACATGAAACCCATGGATTCACATGTTCTAGTTCCCATTAAGTTTGGAGACTTTTAAACTTTTTTTGGACTGATTTAGAGTAAGGAATAATTTTTTATTTTGACCAAGTATATAATATAACATAGCTGAAATAAAGTTTTCATGAACAATACTTACCCTTAATATGCGCAATGTGTTCTCTTTTCTTTTTTTTCCTTGCCTTCTCTTCCTTTGCTTCTTCTCTCTCCCTTCCATTCTCTCCTTTTCTTTTTAATAAAAAAATGCCAACTGGCACTCAGAAAATTGATTTTATTCATCAACCCAGAGCTTGAAAAACACTGCATTAAAATAAGCAAGCTTTTTTTTTTCTTTTTAAAGGCTTGATCTTCATGTCCTTTGATCTACCATTGTTTTTAAAGAATTAAGTATCCTCCAAAGGGCACCAATTCCATTGCTTGTTTTGATAATATTATTAGAAAGATAAATTTTATACCTCAATAGTGGCATATGATCTATTAATAGTATCATGTATTAAGTGCTTAGTTGTACCAGATTTTGTATTAAATATTTTCTGTTTATTTGTCATGAGAATGTTCTCATTTAATCTTCATAATTATCCTATGATGTAGAAACTGTTCTTACACCCTTTTTTTAAAAAAGATTTTATTTATTTATTTGACAGAGAGAAAGAGATCACAAGTAGGCAGAGAGGCAGGCAGAGAGAGAGGGGGAAGCAGGCTTCCTGCCGAGCAGAGCCTGATGTGGGACTCGATCCCAGGACCCTGAGATCATGACCTGAGCTGAAGGCAGAGGCTTTAACCCACTGAGCCACCCAGGCGCCCCCTTACACCCATTTTTATAGTTGATAAATTTGAGGATCGGAATTGTATATCAACTTTTCCAAATCACTAAATGATAAATCTTCAAATTCAAGATAGTTTGACTCAATGACCATGATGTTTCTCTTAACTCTAATAACATCTTAATTTTGGCTTAAAAAAAAAAAAAAATTAAGTGCCTTTTTAAAGAGTCTGTATCACAAAGCAAAGAGAAACAGACTTATGATGATGATGATTTCCATGTATTATTAACAATGTAAATTGAAACTTCTTGACAAAATAATTCTCCCTCTAAAAGACAAATAGAAAAAGGAAAGAAGAAAGAAAGAACACCCTCTCTAGCGTCATGGATAGAAAAAATTGCTGCTTTTTTTTGCTTTTTTTTTTTAAGATTTTTATTTATTTATTTGATAGAGTGATAGCACAAGTAGGCAGAGCAGCAAGCAGAGGGAGAGGGAAAAGCAGACTCCTCGCAGAGCAGGGAGCCTGATGTGGGGCTCAATGCGGGGCTCAATCCTAGGACCCTGGGATCATGACCTGAGCCGAAGGCAGCCGTTTAACTGACTGAGCCACCCAGGTGCCCCCCAAAATTGCTGCTTTATTTAACTCTTGTATAATTAAATCTTGTGAAAGTTTTCTTTTTAAGGAAAAAAGAAATAGATATGCATGGAATTATATCTTATACTACAGGCCAGAATATTTTAGCAAGTCAGGGGAACTCAAACATGAATGAAGAGTGGAATTTTCCTTTCGTTTTCTGTAATCACTATGTTTTTTGAGGAGAAAAACGGAGGAAAAAATGACCATCGTGCCTAGTTTTGAAGAAAACTTGTTTATATGTGTAATACATTGGAGAAATTGTTTGGGATCACTTTGACTATGCAGAAATGTGACCACTGAAATTCTTAAGCAAGGTGTGGAGCTATCGGCTCCATAAAACTAATTAGGTCAAATAAGAGTGATTATTTTTGAACATAATTCACTTAGCTCATTTTTCCAGTCTTTCTGGAAAATGGAAAATATTTAAGAAAGAAAATAATAAAGGATACAGATGAGTTTAATGACCTCTTTTATTTTTGTCCCCAACCCCTGCTACAATTTTAGGGTTAAGATTATTTAACCCTAAATAATTAAAAAATCGCTCTTTTCTTTTCCCCTCTCTGTATCTTTCCTTTCCCCTCTCCGTATCTTTCCTTTCCTTTCCTATAACTTTTCTTCCTCTCCTTCTTTCTCTCCTCTACCTTACCCCCTGTTTTCTCATCCTCTCTACCCCTTCTTTCATTTTGCATTTTTATGTGCAATCCTAGTAATCTAGATTATAACCTTCATTCTCTTGTTAGAAAAATGATTTGTTTATCTTCTAAGTAAGGTCGAAATAGATGTTGTTTCTATTTATTAAAATGATCTTGAAAAATAGCATTCTTTCTGTATTCTTGCATTCCACACTTTCTTCCATAAACCAAAGAGATTTCAGAAGAAATCTACTGTCCTATTTCTGGAAAATGTTAAAGTGTTGCCTTCAACTTTATATCTTCTTGGGAGTAAGATGTGTCTATGGTCTTTGTATGACCATTAAAGAGATAACCCAAGCTTCCATACTAAAAATTAGCACTGATCCAGATATTTCTGCCACACTAACTATAAATGAAACTTTGTAAGTACACTTTTTTATACAAGGAGATAGAGTTGCTCAATATGTGATTGCTATGTTATGCTACCCCAGGGGAGAATTTATAAGGAGGCAGGTGTGCTAGATCTAAGCCTCATCGAACTCAAGGTCAGGATTCTAAAACCAGCCTCCTCAAGGGTACTCAGACAAGGTGGAATAAGATGAATTTGGATTTAAAGATACTACAAAAACATGCTTTGAAGTCCTGAGGAAGGTAAGAAGGAGTACTTTCTATGATGGTAGAGTGTAATAAGAACATGGTCAGTAATAGGTACATGACTGAGATATGTTGATGACACTGTCAAATATTGGTGTGGGTAGACAGATTTGGTTTATGAATAAAGATATAAAAACACTCATAGACACATGGCTGCAACCATGTTGGGCAAATACACAAATGTACAAAACGTGGGGCAATTTTTAGTGTGTTGGTAGAGTGAGACGTAGAAGAAGAAAGAAAGCATATCTATATTCAGATAAATGGGAGATAAAGGAGAGCAATAATTCACTGTTAGTTGGGAAAGAATTTGTAGTTTGTGGATTATGTAAGTGATGGTTTCCCTGGTTTACTGAGTCTGAAGTAATAGATAATGTTACTCTGGTGTTATCTTGTTTGTCTATTTTATTTTTTAAATTTTTAAAAAAAAATTATTTGAGAGAGAGAGAGTGAGAGACAGCACAAGCAGGGGGAAGTTTCAAGCAGAGAGAGAGAGAGAAGCAGGCTCCTCGCTGAGCAGAGAGCCAGACCCAAGATCCTGGGATCATGACCTGAGTTGAAGGCAGATGCTTAACTGACTAAACTCCCCTTGTTTGTCTATTTTAATGTGAAACTTTAAGTAGAATCATGCTTATACATTTTTAGATATGGATTCTATTCTTGATTCAGGATTCTTCTGCATCTTAGGATCATGTACTGCTGTCAAGATGAAGCCTCTCCTATAGCACCATTGGTTCTAGTAGCTCTTAAAGGTAACGAAAATAATTGAATTTTTATGATGGGGCAAATACAGCAAATATTATGAATTTGGTTCCTATGTGGAAGTTAACTTTGTTTTGTTCTATACTTTGGGATTTAAATCTAACCTTGGCCAGCCTCATTGGTCACAAGAAAGAATTGGCTGAGAGAAAGTAGACACATTACCAGCAATCTATAGTCTATTTAGGAAACCTCATCCCTCCTCTTTATCACTCTTGATTTTAATGTTTGACCTTTCAACTATTTCTAACAAAGATAGATACTTCATTTTCCTTTCTCTTTAGTCTCTTATTTAGTAGTTCCATTAACTATCTGTGGAGTGGAAGCCAATGTTGCATATAGTGTGAGAATGATTCCATAACAACAATCCGCTTTATGACATGTTTTCTGGGTCCTGTGTGTTTCAGGGTGAGGGGGACCAAAGAGAACTACCATTTATTGAACATATGTGTTATCTCATTTAATTTGTACAAGAGCTCTGAAGTGACAATTACATTTAGATAAGGAAGCTATTTGGCATCAGGAAACAATCCTGTTAAAAGAGCAAAATTGCCATAGATTCTTATTTAAAAAACACTTGTAGAAAATGCCAACTTATCTTTGCCATTATAGTGGGTTGGAATGAGAAATAAGTGAGATATAAAGATATAAGTGATAAAATATGAATAATGAGACATAAATTATTGCTATTTGCCTCACCTCCACAGTGAATTATTAGAAATAATGCATCTAAAAGAAGAAATAGCACTGTAATTGGTTTGACTTTGTAACATGGTATCTCAGAAAAGACAATGATTCATACTTCTGCTCAAGTAAGAAAACATTTCTTTTTCTAATTTACTTACATGTATATTGAATAGATAAGGGAGCCTTGGTAGAACCACAGGCATAAACTATTTTTAACATGTTCATATAACTTGACTCCAAGGAAAGTGATCTTTTGATGCAAAGGGTCTTTGATGACAAAAGATATCCTAAAATGACATAAATTTCAGTTTCTACTTCTTGCATTCCCACTTCAAGTTTCAGTAGATAATAATGATCAATTTTTAAATGAAATCCCCCCAAAATAGGTGAGGTCAAATGTTTAAAAAGGTGAGGTAAAATGTAGAGGCGCTGTCTTTTCTTTATTTTTTACTTTAAAAATTTGTGGAGATTTTGTCACGCACCTAATATTGTGGTTGATTTGTAACAGATGCTTAACAAATATTATTGAAATGAAATGTGGAAATAAATATGTGCATATTCATTTTATTAATTCTTTTCTTTTTAAAACTCAGCAGACATTTACTGAGGGCTTAATATGTTCCAGATAGACGTGTTTGAGATTTAAATGTGAATAGCCTCTTAGAGCCAACCTTTAAGTAGCCTAAAATCTAATGGAGAGACAGTTAGAGAGAAAATATAACAACATATTAGTCTTAGAATTGAGGTATGATTGGAGTAAGATACATAGAATTTGAAATTTTCCAGGGAGAACTTGGGAAGGCTTCATTGAGTAGGTTAACATTGGAACTGCTTCTTAAAGAAGTAATACAGAGTTACTAAGAGGGGATGTGAAGATAGAATGTTCTACCCAGGGAATAGGACTTATAAAAGCACCTAGACATTAAAAAGGCTTGGTATATTTTGAGAATTGTAAGAATTCAGTATCTTTGTCACATGTGGGGCAGAGGGAGTGGGTAAAGGAATTAGGCTGAAGAAATACACTTGAGAGTTTTTGGTGGCGCAATTGATTATTTCCTGATATGAACCTGGAAAATGTTTAATTTCAACTAATTAATTTCAGTAAGATGTGGATTTTTCTAGGAAATTACCCATTTTATTAGAATCTCTATGATACACCTTTTAGTGCCTTTACTATAACAAATGAGATATTAAGCTGTTAAAATGATGAATTTGTGCAGAGAGTGACAAGATATGGAAGGAATTTGGAATGATGTATTGAAAGAGTTGCTAGTCATTTTTCCTTAAAATCGTCCTTTCTGAGTTGCCTTTTTTTTTTTTTAAATATTTTATTTATTTATTTGACCGAGAGAGATCACAAGTAGGCAGAGGCAGGCAGAGAGGGAGGGGAAGCAGGCTCCCCACTGAGCAGAGAGCCTGACGCGGGGCTCAATCCCAGGACCCTGAGATCATGACCTGAGCCGAAGGCAGAGGCTTTAACCCACTGAGCCACCCAGGCGCCTCTCTGAGTTGCTTTTTGAACTTACTTTTACTTTGTCAACCAGTAGACTTGCTAGACGACTTATAGGACAGTCAAATGACTCTAAATCCTAAGAATTAAAGACACTGGGTGCTAACATAAATACAGCTTATTTATGGTTAATAGTTTTTATTTCTATTTTTTAAGAGAAAACATAGAATTTGCAAAATATGTAAATACATACCATCTTACTAGCTGCAGAAAAATGTTAGCTGGGTATAGTTTTGGTTTCTTCATTTCTATGAACTACTTATGATATATACTTTTAAGACTTTATTCCAGATGCAGATTTCATTTTCACATAAAGGGAATGTCAGGCTTTACAATGTTTATTATTTTCCATTTATTTTTTTCTTCTGGAGAAATACCTCAGAGGTTCCAGACTTCTATTTTAAAGAAATTAGAGTTCCTTCAACTTTAAATTGCTTCAGTAGGTCACTACCAGATTATAGAGAGCATGATGTGCTTTACAAGTTGAAAAGTTTTCCACCAAGTAATAGCAGCAGTGAAAATTGTCAGAGAAACAACTAATTAATCTCTGCTCCTTTACAGCTGTTTAATGCAATGCATAACTAAAAGTCCTGTTAAATTAATTAATGATTTCAATTATGAACTTTTCTCCAAAATGTTATGATTCGTATCAGGCTGATAATGCAGTGACCTGGGAGTGTGAAATCTGTGTTATGAAGAGAGTCGCCAGTTAATTGATTCACAAATTATTTAAAGTTTGTTGCACCCAAGGGAGTGCTCAGTTTCATGACAGTCATTTCTTAAAGTGTACAAACTCCTTTTTCACCTTAAGAATGTCTTCAGTTATTAAGCATGATAAAATGTCAGCATGTTTCTGGGGCTATGAGTAACCTTAACATTTATGATATAGAATCTGTAGGTTGAATACGTGGAAATTAAATCTATATTGGAAGGAGAAAAAAGTGAGCTAAATTATCAATGACTCTCTTTCATGGCAGTTTTTCCATTGCTTTTTACTTTACTAATTTTAATTTTCTAAACATCACTCCTTAAAAATTTTTTTCTTTTTGCATTTGCTACACATTGAGCATATTTCATGTTAAAAGAATATACTTATGCATTCTTAGGAAACTTTTTCTTTTTTAGGATATTTTTAATGGGTAAATAACACAATATAACTTGTTTGGATAATTGGCATTTGAAGCATTTGGATTGCTGGTAGGTCTAAAGTGCCTACCCTTAAATGTTGGAGAAGGTTTTAACTTCTCAATGCAAAAACATTAATTTCTGTACGACACCTTGAGTCTTTTTTTATAGTATATAGGACAAGATTAAGAGTCTTTGCTACCAGTATGATTGTTTTACCCGTAACTTAAATAGCAAATGAAAGTGTACATATGTATAAGGAGAGAGGAAGGAATCAATAATATCATTAATATTTTATAATGTATTTATTAAAGTTTTATCAATTTTTTTATACTGGGCTTGAGCTGATTTCGGTTTAGATGATATGACCATAAGTAAGAATCCTTTCTTGATTGCCCGTGGCTGGCTGAGGTAGAAGGGAAAGAGTGCTACTTGAGGATTGACTCAAGCAGGAGGAGAAGGAAGCAGGGAGGTCTCTGTCATGAATGGTGGCTATTTTCTTAGTGGCCTCTATAGTCTTTTCTGTTCCATACACGTATTAGCTTAATGAATAGCTAAAAAGTCTAGTGTTTTTAGGGTGGTTGAACAATATCTTTAGTACTTTCACTCCAATTTGATATGCAATGTAAGAAAGACATTTTTAAAAAAAGATTTTATTTATTTATTTGACAGAGAGAGACACAGCGAGAGAGGGAACACAAGCAGGGGTAGTGGGAGAGGGAGAAACAGGCTTCCTACCAAGCAGAGAGCCCGATGTGTGTATCGATCCCAGGACCCTGGGATCATGACCTGAGCCAAATGCAGACGCTTAACGACTGAGCAACCCAAGTGCCCCAAGAAAGACATTTTTAATTTAGTTTAACTTCTTTTTTTTTTTAAAAGATTTTATTTATTTATTTGACAGAGAGAGATCACAAATAGGCAGAAAGGCAGGCAGAGAGAGAGGTGGAAGCAGGCTCCCCGCTGAGCAAGAGCCTGATGCAGGGCTAGATCCCTGGACCCTGAGATCACGACCTGAACTGAAGGCAGAGGCTTTAACTCACTGAGCCACCCAGGCGCCCCTTAATTTAACTTCTTGAGAGAATTTTGTCTCTCAGCTCTGAATTGGTAGATGTATTTATAGAATGGAGCAGGAAACTTGTATTTTGGACAAACACTGTGTTTACAAATTTTACTTATCCTGGTGACTTGTGTTTCACTTTTCCCTTTTTTTTTTTTTTTTGACCTAAGAAAATTGCCCAAAGAGAAGACAAAGAGAGAAACAATATTATTAAAAATAAGTTTATTTCTGTTAAACGCGCTGCAGGGCAAAAAGAAATGGACTTGAAAGGGAAGTAAATTTATACTAATTTTTGCATTGTAGGAAATGTACTATTTCAGACACTGACTGACTGCTTCTGTTTTCTAAAATTAAGGAGCCTATAATCTCAGCACCATTAACAAGTGCTGTCATTCAGATACACAGTGTCTGGCTGATTTAAATAAAATGAAATGAAGATAGTTGTTTCTGGTCCCTTGGCTTCACTCATTGCCATAAACATATGCTCTGCGTCCCGCTTCTTTCCATCTTATTTATGACTTTAATTTGTTGTGTGGGCTGCGCTAGAAATTAAATTTAATATAATTCTCCAAGGGACCCTGTCATATAATAACATGGTAATTTCTGTGTATCCTTTTGAAAAATGAGGAAATTAATTCTTCCTGACATGTTCTAATTATTCCAGTGTGAACGGCAAATCCGTTTTTCCTAGCCCCTGAAGTGTTATAGGCAAATGGCTGGTGTTCAAAGCTGAGGTGCTAATGCTGACCAGCAGTGCGTTTAATTTGAAACATGAGCAGACACCTTTCAACATACCTTTGTAATATTGGAGTACTTTACAGAAATTAATTCACTACTTATTTGGCAGCTTAGCCTTGGGGTTATGTTTTTTTATTCATCAATACTATAGTCATGTTAGCATAATCTTTCCTGTTTCCTTCAGTGCCTGCTGTCTATGTATGAAACTTAGAGTGTGCAACGGATAGTTCAACTATGTGAACGACAGAGAATCCACACACTTCAGAAATACCAGTTGTATGCCAAATTGTATTTACACTTTATAGAGAAGTGTAGTAAAGTCTTGAATGTTAACTTAATTATAGTCTATGCTTAGCAGCTTTAACTGAAATTACATAGTGTAGGAATTATTGGGACAATCTTGCTGTGAAAAGACTACTATACACTCTGCTGCCCTGCTGTAAATTTCAGTTGTGAAAATTCAGTTTATTATACAGGGAATGATACTATGAAAAGTCAGTTTGTGAATAAAATTTATGGAATAAGAATCTCAGGTTCTGAATTGTGCCTAGAAAGATGGAGCTATACCCTGGGAGATAAAGGGTTAAAGCCATTTATTGGTGTTATTGGCCATATAAGGGGCATGACTTACTCATTTGGGTCATTTGAACTCCTTCATAGGTCTATGTGGCATTTTTTGAGGAATAACAAAAATAACTTCCTGATACTTTGCCCTTTGTATGAAATCTTCATTGTAAAATTAGCCATTATACACTTCTCTTATCAGGGCAGTCATTTGTATCAGCCCTGCTACAGTTCCTTTGTTTCAGTGAGCAGTTGATAAATGCTATTACATATTGACCATTTATTGTTATAATTAACAAGATAAGTGAATGCATGAGACTACTTAAAATAGAAGATGGAAATACAATTAAACTTAAATGAAAGAAGTAGAATTGTGTTTGGAGTGGCTGTAATCAAGATTCTTTGTTTTTGTATCTGTTTTTGTATGTCTATATTATATTACCTTTAAATTTTAATTTAAATAGGAGAAATGTGAATGATAATAAATAATTGTTCTAATAAATAGCATTAATTATTACCATATTTTTTCAATGACCATTCAGCTGCTAGATAAAATTTTATTCTCATCATCAATCTACTGGGGTATACTGTTAGATTTAGATTATGGACAGGAGGAAACATATTTAAGACTTCTCTGCTTTCCTTTATACTAGATCAGTGGAACAAGTAGTCTTCATTTGGTTGGAAACTGGGGAGAAAGACTTCTTTATTGGTATGTGTTGGCAGTCTTGAACTTCTGGGGGTAGGCAAGAGAACATAGCAACGTGCTTCTTCCCATTCAAGTACATGTCCCTCTACTGTTCTTGTTAGGGTAAGATTATTGCTGTGGCAGGAGATGGCAGCAGGTATTGGAGGTGAAGAGGGAGCCAGGTTGTCCCATTCTAGACCACAGACTATAAAAGTTGCTAAAGATTTTCTGGTCATGGACTTCTCCTTTGTGCTCTAGTGTAGGAAGGGAAATCTACTGCCCATCTAGCCCTTCTTTTCTTTTTCTTCTCCTTCCCCCCACCCCACCCTGAAATTATGGAGGAATTAGCACCAAAGAGCAGAGACAGGCTACATCAGATCCTGTCTTACTAGACCAGATCATTTTCAGAGCAAGATACATCATTTAAATGGAACTGATTGAAAGAAAGAATTCAGGATTAAAGAATCAGCTCAATTCTTGGCAAATCTTAACTAGAGAGAACAAACTGATGGTTACCAGAGAGGAGGTGGTTAGGGGGATGGGTTAAATAGGTGATAGGTATTGAGAAGAGCACTTGTGATGAGCACTGGGTGATGTATGCAAGTGTTGAATCACTATATTGTACACCTGAAACTAATATTACATTGTCTGTCAACTAACTGGTATTTTTAACAGAAACTTAGAAAAAGGAATCAGCTCAGTTCTTAATATTTTCAAAATAAAAGATCCAGAAAACATTGTTGAACAGGTTAAAATAAGCTACTCATACGTGCAGTGATGCATGTACCTAGCTCTATGCTCTTTCTGGGAAGGAGACTGCAATCATTTTTATATGTTTCCATCTGTATGCTGCAATCAGTGGCCTAGCAAAATAAATGAAAAGAGGTAAACCGTCCCTAATTTTGAAGTTCTTTCTTTTAAAATATTACTTAGGCCAGTTTTTAGTCCTTTTAATTTTTAAAAATCTTTTACTATAATTTCAAGTTAATATCCAGAAAAATGTTAAACTTATTTCTATATACTTTTAATTTGAATCAAAGAAACTTGATGCATATGTTAAATTTTATTTAAATACATAAGTTAGAATTTGTTTATTATTTATTTTGCATACACGTGAATATACATGTGTATATGTATGTATACACACACACACACACACACACACACAAACACATGGATACTTCTAAAAGGCCCATACTTGATTTATCTTCCCCCATTAAACTCAATGATAATTTCCTTTTATATCAGTATGTTTCATAAAGCATTTTCATTTATTTTGCAAGTTTATTCAATTTTGTTTGCTGATTACTACAGTTTAGAACAAGATTTTCTCTATACTCAAATATGTTTATATTTTTACCCAATAAAAACAAGTAACATTTATTAAGCATATGCTATGAATTCGAGGCACTTTGCTAATCACTTTATGTTTCACTTATTTTTCGCTTATTTTTCTCATTTAGCTTATTTTATCTGCAACTATATCCAAATAAAGTTGCATTCTGAGGTAGTGAGGATTAGGACTTCAACATACCTCTTTCTTGGTGGGGTGCGGGGGAACAAAATCCAATTCATAGCAATAGGTATTTATGGATTACTTTATCTTTAAACCCAGTACAACTCCGAGCTACTTTTTAAGTATATCTCCTCTACTGTAGTAATATTTGTTCATTAATTCTGTAGATAGAATGTGGGTAACTTAGAGTTTTGGGTATATGAAGCTAACATTTATGCTGTTTTTGGTTGAGGTCTGACACTTCGCTCACTTAGTCTTCTAATGTCAGCAGTGCATTCTATGTACTATTATGTTAATTTAAGAAATATTTGTTGAGTACCTACTGAGGCTGAGAACCATGATAGAGACACAGCTTCTCAACTGGTGTGCTGTGCAAAGTTTGTTCTTTGGATTACAAATATTCCAAGATCCCTGGGTATGGATTCCTCCAGTCTTAATGGTGTCAAGTCAAGTTTGGTTTGGTCAGGATAAGCACCTCTAGCCATTAGCATCCTTGAGAGTTTCCTCCAGCATGCCATCCAAATCTTAACATTTTCTCTGTGTGCCATGGAATATAAAAGATGGAAGCACTTCTGGATTTACAGAGAAGTATAAATTGTCCCTGCCCTCCAGGAGATTATAATCCGGCTGGTAACTAAGAACAACATATGAGGGGCACCTGGGTGGTCCAGTCTGTTAATCATCCACCTTCTGCTCAGGTCATGATCCCAGATTCCCGGGATCCAGCCCTACATGGGGCTCCCTGCTCAGTGAGGAGTCTGCTTCTCCCTCTGCCCCTCACTCCCCTCCTGCTCTTTCTGTCTCTCTCAAATACATAAATAAAATCTTAAAAAAAACAACAACATACGAATGATTTAGAATGGAAGCCAGTGTGTGATAAATGCCAAATAAGAGTTTAGAGAAGCCTTTAAGGAATAGGTTGAATATGATGTGACCTATGAAGTCTGAGTAAAGTTTTTTATAAGGGATGAAGAAACATTATAGGTAGGAAGTAAGCCATGACTCAAACTGTAGATGTGTGAAAATACAAGGTATTTTCATGAGTGGGGAGTAGGGCATTGTTTTTAAGAGAAGAGGTTTTAATGAGAGACCGCGAACTCAGAGCAACAGACTGAGGGTTTTGGAGGGGAGGGGGGTAGGGGGATGGGCGAGCCTGGTGGTGAGGATTGAGGAGGGCGCGTATTGCATGGAGCACTGGGTGTGCTCCATGGGTGTGGTACATAAACAATGAATCTTGTAACACTGAAAAAATAAAATAAAAATATTTGGGGAAAAAAAAGAGAAGAGGTTTTGTTTTTGTATAGGAAATTTATAAAAGACTTGTAAAGGTGGATTGGGGTCAGCTACTGCAAGTGATTTAAGGATTGTGGTCATGTCTTAGATATTTTTGGTTATCTGTAATGCCTACGGAAGTGCCTTGCATATGTTAAGTGTGCAGTAAACTAAGTTTGACTGATTGGCTGCTCGAAGCTTTAAAACTGGGGAATGGTAAAATCAAAAAAAGAAGAAAAATAAAGGAATAGCATATTCTAACTTAGGTCTATTATGATTAGTGGTTATTTTGATGACCCAAAGGCTGCTTATTCACTCCTGTTTTCCTGGTTCTTTAAAATATTTTATGATTTTTTTTCTTACTTTTTTTCTTACTTTTCTTACTTTGTGCCTTTGGCTTATTTAATTTAGTAATAAGCTGAATAATCAACAAACCTTGAACTAGTCTCTCAACTGAGTCATATTATTGAGATGTGGGGAGAGAAGAGCAATGATAAGTGTTTTAAAAGACTTTTTCTGGAATTCTGTGATCTCAGCTCTGTGATCTACTAATCTTCGACAAATCAGGAAAGAATATCCAATGGAAAAAAGACAGTATCTTCAATAAATGGTGTT
>CM052884.1:60183423-60203429 GCA_028534135.1 Potos flavus | reverse complement strand
AAAAAAAAGTAGGTTCACGATGCCCCGACCCCAGCCTGTTGAATTAGAATCTCTTGAAGCCTGGGAATCTTCATTTAAACAGAGTCTATAGATTATTCAAATCACCACAGAGATTGGGAACCATTGTTCTAGAAAAATAATTTGGTAAAAAGGTAAGAATGAAAAAAATAAGACAAATGGATTTCTGATTAAGGCAGCTTGTATCACTGAATATATCTAAACTCTGATATCGAAAACTGACCTTTTAAATTCATTTGGTTTACAGCCCTATTTCCTTGTTTCTGAATACAATATGGTTTTGGTAGATGCTCACTAAATACTTGCTGAATAAATGAATGAGAGAATGAGTTAGAATCAAGGTATAACTTTGGAGTTAGATAATTTTCACTAGAACCTGGACCTGGAAATTTTCTTGCTTTGCTCTCCCACAGCTGCACATTGCTTTGACTTAGCCAATCTGTTTCCTAGGAAAGAGAACATAGTCAATGTGCCCCTACACAATTTCTCTCTCTGGTTCTCTTTAATTCTTGCACTTGCCAGTTCCCCTTCCCTAAACATTTTTCTTTTCAGGTGCTCTCAGGTAATTTGTCCCCAGTGCAGTATGACTGTAGGGACACACAGTGTAGCAGTCGATTTTTGGTTCTGAGTTGGTAGTTCTGGTGTGTAACTCTGCACCTGTCCATAGATCCATAGATATTTCTCTCTGAAACAGAACTTTGTGTATCTCATTCCTTTATGTATCTTACTCCTAGCAAAGCAAGAAAATTTCCAGGTCCATGTAGTGAAAGCTATTGTGAAAGTTAGCCACCCAACTTTAGAATCACAGCCTTCTTTTCTTCTTCTCTTCTTACCTATTCTAGTTTATAGCAAGATTTAGGCCTTAATCTTTGTTTCTTCACCTTGCACTGTCTCATGTTCTTTTGCCACTTAAAGCTGTTTATCTTTTCCCTTTTGTTATAGAGGAAGAAATGTTCTGTCTCTTCATGAGGTGACATCTCCACTTGTGCTTTTTACTTCCATTGCCTCCTACCTTAGCCAGAACTTTGCTCTGTTAATTATCCCCAATACATGTCTAGCAACACGTATCTACTCTTTTTCATAGAATTAAAGATTCGGGTTCTAATTCCTATTTTGCTGCTTTCTTCTGGCTTTGGAAACCTGAACAAGTTATTGGGCTTCTTTAAATGTTAGTTTCTTGATAAATACCAATTTTCTTGCTAATAGCCTTGCAAGTTTATAGTGAATCAGTTACAATATTGTATGTGATAGCACTTTATAAGCTACAGAACACCATTTGCCATCTATATCTCCTTAGTCCTCAATCCAATGGAATTTGGCTTCCGTTTGATTCTAGATAACTCTGTTGTATCTACTGCCTTCAAGATTACTGGAGATTGCCTAATTTCATATTTAATGCCTTTTTCTGAACTTTTTTTTTTTAAATATTTTATTTACTTATTTGACAGAGAGAGAGAGAGATCACAAGTAGGCAGAGAAGCAGGCAGAGTGAGAGGGGGAAGCAGGCTCCCCGCTGAGCAGAGAGCCCGATGTGGGGCTCGATCCTAGGACCCTGAGATCATGACCTGAGCCGAAGGCAGAGGCTTTAACCCACTGAGCCACCCAGATGCCCCTTTTTCTGAACTCTTAATCTTCTTACTTTCTATTGCAGTTGATACTTTTTGCTAAAAAAGGCTCAACACAGTACTTAATATGTAGTAGATATTTAACAAGTTATTAGTAAATAAATGTATTCTCTTTAGCCTTTTTGGGTGAATCCACTTTTCCCCCTCATAACAAATATATTCATCTCCAAATTTTGTCTGTCTCTGCTATTTTCACTCTATATTCTTATAGAGGTCTGGTCTGTTCTAAGACCTTTCAATTCTACATGGATGGACCTCACATCTACTTTTTCACCTCTGTCCCAAGCCTTAGTTCTCCCTATTTAACTCTTTATCTCTACCTGGATATCCTATTGTCACTCCAGATTCACCAAGTTACCATATTCTTTCCCTAAACCAATTTATATTTTAGGCTTTAGTATTTTTGTCAGTGATACCAGCACTCAGTCACCTAGACTTGAAACTATAAATGCACGGACTCCTTTTCCTTTTTGTATCACTGCAGTAGTTATTCATTTGTTCATCAAGAGTGATGGAAGTGATACTTTTTATGGGGTTGTCCAAGAAAGCTTCCCCGATGTGGAAACATGTGATCGGACACCCCGATGAAGTGAGAGAATAAATCATGTAAATTATTGGGGGAAGAACTTTCAGGCAGAGGGGGAAATGTGCAGAAAGGCCTTGAAATGGAAGGTACTTGGCTGTTCAAAGAAGAGTTGCTACCAATAGTGTGATTAGATCTAACCGAGTGAGTAAAAGGGAAGTTGGCGATGCTGATAGACTATTGGTGTCCAGATCAAGTAGTGTCTTCTAGACTGTGACTTTTATCTAAGTGAAATGGGAAGCCATTGGAGGGTTTAAGAGAGGAGCATGATGTAATTTCCCTTTTTAAAAAAGATTTTATTTATTTATTTGACAGAGAGATAGTGAGAGAGGGAATACAAACAGGGGGAGCGGGAGAGGGAGAAGCAGGCTTCTCGCTGATCAGGGAGCCTGATGTGGGGCTTGATCCCAGGACCCGGGGATCATGACCTGAGCCAAAGGCAAATGCTTAAGGACTGAGCCACCCAGGTGCCCCTGTAATTTCCATTTTTTTTTCCCCAAATACTTTTATTTTATTTTTTCAGTGTTACAAGATTCATTGTTTATGTACCACACCCAGTGCTCCATGCAATACGTGCCCTCCTCTGTAATTTCCATTTTTAAAAGAATCACACTGCTGTGAGAAAAATGGACTAGAAAAGCAGGTGTGGAAGTAGGCACACTAGTTAAGAGGCTAATACATGAGAGATGAGACATGATGATGGCTTGGACTAGAGTGGTAACAGCAGAAAATGGTACATGATATGAATGCATAAATTAGAAAGAAAGAGCCTTTTCTGGGGAGATGTAGCCTCCCCTAGTAGAGTGGCTTACTGAATTGGTGAAACCTTTCCTCCTAAGTGCCTTTTCCTTTAGATGGTTACAGCTTTATGCTGGGGCACATGGCTTAGTGAGTGGAGATCTAGCTACATTTGTAGCCTACTTGCTCCTTCATCTGTGCACCCTTGTACAGTGAATAAAATCTATAATGGTCCACAGTTTTCCTGGATAGAGGTGAAGGGAATGAAAATTCACTCTTCTTCTTTTTTAAAAATTCCCATTGTTCCCATCCAGGCCTTTATCACTTCACATATATTTAATCTTTCCAACTAGATTATAAAGCCACTAAGAACCAGAACTATTACTTTTTTTTTTTTTTACCCTAGATCATGATCAAATATGTTTGACCACTTCTGACAAACTATGTGTGAAATGAGTGGAGGCCAGAAGGCAAAGGAATGCCATATGAGAAACAGGAGCTCTTAACTTCTGTCCAAGTCATGGACTCTTTAAAAAATTTTTTTAAATTTTTTAACTCATTTTATTTAAATTCAATTAGTTAACATAGTGTATCATTAGTTTCAGATGTAGAGTTCAGTCAAGTCATGGACTCTTGAGAACCCTTTGAAAACTATTGGAAGTCTTTCTAGAAAACATGCACATGCCTGGCACTTTGCACATGATTTCGGTGGTCCATGGACTTTGCAGCCCTTACCCCTGACTTTGGTTAGATATTAATTTGATCTGAACCAGAACGATGTCTTATTCTTTGTTTCACTAGTACCTGACATAATGTCCTATCTGTAGTTTGATATTTGTTGATAGTGGCAATAATGAAACCATTTATGTCTATTCTTTGCAGAGATCATTGTACTAGAGTTCCTGAGGTCTAAAATAGTTCTACATACTAATAAACACTATTATAACATCTTATGTCCATTGTTAAGAGACACGGACTATCAAACATAAAGCTCATCGATATAACCTTTTAAGTTAAAAGTGGATGTGTTTTTTGCAGCACGTAGTATTAATTGTTATTTGAGAGGTTATTTCAGTATACCTAGATTTGTTTTAATGGCTGATACCAACTACAAGGAAAATAACAAAATACTTGATGTTTTGCATATGTGCCTAGTTCAATAACCCAGCAATATCTTGAAATGACCTGGTGTGGAGGATGAGAAAAGTCTAGGGACTCCTGCCAAGTCCTACAGAGCAGCAACATGGACGTTTGTTTAGTCAGTTTCACTAAAAGTTTGAAATCTACTGTACTAGAGGCACGTGTAGAAACTGTTAATTGCTAGCTTATTTTCCATATGGTTCTGTTTTAATGAAGCATATTTGATGCAGATGGTTGGAAGTAATGTCTAAACTGGCCCTAATTCCTGCAGTACTTTCACTCTAATACTTACCAGTGCCTTTGTAAGGTTTCTTCATTCACAGCTTAAAATTTTTTTTTAAATTTTTTTAAAAATTTTTATTTTTTAGTTGAAATGTGGCCTAGGATAACTGAAAACTATTCTTTAAACTTGACCTTTGAAGAGAATAAGAACAGTCATTTCCTCTCTGATTCTAGGTCAAAGCTACTCTCCAACTTGGTTTCTTTAGTATTAGTGGGGTTCTCTTCATCATTATTATGGTTTTCTGAATGTATTTAGTTGAGGAAATTGGCATGACAAAGGATCACATATAGGAACTGAAGTGACTTTACCAATAGCTTTGTTAACATGATAATACTCTTACCTCTTCAGGGATATGAAATACAGCAGCCTAAAATATTAATAACTATCCCTTATTTGCACATTCTCTGTATCTTATGCAATGAAATTGGACTTGCTAGATATTAATGTTAAGTTAGAAGTGAAATCAAGGATAAATTGTCCAGCAATACAGCAAAAATCCTTCCATTTCCTTTCTTCCCTTCTATGAGACTAGAATATCAACATATAGTCATTGTGTTTGTCTTAAATCTTTAGAGAGAGTTCAGATATGTTATCTTGCATAACAATGATATGCTGATTTTCTTTAAGTGTTTTATTGTCATGTACTTCTTGCTAAATATGTGCACTTGTCTTCATATTTGTTCATACTTGTTTAAGAATATAAATAATGTTCTTGTTAGACTTGAGGTTGAGTTCTGCAGAGCAAAAAAGAGACATGGTTCAGTGCGTTTGTATCCATTTTGCTGTTTTTTTTTTTCTCACATTGTCACTTAAATATTCTCTTTGTTATCTGAGTAGGACAACTGCTGACTAGCCTGACCCTCTTTACCTGATTGTGTGAAAAGTCTTGGTTATATCTGTTAGGCATTGGAGGCCCAGGGATCTGCTAAGTGCTTCTGAGCTTGAAAGACACACTGTCCTTGGTCTGTTTTGTGTTTTCCACTTATGGACACCTTTGATAAATAACCCTGATGTAGGTATGGGATAAGCCAAACAATGCAGTATTCTGAGCAGTAATTGATCCAAAGGGCTAATTATCCCTTAATAAACAAGGGACTTTTTTCTCATATTGTAGAGACATTAAAAAGTATAGTACAAAAATTAATTTTTCACCCAACTTAGTTGTTGTAATATAGGCAGTCCTAACACTGAAGAAAAAGAATTAAAAAAAAAAACACCCAAAACCCAACCTATTTGTGGGAAATCTTTTAGAATCACAGTTCTGTTTTTATTTACCTATTTTCTCCCATTGTCTTTCACTAGGAGGAAGTTACCACTAGTCTAGGCAGTGTTCCGCTCAGATATACTTGCATGTGCTTGGGGAGTTGTATTGAACATACCCCTTTGCTATAGAAAGTATTCATCTTTAAATGTCAGCTTCGATGTTGAAATTTTATGAGAAAGGAAAGAAAAACACATTTTCACTTATTTTAAACTTCTCCTTGGAAAATGTAGTTTGCTGCTGTTGTCTCAAGTTGGAAGGATTTGCAAAGTTTTCTTCAAATACTCATAGAAAGCAAATGCGATCCTGAATTAGACTAGAAAAAAAATGTACCTTTCTTCTAAATATCTTAATAATTGTAGCATATCAGTTTTAGTCATTTTTTTGACCTTTTCCTCAATTTATAGTCACCCTGGAGATTTCTTCTTTTTTTTTTACTCTTTTGTCTTGCATCGTTTGTTTTATTTCAAGCATGGTTTAACTTTTCACTGGAGCAAGAGCCTAAAAAGGTCAGAGTAAGAAGAGAACAATTACCTTTGTGACAACTGTTAGTTATTCAAGATAGACTATGTTATTTCCTAAGTAATGTTTAAAAACAGAATTGAAGAATTACTTTCAAGTTTGATTCACTTTGACAAATCTCAGAAACATTTTAAAGATTTGTCACTGTTTTTCCTCTTATAGAAGAATGTTTCTTAAACTCAAAGAGAATAGCTCTTTGGAATACTCTCTGATTTTGAACTCTGTGGAAAACCACTTAGAGGGTATGGGGAGCCCTATGTTGAATTAGGCAGCTGGAGATCAGCTATTACCAGTTTTGATAGTAAGTATGGGAGGGGCTCTGGAAATGAGGTTTAAAATACCAGGTTGCCTCAAACAGCAGTTTATGGACAAGAATAATCCAGCTACGTAGGCTTTTCACCATTATTGTATAAATGTTAGGTACGTGGGAGGTTTTTTCCCTTTTCTTTTCTTTTTAGAGAAATTATAATGCTCTTATTTTAGAGATAAAACAAGACATTTAGCTGGGCTTTGTGTTAGTTAGGCTTTAGGCTTTTATTAGGATTTTAAAATTTTTATTTTTTAAAGTTTCTCAGTATGGTTTTCAGGTCTTATTCCTGAACTGTATCTCTTTTGGTCTTGATTTTGTTTCCAGAGAAATAGCAGAGCTAAGCTTTTCATTTAATTGTAATAAAATACTGCCCTAAAGAAGAAGGAAATAAGATTTTTTTTACTGGTTTATATAGAAAAGCATATAACTGTAATAATATTTTAACTATGGTTTGTATAGACCATACTCATTTAAACTCTATGCAAATCTTTGTTACTTCAGGGCAAACAAGCTACAAAACCATAATGTGTGGTGTAGTGAGCACACACCATAAATTTGATAATCATACTTGTGAATTCATCATATTTTATATAGGAGATCGCTGTAGCATTATGAATAGTAATGTGCAAATGACGTGAAAAAATGTTGCCACATTCTTGAATGTTTAGTGATTTTAATGCCACTGTATTATTTCATTTTGTGCCAAGTTGCATTGATTGATAAGTGAAGATAGTAAAATAGCAGAAATTTTATGTTGGTTTTAATGTGTGGAGTTTCTGTAATTCCCCACGAATCCGGAATATTAACATAAATACTCCTTTTGTGGGGTAGCAGGAAACATGCTGCCCAGACTACACATGTTACCCAGCGAGTCCTGCCTCTACTGTTTAGAGAAATAGGAGTGGGAGGCTGTTTTAAGTGAAAGTGAAAAAAGGCATTTGTTTAGCTGCATGGCAACACAAATATTTCACTTAGTGAGGACTGACAATGCATCTCATTATGTGAACCGGTGCCAGCTTGTAAAAAATTTCTGTTTAACTTTCCATATTAGTTGAAGGTGCCTGTGCTTAACTGTTTGAAGCCTGGCATCCAGGTTCCTTCCTGTCGCCCCCATCCCCAATACACAGTTTTTGTCTACCACTGTTTGTTTTTAATGCCCAAGTAACAGATAAGAGAGAGCCAAGGATATTTGGTCCATTGAATGTTATTAGGAATATGTGGGGAAGCCTGCCAGATTGAAGTCCGCCTCAGGCTAAACATTTGTCACTTCTTCCCATTTCTCCTATTCCAGATGCACTTTCCTTAAGGCTAATTGTTATATTCTGCCTTGACAGTAGAAACATTGTATGGTATTTGTTTTAAGTTGACAGTTACCTTGTGATGCTACCATTGCCTGAGTAGCATGTTCTCAAGATAATAATGCTTAGTCTTAAATTCTCCAATCTCCTCTTAACAATGAATGCATTTGGATCCTAGGCTATTTTTGCTTCTTGTAGCATTAGAAAGCAGAGGAAAATAAAATAATGATGACCATCATATCACTTGTTTAAAATAATTTATTTTATGGATTTTGATTTTAAGAAGGTAGAGAAGTACTTTCCATTTCAGGAGTGTTTGAGATACAGTCTCTATGTTCTCATTGGCATGATCATTACCTTGAATGCATCAATTTCAATAGCTTTACTAGGATGTAGTGATGTAAGGGGAGGGCAAAATACATTTTTAGATGTCTGTGGCTGTAATATATAAATGAAAGATTCTCAGTACTCATGAGCATAGGATGATGTGCAAGGACCAACTGAATTAATATTCCAGGAAATGCACATTTTCCCCCATAGTTTCATCATATTTTTTGAAGCCGTGGGATTAGGAGTATCAGTTTGTTAAGAGAACATTTCAAAATATTTTACCCAGTGAGAGAGTACTAGTTACAGAATAAACTAAGAGATGTAATTTATAATGGGCAAAGCACTTTAAAATGATAAAGACCAAGAGAGTTAAAAGTGGGGATCACTTTGCATGAAAAGACTGGAAACAAATTCAAATTGTTGACAATTCCTCTGTACTAATTAATATTTGCATAAGGTTTAGGGGATTGCACTTTGTGGATATATTTACATTTCTCTCATAAATAAGAAATAGATTCAAATATAAGAACTAAAAAAATCTATTCTAAAATGAATTCCTTTTTTTCCAAATTAAGTTGCTGGAAATTTGTAGTAAAGTCTTTCCCTCTTTTTCCCTCCTCTGCTGCATTCTGGTCCTTATTGTATTCCATCTCTCTCTATTTTTAGTGTAGAATTTGGTCCTCTGGGAAATGAGAATCCTTCTAAATACTAAAAACTGTGGCATCATCTGTCAGGCAGAAGCCTGAACTGGCTGGGGATCGTAAATGCCTGCCAAGGATCTTTCTGACCTCTTTACTTCTTACTACCCCCATAGTAGTTGTGGATTTTTGCTGAATTAGTCACATTCTAGCCCTGTGTCTGGGCTTTTTAGATAGGAAACACAATATGCCATCAGTTGATGGGATGGGCCAGGGGTGTGGGTGTACTACAAGGCAATGCAGCTATAGTCTGGATGGAACCCAAAGTAAATATTTTGCCATTAGCTTTCTCATCAATTAGATAGTCAAGGTTAGCCTCAAAGGGCTAATATATGGATGTTTTAAAAAACATATTTGGATTGTTCAGTTCTGCATGTTATTGCTTTGTTCCTTCTTATAAAAAGCAGATCACTTCCTCTCTTCATGCAGAACAATGCTTCAACTTTCCCAGCAAGTCCTGTTTGAGGGTCGGTTAATTGGTCTAGTATCAAGAGCACAAATATGAGGCTTCAAATTTAATAAATAGTTCTGATTCCTCATTCTGTGGTTCACAGTGAGAGGTGGAAGGATTGTTTCTGAAGCATCTTTGTCTCCATGTTTCCCATCTTCCCCATCCAATTATTAGCTCAGATTTAGAGTACTGGGTATCGGCCTTATAGGACACTATTATAATATTCTGTCACAAATTCCATAGCTCCCAAAGTGGAAGAAAACTTCTGTTTCCCTGCCACTTGCAATGCATGGAAGGTAGTAAACATCCAATAAATATTTGTTGAGTGAATAATTGAGTGGATGAGTGAGAATATAGGAAATGTTGACAAGAGGAGGGGAGTATATAAAGTTCTTGAAGGATGTGATTGGGAATGATTTTCTGTTCTGGACAGTTGAAGTTCAAATTCTGAGGTTAATGGTAAGCCTGTTGAAATGAGGAGTCCTTAGTTAAAAAAAAATTTTGGACAGATTTACTTTTCTAGCTGGTACAAATTAGCCATCAGTTTTTTCCAGGAATTGTCGGGTGGCATTCAGGTTCCCAAATTTGATATTTTGAAGGCAGTGGGATCCTCTGAAATGTCATCCTTGGAAAACTGCCTAGGATTCGGAATAAATTATTGTTATAGCACCAGAGAGACTAGATGACATCTTAGAAATTTCTGTACCTAGCTGTAGTTTCATATTTCCTTTGCAAATAATAATGCTAGAAACATGAGGCTGCCTAGTGGGGAAAGTTGGCATGTCATGCTATAGGGAGTTTGGCAGAAAAGGCTCTTTCTGGACATGCATTTTCTTCCTTTTTTTATGTTTCAAGTTTTTATATAAATTCCAGTTAGTTAGCATACAGTGTAATATTAGTTTCAGGTGTAGGATTTAGTGATGTAACACATACAACACACAATGCTCATCGCAACAAGTGCCCTCCTTAATCCCCATCACCTATTTAATCCATTCCCCCACCCACCTCCCCTCTGGTGACCATTAGTTTGTTCTCTATAGTTGAGAGTCTGTTTCTTGGTTTGCTCTTTCTCTCTACCCCCCTTTGCTCATTTGTTTTGTTTTTTAAATTCCACATATGAGTGAAATCACATGGTATTTGTCCTTCTCTGACTGACTTTTTTCGCTTAGCATAATACATTCTAGCTCCATCCACGTCGTTGCAAATGGCCAGATTTCATTCTTTTTGATGGCTAATAGTCCAGTGTGTGTGTGTGTGTGTGTCTGTGTGTGTGTGTGTGTGTGTGTGTGTGTGTATACACCACATCTCCTTGATCCATTCGTCAGTCAATGGACATTTGTGCTCTTTCCATAATTTGTCTATTGTTGATAATTCTGCTATAAACATCAGGTGCATGTATCCCTTTGAATTAGTATTTTTGTATCTTTGGGTAAATTCCTAGTAGTACAATTGCTGGGTCATAGGGTAGTTCTATTTTTGACTTTTTGAGGATCCTCCATACTATTTTCCAGAGTGGCTGCAACAGTTTTTATTCCTATGAACAGTGTAAGTTCTCCACATCCTCATCAACACCTGTTATTTCCTACGTTGTTAATTTTAGCCATTGTGACAGGTGTGAGGTGATATCTCACTGTAGTTTTGATTTGTATTTCCCTGATGATCCGTGATGTCGGGTATTTTTTTATGTGTTTGTTGGCCATCTATATGGACATGTATTTTCTTTCTATTCAAGTTTGATTTGATTATGAATTACTACTGGTCTGCACTTGATTCTAAATGTGAAGGTGGATTTTTCAAGCTGATCAGAGTATACTTGGCAGTCAGATTGTCTCTAGTTTTACTTTAACCTACTGTGGTGCTAATACCTTGTGGGGAAGCTTTGTGATCATGTTCATTGCACAGGGATAGGTAGGCTAGTGGAGTGAGTGTATATTCTTTAGATAGCTTAATTTTGGGAAAAATCCTTTGGGAACCATATGTGCTAAGTTTTATGCTAAATTTTTAAAATTGAGGGACAACCTCCAATTCCTACTAGTATTCTTCAAGCCTTTACTCTTTTAACCCAGACATTTATATAGTCAGGAGACATTATTTTCTCCTTGGTTCTCCTTACTATTATTTTGCCCAATGCCATGCCATTTAGACTGTCAGATATTCTTGAAGTTTGCAGATATCTCTCATGATCGGTCATTTATTCTGTTTGTGTAGCTAATGGTATATTTGTACAAATGGTATGTATTTTATATGTTAGCCACAAGGTAACAAAAGTCCAATTGTTTTTATGGTAAAGAGATACAAATTTTTCATGCCCAATTAAGCAGGTAATTTACATGTCTAGCCTCTCAAATATTAAAACATACTTCCCATTATGTGTGGGATGTGTGGGAGGCTTATTTCATATTTTATTGCTCATTTGCCAAAATATAAATAATAAAAAAATTGAGAATGGGTATCTTTGGCATGTGATGCCCAATGCAGATAGTATATGAAGTGCTCCATTCTTTTTTTTTTTTGAAGTGCTCCATTCTTTATACATTGCAAATATGATAACTGCCATTCTAGCATGCATTATTTGTAACTCAGAATCTTCTAATTTTGAATAATACAATGTATTTAAAATGTAGGATTTAAAAAAAATAGGTTGTATGAATGGGATATATTCATCTAAAATCCTGTATATACTTTTGAACTGATTAGTAGAGAAGCAGTTTGTATTTTTCTCTTTCGTACCATTCCTTTTACTTGGAATATTTCTTTTCATCTTTCAAGTCCCAGCTCTTTGTAGTCTTCTCTGGTCTCACTTCATTTGAACTTCCATAGTATTTTGTATTTTTCTTTTTGTGCTTGTCATAATTTGTCTTTTTGTAATTTCTGTGAATCTATCTTTCTGTTAGCTTCTGATCAAAGTTTTTAAGACAGGTATATTAAATCCATCTTACATAACTTATATGATCATATACTACCTATTCTTCCATAAGCACTCAGTATATAATTATTGAGTTAATTAAAAATTTTGAAAGCCTCCACACTCTCAATTCCTTTTATAATTTACCAAGTTTGCATTGCTTTTCTTAAATTTGGTTTTTCTTGTATATGTTGATTGCCTTTACTGTTTTCATATTATCCTGGGAGTTCAGGAAGAAGTAGTTTCTTGAATTTGCAGATGAGTTGAATGCAACGTCTTTTAAAAATATGAAGTGTGTTATTTATTATGTGTCCCTGAACAAAATCTGGAGTTTGTGATTGGGGAGTACAGAATGAATTGACATGTCACCCTCAGCATTATCTCCTGTTCCTTCTGTCCCTCTTGCCAATCATGATTTTGGAGTGAGGTCTATGCCATAATTCTTGATACTGTCTCTAGCACAGTAGTTTGCTTATAATTTGCACTCTAAACATATGCATAAAATGAAATCGTGAATGAATTTGACATCAATGAATATTGCTTTGATGCCTCATCCACTCTTTCCATTAATGGCTTTTCCACTCTCCCCAGGCTTTCTTTGCATTTCTGTTCTTCTTCCATTCTCTCATATAAAATCTTTCTTTCAAGAAAGCATTTGATGGTCATATTCAACCTAAGATATAAAGGGATAATAATAGCTTAATATGTTCTTCTTTTGTGGCATACGAATTTAAAATGTAGAAGTCCTTTCAAATAAAAATTAAGATAAATCAATTAAATTATGTGAGATCTTCATTCAAAATAAAGGTGTTGGTTTTCTTGACCTCATAGAGAAACGTGTTTATAGCTGGGCTCCAAAGCAGTTTTGATGGTGCTTAGGGGCCCATGAATACATTTCTAGGGAAAGTAGCTTGACAGTAGGCTACTATAAATCTTTGTAAGTGTTCGAGGGACTTTTGAACTTACCACTAGCTAAGGATAGAAGGATAGAAAGAGTACCTTGGGATAGCTGACCCTGATGTGAGAAAATAGAACTAAAGTTATCAAAAGAAAAAATTCTTTGTTTTCACTTACCTTAAGGATGACTAGATTCATAGTTTTTGTTCCTCTTTTGGGACTGATAGAAACAATTCAAATGAATCTTTTCTGTGTAACTCTTATTACAATGAAGAGTTTACAATTGTTATTATTGTCTTTTTCTGAAGTTACTTCACTGTAATAATTATTGGAAAAAGAAGTTCATGAATTATAAGTACATGCAGTTTACTATATTCCCTTCCCAGCACTTTTTCTAGTAAAAGTGCCTTGATTTTTTTTTTTTTTTTTTTGAGAATGATGCTTCTTTCGGTAAATGTGGTTGGGGTAGAGCTGCCATTATCTTCCCAAGTCAGAGAGTGGGCATTCTATATGCCTGGTCACATTGATTGATTAGGAAATAAACATGTTATCCATGCCAGGCCAAAGAGACTTAATCCTGGGAACTTTGCTGGGAATTAATGGGAAAGAAGTCCTGACTTTCTACTGTCATTGCTAACCTGGAGTTTCTGATAGTCATCTTTGCTCCTGAAGTGGGAGAATCTACCTGAGAGATGGAGAAAGACCAATTCTTGATTATATCATTTTAACACTGAGTCCAGCTGTGTCAGAAGCCAGGACTTTGCCGTTATGTTGACCCAAGAATTTTTTTTTTAATCTTCTTTGAGTTAGTTTTTTATCACAACTAAAAAAAGTGTTCTTATGAATACAACTGACCACACAACTGATAAGGTGGATGGATAGATGTGATTTGGAGAAATATTTTGATGTCCATTGACTTATCCAATAATGAAATGTATTTATTTCACTTTACTTTCCATGAGCGCAAATGAGTGGAGTGATATGATGAAGGTCATTATACTTCCTGTTGAAATAATTAGTATTGTCAAAGAATAAAATGCAAATGAGATGATATAGCTAGATAAGTTTCAGACTTTATGTAATTTTGAAAGTAGAACACGTTTTTATGTTAAGTGAAATAAGTCAGACTGAGAAAGGGAAATATCATATAATTTCATTCATATGTGGAATCTAAAAAAACAAATGAAAAAACAAAAAGCAGAATCAGATATATAAATAAAGAGAACAAATCGATGGTTGCTAGAGGGCAAGGGGTAGGGGGAATGGGTAAAATGAATGAAGGGGAGTGGGAGATATAGGCTTCCAGTTATGGAATGAATAACTCACAGGAATAAAAGGCACGGCATAAAGAGTATATAGTCAATGGTATTGTAATAGGGTTGTATGGTGACAGATGGTGTCTATACTTGTGCTGAGCATAGCATAATGTATAGAGTTGTTGAGTCACTATGTTGTACACCTGAAACTAATGTAAATTGTGTGTCAACTATACTCAAAAAAATAGAGGAAAATTAAAAAAGAAAATAGAACAAGTTTGTGGATTTTTTTCCTGGATTAAAAATATAGTTTTTTGGGGCACCTCAGTGGCTCAGTCAGTTGAACGTCCGACTCTTGGGGGTTCAGGTCGCGATCTCAGGGTTGTGAGCCTGAGGCCTGCATGAGGCTCCACACTCACCATAGAGTCTGCTTGAGATTCTCTCCCTCTCCCTCTGCTTCTCCCCCGTTCATGTGCATGTGCACTCTCTCTCTAAAATAAATAAATAAAATATTAAAAAAGTAAATAATATAGTTTTCCTTCTTTTTAAATAAAATAAGTTGAAATTTGCTTATATTTTTAATATTCTCTTATCTATTGTAGTTTGATACTTTTGTTAGATGTACAACTTGGACAGGAATTGGAGAGAGTACTTTATTTATGCTCTGAAGAAATATCCTCTGCTTGTGAAATTTTTATATGTTAATCTTATTCATTAATATATAATTCTAAGCTTAAGATCAACTTTAATGGATTTACCTTAAATTAGAGATCTTCTCACTAGCTTGGAAAACACAAAATGGAAATGGATACTGTAATACAAATTTTGCTATTTTCTTGGAAAAATAACTGGAATTTTGATGAAAATTTATTCTCTAAATCTAGCTATGCAAGTTCTACTTGATGTTTGTAAATTACATTTAAAGGGGGCAATGTTTTTAACTTATATTTGCCTTTTAGGAGGACTCCATTTTATGTCTTTCACATTGTTTGAAATATGTATGTAAAATATGTATGTAAAGACTAGGTTGATATTTGATCATCTCTCAAGCAATACTGAATCATTTTATATCCTAGGTTTTCTTGCTTTTTTCCCTGCCATTCAGGGATATATATTGTCAGTCAAATTTGGTCTTTTTAACTTGGCAAACCTTAAGTGACAAGATCTTAAGTTGACACTTTTTTCTCCCTAATTCTTATAGATTATAGATATGTTCCTCAGATCTAAGAGCTTCAGATCTAAGTCCCCTGGGTGTTTATGTTCTCATAAGGAAATGATCATGTTCAGAGGTCGGAATGCTAACTATTCCATGAGACCAAGGCCCCCATTAGAACCATCGTAACGTCAAGTCAAAGTTACAGAAGCCTTAACCTTTAAGAGTCCATGCAGACAACAACACATTTGGAATGGCATTCACACTTAGTTATATGGGTGGAATTTCTCAGAGGCAGTGGGTTTCAAAGTTTTATTATCTATCATTAAGTAGGATTTCCCCTTTCCTCAAATGACCCCAAGTGTGCAACCCAGACAAATACAGTTCAAAATGTGAAATTCCTAGGAGAAACTTGCTCCTGCTTCTTCTTCTGCTGCTGCTTCTGCTTCTTCTTCTTCTTCTTCTTCTTCTTCTTCTTCTTCTTCTTCTTCCTCCTCCTCCCCCTCCCCCTTCTCCTCCTCCTTCTTTTTCCTCCTCTTCCTCCTCCTCCTTTCCTCCTCCTCCTCCTCTTCCTCCTCTTCCTCCTCCTCCTCCTCCTCTTCCTTCTCCTTCTTCTTCTTCTATTTGCCCATTTATTTGAGAGTTGGGGGAGGGAGACGGAAAGGGAGAGAGAATCCCAAGCAGATTCCACACTGAGTATGACCCTGACACAGGGCTCGATCTCATGACCCTGAGATCATGACCTGAGCCTGAGCCAAAATCAGGTAGTTCAGTCAACTGAACTACCCAGGTGCCCCGGAGAACTGTATTTTTTAACCCAAGAAAAAAAATCCATAAACTTGTTCTGTTTTCTTTTCTTTTTTAATTTTCCAGGTACCCCAGAACCCGCTTCTAATAGCCCTTCCTTTCTTCTTATAACCCTTCTACATGGTGATCTTTCTTTTTAGTCCCTCACTGTCTATGTCCTTCTCCTGCCCAAACCTACTCATAGGATAGTATCCTAGATTAATCACGTAGACCTTTATTATTATTGTTGTTGTTAAAATTCTTCTTACATTTATGTTAAAACTCCGGGAACAAAGATGAAATCTCATGGAGAATTCGCAATATGTCATCTGTTTTCTCTTTTACCTGCTTATTTCCAGTCCTTGTCCATTTTTTTTTTAAATTTCGCATAACTGTAATTAGAGCATAGATGTCATTGTGTATTCTTTGATTTTCATTTGATGTTATATAATAAATATTTCCTACCACAAAGAGCTTGCTATGGCCCATAGAGATACTGAGAGAAGCCCTTGTGTGTTTTTCTTTGAAAAGAGCTGCCATTTGGGTCTTATTTTGGATAGTCTTCCTCCTGATCTTGAGATATTCCATTTACAATTAGCCCGAAGGTCTTACTGAGGGAAGAGATAGTTTCTATATTTCATGGGAATGCATCTTAACATTTACCAATAACTATGAAGTTTTCTATAGTTTTTTTTTTTCCTGCATCTCTTACATCTGTTGTGAAGCTTATAGTATTTTTCTTCTTTAATCTGTGAATAGGGCATTATTGGCAGATTTTCTGAACCATCTAGCATTACTAAGATAAAACCTACTTGTTTTTGATGAATTTTTATTTACACTATAGAATTAATTAATATTTAAAGAATTTTTAAAATTCTGTTCATAAATGAGATTAGTCTATAATTTTCACTTTTTATAGTATGCTTATTTTGTTTTGGAATCAAGGATATTTTAGCATTAAAAGTGATTTGGGAGTCATATACATTTTAGTGTGAGAGGAACTCATAGTATTACCTCTTCTAGAAGTACTAAGTTTAAACTCTAACTAGGAGGAAAATATTTTTATCCATAAAGGATTTTGAAACATCAACCTAAGATGGCATTTTTGTTTCATTTTGTCTTTTAAATTTTGGCAGTGGGAGGGACAGGGGGAGGAAGATGGGGAGAGAAAAAATGTTGGTTAAAAAAATGTTGGTAAAGTGTGGAGGTTGCTTCTATAAGTCTTTGTCATGGTGTGTGATTATTTTGGTATTTATCTTTGAATATTTTTTGGCAGACCTGTGGTATGATCAGTTGGGATTAAGAGGAGGGTAGTTTGATGGCATTCGTTAGGGAAGATACTGGTTACTAGAGAAACCGTTAACTGAAAATTGAAAAAGGTTCCTGAACCAAAGTTGGAGCTACCCATGACTGAAATTTAAATACATTCTAATTAGTCTGTTTATGTCCCTAATGCCCTTGGAAGGTACAAGGATAGAGCTTCTTCTCCAGGCCCCACAGTCTTCCCATTGGTTTTATTAAGCCATTTATGACATCGTTCTTCCTCCAAGACTCTCCTGGGAGTTAATTTTAGTCAGGTTTTTATCTCTATAAAAAATCTGGGGAGTAGGTATGAGTCCATATGTAATTTGACCTATGTTTAATTTCATTTCATCCTATAAAAAATAATTCACAAATGTTAGGAACTCTTTAAGTTTGGCCTTTCCGGGTATCTGATATGACTACTGATGCAATTTCTTACAAAAGAGGTGCTGACTCTTTTCTGTTCTTACTGTTCTAAAGGTATCACAATTTAATCCAACACAATTTTTGAGCACCTACTACGCACCAGGTACTGAATATTCAAAGATGATTGTTCTTAGGGAGTTCACGCTTTCTTTTTTCATCCTTGTTCTCTGAAAGCCTTTTCTGATATCCAGGTGCTTTTGTTTCTCTTTCATTTTGCCTCTCTGTCAAAGCAAAGAGCCTTTAAAAGGAAAATTTGAGTTAAATCCAAGCTGCTCCTATTGAGAAGAATTAGTACAGCTGTCTGAACATGGGCCTATTGTTTGTTTAGAACCTAGTGTTAATGAGGGCACAATGCCTGTCTTGATTCTTATATGGACCTATTAGCTTTGCTCTGTTCCATGGCTTTGGATGACTGATCTAATGATTGATACTTGCTAAAGACCAGGTGAGAAGATTTGGTTGATCAAAACATTAGAAAACCAGTGCAAATTGCATTCTTGCCAGGTTTCATCCTTGTTTATAAAAGGCAAACAATAACTTAGGGCTTCGCTTTAAAACAAATTATTACTGAAATAAGTTGTAAAGGGTTGTGAAAAGTAAAAAGAACTTAAAAAACATATGTGAATTTTTTTCTGTTCTCCATTAATTGGATAATTCTTAAGATAGTTTTCTCTATGTCATTTAGTTTCCTTTTTCATATCTTTGGATTCAGGATTGAGCTTTGCTGGCCTTTGTTTCTTGTTCTTTGGGTGTTAGTGCCAGCTTTGGCAGCCCTCATTGTCAGTGCTGGCTCAAATGAAGGAATGGCTGAAGGCTCCTTTTGGAGACCTACTTCACTGGTTATTTTAATTGCTCACAAGGATAATTGTTGAGTGGTGCTATATAGGATAGTGTTTCCTTTGCCACAAGGTTTAGGAATTCTGCCCAGTAATCACTCCTACTCCTGGTGGAAGAAGAGTAAATCTGAGTGGAAAGATGGGTAAGTGGCTCTAGGTATCTCCCTAAAACCATGTGTAGGGCCTCTGTCAGATTAACTCTTTGAAATTCCTACAGCCACCATGAATACTTTTCTCATTGCTCTTCTGTTCCATACAGAGAAATTTGTAAAGTTTAAAATTAAGACACCCTCTATCATGTAGCCCTGTAAGGCTAAAAGTTTTCTTTGCTTTTCTTTTTTGCTGTCAGAGATATTGGAAGAACAATAGGAATTTGAGTGATAAAGGTTGGGCTTAAAAAAAAATTTTTTTTTAAAACACTACTATTTCAGCTGTCTGCTGTGGTGAAAGACTGCAATATACTGTTTGCTGGTGTTCTGTGGTATGGAACTACCGATACTTTCTGAGAGACAGTGACAAAATTTTGGACCTAGCATCCATTAGATGCTTCTTCAAACTTAGCTGCTTCTGAAGGTGGAAGGGAGCCTTCTGAGACTCAGAGTTTGTAGTTTTGAAGCCTTTTATCAAGGAATAACTGATTCACAAGAGGTCAGTAAGCCAAAATATTTTAGCATATGTGCTATTGAAGTGAGCATTCAATAAGCCAAAATAAATGGTGAACTTGTATGGGTCATGTTTTAGAATTAGCTTTATGGTTGCAGTTTTTAAATTGGAAATCGATGGAGATGGGGGGTGGAGTTGTTTGTTAATTGTTTTTTAAAGAGTTTTTGTCACTTATTAAAATAAAAATGATATCAATTTTGAGTAGTTATCTAGACTACATTAGTGATAATGGAACAAAACAGAATCTTCTTCTGAAGAACTTTGGGAATCCTCAAAATGACCTTGACGTCTTTGCTAAGATTGATTGCTTTAAAGGTCCCAATTTTTCTTCTTCCTTCCGTGTATCCATGACCCTTTCCATGAAACTTTATAGCACCCTTCCATTTTAGCAGGGTATTCGGTCTCACCTCTTGACTCTGGGATCCATCATTTAACTTACTTTGGCCATGGGATGTTGGCAAATGTGATACAAGTAGAGGCTTGTAAAAGCACTTGTGCATTTGTGTTCATATTCTTGCTCTTTTC
>CM052884.1:60134439-60182923 GCA_028534135.1 Potos flavus | reverse complement strand
GCTATTTCATTCACTTTATTTTCTGGTACAAAGAAGTCTGCTTTTTAGTGAGTATATAATAAGTGGAGGGCTGAGAATCATAGTCCCTGGACAGAGGCTGGGCGTTACTGATCAGTATAGTCAGAGAAGAGGTGCTAGATAGGGGAACTTGTACTTGGTTAATTCATCATATTACTTGGAAAGGTCTTTATTATTTTGCACAGCAGTGTGGTCACCTGGCGGTAGGTCATTAGCATTTTAGTCTTTTCCTCACAACAATGCACAACATGCTAATTAGAAGATTCTGAAAGCTAAGTAACCTGTTTTAAAACCAGACATTTTAATTTGCAGCTTTAATGGCTGTTTTTATAATAACTGGCTTTATTGGGGGTAAAAGCACTTCTCATGTTCCACTAGCAAGGCAGAGTATAACAGAAGCTGACAAAATTAAAAACCTCATAATGCGACCTTTGCCTGGGATAAAAGGCGGTTTCATAACAATTTCCTTTTGTTCTTTGTTTAAGCCATTACTCTAAAAGGAGCCTCCGATTAATCTAAGTAAATGCATCATTACAGTACTAATCCATGTCCTTCTGTCAGTGTCTGTTTTAATTAAATAAGAAATGCTAGCAGAAAGATATCACGCACAAAGCTGTGATTGGAGAAAGAAGCACTGGTTGATCAGGGAAAGATTAAAAAGGGCTTTACTGTTTTGTCCATTTGCATAGCTCCAGATGCCACAGTGTTTCAGGTTGAAAGAAAACTTACAAAAGAGTTTAACACATTTCACTCTTATAGATTTAAAATAATGGGATTTACCAATGAAATTCTAATCATCCAATTTATCACATGTTAGACATTCCAAAGCAAGGAACAGAACAGCTTGGGGCATGTCTTTTAAACCTTTTATGCAATGTTGTGTTGTATCTGTGAAAACATACCTGCCAAATTTGCATGTGTTTCTTCTGTTTTTGGGTGATGTGGACAGTGAAATCTGATTGTGGATATACAATGTGATTTTTTCCTTTTTGAAGTATCTTGCAACTTCTAGTTTAGCTAAGTTTTTTTTTTTTTAATAGCTTTCTATTGATAATGTGTTAAGAGTTTAGGTGCTTAATTGGTTGTTAACAATGAAAAGTACATTTGATAAATGCTTATAATATGAATGTATCTAGTTAATAGCATAGCACAGATACACAGAAACTCTTCTTAGCAGTAGAGTTACAGAATTCCCGTGGTGAGGTCTTTCTCCATATAAGGGCCATTATTTGATGTAATGAAAAGAGAAAGTGTGCAACAGTGAGATTGTTAATTAATTTAGCCTAACAAGATGAAGATAAATGAAGCAAAACACAAATTGAATGAAGCAAGAAGTCTTATTTACAATTTAATACATTTTTATATATAATGCAGATTTCACTTGATAAAAAAAAACAACACAAACAGAACCCCACCCCAAAAATACCTCCTAACAAAAAAGTACACTCCCTCCCACCACAGTTCAACACTAAAATCCACCTGACTTCACAGAAAACATGTACTATGGCTCCATAGAGATGACACTTTTACAATGCGTAAACAGTGCTTTTCTACTGCTAAGAATCCTATACTAGTTAATCTTTAACTCTAGTATTTTATTATTCTTGCTATAGAGTGGGGATGAAAATAAGAATAATTATCTGGAAACCTTTGAGTTTTTTGTTCTCCGGGTTATCCTGAGACATCTTGCTTCAGTTATTTAATAATCATTTTATTTTAATCCTTTTTTTGAAGCAAAGGAAAGAAGCTCAAAAGTGAGAAAAGAAAAAAAAAGAGCTGTGAGCCTTTTTACATGTGCTTGAATCTGTAGCAGTTGTGCAGAATTCTTAAATTAGCATTATTTTTAAAAGTCTCCCTTTCAGAGATTAATGAGCTTTATCCAGTATTTGACCTTTTATCATTCTTGCTTTCTGCTCAGAAGTACTTCCTTCCTTCCTACAGTAGCTAGAAAAGACTGTCTCTTATCTTATGTTACTGTAGGCAGTGGTAACAGGGCTCTCTACAAATGGTGTTATTATGGTCACTATGTTTTTATCTCAGGGGTCACGAACAAATCCATGCAACTGCTTCTAAGGATTTCAATAAATAGGACTTTTTATCCAGACAATCGCCTTTTATGTTACTTTTAAACAAAACTACTAGTCCATCAAGAGTTTCAAAAGAAAACAATTCTACAGAGTGCCGGTATGGCCGCACAGACCAATCATCATGGCACCCATTCTCCAGTCTTTTATTTTTCAAGTCCACAACAATAGGTTGTTGATTCAATGGACAAGACCAGAACAATTAAATTCTCTGTTTAGCAGCAGTGCAGCATTTTAATGCCCTTCTCTAATAATGGTCTCATTATTGTTATTCTAAGACTGGGCCTCAGGAGGAGGAATATTTGCTGGAGGTACGTCATTATTTTGCAAATTTCGATTAGCTCATCATGTTGTCTGTAGTGTGAAAATCGTAGCTAATTAGGGCAGCCAGTTAGACTACCAGCTTTTGAGCTTATGAGTTAAAAGGTAGCATACTTGATAGGCCAGTGATGTGAAAAAGGTGGTAAAAAGGAGGATTAGAGCAGTTGCCTTAGTAACTCCAACTTCCATCTGTGAGGGAACAATGGACTTGTGTTTCTCCCCCACCTTGGTGTAAAAATTGGTTTTGTTTTGAAAGGACAGGGTTCTTTTTATGACAATCTGGAATTCAGCCCAACTGAGTGTAGTTTTAGTTGTTAGGAGAGACCACTGGGAATAGGAAAGATGAAAGGTCATGGTGAGCTTCAAGGACATGAAAGGTTGTTGTCTCATGTAACAATGGTAGATTGTTTTTTTCTAATATTTCTAGCCAGCCCCTAAGTCAGGTGATGGAACAAATACCTACAGTTTAGTCAGGTGAAACAGGAGGGGGCAGGGCAAGGAAAGGAGAAAAATGGGGTAAGAGAGAGTTTGTACTTTGTTTAAAAAAATAAAAGAGTAACTTCAATTTGCTTTTATTAAACAAAGTGATATTTCTTTGTCACCATCTCTGAGATTCCAGTGTGCTTTGGATGGTTTGCCTCTGTGGGCCATCACATCTCTGGGAAGCTCTCCAATGTGTTAGGAAATGTGATTTAAGCTTTCTTCCTGAACTCCCAGGAGGACCAGTGATGTGATACTTAACAATAAATTTAGTTGTTGTAGCTTTCTCACATTATTAGTGTTCTTAAAAGGTTTTCCTTCAAATACACACTGAATAAAATGAATGATAAATATGAAAGAAATTTGTTTCACCACTCTACAGGATTTTATCATAAATTCTACGACTTCCATCACAGAAAGTTTACAGGAAACTATTTAGATGTTGCTGCAATAGCAACACAAAATTTTCTCTCTGTACATAAGAAAATGCTGCCATTTTAAGAGCTACTGGGGTTTTGTATTGCAGAGGAGATGATAGGAAAGGATTGCATACAGTGTAATTTTATAAAAATCCTCAAAACCAAATCACCCTTTTTGGGCTTGAAATACTTTTATTTCAGCAAAATGAGTGGCTTCTGTTTTCCTTCCGTATCAATATTAAAATACTTGGTTTTGGTTGTGGTTGTGTGTGTGTGTGTGTGTGTGTGTGTGTGTTTGTGTGTGTGTATGTTTTAAAACCAGAGAGAGTATAGGAGCACTATCTTTTTAAGCAAAAAGATCATCTTTTGATGATCAAAGGAACCTTCATATTTCTTGCTCTCTATTGTCCTCAAACAACCCCTGTATAATTGAAACTGGACTTGGTCCAGGAGATTGGGGAGATTTTCAAATTTTCTTTTAATCCCAGATCTTTGTTTTCTTACTTTTTCTAGCCAACTGTCTTTATTGCAATAGCCTTTCTTTTTGTCTTTTTTTTTTTTTTTTTTTTGAGAAGCTGTGTTCTTTTAATTTATTATAGACTTAAAATATAATAACATGAAACTCTGGAATTTAAGGACTTTTGAGATTATCTAGTCCAACTCTTATATTTGAAAAATAAGAAGAGACCAGAAAGTTGAAATGACTTGCCCAAGATAACTCAACAAGATAGAGATAGACAAATAGATGCCATTTGCTATGCTATTTAACTATAAACCTTGGGGTGCCTGTGTGTCTCAGTTGGTTAAGTGTCTACCTTTGGCTCAGGTCATGATCCCAGGGTCCTGGGATAGTCCTGCATCAGGTTCCCTGCTCAGCGGGAGTCTGCTTCTCCCTCTCCCTCTGTGCCCCGCCCTTGCTGCTATGCTTCTCTCTCCCTCTCTCTCTGTCTCAAATAAATAAAATCTTTAATAATTAAATAAATACAAAACTTGAAATCAAAGGAAGAATGAAGAAACATTATAGGAACATGCCTTACTTGCTTATTGGTGGTTTTAGTGGCTGTGGGGAGATGGAATAAAGCTAACATCTGGTGGTAGTGGGGCTGGGATTCAGATCAGATTTTTATAGATATTAAAGGGTCATTTTAAACAAATGAAACATTTTTTTTAATGAAAAAACCCACACATAACTGGGGAGAGATGTACTTTAAGATACTAGCATAGCACTCAGAATCTGCAGCATTTCTTGATCTAGGCACTGTGTGAGACACTTTCATACACATTATTATAATTATAATTAGTTAACTGTCCTGTTTTTTAGTTTTTGCATCTGTAGAAAGGTGCCTGATATTATCCAACATTATTAAATGTTGTGAGACATAAGAATCAGTATTATGACTAAAAAATGTAATATATGTTTAACAGAATATTATGTATAAATTTGTGCTTTATCCAAGAAGACACCCCAAGGCAAATATGAACTGTAATATTTAGATCAATATAAAGGCTATAGTTCCTTTTTGGAATCATGCAGAATATATTTAGAAATTTTGGATTATATTTAAACATGGAGGAGAAAATAAAATAATCTATAATTTCACCTTATTATTTTGTAATAAAAAAATTTACTCCCCAGTAACATTTTGGTATATTTCATTGCAGTATTTTATCTGTGTGTGTATGAGAAGAAAGAATATGTCTAGCTTGCTTACTCCTCTCTCTCCGGTGCCCAGAACAGTGCATGGCTCATAGTAGGTACTTGAAAAATAGTTGAGTAAATGAAAAAAAAAAAAATTGGATCATACTATAGATACATTTTTGTATTTAAAAAATCATTTTATTGTATTTTCCCATGTTAGTAATTTTTGAAAACATGATTTTTAATTACCGTATTATATACCATCATATGGATGTACTGTAATTTGTTTTAGCATTAAAGTATTAATTTTTAACTTTCACTATTATAATATCAAAGTTATAATATGAAACTTTCACTAACATAAAATGAAAGATTAATATGAAATATAAATATGAAAGTTAAATAAGGATGTTTTCTGTTTATTATTAAAGTGGTAAAATTTAAAAATTGGTGAAAAGACCTTTTATGATCATAGAATCACAGCAGATGTCATCACTTCCTTCAAGTCTTTGCTTAGATATCTTCTCAATGAGATCTACCTTGACCACCTTATTTTAATTAATTTAATTAATTAATTTTTGATTGAAGTATCTAATTTTTGATTGATATCTAATAGAGTATTGTTTTCGGGTATGCAGCATAGTGATTTGACCATTATATACATTATGAAATGCTTACCCCCGATAAGTGTAGTTACCATCTGTCACTATACGAAGTTATTATAATATTATTGAGTATATTCTCTATGCTGTATTTTTCATCCCTGGGATTTATTTATTTTATAACTGGAAGTTATAATTCCCTTTACCTATTTTACCCATCTTCTCCCACCCCCCAACCTCTCCTCTGGCAACCACTAGTTTGTTCCCTATAGTTATGAGTCCATTTCTCTTTTGTTGTTGTTATTGTGTTTGTTTATATATTTGTTCATTTGTTTTGTTTTTTAGAGTTCACACATTAGTGAAATCATATGATATTTGTCTCTGACTTATTTCACTTACCATAATACCTTCTGATTTATCCATGTTGTTGAGAATGGCAAAACTTCATTCTTTATAATGACTGAGTAATATCCCATTGTATTTATATGTTATATCTTTATTCATTTTTCTATGGATGGACATTTGGGTTGCTTCCATATCTTGGCTATTGTAAATATGCTGCAATAAATATAGGGGTGCATGTATCTTTTTGAATTAGTGTTGTTGTTTTCTTGAGTAAATACCCTGAAGATTGACCACCCTATGTTAAAATTGCAACCCTCCAGCGGTGCCTGGGTGGCTCAGTTGGTTAAGCGTCTAACTCTTGATTTTGGCTCAAGTCATGATCTCAAGGTTGTGAGATCAAGCCCTACATTGGGCTCCATGCTGGGCATGAAGCCTATTTAAGATTCTCTCTCCTTCTCCCTCTGCCTCTCCCTCCCCCAACAAAAATTGCAACCCTCCAAATATTCCTGATCCCCCTAATGCCATTCTACTTGTTTCCATAGCCTTCATAAACTTTTAACATCATTTGTATATCTATTAAATTTATTGACCATCTTTCCCTTATATTTCCTGGAATATAAGCTCTACATAGCAGAGAATTTTTGACTGTTTTAGTCACTCATATTCTCCAGTGTCTTGAACATTGCCTAGAACATAATAGGTACTCAACAATATTTGTTGAATGCATTTACATGGATAACTTTCATCAACCAATTTGCATACCTGCTAAGGACTTCTGTCTTCTGGATGTTAATACATACACATTATTCAGTTAAACTAAATCATAGCACTCGACTGAATCTTATACCATGTTGGATACAGTCTAAATGTCTTGCAACAAATGCTACAAGCTTTCACTGCGCAAAGTCACACTGAACTCTAGCTTTAGAGAGATGGTTCTGGTTAAGAAGTGTCACCAGTGTCCATCCAAATGAACCCTTTCCTCATCTAAACATCCTTCTGGTAAGACTCTTAAGGTTTGTGTCTGACCTAGGCAAACTCAGGTTAATCTGGTTATTTACTTATATTTTGGGATAATTTTACCTTATTTTGCCCCAACTGATATTGGTCCTATTCCTGAAATTTTCTTAGGAAAGGTATTTTACAAACTCCCGTTAATTTTTTTCAATGCATATGTTTTTTTTTAACGCATGTGGTTTATATTAAAAAAATAATATAAAACAAAACAATTATTACTTTATATTTTTTGGGTAGTTTTGGGTAGGTGTTAATTATAATCTTTAAAAAAATAACAATTTACATAGCTGTAGTAATCCCTTACATTTATAAGGCATTTATAGTTTCAGAGCTTTTTAATAAATATGATCTTGTTTAATTATCAGAATAATCTTAGACAAAAAAGTCATGGTTTATTGTACCTATTGAGGGACTGAGACATAAAACTGTTAAGAGACTTAATCTATTTTACAAATCTAGGAAGTTATAGAGACCATAAGAAATCCAAGTCTTTACAGTTCTACTAGTCCAGTATTGTTTTTCTTTTACTTACTTAAACCTTCTCTCCACATTAAATAATCACTGTTCTGTTGACCTTTTTAATAGGTTTAATGAAAATGTAAGCAAATGATAAGAATTAAAATTTTTTTCACTTAATTTTACCCAGTGTACTATTCCAATTCTCGAGGACTTTGCTTTAGCTTTCTTAGCTTTCCCTGGTTCAGTTTTTCAAAGTTGTTATCTTTAATTTTTTTTTCTTTGAGCATAGTTGACACACAATGTGGCATTAGTTTCAGGTATACAACATAGTGACTCAACAACTCTATACATTATGCTATATTCCACACAAATGTAGCTATAATCTGTCACCATACAACGCTATTACAATATCATTGACTATATTCCTTATACTATGTCTTTTATTCCCATGACTTATTCATTCCGTAAGTTGGGACCTATATCTCCCACTCCCCTTCATCCATTTTACCCATCCCCTTGTCCTCCCATACTCATTATCTTTTCCTTTATTCTGACTACAAACATGAACCTTTGTAGCAATTTGTGAAACCAGTGGCTGCCACATCTGTCTTTTCATCTCGTAGCTAATTGTTCATTTCACAGCTCTAGACCTGACTAAGCAAGTTCCGTTCCATCACAACAGGAATAGAGCACACTGGTAGAAGTCCACTGGGATGGGAACAGCCTTGGAAGAAAGTGAATATAGCAGGCAAAATGCATTAGCTAAAAGATTGGACAGTGAACACCAACAAGTTCATGTATGCAGCAAGAGACATAAAACAAGATTAAAGTGTTTCATAAGGCAGACAAAACAAGAAAAGTCTGGGGCAAGTGGTAGAGATTTGGCGAGTAGGCCACCATAAAGCCATAGACACCAAGTGTAATTAAAGGATAAATTCCGGTTTCTGAGTAGACTGCAAGTGAAAGATTACCATGACCATGTAAGGATCATGGTCTTAGATGGAGCAGCGTATTTAGATACAGGAAAACAAGGTAGAATCCTAGTTATTAGAATCAAAGCAAAAGGTCAAGGTCAAACTAGCAGCAGGAGTAATTGATTTCATTCTGAGTCCCGGAGGATTGTGTTAAAGTCTCCTTAGATGAGGTCAGAAATGGTCATAGAGCAGTGGCTCTCAAACTTTTAATGTACCTAAGAATCACCTGGGGTGCTTTGGATTTCTGAGGTGGGGCCCAGGTGTCTATATTTTTAACAAGCACCCAGATTATTCTGATGCAAGTGTTTATAGATCACATTTTGAGAAAATTGCCATAAAGCCTGAGATGGCACTTACCGTGGGATAAGGGATCAAGTATTACAACTGTTGAGAGGGGAAGCAGCTAGGGTTGAAAGTTAGACCTTTTTACTAAGAGGAAAATGTATCTTCTAGCCCAGAGCTGATTTGTATTTATCTGCATGTAAATAAAGCAGAAAACACAGGCTGATATGCACTGGACTGGTATGCTGTAAGCCTCTTATATTTCTCTCTTCATGTATCTTGTTTCTTGTGTTTATGACCTGAGTGCTTTTGTAATATTTAACATAAAGATTCATACCTTTTAGTGTAAGAAAGTATGGGTGATTGTTCTTTTGTGCCTAATCTGAATTGTCCCTCATTTTTATTTTCCATTTGTTATCTACATGATTGAATTTCACCCTTTTCTTCCTGCTTCATAAATTGATTAGCATGAGTTGGGCAGACTGCTGTAATGCTAAGGGTTAACCAGAAGAGAATTACAAATGAACTATCTAGAAAGTTGATTATTAATCCAGCTAGAGAAGAAATATCCTTTTACTTAGCAAGAATGAGTATCTGAAGAGCTGATAATATTGTTCAGGCAGTGAGGTGGAATGGCAGAGGTTGGTAAGTAAAACAAAACTTGGAATTAATTTAATCTTTTATATTCATTTTTTTAAAATGCATAGAATGTTTACATATTTAAACAGTTAAATCTAATATGAATTTACAAGTTGCCAGAACAAATCTAAAAAGTTCCAAATGTGTTTGTTAATGAGATCCCTACCTAGACTATCGGTAAAAGTTAACTGAAAAGTGTTTACCTAAGTAGATAAATATATTTAATTTTGAATATTTATAAAAATACACGATTAGATTTGTGATTAGAAACAAGGAAGTGGGCATGGAGGAATGATTACTAAAACAATCTGAGTCCAAACCTCAAACTGAAGAATATCGAGTGGCAAACTTATTTTTTCATAAGAGCAAATTCTTAGGTATGAAAATATAATTTAAAATATATATTCACATAAAATTCAGCAACATACTTTCCAGACTTCTAGGTAACAAAAACTGTCATAAATTCTCTTATTTTCTGGGTCCTAACACTCATTTCGTCATGATGTTTAATTTAAGGACCTTTCTAAAGACAGCTTTTATTGTATTTGTGAATTAGAAGGAAAGAGAAATGAGAGGATCTGTGCTATTTGTACAAAGAAAATTAAGTGAAAAGGTAAGATTTTAATAATGTTCTTGCATCAAAGAGTGCTTCTCCTGTTGTAGAAGAAATTTTGATGTCAATATTCAATTCTATAAGATTGAAGTTTTCGTGAATTACTTGACATTACAAAAATGAGCCTTTTAAACATAGTATGGACTGTACTGAATATTATTGCAGCTTTAGGTAACCATAAATCGTTTCAACATAACATTGTACTTAGGAGAAATTAGCAAACTTACTGAACTTACCTTAAATTGTAATTGTGTACCATCAAATGCAGATTTTAACCCTTTTCTTTAAAGGTATTTCCTTAGTGGCAATAAAAAGGCCTTAAATTAACATTTTGTTGTTTAATGCTTCAATGAGCACAGAAAAAGTGTGTTTAAGAAACTATAAATTCAATATTGGAAATATATATTAAACCTGTGCATGTATTTGTGTGTGTATTTGTGAATATATACAGTATATGCATTCAAACGGCCAGAGCACCATTTGGCCATATACACTCAGCTTTTTCTTAGTTCCAATGTTTTGGCCCATATTTAGGATTGAGAATATAGAGCACAAAAAGTGAAATAATAAAGACAATAGTTAAAATTTATTGAGCTCTTGTGTGCTAAATGCTATGTTAAATGCTTTATCTCATTTAATCTTTATATTAACTCTGTGGATGTTGGAAAGCTACAAGGATTATAGTGTGTGCTAAAATAAAAGATAAGGTAATTGAAGAGCCTCTAACATCTGATGCTAAAAGTCTAAAAAATAAGGTCCAGGAAACAAAGCGTATAAGAGGGGAGATCCCTTAATTCCATGTGCTTGTCTTTCTCAAAGTTGGAAAATTTGATATGAACCTAGGAAAGAAGAGAAGGAAATGAAGCAGTGAATTCTTAGCATTCATTAATTCCTTTAAAAAATTTTTATTATGAAAATTTCAGTCATACAAAAAGGTAAAAGTGTAGGTTAAAATATCTATGTATTTATAAGAAATAAAAACTTACTAGTACAGTGGATACCTACTGTGAACTCTTTCTCAATTTTATATCTTCCTCTCTTTTTGCCAGAGGTAATCACTCTTTTGAATTTGGTGTTTATCATTCCTGTGCTTTTCTTTATACTTCTACTTAAATTCCATGTTCATTATATAGGAGGAAAAACTCCATTTACCATTCTTTGAGATCCAAGAAAGATCTTTTCTTGCCTTCTTATTGCATTTTAATTAAAACAAGAAATTCTTATAATCTGCAAAGCCCCTGCACAATCTGGCCCCTGCATTACCATCCTCAGCTCTTGCCTTTTTCCCAGTGGTTCTTTCTGATTCAGCTGCTGTACTCGTCTATACCCTCCACATTTTTCTGCTCTAAGGTCGTCATGTAATACTGTCCTCTCAACTGGAATACACTTCTTCCTCCTATTTATCCGAATGTCTTTTGCTCATCCTTCAAGTCCCTGTTTAAATATCATTTCTTCAGAGAAGTCTTCTCTGGCCCTTCCAATTCAGATCTTCTCTGCCTGCAGAGACCTTGCTTCCCACTCTAATTTATTTCATAGCAGATATTGAGATTGTAAATTATGTATTTATTTGTGTGATTTTTGTTTAATATCTGTCCTTCACTCTGGACTGGTCTATTTTGTTCTCGAATGTCTTCCCTAGCATTTCGCATACATGGTCTGGTATATGACAAACATTCAATAAATACTTGTTTTTATTATGGAGGGGAATGTAGTGAATGAGAAATAAGAAGGAGAGATTGAGAGAAAGAAGGAAAGTTACATATAAATGGAGTCTGTGGTTTAGTTTGTATATACTGTTCAGGTAAAATTATGCAACTTAATTCTAGCAAAGACCGAGGTGAGGGAGGTGGCAGGGACATTTCGGTTTCTTACCTTCCAGCTATAGGACATTTGACAGCTTTTCTCCATTGTTGCTGCTTGTTTTTCAGTGAGATCTTTCACTTTGTATTCTCATTTTGGGAAATCTCCTTTCCTGGATGCAAGTACTGAGTTTTCAAACTATAAACTCTAGAGCAGCCCCAGTGGCCGTAATCTTAATGTGAAACATTACAATGTGCTCTAAAAATCTGGAAAAATTTAGGACACAGAGTTAAGAAAATATATCCAGTACATTCACATAGGAAAGCCATGAGATCACTTGTAAGGGTTTGAAGGTGGGTAATTATAGCTAAAATATTAATATAGGTGATAACTGCTATAATATTGTTAGGCAGTCTGATTTTTTTTTTTTTTTACAGGAGAATATAGAAAAGGTTATAAAAAAGGGAAAAAATGAAGTCAGTCTGAGAGGAGGGCTGGAGTTTTCAAAATATCAGAATATACTTACATTGTACTCTATGTAAATCTTCACTGGCATTTGTAATTAAAGTCCAAGGCTATAAGATTATGCTGAAATTTTTTTTTTTTTTTGGTTGGTAGTGTGGGAAGAGAAGATAAAAAAGAAGAAAAATAAAGATAAATTAATTAAAAAATCTTAGTGTTAAAAGGAGAGAATTTGTAGAAGTCTTCATTTGTGGTCATGGAAGGTCCCATTATTATTAATAATATTATACCTTAGGGACACCTGGGTGGTTCAGCTGGTTAAGCGTCCAACTCTTGATTTTGGCTCAGGTCATGATCTCAAGGTTGAGAGATGCTGAGCATCCAGAGATCCATGCTGGGCATGAAGTCTACTTAAGATTCTTTCTCTCTCTCCCCCTACCCCTCCCCACCTCCAAAAAAATTGTAGCTTATATTTTTATTATACTTCTAAAGTGAACTTTTTCACATATTATCTTGTACAATTCTTAGGGTAAAACTTAGAGTCTTACTATCTTTGTTTCATAGCTAGGAAAACTGAGACAGAAATCAGACAGGAACTTGGACAAAAAAATTTTTAAAAAAATTTTTTTATTAACATATAATGTATTATTTGTTTCAAGGGTACAGGTCTGTGGTTCATCAGTCTTACACAATTCACAGCACTCACCATAGCACATACCCTCCCCAATGTTGGACAAAAACTTAAAAATTCCCAGGTATAATTTTCTAGGCCAGACTAAAATTTGCCAGGCTCCACCCCTCCAAAAATATTTTGATTGGAGGGTATAATTAGGTTCTTCTAAGGACCATGATCAGTTAGGTGAATGTCCTGTATAGATTTTCCAGACTTAAACATTTTTTTGGTAATTTCCTAGAGATGCAAAGCAGTTAACAATCTCCAAAAAAATGGAACTGAGATGGTTAAGTATATATAATTAACAAACACATTGCTAAACCTATTCTATATTAAGATTTATGAATGAATTTTAATGGCCCCAGTTCTTGCCTGATATCTTAGGGCTTCAAAAATAAAGAGAAATAGGTATGAACTATAATTTGAAGTTAATGAAGTATATAGTTCAAATAAAACCATGTGATCAACCAGAGAGTACAAGCCCCTTGGGTAGAAACCCAAGTCACACGAACTCGGGATGGATACATTCTGGTGCCCATTTAAAAGATTTTTTTGAAAAGGAATAGTGGAAGACAGTGTGTATGTTGCATATATACATGTGTGCAGGCAAGTGGAGGGATTATTCTTTGAAGACCAATGCCAGGAGTATTTGTAATGATTAGCCAAGAAGGCTGTGTGCTGCGTTAGGGTAAAAGCCAAAACCTTTATTTTTCAATTGGACAAATAATCTGGTTGCAGAGAAATTAAATTTTTCACTATTTCTAGGGCAGTTGGCAGAAGCTTCTCTTAGGTTAAAAGAACCAGACATGTTTACCCTTGAAAAACAGAAGTTTTAAGAGAATCCAAAAGCTGTCTGAAACAGCTAAAGTGCTGCATAAGGAAAGAATGTATACTCTGGAGAGTCAAACCTAAGTTAGCAGGGAAAAGTCACAAGGAGCCAGAGTAACAGCAATGGTAGAAGACAAACTTTGTAACAGTTACAGTTGTCTAAAAATGGAATGAGCTTCCTTGATGAGGTAGTGAAGGTCTTGTTACTAAAAGGAATTTGGAAAGAAGATTAAAACGTTGAATTATACCAAGTTATTTCAGTATTAAAGTTTATAAGAAGATGTTGTCTATGTGTCAACTGGCTAAGAGAAGGAGCTGAGTCAACATAAGGGACAAAGATACATTCCTCAATTATGTCAAGAAAGAATGAACTTCATAAAGGCCAGATTTCCTTTCTGGATTCCTCAGTCATGCTTACTGCAGTATGTGAATAAGAAAATTAGTGTATTTTTTTTATTAACATATAATGTATTACAGGGTTACAGGTCTGTGAATCATCAGGCTTACACATTTCATAGCACTCACCATAGCATATACCCTCTCCAATGTCCATAACCCAGCCACCCTATCCCTCCCCACCCCAGCAACCCTCAGTTTGTTTCCTGAGATTAAGAGTCTCTTATGGTTTGTCTCCCTCCTGATCCCATCTTGTTTCATTTTTTCCTTCCCTACCCCCCACAACCCCCGCCCTGCCTCTCAAATTCCTCATGTAAGAGAGATCAAAATTAGTGTATTTTTATCTGTTGGCAGCCATTTGATACCTGAAATTACCCCAAAGTAAAACTTTGGACTTCACTGGCCATCCCCCCAAAAAAATTAGCGTAAGAGAATGGAAGTATATTATAAAGAAAAAAAAAGAGAAATCAGTTTGTTTCTTCATTGGTTGTGGATCTGGAGAGTAAGAATTTAATCTCAAGGAGAATAGATTTAAAAATATCACAATTCATTTACTTATTTAAAAGTCTCCTGAGCTACTGGTACATTGACAAGATAAAGGATCACGTTTTTAAGCATCTCAGAGATTTTCTGTTATTTCAGTTTCTCCTTATTGAGGTAATGTGTTTCATTTAAAAAATTAAAAATATTTAAGAATTATACAAGTAATACACAAATATGTTCTTGTGAAATAGTGCCTGACATATAGCAGGCAATGATTAAATACTCAATGAATAATTATTGGGAGAAAAAAGTAAAGGGAATTTTCCTTAATATCTCTCCCCACCCTAAATTCTATTTCTCTTCCCAAACATAATTGCAATTCTTAATCTGGTTTCTATGCTTTTGGACCTCTTTCTATATAATTGTATACAATTATACACAATTATATAGATACACGCAATTTTATTTTGTGTGAGGTAACATTTCTCCCTTACACATATTATATTTTACATATCCTTTTTCCATTGAAATTACAACTTAGATTTCTGTCAACTTATATAGCTTTACCTTATTTTCTTCTACGTAGTATTTTATACTATGTTATATTATACTGATAGACATCTGAATTAGTTCCGATTTAAAGATTCTCAGTTGAAATTTTAGGTATTTAAAACTTGGAGGATGGCAAAACTTGACTATGTCCTTAAATATATAAATGGGCATAGAAAATTTCTACTAGGTAGGCTTATGGGAATTAAGGACATCATAGGCAGAAGTATTGTGAATATGTAATGGCATGGAGGAGTGAAAAAGCCTGCTGACATTTAATCCTTCATTAAGGCAATACGAAAAGGTTTTGTTTTTGTTTTTGTTTTTGTTTTTGTTTTTTGAGAGACAGAGAGCAAGAGAGCACAAGCAGGGGGAGAGGCAGAGACATGCTCCCCACTGAGCAGAGAGCCTGATGCAGGGCTCTATCCCAGGACCCTGGGATCACGACCTGAGCCGAAGGCAGACTCTTAACTGACTGAGCCACCCAGGTGCCCCAAGGCAATACAAGAAGTTTTTACGAGAAAAGACCACTTAATTAATCCACTTAAAATTGAATGGGAGTAACAACTATAAACTCTGGACAAAACTCAAAAAAACAACTATCTGAAGACACTGAAGAGCAACCAAAAGCAGGCTAAATCTTGAGAGGAGATGGAATTGGGAAGAAGAGAGGAAGGGTTATGGGGTATGGTGGTCATTTTTAAGGTTTCCAGCATGAGGGCAGGCCCTAGTCTGTGCCAAGCTAATAAAACTCCAATAGAAAAATTAGTAGTTTTTCTGGCTTGGAGAACCAGAACAGACTTTGGGGCAACCATAGCTATTGGGAAGTGAGGAGGTAATCCTGGAAAAAAAAAGAGCCACAGAAAGGGAACCCCAAAATCTGTGTTTAAATTTTGCCCCAGTCCCTGATCCCCAAACCATGCTTGCACGTGATAGATGTTAAGCAGCCCAGGTAAGGCTAAAAGAACTAGGCAGATATTTGAGCTTCTTCCCATTGCAGTAAGACAGAATATGCCATTTGGGTCTAAGCAAGTAAGCGTCTTGCTAAAACAAACAAAAGTGACACTCTTTAGAGCATTATAAAAGAATCCAGAGTCCCTATGACATAATGGTCATGATATCTAAGATATAATCCAAAATTAATAATATGAAGATCAGAAAAATGTGGAAAAAAGAGGGCATTTTATTAGAGAGAGAGAAATTACAAAAAGAACTAAATGGTAATTTTAAACTGAGAAATATAATATCTGAACTGTGAAAATAGATCAGTAAAGATAACAGAGGTAAAAGTCAGTGAAATTGAAAATAGATCAATAGAAATTATCCAATTTAAAGAACATAGAAAAATTGGAAATGAAATGAATACAGTGTTAGGGATATGTAGGACAATATTAAAAGGTCTAACATATGTAAGTTCCAGAAAAAAAGTAGAGCAATGTTAGGGTGGAAAAAGTGCTTGAAAAAGTAATGCTCCAAATTTCCGAATTTGGCAAAAGATATAAATTTACAGATTTAAGAAGTTTGGTGAACCCCAAGCAGGATAAATGCAAAGAAAATTACACCAAGGCACGTTATAATAAACTGCTAAAAACAAGAAGAAATTATAGGTAAAAGTTATTTTTTCGTAAGGACCAAGAAAAAAAAGGACACAACTCACCAATATCAGGAATGAAAGAAGAATCATGACTACAGAATTTATAGAGATTAAACACAATCTCTATAAACACAATTTATAATTTAATGCAATTTATAATTTAATCTCTATACACACAACTTATAGAGATTAAACACATAAAGAAATGTTAGGAACATATGTCTAAAAAATTGTAATGCTTAGATGAAATGGATAAATTCCTTCAAAAATACAACTTATTAAAACCGACAGAAGATGAAACAGAAAACCTAAGTAGCACCTTATCTATAAAATAAATTGAATTTTTTTAATTAAAAAAAAACTTTTGGGTTGCCTGGGTGGTGCAGTCAGTTAAGCACCCAACTCTTGGTTTCAGCTCAGGTCGTGATCTCATGGTTGTGAGAGCAAGCCCTGCTTCTGGCTCTGTGCTCTGTGTGGTCTGTTTAAGACTCTCTTTTCCTCTCTCCCTGCCCCCTATCCCTCCTCCCCCATCTCTCTCTCTAAAAATAAATAAACAAATCTTTAAAAAAAACTTTCTATAAAGAAAACTACAGACCCAAATGGTTTCACTGGTGAATTGTATCAAACATTTAAGAAATAATGCCAATCTTATATAAACTTTTTCAAAAGATAAGGAGTTATTCCTACTTCATAATCATAGGCTAGCATAATCCTATTACCAAACCTAAAAAAATATAACAAAAAAAAAGGAAAATTCTAGACCTATATCCTTCATGGTCATAGATGCAAACATTTTTAATAAAACATCAGCAAATTAAATTCAGCAATACAAAAAGAAAATAGTATATTTTAGGGTTTAGCCCAGGAATGCAAGGTTAATTTAACATTTAGAAAAATCTCACCATATTAACAGAATAAATGAGAAATATAATATGACCACTTTAATAAATATAGAAAAAGCATTTGATAACACCCATTCGTAATTAAAAACTCTCAGAAAACTAGTAACAAAATAACTTCCTTGATTTGAAAAATGCATCTGTGAAAAACTTAAAACTGACAAACATCATATATAATGGTGAAATAATGAATGTTTTCTTTCTAGATGGAGTGTAAGATAATTAAAGCCCATGTTCATTCATCCTATTTGACATTGTGTCAGAGGTCTTAACCATTGTAATGAGGGAAGGAGAGGAAACAGTATAAAAATATGAAAGGAAAAAAGTAGAACTGTCTCTAATCTGCAAGGTCCCTATAAGACAAGGTCTTTTGTATTTTAAAATACTAAGTGGATGGAGATAAAAATTGCATGGTAAATAATGGGAAGAATGACTTTATTTTGATTCAGTTTTAAAAAGTAAAACAATTAATAAAAATACGTTTATATAATTGGCAGCATTTCACTTGTAATTCTAACAATGCATTCTTAGAAGAAGGAATTAACTGCATGTTTTTTAAGAGTAATTTTCCAGGTCAGATATTGTGATAGCACCATCACTTTCGATATTATAGTACCATTATAACAAGGGTGGGTTTTGCAAAGAAAATTTCCTATGGACTTTGCTTAATGTTTTTATATTCAAATCATTATCTTTTAATAATCTGCCATATCAACTATCATTCCTGCTAATTTTTGGTTTCAGTTTCTATACAGTCTCACTGTGAATTATTGTTATTTTTTAAATATTTTACTTATATACTTTAGAGAGAGGAGAGCAAGCATGAGGGGAGAGGGGAAGAGGGACAGAATCCTCAAGCAGACTCCCAGTTAAGCACGGACCCCTGTTTGGGGCTCCATCTCATCACCCATGAGATGATGACCTGCATGGAAACCGAGAGTCAGAGGCTTAACCTACTGAGCCACCCAGGTGCCCCCTCACTGCAAATTCTTAATTCATCATTAATTTGTGCTCTTCTCCAGCACTGTATTTCTTATCATCAGCTCCTGCATCTTTGCAAGACTTGCAGTTTCACTTGGCAGTCACTATATATTTTTATTTTGAATGTTATTTACAATATTCCACAATGCAATATTCATCAGTCGGCTAGCCTGATACTCCAACCTCACTAAAAAAAATTGGCACTTTTTAAAAGTTTTCCTCTTTAGGTTGCACTTAAACCAGTTAAATCAATCTATGAGAATGGGACCCAGGCATCACTATTTTTTAAAGACTTCATGTGTTGTCAATGTGTAGACGAATTTGAAACCACTGAGCAGAGATTATCAAAGATACAAAGAAATTGACCCAAATGGGTAAGATACAGGTTAAGTTAATTTGTGAAGGATGTTTGAGCAAAGACTAATTTTATGAATGTTAAGTCCATTAGAGAATGTTCTTCTATTTTGACACCTTTCACTTCCTATGTAATTTTGGAGATTCACATAATGAATATTTGGATAATGAGAGAATAATGAGAGAATCTCCTTTATTATTGAATGCCAAGTATGTATGGGCCAGGAATACAGTGGTGAATTAAAATGTTTGCTGTTCCTTTGTCTAGGCATTTATAATCTAAAGAAGAAGAAGACATTAAATAAATATTTAATTATAAGATAATAAAGAATATGTAGGGAAAGGGAGACCTAACATGGTATATGATCAAGGATAGTGACTCTGCATTAGTTATTAGTGATTAGTGCTAAGACCTCAAAGATGATTAGAGATAATTTGGTGAAGAGGAGAAACAAGAGGGAACAGAATTTTTGAGGGTCATAAACTTGGAAGAAGCTTGTAAGCTGTAGGAAAAGAAATCAGAGACAGATGACTACAGAACAGTCAACAGAGAATAAAAATCAAGTCTTAAGTTGTAAAGTGTATGTGACTGTCAAAAGATAAGATTAGAAAGATGGTTTGGAATCAGATATTAATAGGTCTGATATCCATACCAAGGAATTTGGAGTTTATTCTATATATTATGAAGAAATAGCAAAGATTATTGAGCAGGAGATTGTCATGATCAGATTTAATGTTTTAGGACTGCAATTCAGATAGAAAAAAAAAAATTGCCCAATATGGCATCCTCAACTGAGATTCAGAAAAGTAAATTTTTCTGAGTTTTGCTTTTCCTACATTGCAATAAAATTATTAAAGCAGAATAGATCTTTCCCTCCAACTCTCATTACCCGATTCCCCAAGCTAAATGCAAAACCACATGTATAAGGACAAAAACAAACAAACAAACAAAAAAACCCCACAAAAACAAAAAACTCCACTAGCATTCCTCAAAAGCCAAATGTATACCAATACAAGCAGCGTCTTCCTATGAGTTTTTGAGTTTGCCAAAGATAGCTTTGAAATAAGGCCAGGAGCTTGAGAGCCACATACTCAAGGGGTTGACCCCAGAGCACAGTATGGCTCCAGACACCACATATCTCTGAAGATACTGATGAGGCCTAAGCAGTTAATTTGACAGCAACAAATATGAAACTGTCCTTTTAGTTTGAATGACTAATGGCTAATAGGGATAGTAAGTGGGAGAGAAAAAAAATTCAAAATTTTAATTAAATAATGTTTTACATATTTTTCTCCTTTGGACTCAATTCAGTCACAAATGCTATAGCAGTTGCCTGGGATTTCCACATCATTAATTAATTCAAAAGAGCAGAAAATGAATCAGAACCAGAAACTTATTTATTATGCCCTTCTTCCCTTTAAGCACCGTGATAAACTCAGTGTCTCTTGTGATCACAGGAGTTTGCATTTCTAAGACTTGGGTGTATCCAATTTAAAGTGGATGAAAATATGCTCCCAAACATAATAATAAAGGAAAGTTATTTGTTTTATTTTTTCTTTGCCTTTCTGTTTACTGAAAGTAACCAGTGATGGAAATATTTAATATTACATTTATTTGTATAGTTAAGTGATAGAAATAGGACATGAAAATAACGACACTGCTGAGAGAAAGCACATCTAAAGAGCTTTTTTGTTTGTTTTCCAAAGATAAAATACACTTAAGAAAACACCTTACAGGTATGATTTAGACTTATCTTCGTTGTATTACAAAATACAGTTGCTTCTTGTATTAATGGTGTCCCTTGCCTTCAGCCCACTGACAGTTGGAGTCCAAGAAATGAAATAGTCACATCTGAATCAGCCAAAGTGCCAATTAGATCCAGAGATACTAAATTTTAGAAGAAACTATAGAAAGGGTTAATTGGAAGTGGGGAAGCACATAATTAAATCCTGGTCCCGATTATGCTGTAGATTAACTGTGCAACTGTATTTCATTTAGTCCATCTCAGATCTGTATTAGCACTATAGCATTATTATGCTACTACTGCTGATAATAATACCAATACAAGTAATTGAGAGTTTCCAGTGTCCCAGCACTTTGTTCCTATTTATTCTTCTACTTTTCTCTTTCTACAATAGGAGCTCTAGTTAGGGAAGAAAGAGTAAAATGTTATATATTTCTGGAGAAGAAGCTCTTTTTCCTAAATGAAACAGTCCTCGAAAATCTGCTATATAGCTCTCTGGCATATTTTGTGCTAATTGTCCATAGTATTCAATGGGACAGTGCCAAAGAGAGATATACACTGTATGTAGATCAGAAAGAAAAAATTTTGCTATAGGTTCATTTCTGATAGTTTAACTTACTTTTTTTGCTGCCACCTTTTCTTTCTTTCTTTTCAGCTGTGCAGAGTCAGTGATTACTAGTAATAGCTAAATTTACCTAGAGGATTCTAATTTCTATTTTAGAAGGTAAAAAATGGATTTCGCTTTTGACTATGCTTCTTGAATTTTTTCCATTTTATCAATTTATTTTGTTTTTTTTTTTAGGGTTGTTTAAGCATTTTTTTAACCCTAAAAATGAGGGTGTGTCAGAATTGTTGCAAGCAAAGATAGAGGTAATCATATGTGGTACTTGTTATAAGCTTTGTGTTGATATTGACTGCTATTTAAAATAGTACTTCTGAGATGAATCTACTTTTTAACATTTTTCCTTTTCCAGTGAGTTTATTCTGTAACATGTAATCATTTTTTCATATCGGTAACATTTTTGTAACACTGTTATTGTCGTAGGATCAACATAGGCTGTTTGAGAGGCTCAATATAGAATGAGTTAATTCCTCTATTACACATTCATGTATTTCTTAGATTTCTGAAGACTGCCTCTTTAAGCAACCAATGCTCATTTTACAATTTACATGTACATTCTGATATCCTAACTAGTTTATTGTTTAGAAAATATAGAAAGAGTATATTTAAAATCACCATTACCAGAGATATAGTTCCCGTTAACTTTGGTGTAATGGACATATAGTTGAGGTTCTATTTTTTTTTTAAAGATTTTATTTATTTATTTGACAGAGAGAGATCACAAGTAGGCAGAGAGGCAGGCAGAGAGAGAGGGGGAAGCAAACTCCCTGCTGAGCAGAGAGTCCGATTTGGGACTCGATCCCAGGACCCTGAGATCATGACCTGAGCAGCAGGCAGAGGTTTTAACCCGCTGAGCCACCCAGGCACCCCAAGGTTCTATTATATCTAGTTTTAAGTTATAATTTTTTTTAAGTTATAATTTTTTAAAAGGATTTTATTTATTTATTAGAGAGAGAGCGAGAGAGAGAGAGAGAGCGAGAGTTAGCATGAGTGGGGGGAGGAGCAGAAGGGGAAGAAACGGACTCCCCACTAAGCAGGGAGCCCGATGTGGGGCTTGATCCCAGGACCCCAGGATCATGACCAGAGCTGAAGGCAGATGCTTAACTGACTGAGCCACCCAGGAACTCCTTTAATTTTTAAATTGAATTTCTTAACAGCTTGTCTTGATGGCTCAGAGTTACCATTATGAACATCTGATTCCTGAGCTGCTGCTTGAGTTGAGGGTTTGTTAAGGCTACTTATCTCTATATTGAGTGACCCCCAACCTGCTCTACTTCTTTGAGTTCTTGTATCTGCATTTTGGGTTTCCTGCCTTTGCCTTTGTTTCCAGACTCTAAGCCGTTATTTCTCTGTAACTGGTGTTTTTGCCTCCAGTAATATCACTTCTCTTTCTATAACCCTAGAAACTGCTACTTCTATTCAGTTATGGGCTGAAAAGAAGAGAGAGAAAATGAACATTTTATAGAGTTGTTTTTTTGTTGTTGCACAGCACTTGGTGCAGATGCTTTCATATAAATTATGCTATGTATCACACATCTCTGGATTGTTATTAGTTCAATTTTTTTATATAGCAATAATTTATCAAATACCTACTATATGCCAGACACTGTGCTAAGAACTTTACGTATACTATGTCAATTGAGTTTATTCCTGCAACATTCCAGTGAGGTGGACTATTTTACAGATAAAAATACCTAGTCTCAGAGAATTGAGTAACTTCCTAAGATAATACTACTAGTAAGTGGTAGAATCAGGATTTGAACCCAGACATACCCCTTAAATAATTAAAAGTGCTGTAATTATGTCTGAAGTAAGAGTAAATAGATTCTGAGATCAGGAATTCTCCTTTGAGAAAAATAAATAAGCTGTAGTGTATTACCTTGCACCTGTTTTCGGTTTTGCTTCATTTCTAATTCTCCTCATTACTCTATTATAGGGATGTTACTGTACAAAGGTATCTATTGAGAAATGTAGTGATTTAAGAGTGGAAAAGGTGTCTAAGCAACTTAATATTCAAGAAAAATTAATCCTAAAAGAATGAAGTTAACAAATATTTACCAAAGAAGGACAATTCTTATTATTGTTAAATAAGACTGTTTTTCATAATTCATAGAATTGAGAGTGTATTCTTTGCTAAATTTCCTATATCAAAAAGTACTGATTTATGGAATTTAGTAATTAGCCAAAATATCGTTGTATTTATTGTCCATAGCTCTATTCTTGGGGAAACAGGTTTTAATCTCAATGTTTATTTCTAAAATTATACATGAAAGGAAGGGGTATTTTCAAGGAGCAAAAAACCTCAGTTAGATCTTCTTATGCTAGTTGAAGTGGTGGTTAAGAACTTGGTTTTAAAGTTTATCTGCTTAGATTCAAACCCTGACTCCACCATTACTAGTACATGCTTGCACATATTAATTTTTCCTATGCCTAATTTCTCATATGTAAAATGGAGATAATGATAATAATACATAATAATACTCATATTTGGGTTGTTTATTTTGAGGACTAAGTTAATATGTGTAAAGCGATTAGATTAATGCTTGTTGCATAGTAAGTGCTTTACAAGTGTTAGCTATTGTTATTTAATTTAAATTTTTAACCATTTTCCAAATTTTAGAGTTCTGTAAAAGCTGCTAAGAATCTTAAGTCTTTGCCTATCAAAATATTTTTTATCAAAATATTTTATTTTTTACTTTACAGATAACCTAATAATGTCTTCTATCATTCCCTCTCTCTTTCCTGAAGACCATCCCTGAACTTGACAATGACCTTCCAATGAACTCTGTAACTTCATTTTAGATCCATTTCTTGGACCTAAGCACAGAAACATCCAAAGTTGCAGTATTTTATTCAGAGTGGACATAGGCTTCATGTGAGGTATCTAATATAGCATCTCTTTATCTTCAGATATTTTTCCTCCAAGTTGTAAGATATTCCCTGCCTTTTGAAAATATGATACATTAGGCAAATAGCTGTAACATTGCAGCTCAATTGCTGACTTGAGTGTTTCATGTGTGTTAGTATCCAATAATAATTAGAGAGGACTCCTTGCTTATTTGCTATTTCATTATCAAAAGAAAGTTGCAAATGGCAATTTACTCTTTAACCCCCCCCCCACCCCACACTATGGTATGCATGTGCAAGACAAAGATAAAAGCTATGTTTTCTTCGTGGAAGGGTGTGGGGGTAGAGGATGATTTCAAATTAGAAATAATGACAGTAATAGAGGCTTCTAATGAAGATACTGTGACCACCAAAGGACAGAGGGGAGACGCTAACTTCTGAAGCTGAGGTATTTGATTAAACACGTAGGTTGTCCTTTATGTGTACAGGTATCAAGTGTGTTGTTATTTAAGAGCTGAAGAGTGTGCTTGAGAAAGGTGTTTATTGGATGGTTTGATGATGGCTGGGAGAGAAGCAACCCTGAAATGTCCAGAAAACCTGAAATAAGTAAAAAATAACGTATTTTAATAGGCAAAGACTTTTGCTTTAAAGGCTTTCGCTTCTCTTTTATAATAATTAATTGTGAGAATTAGCTTATTGTAATGGTCGTTTATTATTTTGGATTATAAAACTGACTTAGAGAAAAATTAGACTTTGATTAGAATGTCAAATGCTTTTCTTTCTTTCCTTTTTTTTTTTTTTTTTTTTTTGTTACCTTAGCAAAAATTTTTAACAGCTTACAACTTTCTCATTCTCAGGTGATTTTATTTCTAAATGTTTATTTTTAAAAGTCTGGCATTGTGCCCGTGTGTGCCTCTGTGTGTTTTTATGTGTGTGTATTTGGTTTGGAAGAGGAGATGAGGAGAGAAGGTAAACTTTTAAGGGAAAGGAAAGGCAGTGGAAGTTAATTTAAAGATTTGGAGATTTTTGTACCAAATAAACAAACAAACAAAAACCATTTAAAGCATGTTTTGTCCCTTTTAGGGAAAAATGAAACTAACCATATTATGCATATTTCTATGAAGAACGCATATAAATGTCATAGGCAAAATTACAAGAAGCAAACTTTCTAAGAGAGGGAAGAACACATATGTAACTTAAAAAATTGTAGCAGAGTAAAGAGAAACTTTTTTTTGAACATATTTTTAAACATAGTGTCCAACTTGGATAAAGTTTTAACAGAACAGGCTGGGCCATTTATAGATTACAACACTTTAATTTTTCTCAGTGTTACAAAGTGTTGATTTTGATAAAGAATTTGTTGATGCTATATCAGCTTCTCCATGTGGAGAAATGCTACTGGGTGATTAGTTAGACTAAAGGCTCACAGCCAAAATTCAGAATTTTGGTCCCCAGTTCTTCTGGACCTCTGAGAATAGGAAAAAGCTACTAAGTTTTCTTGAGATTGATTCCCTATTAAAGAAATTTTTCATTACTAAGGATGTCAGTTCTTTTCTCTTTCTCCATCCTCTTTCTTTTAAAAAAAATTCTCTTTTTGTCTTATGTTATAACCATCTTCATTTATCTCTAATTTAGTAGATGCTAACTTTGGAGGTAATCCAGGGTTTATATTAACTTAGTCACATGAAGTATTTTACATTTATACCAACTGTTTTTGCTGTAATTTTAAAGCCAAAGAGTCAGTTTAAAGCTGAGGAATCTAAAACTTAGTGAGAGTAATTGCTTTGCTTAAGATCACATATTTAGGAATCCAGGTATTTAGGAATCTGGACTAGGACTTTTGGTAATGCCACACTGCCAAATAATCGATCTCTATGCATTTTTTAATTTTTTGTCTTGCCTTATCGATGACCAGTGTCAGCATATTTTTTTTAAACATCTGCTTAAACATTTGCAATTATCTTATTTTACTGTATCTACCTATCTCTCAATAGGTGGACACATATCGAGGAGATTTGCCTAATTGCTTTGTAGGCTCATTTGCAGCTTGATACAGTACATTTATGAGGTTTCAAAATCTTAAATAAAATTTCTGATTGGGCAGAATATACTAAAACATATATGAGATTTGCTTTTAGTAGAAAAACTATCATATATTTTTGTGTCTATTTTGACAATAAGAAGGCAACATGTTATTTTTTGCTTTTCCAGAAATTATAGGGTTGTTAAATAATTAGCTAGAATGGAGAAAAGGGTAAAATATAGTCTTTCCCATGGCTTTTTTTCTGATTAAAAAAAAAACCGGCTTATTGGAGAAAATTTGGAAACTATAAAAAGAAACTTCCATAATGATATCTAGAGATACCTCAAAATGCTTAAACTGATTATATCCTTGAAATTTATCTTAGGTACACATATTTTTTTTTTTTAAAGAAAAATGGTGTCTTATTGCACATGGTATTTTGCAAGCTACTCTTTAAAAGTTAATGTATCATGATAATTTTTCTCATGTCATTAAATATTCTCCTGCATTTCTTTTCTTTTTAAAATTTTTTTATTTGCTATAAAAGTAACAGATATCACATACATGAAATTTAGGAAGCACATACAAAAATAAAGAAAAAGAAAAAAACTTCATTTCTACTATCCAGATATAATCATTATAATATCAAGTCGTATCTATATCCAGTATTAAAATTTCATGCCTTCTCTCTCTCTAATGTTTATATCTCTATCTCCCTTTAGAACAAAAATGGAATCATATGGTAACAAATACTTTATAATCTGCTTTTTTATTTAACAGTATATCATATCATTTATATTTTCCCATGATACCACTATTCTTTTGCATCGTTTTTAATGGTTGAATACTATTCTATTTGTTGAATTTCAGTTTATTTGATCATCTATTAAGGTTGTTTGTGATTTTCTACTATTCTTAACAACATTGCAGTAACCGCCTTTGTAGCTCAATCTTTGCACACATCTCTGATGACTTCTTTAGTTCAAGTTCTTAGAAATGAATTGTTGGGTAATCACCTTTTAAAAGTATTTAAACCATATTGCCAGAATACCCTCCACAAAAGTCAAACCAGCAGCAGTGTATGAAAATACTCATTTTGTCACATCCATACTTACATATACTATTGTCATCATTTTCAACCATTGCCATCATGACAGATAGAAAATGGCAGTTTATTTTTTTTTAATTTTTTTAATTTTTTTAAAGATTTTATTTATTTATTTGACAGAGAGAGAGATCACAAGTAGGCAGAGAGGCAGGCAGAGAGAGAGAGGGAAGCAGGCTCCCGGCTGAACGGAGAGTCGGATGTGGGGCTCAATCCCAGGACCCTGAGATCATGACCTGAGCCGAAGGCAGAGGCTTTAACCCACTGAGCCACCCAGGCGCCCCAATGGCAGTTTATTTTTAGTATAATTTGTATTTCTTTGAGTAGTAGTAAAATGGAATATTTCTTCATTTGTTTTTTGTTTGTTTGTTTGCATTTTTTTCTCCCCTCCTCCTTTCTTTTTTCCCTTCCTTCCTCCCATCCTTCCTTCCTTCCTCTCTCTCTCTCTCTTTCTTTCTTTCTAAATTTCTCGCTCATATCCTTTAAGAAGTAGCATAGATTTTGGAGTCAGACTGTTGGTGAGACAGTTTGAATCTTGGCTCTACCGTCACTACTTATCAGCTCTGTAACCTTGGGTGTTTACTTAATCACTCAGTGCCTGGTTCCTTATCTATAAAAGGAAATGTCATATATGTCATAAGGTTGTTGTAAGCATTAAATGAATGAAGATATATAAAAGATATATGAAAATATTTATAACTGTCCAGCACAGAGTAATACACATTATTCTAATGGGAAGTTAATTTTTATTGATTTGAGAGAGGTCTTGATATGCTAAAATATTAACCCTTTATTATATATGATGTAGATGTTTTTCCAATCTTGTTATTTTGTCTTCAACTAAAAATTTTTAAAAAGATTTTTAAATTTATTTATTTGAGAGAGAGAGAGGAGAGAGGGCGCACAAGTGGTGGAGCTGAAGGCAGAGGGAGAAGTAGGCAGAGGGAGAAGCAGGGGAACCCAATGAGGGACTCGATCCCAGAACCCTGGGATCTTGACCTGAGCTCAAGGCAGACATTTAACTGACTGAGTCACCCAGGTGCAATTAAAATTTTTAGAAAATGAATTTTCTGGGGTGCCTGGGTGGCTCAGATGGTTAGGCATCTGCTTTCAGCTCAGGTTGTGATCCCCAGGTCCTGGGCTCCTGAGATCAAGCTTATTGCCAGGCTTCCTGCTCAGTGGGGAGTCTTCTTCTCCCTCTCCCTCTGCCTCTCCCTCTGCTCATGCTCTCTCTCTGTATTGCTCTGTCTCAAATAAATAAAAAAAAAATCTTAAAAAAAAAAAAGAAAATAGATTTTCTCATCAAATCTAAAGTTTTTTTTTTCTCCTTTTGAGTTTCTTTCTTTGGTGTCATTTTTAGAAATATCCTTCCCACCCAACATTATGTAAATATTCACATATATTTTACTATGGCATTATCATAATTTTATTTTTTACACTTTTAGTCTTTTAATCCATCTGGAATTTATTTTATCGTGTGATATGCAATTAAGATATAAAGAACCAATTGTCCCAACAATATTAGTCATATAATCCATCTTTAAAACACTACAGTTATCACAGGCTAAATCCTTAGTGATATTTAGGTCTATTTTCAACTTCTCTTGCTAATGATCTATCTGGCCATTCATTTGGGACACCTTAATTAATTATATATATATATATATACACACACACACACACATATATATGTATATACACACACACATACATATAGATACACACACTCTTCTTTTTCAAATTATCTTGGGAATTGTCAAACAATTATTTTTCCAGATGAACTTTAGAATAATTTTATCATTTCTTTCCCAACCCCTCCCCCAAAGAAGCTCTGTTTGTGAGTTTTATAGAAGTATGATACATTTATAAAACAACTTGGGTTCGTATGATTTTTTAAACTGATGCATTGTATTTTACTTTAAGGATACATTTTTAATTTAACTAATCCAGTGTACTTAGCACATAGCAGACACTCCATGGAAATTCTTGAATAAATGTCAAATGCGTTAATACTAACAAACTCTTGGAAATTTAGGTTGTTTTCATTTTTTCTCTATCACAAGCAATACTTCAATGAAAATATTTAATATATAAATCTTGGAATACTACCATGATTGCTTCTGGAATAAATTCCTAGACATTTAAAATATAGCTCAAAGAGTATTTTTAATGATTTTGATATATTGCCAAGTTGCCTTCCAGAAAGGATGCACCAATTTATACTCCCCTCAACAGTTTGAAACCATCCTGTCATGATTAGTTTTTTCTTTGTCTTCCCATTGAAGTGCAATACCAATATCTAATGAGTTTCTATTTCATGCTAGAAGAAACATTTTACTTTTTAAATGCTTGTCATAGCAAATTTGCTGAATTTTGAGTAAATACATATCTCTTTCACTATAGGATATTAAAACAACCAATGTAGATGTAATTTCATATGCTTGGGCAGAATCACATATGCAGGAAACTAGATAATAGTAACAAACAATGATGATGTTGATGATGATAATAATAATAAACAGTAAATATCATTCTAGGATAATGTCTTCAGATTTTTTCCCCTACCCTACATTATTTTTCTTCTTCATGCTGTGAAATCACTTCTTCCTCTCTTCTGGTAAAAACAAATACTGGTTACTTAGTATCTATCTGATTTTAGCTCTTTTAAGAGTGACAAACTAAAAAAAAAAAAAAAAAAGAGTGACAAACTGTTTTCACTCTTACCTAGCACGAACAACTTCACTTTTTCTATGACCTGCTAGCTTTAAGTTGCAATTTTTGTTGTAAGAAAAAATTTAAATTTATTTTGATTTGTCCTTATGTACCTGGAAACTGAGATTTGAACAAGAAAGTAAACTAACATTTTAGTTTTGAGTAGTTGGATGGAAAGAAGCTAATAAAAGGCTTTAAGTATTCTGGTTCCTTCAATTTTTATTGATCTTTTCATTCTTCCTCTTTATCCCTCTTAATGTAGTATATATACTATAAAAAAAAAATAAGCCTCAATTATGATAGTATAGTTATTGCTACTGTATTTTAAAAAGTGAAATCCTATTTTCCTAAAAACAAATACCAACATCTTCAGTATCTCTGTAACTAACAACTTGACTTTTTTTGTATAAAAGTGTTTTTTTGTAGATCGTTTTAAGAGTTTTTAGTTTGCTGAAGAACAGTACCCCTTAATACTTCTTCCCCCGCTTCTTTTCTTCTTCCTAACCTCTCTCCATCTCTCATCTCCTCTTTCTTCAGTTGCCCCACCCTCCCCTCCCCCTCCCTTCACCCTGTCTCATCCCATTTCTGTTTCTTTTTCTTTCTGTGTATATTTAGTGAGTATTCAAGAAATATAACTGTCAGGTCTGGAGTCTAAATGTTCCATCAGTAGTACAGTAGGTTTCCCCCATTTCAGTAGTTGCCTGGGGAGATTTGAGTTGCTCTATGCTGGGCTTATAGAATGCGGTCATGGATATCAATGATGACCATGAAGAATTCTTCCCTCTCTCTCTCTCTCTCTCTCTCTCTTTTCTCTTTCACCTCATAGAGATCGTGTGAAACTTTCACCTTTAGCAAGAGTGCTGTGATTTAAAAATCCGATTTCCTCATGTTTTCCCATATTCCTAGTACCCATCTTTTGAAATGAAGTTTTAGCCGTTAAAAGACAGGAATATAGAGAAAGTGGGTGAAAGATTCCATTTATAATTATACTGACCTCTCTATCAGACATGCATGGATTACGTCTTGAGCATTAAATACAAAATTTTCTAATCCTGGGATGACTCTCCCCTGACAGCCAGCTTGCCTTTCTCTCCCTATTCCCACTCTCATCTCTACTCTCTCCCTTTGCCAGTTATTTGGAATTCCAGTTTATTTTAATATTGGCCTCAAATCAATCTAATTCAGAAGGTATAGATCCAGCGGGAAAAAAATCACATTATGTATGCTAGAATTATACATAAATGACTTGAGAGCAAATGAATTGTTGTTGTTGTTGTTTTTTAATCCTGTTTGCATTAGATTTGCAGTTGCCTCCATTACTATAATCATATGTCATTCAGGGAATGCTACTAGAGATTTTTAGTGAGTTCTTTAGGAACAGACAGTTTCTTCTGTCTTTCTTGTATACTATTCATTGCTTTATTGTTTAGAGATCTGAATTCTAGTCTCAAATCATCTTTGGTTCTTTGGAGTTTGGAGAACTGGGTTCCAGGCACAACTCTCTTGGCCTCTAATTATTAAGTAGGTACTTACTTGATCAAGTTGTTTAAGCTCTCTAGGCCTCATCCTCCTTCAGTTGTAACACTCTGGTTCAGTGATACAAAGTATCTAATCTTAGCTGGAGAGATTAGGTTTGATGAGTAGACGATGTCATTACCCTGTGTTTTCTAGTGTGTAGAACTTCTGTGTGATTGAGTAGGCTGAAAAAAAATAATTGCTGTGGACCAGTAAAGTTTGAAAAAGTTTAAGAAGTGTTTGTTAATAATACTGAGCTTTTGAGATTTTTTTAAAATTTGATGAAATCGTACCTCTTTTCTCATGTAAAACTTAATGGTACCAGTTTTTGGCTAGATGACCTCTTATTTTCAAGTTCCATTCTTAAAAGTTGCTAATAAACATAGTGTAGTGTTGTTGCACTGTCATTCTTTCATCCTGTGATTTCTGACCATGGTTGTCCCCTTTTCCTAAAACAATGATACAAAGCAGAAGAGCTTCAATAATTACAGAAACCAAGAGAATGGGGGAGAGGTCTAGGGGATGAAAGGCGGAGGGAGAGGAGAAAAAGAGAGAGAGAATGAACATGAAATAAATAACAGTGAATCTGGTCATTCCTTTTTAGGTATTTGTCTGGTCTTCAAAAACTTACTTTACTATTTCTTGGATTTTACAGAGGATAAAACATTGCCCAGGAATAGAGGCTATAGCATAAAATGAATGAATTTGTGACAGGGACAAAATTCCTTTGCCATATCAGTTTGTTTTTGCTTTCTGCATTACAAAAACCAAACCAAAACAAAAACCCCAAAACAAAAACCCAGCCCCTCATCACTTGTTTTTTCAATTTTAATTTAATATATTTGAGTCATATTATGGCACATGTTTAAGCAGGGGTTGAGAAATATGTCTTTTAAAGTGCTAGGTAGGAGAAAATGGTAAATACACTAATACTAAATTATTATTTTTTGTTTTAAAAATACATTTCACATGTGATGTTTATTTTTTTCACATGTGATGTTTGAAATATCATTTATATTGCTGAAAAAGTTAATTTTTAGATTTAATTAAAGATGCATTGCCATCATTCTGCATGAATAACCACTAAGAAAGCAGAGGGGTTGGACACAAAAGCTACAAGCCTATGAATTAGTGATAGTATACCTCAGAGTACCTATATGTTGTAACTAGTAGAGATTCTAATGAACTGAAAAAAAAAAAAAAACACAGAAAAACTAAAAAAAAATTTAAGTTCCTGACAATGGAAATATTCTGAATAACTTTTGATTTTCTGATTTTTTTTGGTAGACTTTTTATAGGACTTTCCATGTTTTATAAGAGGTAGTTCCCAGATGTGTTCATATACAGTCTTAGATGTTCTAAATGATAATGAGGCATTGTCTTAGTCCGTTTGGGCCGCTGTAATAAAATGCCACAGACTGAGTAGCTTATAAACAATAAAAATTTATTTCTCACAGTTCTGGAGGATAGAAGTCTGATGTGTGCCAGCATGGTTGGATGAGAGCTATCTTCTGGGTCACAGACTTCTTTTTTCTTTTTTAATTTAATTTTATTTTTTCAGTGTTCCAAGATTCATTGTTCATGCACCACACCCAGTGCTCCATGCAATACGTGCCCTCCTCAATACCCACCACCAGGCTCACCCAACCTCCTACCCCCTCCCCTTCAAAACTCTCAGTTTGTTTCTCAGAGTCCACAGTCTCTCATGTTTCGTCTCCCCCTCCAGTTTCCCCCAATTCACCCTTCGTTTCCTTCTCCCAATATCCTCCATGTTTTTCCTTATGCTCCACATGAAAGTCTGGGTCACAGACTTCTTATATGACAGAAGGGACTAGGGATCTCTTTCCTAAGAGCACTAATCACATGTATGGAGGCTCTATTCTCATGACCTAATAACTTCCCAATGGCCCTACCTACTAATATCTTCACCTTTGGGGGTTAGGATTTCAACATACGAATTTTAGGGGAGACACAAACATTCAGACCATAGCAGGCATATAGGAAGCTCAGAGAAAGAAAGATTTGGCTTTATGATTTAGGTAATCATGGTACAGTGTAATATTGTGAGATAATACCATTTTTTACTTTAAAAGACTTATTTCCTACCTTCTGCTTAATTAAATATACCAACGGCTTAGAGGCTATATTACAAAGATAAGTAAATTTCTTTTCCCTCTCTCTCTGCTTTCTTTTTTCATGGTTATTTAATAATGCCCAGGACATATTGATATATATTATATATATCATATATATGAGATATATATATATATTCAACTTCTTTGTTATTTACTTTCATTTTTGAAGATTACAGAGTTGAGTGTATATAAACCATAAAACCATAAACTACTGCAATAAAAATTGGGTAATGCCTGCATATAATTGTATCTCTGGAAATTATAGAAACCAATTAAATTCTCAGTAGTGATGCCACATCATTTACTTGCAAGATCCACTATTTCCAGAGCAGTAGGGGCATATATAGATAACAAGAACTAATAGAATTGGAGGCCAATAAGTTTATTTGGTAGTGAAAGAGTAACCCAAAGAAGGAAGTTGGACCCTAAAGAAAAGAACACAGTATGAAAGGAGGAGTGAATTAAAGAAGAGTTCAAAGAGTGGTACAGAAATTGAAGAGCCCATTAAGCTTGGATTGAATACTGACACATCTCTGTTTGGGGCGTGTGTCTAGAATTTATTTTTTACATTTTGTAGAAATGCAAAATTGCCCATTGTGAGTTGTCCTGTGTGGTTGTTATTCTACTTCTGAATGATAAAAACATGTTAGGAACATAACACTCAAATAATTCATTTCATAACTAAAGTCTGATGATGAAATTATTTTTCTTTTTGTGCACTGGTGCTCGTAGAGATGCATATTCACATACTAACACACTACTGTGCATAATACTCTGCACAACGCCATTTTCCTCTGTCATTGTTCTTGCTAAATAAATCTACACACTCTGACACTACATTTTTAAAGAGTTAAAAAGTGTGTCGTATGACCATGACAAGTTCTGACCATTGCTCGCATTAACTAATGTGGGCTTTTATAGAATCAGAAAAAAAAAAATACTGAAATGTCATCAAAGTGATGGGTAAGAGTTTGTAGCAATGGAAGCATATTTATATATCTGAACTTAATTATTATTATTATTTTTATTAAGGATCTTTCCATTCCAGTTATTCCAGCCAGGAGTCCAGCCCATGATGTTAAAGTTACTAATCTACACTAGTGTTGTCTGTTAACATTTCAAAGATGGCCAGTGATGATTTTATTCTTCTCTTACTTTGCTTTTATTTTAATTTTTCTGTAATTCTCCTTGTGTGAAAGTCTTTCAGCTTCTCGTGACTGATGGTTAACTGCACACTTCATTTTGGAGTAAATTATTATTGTCCTCATTCCACTGGGCTTATCTTTGAGGTATCTTTTGAAGAAGTAGCCTTTCCAGCAAAATCCTACTCTTAGCTTTCAGTCTTAAGTCTTTGTTAGTGCTCTGTTCTTTCTTATGACTCCCATAACCTTGATTGATTGGCTTCTCCATTTAAAGCCTGCCATCTATCTCTATTTTCCCTTTCTTTCTTCCTTTTTTCTATGCTATTTATTTATCATTATTTCTTTTCCCCCCCAATTTTATTGAGATATAATTGACATACAGCACTGTATAAGGTAAGGTGTACAACATAATGATTTGACTTACTTATACAGTGAAATGATGATGGATTAGCATCCATCATATGGTTATTTCTTTTCTGCTAGAAATTCTATGCATATCTATTGTACATTAAAAAAAAAGCCTATGGTATACTTACTAAAAAGTCTTCAGCACACTTTAGTAGCACATGTTTTGTGTGATATGATAAGATGAAGAGTCAGAACTAATGAACTTGCTTTTCTTTTCCTGTCTTATTTATCTTGATCATTTCGACTAACTTGGCTTTTGCAACCTATATTTTTAGAAGGTTTAATTATATATGTATGTGTGTGTATATAACAATCAATAAATCAATTGTTGAATTAATGTATTTCAGTAGTATGTCAGATATAAAAGATGTTTAAAATATGATTCTTGTTTTGAGTAAGCTTGCAATATAAACAAGTCAGGCAGTAAAAAAAATGTTGAATTTTAGAGTATTTACTTCTCTTTCAACAAATATTTGATGCCTTGTATAATGATAGCTAACATATGCTATTATCTATGGACCACATACTGTGCTAAAGTGCTTCAAATACATTACATAATTTAATCCTTTACCTAATGTCTATGAGCTAGGTTTTACTGTTTTTATTACTATTTTATGAAAATAAGGCACAGAGGTCAAGTAACTTGCCCAGGGTCACAGAGCTACTAGATGTTGAAGCAATAATGGCAGGCAAAATGACTATTAAACACTGTGCTAGGGAGCCTCCATATATTATGTGGTAGGATTATAAATTCATTTTGAGATTTTGATAGAATAGAATAAATCATCTTGGTATAGTACTCACTATAGTATTGGAGTTTATAATATAGTTTTATTCTTGAAAATGTAGTCCAGGTCATATATATACATACGCATGTATATGTCACACTGTATTTCTGTGCATATCTATATTTGTTCATTCTTTGGTGTTTGGAGTTTCATTCAACAAATGTTTATCGAGCACTTACTATGCGCCAGGCACCATGTGGATTTTGAAGATACATCAATGAACAAAACAGAAATTCCTGCCAAAACAGAAATGTAAGGAGCTTACATTCTAGTGGAGAGAGAAAGGCAATATCAAAAAAGTAAATCATTATATAGTAAGTCAGAGGATAAATGCCACGGGGAAAAATAAAACAAAGAAAGAGAACAGGGAGTACCCAGTGTTGGAGGTGTGTGCTGTCTTAAATAGGATGGTCAGGGAAGGTGTCTTTGGGAAGAAAATGTTGCTCAAACACTTGAAATAACAGCAAAGGAACCATGTAGCTATGTGGAGAAAAGTGATCCAGGCAGAGGGAGAGGCCAATGCAAAATGCTCTGAGGTGGAAATGGGTCAGGATGTTCAAGGAACAGAGATGAGACCAGAATGGCTGGAAACAAGTGAGTAGGAGGAGATAATAGGAGATGAAGTCAGAGAGGTAACAGGAACCATAGGAACTCATAGATCTTGTGAGGATTGTGGCTTTTATTCTGTGTGAGTTGAAGAATGGAACATTTTGAGCAGAGGCATAATATGATCTGACTTAAGTTTTAAAAGGATCACTTTGGTTGTTGCTGGGAATATACTGTAGAGATGCATAGGAGTGGCAGCAGAGTGACCACTTAAAAACTGGAGGAGATTATGCTAAGTGAAATAAGTCAAGTAGAGAAAGTCAATTATCATATGGTTTCACTTATTTGTGGAACATAAGGAATAGCATGGAGGACATTAGGAGAAGGAAGGGAAAAATGAAGGGGGGGAAATCAGAGGGAGAGATGAACCATGAAAGACTATGGACTCTGGGAAACAAACTTAGGGTTTCAGAGGGGAGGAGGGCGGGGGATGGGCTAGCCCGGTGATGGGTATTAAGGAGGGCATGGATTGCATGGAGCACTGGGTGTTATATGCGAACAATGAATCATGGAACACTACATCAAAAACTAATGATATACTGTATGGTGACTAACATAAAGTAGAAAAAACAAAAGGCTGTTATAATAATCCAGATTAGAGTTATTGGTGGCTTGGAGTAGCAGTGAAGGTGAGCAGAAGCAGTCATAATCGGAATGTATTTTGAATGAGAACTAACAGGATTTTCTAACAGATGAGATCTGGAGGATGAAAGAAAGAAAGGAATTAAAGATGACTCTAGGATTCTGAGAAGCTATAAAGATAGAGTTGCCATTAAGTTAGACGGGAAAGTCTTTAGAAGGAACAGGTATGAGGAAATATCAGGAGCTCAGGTTTGGACATGTTAAATTTGAGATACATGCTATATATTCAAATAGAGATGTAGAATAGGCAGGAGTGAGGAGTGAGATAAAAATTTACCACTCTGTGAGAGTGTATAAATATGAGCATTGTACATAGATCTCAATCTGTTATTTGTTCTATTTGAAACATCCTTTTCCACATTCTTTAATTAAGGTGGACTGGGGGATGTATGGAATTGTTGAATCACTGTATTGTACACCTGATTAATATTACACTGTATGTTAATCATGCTGGAATTAAAAATTTTAAAAAAGACTGAAAACTCATGAGCTAATGGCTCAACCTAAGATCTATATACTAATAAAGATAATCTCACACTTAAAAAAAGATGGTATGGAAAAATCTGTATTATGTATAATTCTGAGTGATGAAAATATTAATTTTTTCTGTTTTCAGACTTGGTCTGCCTGAAGTGCTATACTGTACTAAGTACAGTCACATCTAGTCAGGAGAACAAAACCACAAAAAACAATTCAAATAGATGAGGTTTAATTGAGAGGAATTTGTTACACAGGAATTGGAAGGCTGAAAAGGCAAAAAAAAAAAAAAAAAGAGAGAGAGAAGAAGAAGATGAGGTAACCAAGATTAATAACTGGAGGGAGTAGTTCCCAGCCATAGGGCTGGTGGAACAAAAGAGGGAATTGAGTTCCTTGAACATAGAAACTTGGAAAAGCTTGCAACTGGGGCTTTGACCTGCTGGGAGAGGGTGTTCTGTGAGACTTGTGCTCAGACTGCAGAGGGAAACATGGCATGGTTTATGCTCTAATCATGGAGAGCATGTGGCCAGCTGGTATCTCCGAGGCAGCTGGCATTGGGAGGACTAAAAGAAGCCATTGCTGGTGGGAATGTAGAATGGTGCAGCCATAAGTGTATTTTGCTGTTGGAGGGATGCTGACGGAGCTAGGAAAAGGAAGTTTCTTTTCTCCTCCTTTTACCTTCTAATTTCCCACTAGTCCCTCTTATTGGCAGAATTGAATAGGAAGCCAACTGGTAAGAGAGCCTGGGAAATAGTGCCCCAGAATCACAGAGCAGAGAATTGAAGGGTGATGGGAGAGTCAAGAGACAATAAGTAAATAACTGGCACAGTACTGTGAATGTTGATATGGATAAAATTTTAAGACCTCATTCCATTGAATGTTAAGCAGAAGAATTTCCATTGTAAGCCATAGTACTTTGGTTATTTGGTGATGATAAATGGACTATTTGGTGTTGAAGAGGATAAAAACTGATAAATTTTAAAACTAATTTGGTTTTCAAAACTTCTAAGCTATTTTCTGTCTCCATGTAAGAAATTAGTCAGCTTATTCTTTCAGCAAATGTTTATTAAGCATTTGTCATGTTCCAGGTACTATTCTTGCACTTAAACTATATTAGTGAATGCAACAAATAATTCTAGTTCTCATGGAACTTATATTGTAGACGAGAGAGAGAGAGCGTAAGTAAATTATATAGTATATTAGAAGTTTATAAGTGCTATAGAAAAAGAAAAAATATGGAGTAGAATAAGGTGAATTGATAGTGTAAGAAAGCAATTTTATTTATATTTTTTCAATTTTTTTTTCAAATTAAAATCTTCAAAAAAAATTTTTTTTTTGCAAGGAAGCAATTTTAAATAGGATGACCAGAGTAGGACTCATTGAGAACAAGACATTTGAGCAAAGACCTGTTGAAGAAGGTAAGGAAGTTAGCAATAGGCGAGGAGAATGTTGTTTTCCACTTTTGATAATAGCCATCCTAATGGGTGTGGTATTGGGTCTCATTGTGGTTTTGATTTGCATTTGCCTAGTGACTGATGATATTGAACATCTTTCCATACATTTATTGGCCATCTGTGGATCTTTGGAGAAGTGTCTATTTAAACCCTTTGTCCATTTTTGAATTGAGTTGTTTGTTGAGTGGTAGCAGTTCTCTCTATATTCTTGATATTAATCTCTCATCAGAAAAATTTTTCTCCCATTATGTGATATGTTTTCCTCCCTCTCTGTGGGTTGTTTTTTCACTGACCCAATAGTGTCCTTTGATGCACATAAGTTTTTTAATTTGATGAAGTCCAACTTATCTATTTTTCTCTTATTGCCTGTGCTTTTGCATTACTTCAAGAAATCATTGCAAATCCAATGTCATAAAGATTTCCCTTGTCTTCTAAGGGTTTTATAGTTTTAGCTTTTAAGTTTAGGTCTTTGATCCATTTTGAGTTAATTTTTTATGTATAGGGTAAGGTAAGCATTCAACTCCAATGTTTTGTAGATATCCGGTTTTCTTAGCACCATTTGTTGAAAAGACATCTGTTCATTTTTTACCTAAGTTTTTTATGAATTTAGATATTGGGGAAAATAAGATTTATAGTTTTTAGTGATTGTCTAATGTTCAGTACTCTTTTTGCCAGCTATAATTTGCAAAACATAATTAAGGATTAATTGATAGATTAATTAGAACATAAGCTAATTAATTAAGGATTATTTTTTGGCCAATAGACAACTGAAAGAATACTATACTTGCTTTAATACTTTCTAGGAAAGTTACTTTTATAATGTACATAGGCTTTATATATATTATATATATTATCTTGAAGTACTAGACAATTTCTCTCTTTGCTAATATCAGTGTTTAGTCCACTGGAAATGTTGGCCATTATGACTTTTCCATTCACGCTTTTGTGGTTATAAGCTCCTAGTATATGTTAATCTCTCATTTGCATCTGGTAATGTGTCAAAGTGGAGGGTGAGATTGAAAGCTGTATATTTCAAGGTGATTTGTAGTTGCTTGGGATAATTACCTGAGATAAACCCCATTCTTCACTGGGCCATTCTCTCTCTTCCTCTTGCCTTGTGCTGCAGTTACATATCACTGTCTGTGGTTTGGAAGCCAGTCCTTTTCTTAAAGGTCCCAAGGGAGAAAATGTGGTTGCATTCTGTGTAATAACTGTGTGAATGGTTTGGGCCCCCAGTGGAATCATCAGGGATCTCAGTAGAGAGTAGGCTATCTCTTAGCCTATCATGAATCTGGCTTGGTGTGAGGGGAGAGTACATTTAGGACATTGCTCTTTCCTCTGCTCTTGTTTTCCTGAATATAGTTCTCATCCTGGGCCCAGTGGAAAACTGAAGGTATGATTAGCCTGATGGCGATAATTTCAGTAAAAAAGATAAGAAAAAGTACTTCAAATTAAGAATTTACTTCTGTTTCAGAAACAAAGCAAAACCAAAATCAGAACACACATAGGAGCAAAATATGTTTCAGCAAAATCAAGTAATATACCTTAAATCTAGTCTGAGGAGGTACACTGCGGATTCAGATTTCTCTTCTTTTCTTATCACACTTAAATAAACTTTACTTGGACGAACTAGTTGTTGCCTCAAACTTCTGATTTCTGCACCATCTATATCAGCAGTCATATTCATAGGAGTTATTATTTTTAATTTTTGCTGGCCCAGTGGGACCAACACACTTTGACGAAAACTTGAAGGTGTTTTAATGGTTTTGTGCTCTTGACACTTGTGCTGTGACTTTTGTATTTGGGTTACAAATTTGGTACCTGACATCTGCGGGGTATGGAAAAGAAATGTAAGAACCAGATAGAAAATTTGTAAGTTGTGACACTGATGTGCATAAGAAATGCTTCAGTGTTAAAGTTTGAGTACTACATTTGCCTAGTAAATTTGTATCCATCTCAGGGCAGAAAGAAAATTACGATAGGCCATGGGTTATCAATTAATTTGTTCTCTGTGGCAGCTGTTGAATAGTGAAAGTGTGGGATTTGGACCTGGGTATAAATCTTTGTTCTGCAATTTACTTGCAGTTTCTTAAGCCTTTCTCAGAATCAGTTTCTCATCAATAAATTGGGGCTAGTATTACTACACCTGTCATAGACTTGGAAGGATTAAATGAGATGCCATTTGTGTCTCTTTTTCTACTTGCAATAGTTCTTTATAGTATAAAATGCATTCCATATGTGTGATTTGATTTAATTGTATGTAGATAATTCTATAATTCACTCCCTTTTCAGGATGTCAGGATGCAAGAAGAATAGGAGTCCTTTCTAACCAGTCCCTAACAGCTGATTAAACACTGTATGGGAGAACTGGGAAATATGAAAGATGGCAAATGAAATCCTGGCAGAGAGAGCAGTCTAATCCCAAAGGACATTTTCAACAATAGCCTGGGCCCTCTGCCTAGTACTTAGAGGGGCCTATGGTAAGACACTCCTGCCCCTCACTGTACCATTCCCAGAATCTTATTCGTTAATGCTTGGCTTTATTAATAAAGTCATGACCACTTGTTCGGCACTGCATATGGTTGGTTGTGATTTCCAGCTGCCCTTTGGGCTAAAGTGTAAACAGTGAGTAGATTGTTATGTTCTTCTATTAAGCTTAAAGCTGTGATCTCATGTCTGTACCACATATGTCTGCAACCAGAAATATATCCTTTTCCTGATCTCATGGAAGAGAAGCAGCACTGTGTCTGAAAAGAATCTGAATTCATTAGTCTAAGGGCTTTTTGCTTTTCTTTTTACTGAAACCAAAGAACAAAATAAAGGCATATAAAGTCATGAACATCATCAATAAGATGTCAGCATGACACCAAACAGCATAATATATTGTCAAGATGAACGTTTAATCTGGTGGCTGAAATTTCTATACATTTGGCGTTTTCATAGAAGACAGAAATGCAGGCAATAATCCAACAATCTACAGTCACAAAGACAGCCTCAGTGCAGTGGATTTGAAATAAGCACAACAGTTTGTCTGAGTGACTGAGAAAATACCCATTGATAGAACTGGCTCCTAAACTCTGGCCCAGTTGCTAATATGCTGGGTTAATTAGCATCTAGATTTTTTACTTTAATATGTTGATCAGGGATGCTGTTGTTGTTTGTGGTGGTGGTGGTGATTTTTTCCTTTAAAATCAGCTTCAAGTGCTCGATGTTACAGATGTTTCAGCTGTTCACATGGTATGAATGCTAGATAAAACCCTGAAGTTCTAAGCTTTCTAGAAGAGGAAATTTATAATAACGATACCATTTTATACCATATGAGCAAGATGCTTTCAGGTGTACATATGTGAATATTTGTTAGTTATTCTTCATAGAAGTTTTATAGTGGTACTATACCTATTTTCAGATGAAGAAACTGTTTAAGAGTTTAAACAACTTGCCAAGAATCAAATCCGGGTTTATACCTTGGGCTGACTCCGAAGTTTTGATCTTCTTGCCATGTCACACTGCTCCTGCCTCTTTCTAAGCGAATTCACAAATGGTTTTCTAGCCTCTGAAATACACAGTAATTCTGAGTAATAATACTAATAATTAATTGTGCTAGCTTGCACATGTGTGGTACTTTTCAAATTGATATTATGATCGTTAGTTCATGTGTTCTACCTGACTACCTTGTGAGGCAATCAAGGTATTATTATCCCTATTTTATAGATGAGCAAAGTAACCCCAGAGAGGATAAGTGATTTTGCCTAATGTAAATTAATTTATTAATGATAGAACTAAAACAGGAGCTCAAGTCTTGTTGCTTCCAATTTAGTGCTCCTGTGCAGTCTCTGAGTTTCCTAAGGGAGGACTGACTACCGAGTAGGTCAACTTTGTTGGTGCAATGAGGAAAATTACCCTTTAGCTGGGATAGCAGGTAGAAAGTTCTCCTTTCCCTGAAAATGCAAGTCTTTGTGTCACCCAGTTAAATTTTAGGACCTGGCAAGTTCTGAAGCTTTTACCAGGGAAATAATATTGGGATAGGGTTATTGTTGTTGTGTATTGAGCTTAGCTAATTCCTCCTGGAGTCTTTTAGGCCAGGGTCTTGGTCCAGAAGCTGTTAAAAATTCTCTAGCCCAACTGAAGTAGGGAGATTTTAGGGAGGAGGAAAAGTTAGGTTCGAAAATAAGATTTCCTCATAGTTAATTAGTTGGGTAATGTAATGTGCCAGTAGCATTATATGTTAGGTGTAGTTTCTGAGTGTTGGTGGAAATTAAACAAACACATGTAACAATTCCTTTGTACCATTAAGAATAAATGCAGAAGTAAGTGAAGAGACAGAGACTCACTGCTGGGAAGCTGATTTTAATAACTGAATAGTCTTTCAAAATAAAGTCTGAACTGGTTCCATCAAAATTATTAGGTGGGCCTAGAATAGTATTAGATGAAGGTGCAGTTCTTAGCTCTGCCACTTACTGTCTGTGAAATCGTAAGTGATTTATTTAACTATCTTGAATCTCTCTTTCTCCATCAGTGATGTAGTGATTGACCTCATTCACTTAAAAACCTTTACTGAGGATGAAGCATGCTGGATGCTGAGGCTATAACGTGGTCCCGTAGGTGCTAAAAGTTTCCCTTTGCCTGGCACATTTGCAATTTAAGCCTTCTCTCTAGTAGTGGACCCATAGAATATCAGAGGTAGAAGAAATCTTGCAGGTATTTTAGTTTGGTCTTAGAATGTAAGCTTATGAGGGCAGGGATTTTATTTTATTCACTGCTTTACCCCCAGAATCTAGAACAGTGCCAGGCATATAACATATATACTGAATGACTTCGTAAAAGAAGAATGATGAGAAAAATAATACTTGGGGTAAGTAGAGCCTTCCTTATCTAGAACCATGTGTTTGCATGTTAGACAGGCAATGTGCCAAGGCTTATGGACATCTCTACGACTAGAGATGTCCACAGCGATATCCTCTGTGGGCATTCTCACTGTGGCTGCCTCTGCAGTAAAATGTCTGACTTACCACTCCTTGCATATGAATGTCGAAAGAGTTTTATGTGTTAGTTCTGAGATAAAGGCAGATTTGCTCATTGATCTCTGTTTCCTTTACTTTGGGTCATAGAGTTCTGCAGCTGTAACAAACTCTAGATAGACTTGCCTGCTTTTTAATTTTCTTCCATTAGCTCTCTTATACTCCCCACCGTATGTAGAGTACATCACACAATGCTTCTACATAATCGTTGTATAGTTTCATTTCCTCTGGAGAACTTTGCTGTGCTATATGGGAAAATTGCTTTATTTTCAGGGTTCTAGAGTTTCTTTGCTTTTCCTTTGGTGTTTCCCTGAAGAGAGTCATAGGGCTTGCTTTTCCTGTGTCTGTGACACCACTGTGGTGGTACTATGTTACAGAGATTGGTACACTGTCCAGAGCTAAGGAGGGAGGAGTGAAGTCAGGGCACATGGAGAAAGAAAGCAACCAGGGGCCTTTGCCCATTACTTCTTATTTAAGTTCAAATGGGGAGATGTGGCAATTCCTTAAAAGAGCAAAGAGAGGTGAGACTTGTCATCTTATGCTTCAGTCATTGTCTGTTTTGAGAGCGCTAGTACTTTTTTTTCTCTATAACATGAGCGAGCCTCTTCTTTCCATTTTCTTTAAGAGAAAACCAAATGATACAAGGAAAAGAGCTTTGTTTTAGAGGACCTGGATTTTAGTCCTGGCTTCGTCACTTAGCTAAATAACTGCGGAAAGCTATCTTCTCTGAGCCCAATTTCTAGAGGCAAATTTTGTAGAGATGACGATACTACTGATTTTACCAAGTTATTATATAAATTAAAAGAAATACTGCAAGGACAAGGTTTCACAAATTGTAAATTATGAATCATATACACACCTACATCACTTGCTTCAACTTTCCATCATCTCTAAATTATCAAGAATTTCTTGTTGCCTTTTTAAAGTAGAAATATGTCTTGTATTTTTCTCCCTGACTTTTGCCAACAGCTTATTCAAGTTCAAAAGATTTGGAAATCAACATTCTGTTTTCCAATTTTTCCTTGGGATCTTCACCAGGCCATTTTCCTGATACTCTAAACAGCTGTCGTGTGTCAGTCCAGAGGTGGTTGCATTTCACTGGATCAAGATTACATGATTCTGGTGTAGAGTTGCAGGGTTTTGCTAACAATGGTTGCTCACTCTGGAGGTATGCTATATAATTTGGTGTATTAATGAGAGGAAGTCAGTACGGATGCTTTATAAATCACAGAAACTTTGCGCAAAAACGGCATACTCTATTTTTTTTTTTAAAGAGAAATACTTCTCAATTTTCTTTTCTTCTTGTTTTCCCAGTAGCTTTGTATCTGCTGCTCAGGTTTTCTACTAAATGCAGACAGACTCTTCTTTCCACAGCTCCTCCAAAACAGTGCTTACAGCAACAATGATATGTGAGTTTTTAATTTTTTAAGGTGTGAGGGTTGTTTAATCTTAGAACAACATCTATCAAATAGAGGTAGTATTGTAAAATAGTAAAGGGAATGCTGACTCTGGAATGAGACTGAATGGGTTTGGATCCTGACTGCCACTTATTAGCTATGTGGCCTTGGACAAGGCATTTAACTTCTTTGTTCTTCAGTTTCCTCTGTAAAATGGGTATAACAATGGTACTACGTCTTTGGTTGTTAGGAGAATCTGTGTGTGTGTGTGTAGTTTTAGCTGTTGTTGTTATTACTGAAAACTTCCTATTATTAAAGTATGCTGAAGCCAATCAACACATTATGAAGCCCTAATATGTTCTTAGGATTCTGCCAATTATCTTGGAGAATACAAATTGTATGACACGATTCTTGTCCTCCTCTAGAGGCTTAGTTGAGAGTAATGTAAGGTATATTTGGATGGTACAAACTGCCTGAGGAACCTGCTACAGGGCACTTACATGGATTGATTGACTGGGGACATAGAACATAAGCAGAACAGGGAACTGACAAATACAAATTTGTTTTGATCCAGGTAAATGAATGTTATGCAAATCATTGCAGTAGGAAAGCAACATTGGGCTGATATGTTCCTGAAGGCTTCTGGAGGTGATAAGATATTAGCTGAGTCTTGAAGGTGGATTCTGGAAATGGAGAGATGGGGAAGGGTGTTGTGAGGGGGGAAGGAGTAGGGAAAGGGATGGGAATATAATATGCACATCATAATGTCATAGGAAAGGTACAGTCAGACAGGCCAGAGTTAAAGCTCTAGTGCTGCCTCTTTTTTTTTTTTTTAAGATTTTATTTATTTATTTGAGAGAGAGAATGAGAGAGAGAGAGCATGAGAGGGGGGAGGGTCAGAGGGAGAAATGGGCTTCCCGCTGAGCAGGGAGGCTGATGTGGGGCTCAATCCCAGCACCCTGGGATCATGACCTGAGCTGAAATTAAGAGTTGGATGCTTAACAACTGAGCCACCCAGGCGCCCCATCCGGTGCTGCCTCTTACTGGTTTTGTGACCTTAGGTAAGTTACTTAATTTCCCAGAGCCTCAGTTTTCTCTACTGTAAAATGGGGACAATGTTATTTACTTTTGTAGGTTATTGCGGGTCTTAAACTAACCCATGTAAAGCAGCTAGCATGGTTCTTGGCACATAATTAGTATTCAGTAAGTTATATCACTGGGAATAGAGTGTAAAAATTGATAGCACGGAATTTAAAGTCAGGATAGGTTCGAGTCTTCTCTAGCATTTACTAGCATTATAAACAAGTTACTCTAAGCTTCATTTAGCTCATCTGAAAACAGGAACGAATCAGTAGCTTCATTGTGGAGTTGGGATTTAATGAGGTCCTGTGGAGCATCAGTAATGAACATGGCACATAGTGTGTACTCAATACACATTAGCCCTTGTTACTTTTGTTCGTACAGCATCTCTCTCCTTCCTCCTAGATATTTCTTTTGTGATTATTCATATTCTTTCTTCTTTTCCTCCCCCTCTCTCTTCATTCACCTTCTTTCAACAGCATTTATCAGTGGCAGTCTGAGAGACTGAAAACAGAGACTTGAAAGAATGTGGAGGTAGAAGGGAGCTGGTCAGCACCAGTCAGCACCACATGTCCAGCAGAGCACCAAGGACAAGATAAGAAAAGGGCAGTTAAGCACACGTAAATATGAATGACAGGAGCATAAACATATATACAACCTTCTGGACGACTCATCCTTCTTAAGACCACTAGAGATTTTTTTTAGAGAAATTCGGATCATGTTACTCCCTTGGTTAAATTCCTTCAATAATTTGCTATTTCCCTGAGGATAAAAATCCAAACTACTTTGAATTGCATTTGAAATCCTTTCCAATCTGTTGTCAGCCTGTTTTACTAGACTTTTTTCCTGTTCTTTTCCACCATGCATTCCTGTTCCAACCATTTTGAAGTCCTTCTTTGAATGTGACCATATTCTGTTATATCTTCTTGCCTTTGCACATTCTGGAATGACCACTAGACATTTCCACCAGATGAAATTTTACTTCTTCAGGACTCAGGTAAATGGGACTTCTGTGATGTCTCTGATCCCTCCAAAATCAATTATTTACTCCTTCCTTTGGGCTTCCACAATACTTTTTATAGCTCTCTAGCACCTAGTCACTAATCTATCACCTTGCAATGACTTCTAGTCCACACATATTTCTCACTATCCTATTAACTATTAGATGCCCCTGCATATTTGGCAGTCAGGATGGTACTTGACATGGAGCAAGTAGTCAGAAAATATTTGTAGGCTAAATGAAAGAGGTTAGAAGGCACATGACTGACAACATCTCTGTTTCATTAGTCAATTTGTAGATTTCTTCTATTAGAATTGCCTTAGAGTCATAGATCATAGAATTTCAGTATGGAAAGTATACCTCATTTTATAGATAAAGAATTAAGGCCAGAGTGAGGGGACTTTCTTCTTTTGTCCTTTAGGTCAAACCATGATTTTTTTTTTCCTTCCTTCGGAACACAGTGGCGAACTACCACTTGAAAGGAAACTTATTTTAAAATTCTTGCTGGTTTCCCACCTTCTTGTGGCCTGTCTTCCAGATCATTTTTTCAAGTACTTCTTACTTAGGTGTTCTTTCAGGGCCAGTCATTTGGGCAAAGTTGATGCGCAGCCACTTGAATCGATGTGCATATATTTATGTTTTACTCATTTTGTGTTCTGCTCCATTGCTGGATACATATTAAAACCAACTGGGTCTCCTCTTAATTTTCCTGCTTTGTTTGCTATAGCACTCCTCTGTAGGTAGAACTGTTTTTACATAATAAAATTGAGAATTTTCTTAGATTTTTTTAAGGTAAAACACATTTTTTTTAATGATAAAACGCTATAATGATTCCTTCTACCATTATGTAATTTTGA